>CM069597.1:40658861-41880275 GCA_035771175.1 Paratinospora sagittata | reverse complement strand
TAGTGTCAGAGTCTAATTATGATTTCTTTATTTTATTTTATTTTTATTTTTATTTAGATTGTTATTTAGTTTTAGATTTATATTTTGTTTAGGATTTTGGTTAGAATTTGAGTATGTTCAGGAGTAAAATAAATTAAAGAAATTCTAATTAGACTCTGACACTACCCATATATATCTTGCATCATGTTCCTTGGGTAATGAGTTAATAACTAAGCATTTCATGAAGCTTAGTTGCAATTGGTTTGCTTTGTGTGGAACATAGGGCCAAAAGTCAAAGTTAGCTTTGGAGTCTTTTTTAGTTGATTTTCCAATGCTTTTACTCTAGAAGGTCGGTTGTAATTAGTTGAATGCCTTCTATTAGGGGGTGTAACAGGTTAGGTTGGGTCAGGTCGAGCCAAAACTCAACCCAACCTAAGTAGTTCGGGTTGGGAAAAATGTAATCCAACTTGAACCAAACTAAGCTCCTCAGCCAACCCAACCTAAACTAGTTCGGGTTGGGTTGGGTTGGTCATTCGGGTTGAGATAACTTGAACTTTTTTTTTCCAAGAAGATAGCTTGGACTTTAGAAGAAAAAAAAAAATTCTAAGAAAAATAAGAAATACAAATAAAGAAGAAGGTTTGAGAGGTTCTATGCACAATGCCCAAAAGGTTGCGATTTGAGTTTGAGACTTTGGTGGTTTTGTTAGTTTCGCGATTTGGTGGCTTTAGGGAATAGGAGATTTAAGGGTTAATGTTAGGTTCAATTCGATTCGATTCGAGTTGGGTTGGGTTCCAAGGGTGTCATCCCTCCAAACTGTTCGGGTTCAAATTTTAGAACGCAGCCCAATCCAACCCATCGGGCTGTGTTTGGTTCGATCAGGTTGGTTGGGTCGATCGAGTTGGCTTACACAGGGACCTTCTATCATGTGGATCTAGAAAGAAAGGATAGGGGATTTTCTAGAGAAGGAAGACTTATATATATATATATATATTCAAGTTCAATTGAAAGCTTTTGATCTAAGCTGAATTGTTTGTTGGAGAGGGGGGAAGGGGTTGTCTTTTGGATTATGCCTTTAGATTAGACTTGTGATTGGGTGGTTATTCATGTCTCCTTCATCTCTTCTTTATACTTGTACTTTTGGGATTTCAATGAGATGAATGCTTCTCGAGAAGATAAAGAATAAAGGAGGATATTATTTGTGTCAATACTTGAGTTAGAAAAAGAGAAAATAAAAAAGAAAAAAAGAATAAAAAAGGGGATATAGTTGGGATTGATAATGATAGCTACAAGATACCCCAAAATTTATTTCTCAGCTTAACTGTCCACTAGGAGGGAGATGCAAAAGATGTCCTTAGAATATGGCAGGACAGCTGAAGTGGGGAGGTGTGCTTAGAGTTTTGTTTGACTTTGATAAGGGTATACCATTGATGGAAAAAAATACTATGAATCCATATGACCCACCTTGCTATATGAATACATATATATGATGCAAATATAGGAGAACATCAATTTTACTATTCTTCCAATATTACCCTTCTCAATCTAGTTTTAATTTTATTAGAGAACAATGATGATATAATAATTTTACTGTTTGGCTATTTTCCACCTTTGACATCTCATACTATGGAGTTCTTTTTACATCTACTTTGTTGCTCTTACTCATCATAGTCGTTCCATTTTGCCGTCATCACTGATAACTCTTTGTGCTTGTCTACCTTCATTACCATTTTCAAATAAGAAAGACATTTTTGTCATTCTACCCCATTAAAAGACAGTTAGATATTTTCTAAAGTAATAGTAATACTAATAAATAGATAAAAATTAGAATTTTAATCACTAATATTAAATTGTGACTAGTAAATTGTAGATGTGGTGGGTACAGTCGCTACTATACACAGATAAGCAAGGACTAATGTACTTTGCTCACCTGAAATTCAAAATTTAAAGATTTCCAATTGACAAATATTCTAAGAGATATTTAAACAATCATAATTTTACTCTCACATAAAAATATTAACTATGGATTCGAATTAGTGTTGTCAAGTGCTACCTAGGCAACGTCTATAGTTCATCGCCCAAGTTGTACTTTAGGCATGCGGTGAGAGACTTTAAAATTTCAAAAGTGTGAGGGGGGTCAATGTAAATATTTAAAGCATAAGGTTCTTTTTTATAATTATGAATAAATCATCAACACTTTTATTTTTTATTTTTTTTTATTTAAGGATATTCAGTTCACTTAGAGATCCTAAGGCTCTATTTGTTATGCAATTTAAAACAGTGTTATGCTTTTAAATACAAGATTCTTAGATGCAAAGCACCTAAAATCCACTTTTTGGAGAGGTCTCAGGTTCGAGTCTATGTCTCTCACCATTTGTTGGCCACTGGTACTATTGGGTTGTGTTCGGCCCCATGGGATTAGTGGGGGGAAGGGTTTCCGATACCCATGATCTAAAAAAAAAAAAGATTCTTAGAAAACTTGTTTGGTTGGACTGTTTTTAGAAAACTAAAAAATTGTTTTTAAATTTGACTTTGAAATTTGTGAAGGAGACGAAAACAAGAATTCTAGAAAAATGTATTTTCCATGTTTTCTAAAAATGAACTCTAAAAACTACTTGTTTAAAACTAATGTTTAAATCATAATAAATAAAGTAATAATTATATTATATTATAACTTCTGAAAAATAATTTATTTATTTAATGTACTTTTGTTATTGCTACGTGAATAATAAATAAATAATTATAATATTTATATAATTATAATAATATAATATTTGAGAAATAATTAATTTATTTTTAAATGTTTAATTTAATTATTTAATATTTTTATTATAGATAATACAATAGTAAAAAATATTTTGATAAAATATATTAAATACCCCTCTAATAAGAGAATTAAATGTTAGTTACAAAACGTTCTAACTCTAATTCTAAACTAAAATTATAACTTATTTTTTTAGATTAGAGTTGTCAAACGCTACCTTAATAAAAATATAAAATAAGAGTTTATTTAATTGTAGTTTATTTTAAAATTGGGCTCGTTTGAAAACTCTAATTCTTTTTTCTTATTTGCTAAAACTCTAATTAAAATAGAGTTCTGTAAAAATAAAATGTTTGGTAAGGATTTTAAAAACTCTAAAAAAATAGAGGTTTAGTTTAAGTAGAGGTTAAACCTCTATTTAAAAAGCTAAAAAAATTTTGCTTATTTTTTTTAGAGGTTACAACTTCTTTTGAAGACCTCAAGGTGAGAGATTTTATGGAATTCTAAAATTCAAACAACAAATTTATTAAAAATAAATAAAAATAAAAATTAAAAATTTAGAATGGAAGCCCTCTCTGCGGCAAAGAGTGGTTTCCCTCTCTCCGCGCCAGAGTATAAAACTCCTTTCTGTTGTTCCATTTTAGGTGAAAATTATGAATTTGTTTAGATAAGGACATTGAAGTCCCATTTAGGTTAAATTTTTTGAATTTACTTATATAAGCTTATGAAAGTCGTATTTAGGGTAAAAATTATGAATCCATTTACATAAGCACACAAACAACCCATTTAGGTTAAAAATAACGAATTTGCTTATATAAGCTCATAGAAGTCCTATTCATGTAAGAGTTAGCAGTTTGCGTACGTATGCTCATGAAAATCTCATTTATGGTAAAAGTTATGAATTTGTGTATATATGCACAGAAAAGACCCATTTGAAGTAACAAATATGAATTTCTTTACATTATGCACACGAATATTCCATGTAGAGTCAAAAATTTGAATTTGTTTTTATAAACTCGTGAAAGTCCCATTTAGGGTGCAAATTATGAATTTCTTTTATATATGTACGACAAATTTGCAATTTGCGTACATAAGCATATGGAAATCCCATTTATGGTAAAAGTTATGAATTTGTTTTATATATGCACACAAAAGATCCATTCGCAATAAAAAATATGAAGTTGTTTACATAAGCATACGAATGTTCCCTATAGGGTCAAAATTCTGAATTTGTTTGTATAAGCTCGTGAAAGTCCCATTTACGGTGAAATTAATGAATTTCTTTTGTATAAGTACACCAATGTCCCATTTAGAGTAAAAATTTAGAATTTGCTTATATAAGCTCATAAGAGTGTTGTTTAGGGTAAAAATCAAAAATTTGTTTGTATTTATGCAAATGGAAGTTTCATTTTGGGTACAAATTATGAATTTGTTTATATAAGCTCGTGAAAGTCACAATTAATGTGAAATTTATAAATTTGTTTATATAAGTACACCAATGTCGCATTTAGAGTAAAAATTTGGAATTGGCTTATATATGCTCATGAGAGTGCTATTTAGTATTTAGGGTGAAAATCATGAATTTGTTTATATAAGCGCATGAAAGTTTCATTTGGGGTCTAAATTATGAATTTGTTTATATAAGCTCGTGAAAGTCCTAGTTAAGGTGAAAATTATGAATTTATTTATATAAGTACACCACAATTCCATTCAGGGAAAAAAATTTGAATTTTGTTTATATAAGCTCATGAAAGTCTCATTTAGAGTAAAAATTATGAATTTGTTTTGTTAAGGACACCGAAGTCCATTTAGGGTAAAAATTTTGAATTTGCTTATATAAGCTCATGAAAGTTCCATTTAGGGTGAAAATTATAAATTGTATAAGTACACCAAAGTCCTAATTAAGGTAAAACTTATTAATTGTTTTATATATACATGAAAGTCCCCTTAGGGTGAAGATTATGAATCCATTTACATAAGCACACGAAAAACCCATTTAGGCTAAAAATAACGAATTTTCTTATATAAGCTCATGGAAGTCCTATTTAGGGTAAGAGTTAACAATTTACATACATAAGCTCATGAAAATTCCATTTATGGTAAAAGTTATGAATTCATTTATATGTGCACATAAAAGATCCATTCGAAGTAAAAAAAAAAATGAAATTGTTTACACAAACACACTAATGTTCCATATAGGGTAAATTTGTTTATATAAGCTCGTGAAAGTCTCATTTATGGTGAAAATTGTGAATTTGTTTGACATAAGCACACCAATGTCCCATGTAGAATAAAAATTTGGAATTTGCTTATATAAGCTCATGGGAGTGCTATTTAGGGTGAAAATCATGAAATACACCAAAGTTCCATTCAGGGTAAATTTTTTTGAATTTGTTTATATAAGCTCAGGAAAGTCCCATTTAGAGTGAAATTTAGAATTTCTTTATATAAGCACATGGAAGTTTCATTTAGGATAAAAACTATGAGTTTGTTTAGATAAGGACACGAAAGTCCCATTTAGGGTAAAGTTTTATTACATTTGCTTATATAAGCTCATGAAAGTCCTATTTAGAGTGAAAATTATGAATTTGTTTATATAAGTACACCAAAATCCTATTTTGGATAAAAATTATGAATTTGTTTATATACACATGAAAGTTCTATTAGGGTAAAGATTATGAATCCATTTACTTAAGCACACAAAAAAAATCATTTAGGTTATAAATAACAAATTTTCTTATATAAACTCATGGAAGTCCTATTTAGGGTAAGAGTTAGCAATTTGCATACATAATAAGCTCATGAAAATCTCATTTATGATAAGTTATGAATTTGTTTATATATGCACAACAAAGACCCATTTGAAGTAAAAAATATGACTTTGTTTACATAAGCACACAAAAGTTCCATGTAGGGTGAAAATTTTGAATTTGTTTTTATAGGTTCGTGAAAGCCCCATTTAGGTTGAAAATAATGAATTTCTTTTATATAGGTACACCAAAGTCCCATATAGAGTAAAAATTTGAAATTTGCTTATAGAAGCTCATGAGAGTCCCATTTGTGGTGAAAAACATGAATTTGTTTATATAAGCTTGTGAAAGTCCCATTTAAGAGTAAAATTGTGAATTTGTTTATCTAAGTATACCAAAGTTTCATTTAGGGTAATTTTTTTTAAAATTTAGTTATATAAGCTTATGAAAGTCCCATTTAGCTTAAAAATTATGAATTTGTTTAGACAAGGACTCCAAAGTTGCATTTAGGGTAAAATTTTTGAATTTGCTTATATAAGCACATGAAAGTTACATTTAAGGTGAAAATTATGAATTTGTTTGTATAAGTACACCAAAGTTCCATTTAGGATAAACGTTTTTGAATTTGCTTAGATAAGGACTCCGAAGTCTCATTTAGGGTAAAATTTTTCAATTTGCTTATATAAGCTCAAGAAAGTCTCATTTTAGGTGAGAATTATGAATTTGTTTATATAAGTACAACAAAGTCCTATTTAGGGTAAAAATTATGAATTTGTTTATATAAGCCCATGGAAGTCGTATCTAGGATAAAAATTAGCAAGTGGCATACATAAGCTTATGGAAATCTCATTTATGGTTATTTTATTTTATTTTTTGTTTAGATCAGCGGGTATCGAGAACTTACATCCCTTCTAATCCCTCTGGAGCACGGCAACAAACACTCAAAGACACCGTTGGCCAATAAGTGACAGGAGGTGACTCGAACTCTCAAAATCTTCAGGGTAGGTGCGCTTGCATCCAACCACTGAACATTTATGGTAAAAGTTATGAATTAGTTTATATATGCACAGAAAAGACCCATTCGAAGTAAAAATTATGAATTTGTTTACATATTTTGAATGTAGGGTCAACATTTTGAATTTGTTTTTATAAGCTTGTGAAATTCCCATTTAGGATGAAAATTATGAATTTCTTTTATGGAAAATGATTAGATGACATGCTTTTTTGACACACATTTTTGACATTGCAAGTGAGAGTGTTGGATTGCCTTGAATCACGCGACAACACCTTGTATAACGCATCCAACCACTCTCACTTGCAATGTCAAAAATGTGTCAAAAAAGCATGTCCTTGTAGCATTACCCTTCTTTGATACAACTATACAAGTACGCCGAATTCCCATTTAGAGTAAAAATTTGGAATTTGCTTATAGAAGCTCATGTGAGTGAGTTCCATTTATGGTGAACATCATGAATTTGTTTATATGAGCTCGTGAAAGTCTCATTTAGGGTGAAAATTGTAAATCTATTTATATAAGTACACCAAAGTTCCATTTAGGATAATTTTTTTTGAATTTGCTTATATAAGCTTATTAAAGTTTCATTTAGCTTGAAAATTATGAATTTGTTTATATAAGCGCATGAAAGTTTTATTTAGGGTGAAAATTATGAATTTGTTTATATAAGTACAACGAAGTCCAATTTAGGGTAAGAATTTTGAATTTGCTTATATAAGCTCATGAAAGTCACATTTAGGGTGAAAATTATGAATTTGTTTGTATAAGTACACCAAAGTTCCATTTAGGGTAAATGTTTTTGAATTTGCTTATATAAGGTCATGAAAGTCCCATTTAGAGTGAAAATTATGAATTTGTTTATATAAGAACATAGAAGTTTTATTTAGGATGAAAATTATGAATTTGTTTAGATAAGGACACCGAAGTCCCATTTAGGTTAAAATTTTTGAATTTTCTTAAGTACAACGAAGTCCTCTTTTAGGTGAAAATTATAAATTTGTTTATATAAGTACAACAAAGTCATATTTAGGGTAAAAATTATGAATTTGTTTGTTTAGACATAAAACTCCCATTAGGGTGAAGGTTATGAATCAAGTTACATAAGCACACAAACAACCCATTTAGGTTAAAAATAACGAATTTGCTTATATAAGCTCATAGAAGTCCTAGTCAAGGTAAGAGTTAGCCGTTTGTGTACATATGCTCATGAAAATCTCATTTATGGTAAAAGTTGTGAATTTGTTTATATATGCACAAAAGAGACCCATTTGAAGTAAAAAAATATGAATTTGTTTACATAAGCACCCATTTGAAGTAAAAAAATATGAATTTGTTTACATAAGCACACGAATGTTCCATGTAGGGTCAAAACTTTGAATTTGTTTTTATAATTTAGGTTAAAAATTATAAATTTCTTTTATGAGAGATATTTTGATAAAAGACATCAAATACCCCTCGAATAAGAGAATTAGGTGTTGGTTACCAAACACTCTTAACTCGAATTCTAAGTTAAAATTAGATGTTAAAGCATTGATTACCAAACAATTCATTTCAAATAAGCTCTACTAAAATAAGCTCTTATTAAAGTAGAGCTAAAAAGAATAGAGAGCTTATTGTTTTAGATTAGAGTTGTCAAATGCTACCATAGTATTTGTTAACAAACATTGCTATCTCTAATTTTAGTTCTGTGTGTTTGATTAACAACATTCTAACCTCCTATTACAAGGGTAATTCATGTCTTCTATGAAAAATGTATTTTATTTTTTTATTGTATTTATACGCATAAGATTTATAATTTAATTTATATTAAGGTATATATATATATATAATTATTTGCTTACCTTTAGAAAAGATAAAAGTGGATAAAATAAGAAAACGCTCAAGAAGCTAAAAGAGAAAGAACAAGGATAAAATTGACTTGGACTATAATGGTGGGAAAACACAGTTGTGTCAGCCTACATGAAAAATGTAATCCAGATATGAAGATCCATTTGTAGGCAAGATTTGCATGGCTGAACTCTTATTGCTTTATATCAATTTTGATTTTGACTTGAATTTAAATTTTGACACTATTAGCCAAAAAAAGAGAGAAGAATACAGGATCTAAAATCTCATTGATATGTAGCATTATGGTGGAGATGATGCATTTATTGATATATCCACTTTTTTTTTTTCTGATCTATCCATGAGTATGCAAGTATATTGAAAACTTGACATGAGTGAGACTTGGTACAATAATGAGAACTCGTTACCTCCTTTTATATAGAATAACAACCAAATGAAGTTGAACTGACTAGTATCGATCATTAAATTTCTCAAAGAGCATAAAAGTTGTGATTTCTACTGGCAAGCTTTTCAATTTCAAATCTTGGGTTGAAAGCAGCTACATTTTTTAAGTGACCACTCATTGTTGTATGATGTGTGATTCTATTGACCATGGATCTAACAACCATGGGGACATCAAAAAATGATCTTCCTGTTATATTTTTCCATTGCATTTATTTCAAATGAAGATATGGACTTGTATGAGATGCCATTGTTTTGGAATCCTTAACATATTGATTGATAGAAAATTTTCTTTCTGGCAGTCCAGGATAAAAAAGATAATACAAGCAGATGAAGATGTTGGAAAGATTGCTCTAGCTGTGCCTCTTCTAGTTTGTGAGCATCTGTAACTTAATTATAATCCTTCTCCTCTAAAATTGTTTGGTATTTATTTCTAGTACTTGGGAATTGTCTCTAGTTCCTTTTTAATGTCATTTACATGCATATTCTTTTCTGTTTTAAGAATAATTCAATTTTTATGAAGTCCTTAAATTTTGGAAATTTTTCTATCAAAAAGAAAATGGAACCACATAACAGTGTAACCGCCTCTAGCATTGTTCTTTTGCAGCTAAAGCACTGGAATTATTTTTGCAAGACCTTTGTGATCGAACGTATGACATAACCCTTAAAAGGGGAGCAAAGACCATGAGCTCATTTCATTTGTAAGTGAAGCCGACTTCATTTCCCTTTTTGTTTTTTGTTTTTGTTTTTTTTTTTTTTTTTTTTGTGGTGGAAAGGGGGAAAGGAGGGGATCAAGTCTATGAACATGTAAAGTTCTCATCGCTGAAGATGTTTTGACCTTCATTTGCATGGAGTGGCATTGCGAGCATTGTCACTAAAATCAATTAATTCTGATTCTTCTTGAGTAATTTTAAATCAAATGTAGGGGTGAAAATTCACGGTAAATAATTGTCCAGCTTGCAGATGCAAACAACTCTTTCTGTAGGCTAAATAATGTATCTGATTGAGCTGATTTTGTAAGTAGCTTGTGAAAAACAAATCCATGTTGAAATTTTACTTGTATCAAATGTGGGAGGAAAGTTAAAAAATACTATCTAAAAGCATTGCTAAGGCGTCTATTCGCATAAGCTATTGTCTAGTTTCTTTGTGGTCGACTCTCTGACTTTGTATTTGGGAATGTTCCTTGTGATTCTAAAACTGATATTGATCTTGCTTTCACAAAATTACAGGAAACAGTGTACAAAGTTTCAATGTGTTTGATTTCCTGCGAGAGATTGTTAGTTAGGTTCCTGATTTAGGTGGCTCCGATGCCGGTGGCGAAGATAGATCTGCTTCCAAGAGAAGGTTGGGAAACTTCCCTTTTCCTCCATGAACGAGTTATCTGCAGCAGCTTATATATAAATGAATGAAAAGCACCTCAGAGAAAGTAGCCAAATGTAACATTTTCCCTTTTGTTTGGCCAGGAAGACAGCAGATGGCAAAGAATACAACAGTGATGAACAGGCAAAGAGGAGCAGGGTGGTATATTTTTTCAGTTATCTTTAGAAAGAATGATTTTAACCATTCTTGGAAAGTGAGATTGGCGCATAACAATGGATTTATTTTTCATTTTCAGCATGATATGGGTCATAATATCAGCAGTGGCGGAGGTCGATGGAGGGGGCGAGGGAGAGGCCGTGGTCGAGGCAGCCGAGCAATAGAGAGAGAGAGTGCCCATCTTGAGAAGGTGGAAGGTAATCCTGACATATCTCCTCAACATGACGACAAGCCAAACTTGAACCCAGAGAGGTTGAACAATGAAGGCGAGGTCAAGGAATCAAAAGAGAGCAAGCTCAGTGCATCTGAGACAGTGGTTAGGAACTTTGACTTAAATGTAGATTTAGAGGATGGTGACACATCGGCAACTGCTGCGCCATCCTCACCGACGCAGCCTCCTCCTGAATTGTAGCATGAGGATTATCCCGGTTGGTCCATTGACAGTATGGACAAGATGTCAATAGATCCTCTTCAGTTTGCTCAACTTGATAGAAGACTAGAGGAAGATGACGAAGATGGATGGCAGGAGCATGAAAGCCCCAAAACTCTCTGGATTCTCTCCTCAAGGTGGATTAGTAAAGTGACACCTTTGCCCTGATAGATTTAGATTATAGAATGTTTTTCTTGTTATTGAAAAAACAAAGGATAGGTAGGCTGCACAGCACCACCAAAAATTTTGGGTGATGGAGTTGTGCTGCATATGGCCTTGAGAAGCTGAAGGGGGATGATTTTGGCCTCTCAAGGAACTGTATCATATTTTGCTAATACCAGAGACTAACAGGAAGTGTTTAGGTCCCTTAGGATGTCGATTTTCCTGGGTATTTGTGAATCCACTGATTGTATGCTTTCATGATTCGTTCATAATTCCAGAAATTGGCCAAAGAATATGGAGGGAGGCCTTGACAGGAATGAATCTTTGTTTTTGAAGCAGCGGCGCAAGCATCATTTTGGTCTTGCAGGCTTCTTTTGTGGCCAAACTGTAGCAGAAGACAAGAAACACACATATTGGGTCTAACAAACTGACCTCTGTAAATCCATTGTGCGTATATATATTTTTGTGCAGTTGAATTTGCATCATGTTTTAACACAAATAACCACTGCAAAAACATTTATCTTTAAAAGGTAATTAGTAATTAATGAGTTTTTAGGCGACGACGAGACATAGCATAGATGCTATCATGTGGCTTTTATGGTTATATGCCCATGTAAATTTCAAGCCAAAATTCCGTAGAACTTCTGACAACGGGTTAATTTACCTGGGGTTCTGATGTCTGGTGTGGTCTGATAGAATTACATCCATTACATAAACAAGAAGTCAACATATGGTGCATTTACTTCATAATTATTAATAAGTTGTAGAAAGTCAAGTGGTAGATAGATAAGAGCACATCGATTCACATAATTTAGTACATTAGCTAAGATCGTTGGTGCCCTTGCATCCCTTGTCAAATGAAAAGTACCTTGCTCATTCTTATATGTAGATACTATTTGCTAACCGAAGTGGCAAGGCCTTAACAATCACCCGCATACATGGCTGCATAAATAACCAGAAGGACACGTAAATACACAGTAATACATTCACTACTATATAATAAGTAATTTATATAAATTCTCATTAAACACCGAACAAATAGCATTACGCACAATTTTTATTTATATAAACAAATTCATAAATTTCATTATAAATGAGATTTTTATGAGCTTATAAAAGCAAATTCAAAAGTTCTACTCTAAACGAGCCTTCGGTGTACCTACAAAAACAAACTCCGTGAGCTTATAGAAGCAAATTCAAAAGAATTTACCCTAAATGGAATTTTGGTCTATTTATATAAACAAATTTAAAATTTTTACCCTAAATAAGACTTTCACGAGCTTATATAAATAAATTCATAATTTCTACCTTAAATGAAACTTCCATGGGACTCTCACGAGCTTCTGTAAGCAAATTCCAAATTTTTTTACTCGAAATGGGACTTGGGCATACTTATATAAAAGGAAATTCATAATTTTCACCATAAATGAGACTTTCACGAGCTTATAAAAACAAATTCATAACTTTTGACATAAATGAGATTTTCATAAGCTTATGTACACAAACTGCTAATCTTACCCTATATAAGACTTCCATGAGCAAATAAGCAAATTCGTTATTATTAACTTGAATGGATTTTTCGTGTGCATATAAATGGGTTCATAATCTTCACCCTAATCGAACTTTCATGCATAATTTCCACCCAAATGAGACTTTCATGAGCTTATATAAGTAAATTAAAAAAAAATACCTATGTGAAATTTCAGTGTCCATATCTAAACAAATTCATAATTTTCATCCCAAGTCAAATTTCCATGGGGTTTATATAAACAAATCCATAATTTTCACTCTAAACGAGACTTTCATGGGCTTTTTATTAGCAAATTCAAAAAAATTACCCTAAATGGAGCTTTATTGTACTTATATAAATAAATTTACAAATAGATAATTTTAACCATAACTGGGAATTTCATGAGCTTATATAAACAAAATTCATAATTTGTACTCCAAATGAAACTTCTATGTGCTTATACAAATAAATTCATGATTTTCACCCTAAACAACACTTTCATGAGCTTATTATAAGCAAATTCCAAATTTTTACCCTAAATAGGACTTTGTTGTACTTATATAAACAAATTCATAATTTTCAACCAAAATGAGACTTTTATGAGCTTATATAAGCAAATTAAAAATTTCACCCTAAATTAACTTCGATGTCCTTGTCAAAAAGAATTCACAATTTTCATCCTAAACAAAATTTTAATGTGCTTAATGAGACTTTCATGAGTTAATACAAGCAAATTAAAAAAAAAAAATTAAATGGAGCTTTGGTGTACTTACATAAACAAATTCGTAATTTATAGCCAAAAGGGAACTTCAATGCGCTTATATAAACAAATTCATGATTTTCACCCCGAATAGCACTCTCATGAGCATATATAAGCAAGCAAACTCTAAATTTTTACTCTAAATGGGCCATCGGTGTATAAATAAATAAAAAAATAAAAAAATTTCACCTTAATTGGGACTTTCACGAGCTTATATAAAGAAATACATAATTTGTACCCAAATGGAACTTCTATATGCTTACACAAACAAATTAAAGATTTTCACCCTAAACAAAGAAACACTCTTGTGAACTTATATAAGCAAATTCCAAATCTTTACTCTAAATGGGGCAGTGATGTACTTTTATAAAACAAATTCATAATTTCCACGAGCTTAAATGGCAAATTCAAAATTTTGACCCTACATAGAACTTTCCAGTGCTTACGTAAACAAATTCATATTGTTTATACTTCGAATGGGTCTTTTCTGCACATATATAAACAAATTCATAACTTTTACCATAAGTGAGATTTTCATGAGCTTATGTGTGCAAAGTGCTAACCCTTACCCTAAATAGGACTTTCATGAGCTTATATAAGCAAATTTGTTATTTTTCACCAAAATGGGTTTTTCGTGTGCTTATGCAAATGGATTCATAATCTTCACCCTAATAGGACTTTCATGTATATATAATCAAATTCAAAAATTTTACCCTAAATAGGACTTTGTTGTACTTATATAAACAAATTCATAATTTTCACCTAAAAAGGAACCTTCATGAGCTTACATAAGTAAATTCAAAAATTTTACCCTTAATGGACTTTGGTGTCCTTATCTAAAAGAATTCATAATTTTCATCCTAAATTAAACTTCCATGTGCATATATAAACAAATTCATAATTTTCACTCTAAATGGCCACTTTCATGAGCATATAAGCAAATTCAAAAATTTCTACCCTGAATGGAACTTTGGTGCAATTATATAAACAAATTCAAGATTTTCATCCTAAATAGGGCTTTCATGAGCTTATATAAACAAATTAATGATTTCACCCTAAATAGCACTCTCATGAGCATATATAAGCAAATTCGAAATTATTACTCCAAATGCAACACTGGTGTACTTATATAAACAAACTCATAAATTCCTTAAATGGGATTTCACGAGCTTATATAAACAAATTCAAAATTTGTACACAAACTAGAACTTCCATGTGCTTATAGAAACAAATTAATGATTTTCACACTAAACAGCTGATGTAGATTCGTCGCGAAGCAAGAACGAAAATACTCAAAAATATAACCAAATATATATTCTATTGAATAAAATATTCAAAGGAAAAAAGAAAAAGATCTTCATCTCCTAAAATTCGTAATTTGAGCTCCTTATATAAATAACTCCCCTAAAACATCTTAGAAACTAACTAAAACACCTAAAATTAAGTTTCCTAACCGATCTATAACATAAAAACTACTTCCTGATTCTATTAGAACTCTATTTAGACACTTTTTAATACACTTAAAAAATAAATACGAATTTTAAAAACTATCTAGAACTACCACTAAAAATAAAATATATCAAAATAAAAACTTCCCTAAAAAAAGAAATTAAAATAAAAAACATTTTAAAATACATTATACATCATTCCCCCCTTGTTGGAAAGAATTCGTCCTCAAATTCGAATCACCACCACAAGTAGTACTCTTGATCTGAAACTTATTTGAAATCTGATTTTTCTTCAATTGCAAATAGTCGATCCACCAGTTCATCGAGTTGGAGATTATCATAAAATTCAGGAATATCAGTTTTTAATCTTGTCTCCCACCTTTTGCATCACCTATTTGTTGTGGAATACGAAAACCCCCTTGATTAGCAACTAAGTTTTCAATTTCTTCCTTTATCCACGCATCTCCCTCTTTAGTTGTTGGAGCCAAGGTTAACTTTTGAATTACTAATAGCCCTCCTCGGTCACTAATAATGATTTCTTCCTCAGATTCATCACCATATTCATCAAATATGAGTGAATTATCAAAAGGATTTGCTTCCTCAATCCATTCGTCTATAACAGTTGGTGTAAAACAAACCTCACGGCGAGGTTGTGGTGCAGGCAAGGGCATGTGGTAGCAGCGATCCCTACGATCTAGATTGATTGTATGGGATTGGTCAGATTCAGACCCCTGCTCCGAATCGTGGAGTGAAATTGCAAGATTGTCGTGAAATCCCACAATTTTCTCCCTGTCTTGGACAACGACCGACTCTTGAAGTTGTAGCTACGACAATGTCAAGCGTAAAACAACTTTCAACAGTTGATTTACGATTTTGGCATTATGATCAATTCTTCAAGTCGATCGACTCGAGAATTAATTGCGAGTCTTCCTCTTCTCTTTGTTGTCATTGACGAAAAAGAGCAAGATTGAACTTGTCTCTGATACCAATTTGATGGTCCACCTCATGATTTCACGTGGGCAACAAGCAAGCAAACGTGGGCGGCTGAATGAACGTTCAACAAAAGACGGCCATTAAATTGTCAAACAGGGCGGCTGGCGGCTGAAACGTCAACAATGCATGGACTGCATGGGAATGCTGCATGGGTCACGTGGGCCGTCCAAAACAATTACAAAAATGCCCTGTTTTAACTCTATAAATAGAGCCATACGTTCAACTTAAAAATTCATTCGAAGATATTCGATTCTAGAGATCTAATCTGATAGATCCAGAGAGCCTCAAAGAGAGTTTCTTTGAGAAGAAAGAGTGTGAGCCAATTTGTGAAGTTTTACCCACAACAACGCTTGTAGCTCGTCATCTACGATCATCATCATAGAGTTGAGTTGATCTACAATGCCATGGAACTCACTCATGTGTTCCGATACGCTGCTTCCATCTTTATACTTCAAATTGACTAATCGTCGTATCAGATTAGCTTTATTCTGTACGGTTGTCCTCGCATACATTGTTTCCAACTTTTGCCAAAGAACGTAAGCATCGTGTTCATTAGCAAAATTTTGAAAAATGCTCTTGTCGATCCATTGTCTAATTTGAGCAGCACACTTTCGGTTCAGCACGGCCCAGTTAGCGTCTGTGGTGGTTGTTTTTGGTGTCTTGTCATCTGTCGAAGTTGTAGTCACGGCTTCCTCCTTTGGCATTATAATCGGCTTCCACAGATCTTTAATGTATAAAAGATCATCCATCTTCGGCTTCCAAATTGTATAATTAAATGCAGTCAACCTGATCATATTGCCTGTGCTCTCCTCCATTTGAGTCGTCAATCAACAGGTTTCGCGGAGCTTGACACTTTTTCGGCGATGAATTTCCGACGATGAATAGTACTATGTGAATAGTACTTAATGAATAGAACCCCTTGTAAATAGTACTATATGAATAGTACTATGTGAATAGTATGTGAATAGCGCCTTTGTGAATAGCGCTCCGTAAATAGTAATTTATAAATAGTACTACTATTCCAAATAGTGACTGCCGACAAAATAGTACCATATACGTGAATAGTACTATATGTATGAACAGTACCTTCGCTGAAAACGACCCAAGCTCTGATACCACTTTGTTGAGAAAATCGATGGTTGTAAAGAAATAAATTCTACAATCCCAGGACAATTTCCCAAACTAAAATACAACAAAATAACACCAAAGATTTTAGCGTGGAAAACCCTCTAAAGATGAGATAAAAACCACGGGACCCGTAGGCCGCTTAAATACTTCCACTATAATAAAATGGGATAACAAACTTCACCCTTAGGTGGATCTCTCACAAACAATACAATAACTATGTATCTTCAATTTGTGGGTAAAACTTCACAAATTGGCTCACACTCTTTCTTCTCAAAGAAACTCTCTTTGAGGCTCTCTGGATCTATCAGATTAGATCTCTAGAATCGAATATCTTCGAATGAATTTTCAAGTTGAACGTATGGCTCTATTTATAGAGTTAAAACAGGGCATTTTTGTAATTGTTTTGGACAGCCCACGTGACCCATGCAGCATTCCCATGCAGCCCATGCATTGTTGACGTTTCAGCCGCCAGCCGCCCTGTTTGACAATTTAATGGTCGTCTTTTGTTGAACATTCATTCAGCCGCCCACGTTTGCTTGCTTGCTGCCCACGTGAAATCATGAGGTGGACCATCAGGCATGTGGTAGCAGCGATCCCTACGATCTAGATTGATTGTATGGGATTGGTCAAATTCAGACCCCCTGCTCCGAATAGTGGAGTGAAACTGCAAGATTGTCGTGAAATCCCACAATTTTCTCCCTGTCTTGGACAACGACCGACTCTTGAAGTTGTAGCTACGACAATGTCAAGAGTAAAACAACTTTCAACAGTTGATTTACGGTTTTGGCATTATTGGCATTATGATCAATTCTTCAAGTCGATCGACTCGAGAATTAATTGCGAGTCTTCCTCTTCTCTTTGTTGTCATTGACGAAAAAGAGCAAGATCGAACTTGTCTCTAATACCAATTTGATGTAGATTCGTCGCGGAAGCAAGAATGAAAATACTCAAAAATATAACCAAATATATATTTGATTGAATAAAATATTCAAAGAAAAAAAAAATGATCTTCACCTCCTAAAATTCGTAATTTGAGCTCCTTATATAAATAACTCCCCTAAAACATATTAGAAACTAACTAAAACACCTAAAAATTAATTTTCCTAACATAAAAACAACTTCCTAATTCTATTAGAACGCTATTTAGACACTTCTAAAACACTTTTTAATACACTTAAAAAATAAATACGAATTTTAAAAACTATCTAGAACTACCACTAAAAATTAAATATATCAAAATAAAAACTTCCCTACAAAAAGAAACTAAAGTAAAAAATATTCTAAAATACATTATACATCAGCAACACTCTCATGAGCTTATATAAGGAAATTCCAAATTTTTACTTTACATGGGATATTGGGGTACTTGTATAAAACAAATTCATAATTTCCACCTTAAATGGTACTTCACAAGTTTATAAAAACAACTTCAAAAATTTTGACCCTACATGGAACTTTCGTGTGCTTATGTAAATAAATTCATATTATTTACTTCGAATGGGTCTTTTCTGTCCATATATAAACAAATTCATAACTTTTACCATTTATGAGATTTTCATGAGCTTATGTGCGCAAATTGCTAACTCTTCTAAATAGGACTTCCAAGAGCTTATATAAGCAAATTCGTTATTTTTAACCTAAATGGGTTTTTCGTGTGCTTATTATGTAAATGGATTCATAATCTTCACCCTAATGGGACTTTAATGTATATATAAACAAATTCATAACTTTTACCCTGAATAGGACTTTGTTGTACTTATATAAACAAATTCATAATTTTCGCCCAAAATAAGACTTTCATGAGCTTATATAAGCATTAAGCAAATTCCAAATTTTTAGCCTAAATGGACTTCGGTGTCCTTATCTAAAAGAATTCATAATTTTAATTCTAAATGAAACTTCCATGTGCTATAAAAACAAATTCATAATTTTCGCTTTAAATGGGACTTTCATGAGAGCTTATATAAGCAAATTAAAAAAAAATACCCTGAATGGAACTTTGGTGGACTTATATAAACAAATTAATAATTTGTAGCCAAAATGGAACTTTCATGCGCTTTATATAAACAAATTCATGAACTTTCATGCACTTTATTTAATGTAACATGATACAACATAATATAATACAATACAATATAATATAGTATAACACATTATCTTACATATAATATTTTAGATAATGAATATAGCATATATTATAACATGATATAATATATATTATCTTACACATAATAAGAGGCAAGAATAAGATATTATAGTACATACCATAATATAATACCATATGATATAATACATATATTTATATATATAACGTGATATGATATAATATAATGTAACATATATATAATATTATATATATGGTAGTAGTGGTGGTGGTATTCAAAATAGATAATATATAACATATAATATACTATATATATATAAGTCCCTAATAGTGGTGTGTTTAGTTTGATTGAATTCAACTTTTATAAGTTCAGTTTGGGTTAGGTTTGGAGAAAGTATAATCCAATCAATTTGGTTTGAGACTTTAAATCAATCAAAAACAAACTAATTTCAAAAGTAAAAGTGTTAATATTTATTTTTAAAATGTCTAAGAGTTTTTTTTTAATGATATAAACATTGACATAAAAAATTATATAATCATCTTGTATAGTAAAGATTGTTTTAAAGTTTATTAAATATGAATTGGGAAATTAATGATTACTTTATATGTACGTACATAATTAATTATTTTGATTTATTTAATATAAATGGTGTAGTTAAAATTTCAAATCGATCACCACAAATCGATTATATTCAATTGAGTTTGGTTCGAATTTGTTATTCCAAACTAAACCAATCAATCTAAACTCGATCATGTTTGGTTTGGGTTAGGTTTGAGCACCAAATTGACCCAATACCAAACCGTCAACATCCCAAGGAAGCATAGTTAAGAATCATATTCAACAATTCTTAAGAGAACCACAATTTGGACCATATCTAGGCAACATTGACATCAATTTTCTATTGTGATTCAAAGTTAGGACTGTGAAACCATGTGCTGACCCCTTCTAGTCATTGCAGTCCATTGTTGTCTCACTTGCACGACTAGCGCAGCTATCAGTATTAGGAAAGGTCGTCTCAAACTCAAGAGAAGCCTAAAACGCACTGACTATGTACCCTTTCCCCATCCAAACAACCACACGAAAGTAGAAAGTTGAAGTTGCTAGAGGCAGTTTTAGACTTTTAGTTCTCAAAAACCAAGCTCAATAACCGTAACGGTGTGGAAGAAGTCTTCATAAGTCAAAGTACTTTAGGATGTGCAATAACATGTGATAAATTCTAGTAAAGAAACATGTGATGATGCCTCTCTTGAAACTCTAATATTACATAGAATAAATAGGATTTGAGCATGTCAAAAAATAATGTTAATCAAGAGAAGTAAATTCAAGTAAGTGTACCAACTTAATGCAAGGAACACGCACTTGATAAACTCCCTAATTGATCTAGATCTTAGTAATTCTATCTTTCTACAACAAACGAGCCATATAACTTTTCATCTACAGATTCTCAAATAGAATCTCAGCCTGCTTTTTAGACACATAAATAACAATCTACTCGACCAAATGAGAAATGGTCCAACATATTGACCTAACTCAAAAACTCAAATGCATGCCTTAATAGTTGATATTACTAATGAAGGACAAAGGGATTGAGTTGAAAGAAGGTTGTAGAATTGGTAGTATTTGGGTTTAAAATGGTTGTGAGAAATAAAGAGAAAGGGAATAGAATAGTAAGATAGTTTAGAATATCTAGGAATCACTCTTAGAAGCATCACATCAAAGGCTGGATTGTATCATATAAACCTAGAGGAGAATAATTTGAAATCTGAAACTGTGTTCAACACCTCCAAAGATAAGATTACAAGTCTATTTATAAACTCTTATAGCACCCAAAAAAAATAAGAATCATCTGTGATTTCTAGAAAATGCATGCACTAAAATGCTAGGAAATTTAAGAACTACATAAGAACACTAAAAATAGTTATAACTAGTATTTACTTTATGTAAGGAAAACTAATTAACACTCCCTTAGTAGAATAATTTGCTCTTCGCTTTCTACTTCACCAACTATTTTGTTGACACAACTTTATTAATGAGGTGACGTATAAAAGATCATAAATAGCTCCAACATCTTCTAAAGGGCTCCGAATCAAGATTTATAATTTAGAATCCTTTTTTTCCTTTTCTATGATATACCTTTGTTGATTTCTGTGACTTGATACTTCAATTACCCTATGAACTATCTTTCCTAAGAAATAACCTTCCAAACAGTGGTTGCCTTTAGAAGAGATGGTAAGCACCCAATCCTAACAGAACTAAAGAACCTCTCAGTTAGACTATGAATGCAGTCAAGAATGAAACTAATATCGCATCACAGGTCTAGAGAGTATCTCTTTATAGACCACCTTCATGGCTTCACCCCCTAGTTCAAACCAATATTTCTTGTCTTGTTTCCAAAGATCCTTCCCTGCTCTTTAAGACCATTTTCATTCTTGGATAATAAGATAAAGCCTTCAAAACATCGGTTGCAACTGCCTAGTTAGATAATGAGTATAAACATTAAACAGAGATTGATCTCCTGACCAGAGTGCCATTTTTCCAAAATACTGCTGCATTTCTACAATCTGTTGACATGATTGTTGGCACATTTTGACATTTCCATCTGATTGTCAATCTAATATATCCTCTTCTTTCCATATTAACAAAGTTAATCGGATAGATCAACATTTTAGATGTAAATAGTATGATTCGCTCACATTGTGATATTTCTTATGGTCATGGTTTACATGTTCAAGAAACACAAACAAGATGGCATTTGATACAGCTAAGAGCAAGTAGGTTTCCTATTCAACAATCCAAATCAATCTCCAGCAACTATCTAGAATAACAATCAAATCCAGAAAGAGGAAACTCATAAGATCTAAAACAACAACATTACCTCACTTAAACCGAAGATCCGATCAGCATCTAGGCGTCAGAATCACCGGCATGCTTGAATTCCTCCAACTGCTTGAAATTCATCCATGGCTTCACCCACACCTTCGCATCGTAGATCTTCTTCTTTCCAGCATCGATCACCTCCAATGTGAGATGGTGCATCGTTCCGGCCACCACCTGCTCCTTCGCCTTCAAAACCCTAGCGAACTCCAACAACGCATTCTGAAGCAAATATTCAAGATGATCTCAGTAGATAAAATTGAATCGCTGAGAAAATCAAGTAGATTCAAGATTATCTCAGTAGTGAAATTGAATCGCTGAGAAAATAAAAAAGATTTAAGATGATCTCAGTAGATGAAATTGAATCGCTGAGAAAATCAAAATCGGTGATCGAGTTAAGAAGTAGAATTAACAAACCTCCTTCTTGTTGTGTTCTTCGACGGCGAATTTCGCGAGACTTTCGATTTCTGCGCTGTTCTGAACTCCCTCCGATTCGCGAATTCCTCCCAGAACGGTCGACATCTTTCTCTCTCTCTCTCTTCTCCCTCTCTCTCACTCTTTCTCTGCAACTCTGGTTAGAGAAATCTTTAAATAACCTTACTCTAGCGAATTTTTCTTGATTTTTGTGGGTCCACATGACACGCGTTGTACGATCGCGGACTTCAGGGTGATGACCCTCACTAGTGGCCTTTTCTTGATTTTATGGGCTCACATGACACTTGTTGAACGATCGCGGACTTCAGAGAATCAGAATGATAACTTTCCTTGCGCTTTAAGTTATTGACTTTAATTAATTGACTTCTCGTTTCCAATACTGACCTTGTGGCAGTATGGACCGGCGCCACGGGCTCGGGCCGAGATGCGGCGATGCGATGCTGCATGTCTATTAAACAGATGGGCTCGGGATCCGTTTAGAATTTTTGACTTCATTAATTTAATTAATTAAATTTTTAATTTTACTACACTCAACTTTAAACAGTAAAATATCACATTGACATATATTGGCAATTTTTTTTTTTTTTGCCACATCAAAAGCGTCTTTTCATTTAATACAAAAAAAAAAAATTATACCCTCTTACTTTCATTACAAAAAAAAAAAAAATTGTACTTACAAAACAAAAAGAAATTATTTTGAAGGCGTCTTTAAGATTTTTTTTTCTTTTTTTAAAGTAAAAAAAATGAGTTTAAAAGTACTTTCTCCGTAAAAAAAATTTACCCTTACGTAAAAGAAAAAGACTCTCTCAAAACTCAATCGCAAGCCCTAGCATACGCATGCCTCCCCTCCGACGATACCTCTCTTTTTGGTGTCTCCGACATCTTTGACAAGATTTTGCTTTCTCGTCAGAACATTCTACAGTAAGCAAAAAAGGAGGTAAACATGTTTTAGTAGTTGCTTCAGTTTCTAAATTACGCTTTATGTAATCGAAAAGGTCACGACGTCCCTGACATAGGCTGACGTCATGACAGACACAGTCTACTATATACTGTCCATACCTGTATATAGAATATAATACATTGTCAGCCTCAACATTCATTCACAATAATTTCTAAAATTTTCAAAAATTTTGGCAGCATATCCCCATATGCTGGACAGTTCACACTTTTCCCTGATATACATAAATCAAATTATATATATATATATATATATATATATATATATATATATATATATATATATATATATATATATATATATATAGCAATAGTCATTCATACATCTAGCCATTCACATTCCATTCATTTATCAAATCATATCATCCATTCTTTCCACCATGTAATCATGTACATCATCATTAGCATTTTATAATCCAATATATTCAACTATCATATATATGCCTACACATCTCATCTAGATGATAATATATATATATATATATATATATATATATATATATATATATATCAAACTAACATAAATATAATTCATTACTCTAATGCATACATACATCAGCAAAATAAGGATCCATTCACAAGTCAATTACTCTATAACCTTCCTTTTTTCTTTTCATCTGTACCTGAAATATTGAAGGAAATGGAGTGAGCAAACAATAACTAAGTCAATATATATTTTGATATGGTAATTATATGCATTTAGGAAAACATGACATTTAAAATCATTTAAAATAATTATTAAACACGTGTATCATTCAACGAATATATCATACATGTCAACAACATAAATTTCATGATTTTTCAAGAAAACAATGCATCATTTTCAACTAAAACCATAATCTCCTTCCTTGTAATGTAGCGAGTACGAACTCCTTAATATGCACCTATAAGGAGCCTACGTTCTGATCTCACATTACTCAATTCATAGTCATTTCAAGGATCTTCAATTCTTTCTAGGACAATTCTACAATCAATGAGGTTACGCATAACACTCATCCGAGGCTAATTCTTAACGAAATGACATCATATGCAACCTGCCTTTGCAAGTCTCATATACTCTAAATGCCAAAATCATTTTGCATGATCAATAAAATACAATGCATTTACGTATATAACATGCTTACAGCTAAACATTTCATAAAATACAATGTCATACAAGAACCAAAATCAAGAAATATACTCACAGTACAAGACTTTCCAACTTAAAATAAAATCATCGCCACTTTCGAGTCCAGTTCCATTTTAAATCCAACTAACTCAATCTGTCAGAAATATTCTATAATTCAATTTATATTTCATAGTACTCATTTAATCACTTAATTTTAACTTTCCAATGCTCATAATTAACTTCCAAAATTCTATTTCGGTCTAAAAATTTCATGAGATGTCTCAAATATTTTCTACCACCTCATATAATATTTATAAGGTTAAAGAATAGTAGAAATGGGTTTTCTAATCATATTTTCACTAATTTTCAATTTCATTTTTCTACTGGAAACATATATCAATTTTATTAAAAATATAGGACATTCCTAAAATTATTTTGTTCACATCGACACAAGTAAAATTAGTCTTACTACCATTCTACTACCTTTAACAGGTATTTCACTGAGATTTTACATGTTTGCGGAGGTCACCAAAGTTAATTTTATTCAGCAAAATCATATATTTAGTTACTAAAATATCAAATCATATCCAAAAATCACAATCTTAGTATCAAAACGCTCAGAATTCGGTTCTCTGTGAATTTATGGTCTCAAACTGAAATTTTACCTGAGTTTGGCATGGTTTCAAAGGTCACCAGTGTCAAATTTGGCTTTCGACAGCTGTACAGACTCCAATATTACACGTGAAAACAAATAAACTACATATTTGCGATCTACACGACTATAATAGTGATAATATATATTTTTTACATGTTTTCATACAAAGTGAGTCAAAATCTTATTTTTTAAAACACCACAAAACACCTTCTATAGCAAAAATTAAACCACTAGAAACGTCATACACTAGTTAAAAATCATTTTTACGGAGAAAAATAGTAAACATAGCTTACCGACACCCCAAATTTGGCCTCGAAACATTGCGAAACCCTTATTCTTCATCTTCCCTTATTTCTTATTTCTATTAATTGTTAAACACGTTGGAGAGAGAAGGACATTTATTTCTTTCAAGCACACCATTTAAGAAGATGAGCATCAATTTTCATGATTCCATGATACCCATTTTTATTTAATAAAACAACTCCTCCGTCTTGTTAGTTAATTCATTAAATCATTTAATTATCAATTAATTAAACTTATATTATTCATTTAACAATTTGATTTATTTGCTCGTACCCTTAGATATAGCATATATTTTCATATATGCGTATATTTGACTCATACATATAAAATATGTCTATTATATATCTCGATATACGCGTAAGTCAACATATATGTTTGACTCAAATGTACGGGGTGTTACTGAAACCATTCTGTAAAGATTTTCCTTTTATCTCGTTTCCCTCCGCAGTTACGTTTTTCGCGGAGCAAACGATGCTTGAATTTCTTCTTTGTATAAGTTTACTACCTGATCATAAACATCAAGTCATTAAAAACTGCAGAAAAACCAAACTCGTTTTTTAAGTCTATTTAGTTCAATTGAACTAAAACTTTCGGTTGGGGGGTCAAAAATTCAACGAGGATTGGAGGCGGGGTTCCGTCCATTTTGGGGGTTCTTGGGAGGGTATTGGTACTCTCTCAAAGTATTTGACGAAAAAAAAACTCGATGGATTGGTCTCAGTTGCTTCAAACGCGTTTTTTAAGTTTATTTAGTTCAATTGAACTAAAACTTCCGGTTGTGGGGGTCAAAAATTCACCAGGACTTGGGAGCGGGATTTTGTTAGTTCTGGGGGTTGTTGGGAGGGTATTGGGACTCACTCAAAATGTTGGACGAAAAAAAATCCAGCGGATTGGTCCTGATTGCCTCAAAGGCGTTTTCTAAGTCTATTTAGTTCAATTGAACTAAAACCTCCGGTTGGGGGGTCAAAAATTCACCGGGGCTTGGGAGGGGGGTTCCGTCGGTTCTGTGGGTTCTTGGAAGGGTATTGGGACTCACTCAAAGTGTTGGAAGAAAAAAAAAACCTGACAGATTGGTCTCGATTGCTTCAAACGCGTTTTCTAAGTCTATTTAGTTCAATTGAACTAAAACTTCCGGTTGGAGGGTCAAAAATTTATCGGGGATTGGGAGCAGGGTTTCGTCGTTTCCGGGGTTCTTGGGAGGGTATTGGGACTCATTCAAAGTGTTGGACGAAAAAAAAATCGGGCGGATTGGTCCCGGTTGCCTCAAACACATTTTTTAAGTCTATTTAGTTCAATTGAAGTAAAACTTTCGGTTGGGAGGTCAAAAATTCACCGGAAGGCTTGGGGGCGGGGTTCCGTCGGTTTCAGGGATTCTTGAGAGGATATTGGGATTCGTCCAAAGTGTTGTGGGTGGAAAAAAAACTCAGTGGTATAATAATTTCTTACTTAGGAAGAAAAAACATAAACAAAAAAATGTACTAAAAGCGTCTTTTGAAAATACGTTTTCAGTAGAATTTTTTTTGTACTGAAGACACTTTCGACGTGGCAAAAAAAATTAATAACAGTGCTTGTTTACATGACATTTTACTGTTGAAAGTTAGGTATATAGGTCATTACTTTTAAAAACTTGGTATTAGAGTCATAATTTTAATTAATTAAGTTAATCAAGTCAAAACCCTATTAGTTTATGTTCGAACTTTAAAAATCAAACTGATTTCAACAAGAGTTTTTTTTTATTTTTGTTTTTTTTTTTAAGTGGAAACAAGACCCTGAGTACGCACACAGGACTCCTACCTTCCATTTTTTGTTGGTACTTCCATTTTTCATACGGTGAGCGGTAATTTCAATTCTTGCACATGATGAGATTCGAACTACCTGGCCAACTGCCCATTGGCCAACTCAATAGAGTATTACCATTACTTAATATTTTTTGATTAAGTTTTGGCTTTATAAATAGTATATATATATATATATATATATAATTTTATATAAATATTCATTAATCTTGTCCAATTAGAGCCGTTGGAAAAATAATTTGTTACATCTTTTTATCCTTCAAAAAAATGTATATATATATATATATATATATATATATAAATGTACACTAATAAACTTTAAAAAAAATATTATGTAATGTGATGATGCAAATATTTATGAAGATATAAACATTATAAAAAAATCTTAAACATTAAAAAAATACAACATTAACATGTTTAACTCTAAAGTTTCGATTTAGATTGATTTATAAAATTTCAAAATATAAATTGGACCAAATAGATCGCATTATATACTTTTCAAACTTAACTTGAACCAAACTCATTTACAATCAAACCAAACCAAATCAAGAGCATTGTAAAATTCTTTTGCCCCATTAAAAGCCACGAGAACATTCATATAATAAAGAAACGGCTTCTTAATTGTCTTTGTTCACGTTGCTTGTCTTTGTTTTTAATATTTTTAATATATATATGTGTGTAAAAACCTTTACGTTTATTTTTTATTTTTAAGAAGAAACAACCCAGACCTTCTAACCCGTTGAAGACCCGACCTGACTCGTTCCCTCACCAAGATCAAACTAGTCTCTACACCAAACTAATGTAAGTAAGGCATTTACCAAGAGTGGTAATGTTGAAATTATCAAATTTTTTCGTATCACTTCATATCTTAATTCGAACAAGCGCCTTCAAGCATCTAAAAGCCTTGCATGTTTTATTATGAGTGCTAGTGTTCAAAAAATTGAAAGAAATGATATTGAGAAACATACTTGCTAATTAAGTGCATATGTCAATGATTGACTTTTCTCTTTGTTGTTAGCAAGTTGTTGGCAATTGATTCCAAATCTCCTGCAGTTGAGCGGTATAGAAGATTTTTTATTTTATTTTTGTCAAAGTATTGAAGATTTGATTCCAACAACTTTGACTGTTTAATTTAATTTAACTCTCATCATCACGGCTATAGTTTTCTTTATGCAAATAAGTGGCAACATCATTGCCTATATATCAATTTGTTTATTTTGCCCCATTAAAAGATACATCAACATTTATATAACAAAGTTAGGTCTTGTCTTTGTTCATGTTGCTTATGCCTTTGTTTTAAATATTTTTAAAAGAGATATAGAAAATAAGAAGAAGCGTGCGTTGAAAAGTTAATTAAAAATTAAAAATTAAATAAAAAACTTAAGAGGGTGGTTGAATGAGGGTCATGATACACGAGCTAGGTCTTGATTCTTAATTTCGTCAGATGATCACAAAAATATTGAATTTTAAAAACGAAAAAAAAAATGTATAAAAGAGTTGTTGAGCAAATTATGGTGCAAATGCATGTATATAAATGTATTATTATTATTATTATTATTATTATTATTGTTATTGTTATTGTTACACGTAACTGCACAACAAGACAAAATAAGAAAAGACAAAATAAAATAAAACAAAACATCTGATTTAACACATTTTATATAAAACAAATAATATTTCAACATTATTTTATTCTTAATTTTTTTTATATAAATAAAGGCTCGGATTTTATTTCAATTTATTTAGATCTAAGTGATCATAAATATATTTGAATTATCAAGAGAGAGAAAGAGTCTCATTATTCTCTCTTTGAAAGTAAAAAAAAGAGTTATAATCTACAGTCTCTAGTAAAATTTCTACATTCTGCCTGTGGACGTAGATCTCAGAATCGAACTACGTAAAACTTTTATCTATCTACTTTTTATAGTTATTATCTTTATTTTACCATTTAGTAGTGTAATATTGTATACGTTCTCCAAGAAGTGGTGTTTAAATTTCTGAAAAATTCTTAGTATGCTCTGTAGTTGCAGCCTTAACTGATATTTCACATCAGAAAGGTCTTTTTTGATATACAATACTATTCATGTATATATCACTATTCACAAAGGTAACACTATTTATGCATATGATACTATTCATGTAAAATAGTGGAATCAGCATAAATCAACTATTTACATTATACTACTATGAATCAATGTATTATATCGTTACTCTGCTGAATCAATAATTGATTTAATTTATTAGACTCAATCTTGTCCTTAGTAAGTTTAAATAGTGAACGAGAGACAACTTGCTGCTTCAGAAGACTTAGTATTTAAGCGGGTCCATTGTGACACCACCTCTCGGCCTGAGGACTAATTTGGTTAGTTTTATTAAAAGTTGTTCATTCTGTGAAGGTAATACTAGAGGTCTAAATAAGACGTGTTAGTATAACTGATCATTATATGCATCACTAGACACTATAAATCAGACAAAAATATAATTGGGGAACAAACAACTAGGTTGGTTTCAGCTTAGTATATATCCTCCAATTTTTTACTATTTGGTATTGCTCAAAATTTTCATCAACAATTATTATTATAGTTTACAGGCACTTGGGTCGTGAATTAAAATGGGCTAAAAATTGACAAAAAAGAATAAAAGATAAAATGGGGTTAAAAGTTACGAATAAATAAATAAATAAAAATGGCTAAAAGTTACCCAAAAAAAATAACAAAAGTTTTTTTTTACGGAGAGAAAATAGGTTAAAAGTTACCAAAAAAGAGTAAAAAAGGAATTAAAAGTTATCAAAAAATAAATAAATAAAAGGGGTCGAAACTTACCAAAAACAAAAAATGAAAATGGTATAAATGAATAATTTTTAAAATAAGTATTGACTCTTACACATATCAACATTACAAAATAAATCTTTTAATGCATTTTTATCAAATTACCCATAAATAATTTTTTTTTATATAAATTTATTTGATAATTTTATATTAAAAGTAATAGATAATTTAAGAATTTATTATAAAAGTAGCACATTGTGATTTAAGAAATTGTTGCTTTATAAATAGCATAGATTATTATTATAAAAAATAATTAGTTGACATAATTTTTTAACACACATTTTTAATATTACAAATGAAAGTGGTTGGATTACCTCAAATCATATCATAACACTTCGTATCACGCAATTAATACGTGATACGAGGTATTGTCGTGTGATTCGAGGCAATCCAACTACTCTTAATACGTGATATGAGATGTTGTGTGATTTGAGATAATTCAACCACTCTTACTTGTAATGTCAAAAGTATGTGTCAAAACTTCGCATTACCCTTTTTTTTTATTTATTATTATTACTTTTGAGAATAGTGGTGCTTTTAAAATGACGTTATAATAGGAGAAAATTGAACTTTAAAAATAACAATCATAACATGAGTAGTTGAACGAGAGTCTTGATACTCGATCTCATGTCAGATAATCACCAACTATGAACTTAGAAATTAAAATATTCTTAGGAAGATTAGTTTACCAAATCATTCCACAAATATTTATAAATGGGTTTAAAAAATTGTGTGACGGTATGAGCATATATGTTTACTTGGTCTTCGGAGCGAGAGAACCTACTATTAATGGTGGGATTGAATCAAATTAATAATTCAATGATGTGGACCAGATAATTGGGTATTACGAACTAATTTTTAACGCTCTAGAGTGATCAAAATCATGTGTTTCATTAGAGGCACTTATAATTTAGATATAATTACAAATGAATTCAAAAGCCCTTAATTACAAGAGGCGGTTTTTGATATCCCATATGGTGTCCTGTCGTTTGGACGAAATTAATTCGTATTTGAGTACTGCAAGGGCATTGGACAACTCTTTTAAAGTAAGCGAGACTAAGGTAAACACAAGTTTTAAGTTTGAAACCTCAACCCCTCAATCACTTTTAGTATAGACTACTGATTATCTGTGTTACATTACGTTGGGTACTAAGCAGTAGTAGTAGCATTCCTACAATTCCAAACCACAAGAGCTTAGTGTGGTTTGGTTTAACATTTAAAAATAGTTTTTAGAAACAAATTAATCTTTCAAAACAGTTGTTAGAGTTTCACTTTCAATAAACTTGTTTCCTTCATAAATATTTGGATTTATATTCAAAAACAATTTTTGAATTTTTCATCACAACCAACTCAACCAAAAAGGTACTACTCAAAGAATATTTATTTGAAAAAGGGAAAGTTATTGTTTTTTATATTCTATATATATCAAAAGAGTAATGCTAAAATGATCCAATATATCTATCCAAATTTATATCCAAGGTGATATAGTAATATCTTCTACTCATTATATATCACATCAGTATAAGTATTATTTTAGGTCGTAAAAACATTTCCGGACCTTCTCTCTTTAAAGATTATAGTTTGTCATTTTGAGATACAATTTTTTTTTCTATATATAAGAAACTAGAAAGTCAAAAAATGTATTTGGGTAGTTAAATTTGAGAATAATTTTTTAAATTTTCACTAAGAATTAAGACAACTTATTTTCAAATATTGATAAAGAAAAAAAAAAGAAAATTCTTTGTTATACCCTGAAGTCACAACCAAATGTGAAGGGGGTAATAATAGTGGATCTCCATCTGTTCCATCTAATCCTAGAGAAAGTTTACCTGTCAACAAAAGAAGCCACTTTTTCTCTGGCTGTACCCATTATAGAAGAAAATCAAAAGAAAAGAAATATATATATATAAAAGAAAAACCCACGAAGAAAAGAATCATTACTTATGTTATTATGAACCAATAAGTCAGTTAATTTAATCAAATCTTACTTTACTCCCCACATCAAAAGAAACAAAAGAAAAAGGTGGGCAGGGCTAAAACTAATATTAAAATCATTTCCTTAAGTACTGATCATCTTTGAAATAAAGGTAAGTAACATAAATAGATTACTTCTACTTCAAGTCCACCACCACCTACTACACCTATCTACCAACTTGGACCCTTAATTTTTTATTTCATTTTTTATATATAAATAGAGCTCTTGTCTCTCTCTTTGAACATGACACTAATATCAATCAAGCAATCAAATATGGCCAAGAGCAAAGTTCTTGTAGTGGGTGGTACCGGCTACATAGGCAAGAGGCTTGTGAAGGCAAGCTTGGAACAAGGCCATGAAACTTACGTGCTTTATAGACCAGAAATTGGGGTAGATATAGAGAAGCTGCAGCAGCTACTGAGCTTCAAGGCGCAAGGCGCGCGTCTCGTTGAAGGATCTTTCAGCGATTATGGTAGCCTTGTTGATGCTGTGAAACTGGTGGATGTAGTGATATGTGCCATCTCTGGTGTTCATATCAGGAGCCACCGCATCCTTCTGCAACTTAAGCTTGTTGAAGCCATTAAAGAAGCTGGAAATGTCAAGGTATATATCAATATATTATTCAACTCTTACTTCTGATCAAAGTACTAATTAAATTTATACCATCAATCTTAATCATGCAATACAATTCAAACAGCTTACTCAAAGATCTTTAAGTTTAAGTCTCTTAATTTATTTGTAGCACAATTCTTATAGGTGAGGTTGCACTAAGAGATTTGTCAACCTGTGCGTGAATTGGCTAGACACCTAATGTTAGTAAATAATAATAATAATATAAAATTTATAAAATATTTTAGACGTTAATATTTAATGCTTGAGACACAACTCCTTTAATGTTCTAAGGATCAACTTCTTTGAATGTTTTAAGTATATGCGTGTAACCTTTGGATTTATATAAGTAAAATTATTAGTTAGATGTGACCCAATAGAAATATAGGCTCCGCCTTCACATACATCCCATCTTCCTTGGATCATCACAAATCTCCATGTATGATATGGGTGGGGTGTTTCGTTTTCATCTGGATTTCACTGTCTCTTAACATTGTTCTTGATAAGATTTTTTTTCTTTGGTCTTCAGCTTCTATTTTCTATTAGAAAATAAAAGAAATTAAGTTACGAGTATTGATAATACACATGATGGATTATAAAATGCAGAGATTTTTGCCATCGGAGTTTGGCACAGACCCAGCTCGGATGGCAGACGCAATAGAACCTGGAAGGGTTACATTTGATGACAAGATGGTGGTGAGGAAGGCAATTGAAGATGCTGGCATTCCTTTTACTTATGTTTCTGCTAATTGCTTTGCTGGCTACTTCCTTGCTGGGTTATGCCAACCTGGTAGAATCACTCCTCCTAAGGACTCTGTCTTCTTGCTTGGAGATGCCAGTCAAAAAGGTAAAAGTAAACACCAATATATGAATCTTGACAAATAAAAAAAAAAAACACTAATATATAATTTCTTTCCTATAAGGCATCAAATATATATATATATATACATGAAAATGCATAAGGGACTTAGATGTGTGGAATTCAGTTGGATAGATTTTGTAATTAGTATTTTGAATCATTCTCGAAATGCATTTATCAGTAGATTGGGATGCACTTGTGCAACCCTGACGGTTGTTTTCATATATATATATATATATATAATTAAAAAAAAAGTTTAATTATTTGATTAAGATGGTTGAACTTGATGAGACTCATCACCAACAAAAGGGTATATATATATATTTTTTTTGAATGGACAAATGGGTGTTTGATTACAGTGTTAGATATCAACTAATAATCTCTTTGGCAGCAATTTATGTGGATGAAGAGGATGTTGCGACATACACTATAAAATCTGTAGACGATCCACGCACCCTTAACAAGACTCTGTATCTCAGCCCCCCTGAAAACATACTCTCTCAAAGAGAAGTGATAGAAATATGGGAGAAACTCAGTGGCAAAGAGTTTCAAAAGTCCACCATCTCCAAAGAAGAATTCTTGAACACCATGAAAGGTAAATTATATCTATTATATCAATAAATAGTCACACATACCTACATACATATAGAAAAATATTAAAATAACATTCAAAGTGTATATTCATTAAAAATTTTTAATTAATGTACTATTGGATTTTTTGAAAGTAGGAGTGTTAAAATGGCCCATGGTATGTACTAAAATTTATAACCAAGTTAACGTGACAATATACTATGTCACCGCATTATAAGAAAAAAAAAAAGAAAAAAAGAAAACACTATATCGGCTTCAAGACAATTAAGCATTACTCATAATAATATTATTTATGTACTAAAATATAATGTTTTTTTTTTTTTTTTCTTTCTTTCAGGAGAAAGTTATGCACAGCAAGTGGGATTGACGCATTACTATCACGTTTGCTACGAGGGATGTCTTGCAAATTTCGAGATTGGAGAAGGAGGAGAGGAAGCTTCTAAGCTTTATCCAGAGGTTAAGTACACTACTGCTGCCGAATACTTGAAACGCTATCTGTAGTGGAAGAAACGAACCTTTACGTTTTTTTCTTAAATAAATTCGATTAATAAAGTGGTAATTTGTGTAATATGATTGGGGTATTATCGTCATTTCACTGTAATAAATCCATTTATAAACTGTGGTGAGTCTGGTGACCATACGACGAGCATTTACACGCAGAACGCTTTTCTTCTGATGCGCTTTCCGGGGAAATATAATAATAATGATAGTCACTGCGAGCGCGAGTTTTTCATTTGCGCGGTTGAATCGAGAGAGCCGATTAGGGTTTCGACGTAGGCCACCTGCGAGTTTTTGCGTTTCGCGCCGTTGTTGTTCTGGGAAGCAGCAAATCTGCTCTTCTCTTTCTCTCGCCGGAACCCTAGCTGAAATCGAGAGCTCCGGCGTCATGGCTTGCCTTCGCGCCGAGAGGTCGCTCATCTTTCTTTGTCGCTGTTTCCTTTTGTTTATGCTTAATAAGCTTTTAAGCTAGTTTATCTGAAGTTCAAACTAAACCAATAGTTTTTTGGTGGGTGGGCCCAGAGATATTGGGCCGGGCTTTTGTTGTAGCTGGGCTGAGCTTTTGTGATCATTCTAGCCCAATTTACATTGTTACTTCTCCCAGTAACTAGTTATATTATGCTTAGTATATGTGCACACGATTACACATGATTCTTATTGGAAAATATTAATCTAATTACAAAAAAGTGGAGCTTTAAATACAACTACATATTCATGTTTGGATTATTTATTACCTACCTTTAAATGTGTAATACATACACATCTAATGAACATAAATGTGTAGTTACTATTGAAATTATATTTTTTTATAATTAAATTAGTATTTTTCTTATTATTATATACAAACTAAAAATTTGAAAATTTAGTTTAAATTAAAATTAAAAAAATATTGATATTATTAAATATTATTTTGTTAATATAAGATAATAAGGTTGATTACGAGTAGCAGATGAATAATGATTTTGTTTTAAAATAGAAAAAAGGGTAGAAAAGAGTTTAAAAAAAGAAGAAGAAGAAGAAGAATTTATAAGAGTAAAATAACAGAAACTATGGATAAAATAAACCTAAGAGTAGGAGACATGAAGAAGAGTAAAAGTTAGTTAAACTAATTAAATTAGCATATTAGCTCCCATGACTAATTTTTAAAATAAATGATGACTATAAGTTGAAGGGGTTAATTTTTGGAACTTTGGCAAAAATTAACGTAAGGTGACCTCTCCTAGTATTTATATATTATAAATAGTATAGATTGTATGTAACATGCCAAGTTTTTGGTAGAGAACAATGTGAACAAAGATAAACACTCTTTTCATTTTAACATCATGTTTCAGTAAGGAACTCCATAAGTGTCAATATTTCTCTAAGACTATAGTTTTTCTCTATGCATTTGGTAATTCTCATCAAATTGCAAATGATGAAAAGGAGTACCGGAAGATTCCACGTTTCTATGACGTTTTTAAAAAATTTTTAGAACATACAATGTACTAGTTAGGAGTATAACTAGCTCCATCACCAGACCGCACTCTCAGGGAGGTATCAGGTCCATTCCTAACCTATTAATCCTCCTCACCCTAGGAGTGAGGCAGTGGCAAGAGTTGAACCTAGAACCTCAGCCTTGCTATGATTGTCCAAAATTCAGTTGAAGTATGGCTCAAAACCCATGATTGAATCTTCAAAAATCTCCATAACAATAGATATATTATTAAGGATTTGATCAAAGTATAGAATTCTGATATATTGGCTTATGCCCCTTAGTGAAGAAACTAAAGAAAAGAAAACAAGTAGTTTCATATTCTATAGTTATGTAGGAACTAGGAACAACCAAATATCATATGTTAATAATTGTATTTTCTCTCTGGTTTATAGTGGAGAGCTAGCAATGGAAGCTGCACAAGCTGCTCTTACTGGTGGCATATCAGTTGTGAGTCTTCATACTTGTGTTTGTATCTTCTGTTCTTATTTCGTCGTTGTCTGCATTATTTTGTGAAGTTCTCTAATATGTTTGGTTATGTATGTCTTAATGTATAGCTGGAGATCACAATGACAACACCAGACGTTTTCGAGGTATTTTAGTGTGTGCAATTTTACCAGCAATTCAACTTAAATTGGCCACTTAGCATGCGTCACAGTATGTGCTTTCTTAACCTTTGTCCAGGTTTTACATGGGCTGGTGCAGCAACACCCTGATGCTATCCTAGGAGTAATCTTTTCAAAGACATCTCATTTTGCTTTTTCTCAAAATTATTTGTGTGATTTTATTGCTTTATTTATTTTTCAAGTGGGGAATGGGGTTTATTTGTTGAAGACGGTAGCAAATTTGATTAGAATGAAAGTCTTTTTGCAGGTTGGGACTGTTTTAAATTCAATAGACGCTCAAAATGCCATTAAGGCAGGAGCCAAATTCCTCATGAGTCCTGCTACAGTCAAGGTATGAATCAAATAAAGCATCACAAAAAAAATGTATGAGTAATACAGTTTCTTTGACCTTACGCCTTTGATTTCTTTAATTGGGTGGATAAGTATAGAAAAAATGCCATATTGCGAATACTTTAAAGAGCCCACAAAATAATAAAGCATTTTTGTAACTCCATTTATGCTTTTGGAGTATTTTATTGGTTTAAGCATTGTTTTCTCTAAAGAAATTATATGGCCCTTAGGACATTCTTGATGATGTACAAGGTAGTGAGATTCTCTACATACCTGGAGTGATGACACCAACAGAAGTAAGAGCTCATATCTAATTGCTCACTCTCTCAAAAAATGTTTTACTTGTTTTATATCATTTACTCTTGCTTCTATTGTTCTTTATTTTTTTCCCTTTTTTTTTTTTTACTTTATTGGCATTTGAAGATCTCAACTTCATTTTGTTAATATGTTGGTTCTCTTCATGAATCCACAGGTGTTGAATGCATATGAAGATGGTGCAAGAATTGTAAAGGTCAGCCTCTTTTTAGAATCTAGGAATTAATTGAAAGTAAACTGTGGATTTGATGATCATGTATCTTAAAGATTGCCAGAATATGTTATTTGGTTTTCCTAGTTCATACTCCACAATCAATATATGGAGATTCATTGCTACTTTGTCTCTCCTCAGCCATACAAATATCCAATAAAAGGCTTAAAGAACTAAATAGAATTACATAAAGGATTGTCCCTACTGCTATTCATGATATCAAATCAAAGTTCATGAAGCAAAAATGTCCTTGTACTAGGTACATGATCAAGCGACCCTTGATTTTGCCTTCATGACAAATGGAAAATCCATGTGGCTGGTATTGTTTGGAGAAGGAATATCTTTATGTTGATCTCAATGCTCTTTTTATTTAAGGATGGACTTGGTCACTGGAGAGGCATGGTTCATATGTTGGGACTAAATTGTGAAGAAAATCCATTAACTATGAAGATGGTCATACTAATATCAACAGAAATTTATCAATTTCTTCCTATGAAGTATAATATAATGCAGATTGCAGTTCTTTGATTATTTTGGTGCTTCATTTTTTTTTTTTTGCCAACTTTTAAAACTTCTAAATTTTATAATTCTTCCATAGAATACAGTAAGTTCTTTCTTCTTTCTGTTCATTGTTGATGGACGGGACTTTGTCATTCCTATGTATTCATCATTAATTAGCTTTGTAAATCATGTATTTGATAGGTTTATCCTGTCGCAGCTTTAGGTGGTGTTAAATATTTCTCAGCACTTAAGAAATCATTTTCCCACATTCCAATGGTTGCTTCCCAAGGCATGACTATAGGTTTGTCTTTTGAAACTTGCAGCCCTGCTCGTCAACCCATTTTCTCACCTGTTTTCACCTTAATTCTTTTCCAAAAGCTAGTAATTTGTAGAAGTATCTTGGTTTGGTCTAAGTATTTTTTTGCTAGTCGTATTCTGATTTCAGAGAAATGTGCCAGTTTAACAGAGGTATTTACTTTACTGATAATAAGTCTTTCTATAAATTGTTTCTCTTCCAGACTCAATGAGAATGTACATTGATCAAGGGGCATCGTCAGTGGTCCTGTCCGATGCTATATTTGACAAAGAAGCTATGAGTAGAAGGGATTATGAACAAATTCATAGACTTGCCCGTCTTGCAGCCGTTCACAGTAAAGAAGGTTCCAACTGGTGAGCATTGGGAGTTATTTCCATACTACTAAATCTACTAATCATGTTCATGGTTGCTTCTTTCCTGTCTGGCCAGTTAAAGATCATATATACACGATAATTAACATGATAGTGAAAACATAATTCAAATTGACAAAGATAGCAAACTTGCCGGCTTATGTAGACCCAGTAAATTTTTTGGTTTGGTTGTTACATTTGCATTATCAAAGTTCACGTAAGATCTTGTTTCTGAGACACCAAGAAATGCCTGACCCGGTTATGGTTGCAATTTATACCAGGGGTAAAAGGTCTAGTATTGGTTGAATATTTGATGATGAAGAGATGATTTTACCTGAGAATCTATTTAGAAGATGGATGAATGGAGTGCTTCTCAGATTAAACTGATGTATCTAGTCAAGAAACAAGGGCTGTTCCATTGATCAATTCAAGTGAGTGTTGCATTCTACCAAAAACACTCTTCTACTTAACTCATTTTTCCTTAATTCTACGATTCATAGCTCAAATACCTAAAGTTTTTTCTCCTCGATCTCTTTGCTCTTAGCACAAACTCTCTATATGTATTATAACTTCTACTAAAATTACATTATGTATTATGTTATAATCCTAATTTTTAACCCTCTGGTTTCTGAAGCCTCACTCTAACCATCTAATTTATCATTTATCATTAGTAAATGGCATACGTCTAGAATACCTTCTTGGATACGTTTGGTCAATCATGCATAATTAGTGGAAAATGATAAGGGCTTAAAGTTGATCCTGCTGAGTAATGTTTCTTGGTTATTTTGAAAGTTTCGTTCTTGAACTTATAGTTACGGTACAATGGCAGCAAATTTTTTTGAAAATGTTATCTTTTCTTTTTTCAGGAAAATTAAAAGAATGTCTTCCTTCACAGTAGCTGAGTCTAGCATGAGTTACAGATAGCCGAAAGAGATGCAAACGGCGTTTGATGTTTGCCGCAAAGGGATGAAAATCAAAAACAATAGCTGGTTGATACATAAATTATTTACTCTCGACTATACGGTTTGTGAACTAATATGGAGGCTTTGGTTTGTACTGACACCAAATGAAATAATGATGCAAAGTAAACATTGAAGAGACGAAAGAGATGCAAGAGCTTTGAAAGGCAAGTTCACTGGAATAAGAATTTTTTTTCCTTTTTTAAGGTATAATGATGCACTCTTCAAACAGTCTTCTTTTTATTTAAAGATTTCTACTTCCACAATGTTTCATAGCAGATGCCATTGCGGTTTAGAGAGTTTGATGGTATGTTATTTCATGAATCCTTGAACTTCACAATTCACGTCCTTGTGCTGCCAAGGGTGCACAAGAGTGTTAAGAGCCTGATTATTGTTCATTTGGGAGTTTTTGGAGTCGATCTGTATTAAATACGAGAACCCAACAAATTTTAATTCAATGTTTTTTTTCCCCTTGGTCCACCTTCTATCAAATTACCTTTCTATATAACTTATAACTTTGATGTGTATGTTATAAGCATTGACAGAAAAGAGACATGAATATTCAATAATTAATTATACATTCAGTTAATTTAAAATTTAATTTCGCATTCACCAAGGCGCTCTGCAATAAAACCGTGTATATCGTAAAAATAACACAAACCTTGTCAAGATTTGCTTCAAGTGGCAATACTCTTAAGGCGAAAGGATTTCCTAGTATGTTACTAATACACCAGAACCCAACAAAAAATAAAAGGGCAAAAATGAGAGGATTTCATCTTCAACCACACACAAAACCATAAATTCAAATTTTAAAAAAGAAAGCTGAACTGTTCAGGAAGATTATCTTAGTTGGTTAGCTCCATAATTGCAGTAACTATATCTCCATCTGCTGCCTTGAGTGCCTTTACAGCCTTTGCCCTTGATACTCCCGCCTGTGTCATCACCAGTTCTATGTCCTTGGGTTCCACTCCTTCCTCGTCAACGTCTTCGTCTTCCTGAGAAATGGCTGATGAAGATTCGGGCTTGTTAATAACATGGCTGAGATCAGGTGCCTTGAATTGTTCTGCTGCTTGAGTCTGCAGTTGTGAACTCAAATCCTCGATCTTTGCCTCCCCAAAAATCACGTAAGTATCAGATGTTGGGCTCTTGAAAACGTCTGGCTTTGAGATGACAAACAAAATCTGGAAAAGAAGAACAAGAAGTTTGGCAATCATTCACAATATATTCAGCAACATAAATGAATGGAAATGGTGGGGAGGAACCAACATTTTTGCTCTTCTTGATGGTGACACGGCTCACACCAGGGATGGGTTTCATTCCTAGCTTCAGCATTGCCTTGCGACTCTTCTTTTCACTTCTGCTTTGTTTTGATCTACCATTAGCACCTTCTTGACCTGCAACACCAGAGTTCACAAGACGCATTCAGTGAGATTTTTTTCCAGCTCCCCAAGTGCCAAACCTCATTCAGAGTTTGAGAATGCGTTGACATAAAAATAAAAGGCAAGGATTTCCGTTATCATAACTTATACTTGAAATACCAAACAAGAAAAAGAAAATGACAAAAGAAAAGATGCACCCAATGCACAAGGCTCTTCCTATTGTAGGCCAATATTGTCAAAGCGTCAAGCCGTTTGGTCTCATCTAGGTGAGGTAGTGCTTAGGTTGCGCCTAGGGCATTGTTAATGATATATGTTTATAGTTCCCCAAGTAAATAATTAATTAGTTTAACACATAAAAATCGTGTATATATGATTACATACATATTCCACAATATAAATGTCAACTCTTGCGTAAAAAAAATTGATTATATATCATACTCTTCAATTTTGTGTCCACATTAATAAACCACAAAAACACTTAAAAGAAGAAAAGAAAGAAAGACAAGTTGGCGTATAGAGAAAGTAAAACAATTTAAAGATAAGACTAATGACAAAAAGGAAAATATTTGCAATAATATTACAAAAATCAAAATTAGAAAATAAGAAAAAAAAATATTTGCATATGAAGACAAAAGAACCTTGCAATTTGTATATTTACACTAACCTCTTAAACTTTTTTAAAAAAATTTTCAAAGAAGCAATGAACTACTCATTGCCTAGGCATGGCCTTAACAACACTATTGTGGGTCTGAAGAGGGGTCAGCATACATAGCTTCTTACCTTTACACTATGAAATGGTTACTTTAATCTTCAAACATGTAACTTTAATATCAAAATGGAACAACTATTACCACTGCACCAAAACCTCCCAACCCCTCCATATTTGACAATACCAAGCTTAATGTATTACTTTAATTTTCAATATTAGTTCTAGATCGGCATCCATCCAAGATACTTAAACCTAGAAGTTAAGGATAGAAGATAAACCTAAGGAAGCAGAAAGAGCCCTAGTGCGCAAGGCCCTCAAGCACATACCTAATGGATGATTGTTAAAGTTATATGGCACTATATTCTTACAAAAAACAAAAAACAAAAAACAAAAACACTAATACTATAAATGCTCATCTTATAAATTATAACCATCCAAACTTCAAATTGAAATTCAACATGTATAAATTATAATATAAATTCTATTGGAATTATAATAAATTGATAATAAAATTCAATTTCCAAGCAATCAAGCTAATAATATTGTAATCATTGTTTTAAGAGAGACACGTCTCGAGGCAAGCCCTACAAGCTCACCTTGTCTACACTGTGAGGCTTGAGCCTCACTTTTTTATGCTAATATTTGATTTAAAAAAAATAATTAATCATTTAAGTATTTGCACAATTATAACTAATTCTTTAGTTTCTAAGGATTCTTTCTCTTTCATTTAGGATACATTAAATCTTTTTCTAAAAAGGGTAGCTTAGTGCATGAAGCTCTCACCCATGCCCTCTGTCCTGGGGAAGGGTCAGACCACTTTTGAGTCTACTGCATGCAACTTTACTCTACATTGCAAGAGGTTTTCACAACTTAAACCCGTAACCACATGGTCACATGGCAACAACTCTTACCGTTGCGCCTTGCGCCAAGGCTCCCCTTAAATCTTTTTTTCTACAAGGATAAAAAAAATTGACTCGGGGGGGGGGGGGGGGGGGGGGGGGGGGGGGGGAGCACTATCTATTAACCCCCGTGATTCTCTCAACCTTAGGTAACAATGATATGGCACCTAATAGTAATATATCCTCAAGATTAATAATGCAAATACTAACCTAACAATTTAAAAGATGTGACACATTATTTCAATGGCAACTAGCATTGACTAAAAAATGATGAGAGGTTGCAATTTGCAAAGACATAATAACTTTGACAAAGTATTTATTTTCTATTTTTTCATGCTTTGAATACCTTAAAACCTAAAATCCTAAAATCTGGAGAACTTGACACATCATGTGTGTTCATATAGCTCTTAATGTTGTTAATAACAATCAAATGAATTCATACATAAAACAAATTATTTGTGTTCTCAACATATACATGAATTTAAAAACTAGTCCAGATTTTGCTAATTTGTTATGTTTCTTCATTCATTATTTTGTGAAAAACATTGACATTTCAGACCATATGTTTTAGTATAATTTTAAGTGTCAATTTTACTTTATTTTGTACTTTGTGAAAAAAAAAAATTAAAGCAACACCTCGTACCATCTCAGGATTAGTAGCTCACTCACAAAAGCAAACTATTAAAATTAGGCTTCAAACTTTCTTAAAGCTTGATTGTAAGATACTTAAAACTATTTTTGAATGGCAAAAAACGAAGAAATTAAATTAAATTAAATTAAATTTAAGAACCATTATGAAGGGCAAATCTAATTTAACTCGCCCAAATGGGCATCTACGTTAGGCAATGACTTGCATCTTGACCCTAGTGCCCTCATGGAAACACCACAGGCACCTCAACTAGGTCCATGTCAACCGGTTGAGATTGAGAAGTGTACCTTAGAGAACCTTAATAACATTGATTATAAAATCACCATAGTTGCACAATTTAATGAGTTGACTACAAATTCAGAAGTGTTGAAAAAGTTCAAATTTTAATATAAACCAACCGCCAAAAATTGGCATAGGATAAAATCCAAATTAATGAGATTTCAAGGTAAATGGACATATAGCACCCTAACGCCCCACCCAAAGAATAGGAGAATGAAATAGACTAAAATAATATATCACTTGTGAGCATAACGGATAGTTACCTTCAGCCTCTTCATCATCCTTGTCATCATCATCTTCATCCTCATCTTCCTCATCATCATCATCATCATCTTCAACAACAGGTTCATCAGGCTGCATCAAAGTCACATAAAATTGTAAACAATTGCTATTAACATAGTAAGAAGATTGTGGGAAAAGTGGTTCTCTTTTTCAAAAGGAAGAGTGCGTATCCCTAGGAATAGCATGGAAGGATTGACTGCATCTATCTACAGTTCATCACCCAGGTATGATAGAGAGGTTGGCTTGATTGCATTGTATGCGACTTTATGGTCTATTTGGAATGAACGTAATAGACGGGTGTTTCAAGAGATCCATAAGTCGGAAGATAGGTTGTGGGATGATGTGAAAATGTTGGCTTGTTCTTGGGTTGTTGCCTCTCCCCATGCTAATGGATATTCAATCATGCAATGGTGGTGGGATTGGGAAGCTTGTTTATAATAAGCATGGATGCTTTCTTTCTTTTTTTCAGTGTTGCTGGTTTTCTTAGTTTACAGGTAGGCTCGATTCTATTAGCAAAGTCTAGAAAAGAGCACTTCTTGTTCTCTGTTGTAGGTTGTAAATTGTCATTTTCATACATATAATACATTTTGTTTCTTTCTCAAAAAAAAAAACATAGAGTAAACATCAAAATATGAAACAAGTGCTACATCAATCATCTAAACTACAGAGATGAAAAAGCTAGGTTTCTTAATTAAATCCATAAATAGAACAAATTATATTTATATAAATTAGCATAACGTTGTTCACTATAATTATTAAGTCGGGGTGATTTACAACTTGAATCATACAATCCAAGTTAAATCGCACCTATTATGATTTCATTTTGCATATAAATTGCAAAATCTCAAAAATATAAGATTTTTGGTTAAGTCATAAGACTCAATTTGGATATAAAATTCAAATCGAATCATAAGATTTACTAAAGGAATAGTCTAACTTGATCAATATCGTATTTTTTAAGATTTAAAAAAAAAAATCTCCTTTAACTCTTTTCTAACTTCTTTATAGCCCAATGAAACAAACTTGAGCTTTTTAAAATTTTGGGTTTGTCTCTACTGCTCATGGCTAACCCGAAGAGAAAGGATTTGATCCCTACTTTTTCTTGCTTCAATAATTTACTTATTTTTCATCAAAACGACATCTATTATTTTATTTGTTGCATAGTTTTTTAAAAGGTAAAAACTTCTAAATGCTTGGTAGTTTCTATTTTTACTTTGCTACTATCAATTACAAGGTCTTTTTTTGTTTGGTTATGTTATTTGGTGTTTTGGGTAGTTTTCACATTATATCCATGTTTGAGTAGTGAGAATCAATAGAAAGGTATATAACACTCTATGGTGCGCCCGAATAATAAAAACTATTTGTAGAGCTCTATTTTAGAATGAAAAATCATCTTGCAATGACATGAAACAATGTTTAGAATTCTATCAACGGGCTAGATGATGTTAATTCATTACAAAGAAAGGAAATGAAATATACAAGAAAGATATAAAGGAAGAAATAAGAAAAGGATAATGGAATATTTTATACACAATGAAGACTTTTGTGCTTGATATAAACCAAATAAGAAAATATATGATTATTGTATTATTTAAGATTTTCTTTAAAAGAATTGAAATATTTTTTTTTGTAATTTACAAAAAAAAATTATTGAAAAAATATTATGATTTACAATTTAGGATTTGAAACCAATCCCGTCCTCAACTAACTCTCCACTGCCGGTCCCAAGCCTAGGTTTAAAGGAGGAGGATTGCGTTAGGTAGCTAACAACCAGCGTAAATCTTCGTTGGATCAACTATGACATGAATCTTAATAGAGGAAGTGGATTCATGTAGCCGATCCCATGAAATTAGGAAAGGCTTAGTTGAGTTAAGTTCGATTTAACAATTATGTTGTTCATTGCCATTAAAGAGGAAAAAAAAATGGAATGAAGATATTATGGAGATGGTGATTGTGAAAGGGATAAAAATCTGGATTAAAATTATAAAGACAATACTAAAATTGATCAAGAGATACACATTATACAATAGTGAAATGTTTCCCAAAGCCAAACAAACACCAAGTTGCATAGAAAATGGGATTATCCTTGGATCAAGCAATCAACTTGACATCATGCAAGGGAGTTCAACCATCGCAATCGTATTCCCATATGCATGAGTAAAGGGTTGGTAATAAGAAAGGTTCTTACATTGTTGAATTACTTGTTTCTTAGTTATATAGATGATAGGTCCAAATGAAATGATTTGACGTGAACAAAATGATAAATCTAGTGAGTCAAAGCTACAAGTTAGACCTCGGACAATAAATTGGTATGAAGCTACAAATTTGGTTTCATGAGCAATTTTCTTGTAGGCAATTAATGCATTAACAAGAGAACATATAACATTGACAGTCCTTATAATTCACAGATGCGTATGATCCTAAGTCAACTGCACAAATAGAGATTAATGTAGCACAAATAATGCATCCAGCAATCAAATCTACAAGTTTTTAGTCCTATCAAATAGGCATGCCGTGCTAGAATAGTAGAATTTCGAATTACAAAAAAGGATTTTATACAAGTGAATATGCATAGAGCATCAAACTAATCTTATTCAGCGAGAAATCCATTCATATTATAAATGACATCATCTTAGAGACTGCACAAACCAACACGCTTCAAATTGAACCACCAATTAAAAAAACTAAACTCATCTCAATAAAGCCTATTTCCAACTACATGAGGTTAGTTATGTGAATCCGCTTCCTCCACTCCGCTCTATTAAGGCTAAGTCGGCATCAAATTGCAAAAAGTTAGATTTTTCTTAATTATCAATGTCCATGTTATTTTAGATCTGTCTATATCTCTATTGTTACCATATAGTGTTAATAAATTCCAAACTGGTGCATCTAAAGGCCTTCATTTTATCTCCAAAATTGAACCACCAATTAATAAAAATCAATAACCACTTGAATTCTCAAGAAACGTAGCACCTAACAAAATCAAGTTGGACACATTTGCGAAAATAATCATTCATATAGGATTTTTCAGCTAATCCAGGACAATTTTTATAAAATCAGATCAAAATGAAGAATGCCACATGAACCCTAAAAAGAATCACTACGAAAGCGAAAACAAAAGTAAGCGAGAAAAATCGAACAAGATAGAGAAATTGAAAAAGAGTCTTACGTTGATCTTCTGCTCTTCGAGACGAGCAGCAATCTGCTCTTCCTCGGCCTGGGCAGTCATCGTGTTCGAAAACGGACACAAAAGAAAGGAAAACGAGAGACTGTCAAACCCTAAAACTCTCACGATACAAGTTGATTGTGTGAAGTGCGGCTTTTATATAGTGTGTATCCTTTCGCTCAAATTACGAAAATGACCTGTTATTTTTATTTCTTTCTTTTTTTTCCAATAACACACCAATACACCGTAACCTGTGTTTTCCTTTCTTATATTATATACCGCTCTTTAGTAAGCTTATAATTATTTTTATAAAATTAAATTGAATTGAATAAAATAAGATATAATAGAATTAAATAATTAAAAAATAAAAATAAAAAATTGATTACAGTGAAATAAAAATAATCTTCTTTCTTTGCTCATCATTATTTTTTATTTTATTTTGATCGACAGTTAAACATAAGTTTGAGATTAAAAAAATTCTTATCTCATTCAGTCTCACACACTAAACTAGCCCATAATATAAATACTATTTATTTTTTTATTGTTTAAATATGATTCATAATTATAAATCTAATAAATATGTATAACTAAATGGGTGATTTTATTTTGAGAGCTTTAAATAAATATAATTTAACTAATTAAATCTGCCAAATATATTTTTTGTTGATAAATATGTTTACATGCATTCCTTTGCCTTTTGGTTTAGTGAATTGATTGTCTTTAGCAAACTTCAAATGAATTCATCTCTTCTTGTCAGTCAAATATAAAATCATACACATCTATGCTTAACGTGCGAGTAAAAAACCGGGTGGTCTTCCCTGGAACCATAAATTTCGATTAACAACTGAAGATGGTGGGGTGATGGAAGATTGTAGGTAGCTCATGCGACATTGGCTCAATCTCATTGTTCAATCTATTCCTAGAGGGGGAAACCAAGTTGCCCGTAGACTTGGCAAATATGCCTTTGTGCTAAATAATTCTAGTTTGGTTGAAGGAAATCCATCCTTTTGTTGTGGACATTGTTCATCTTGATTTGTCCTTTAGAACCCAAAGGTCTCATGTTTAATTTTTGTCACTATCTCACCCTAAAGGTAAAAAAGATTAATGGGTCAGGAACTGACCTGATTCCTTTTCGAAAATATGATTTGATAATGAAGTTGGTTATATAATTGACAACTAACATTATTTTTTCTCACAAAAAAATAAAAAAAATCTCAATTTAATTTTAGAAAGGGTTGAAACAAGACATGCTTTAGGAGAATCCGAATATTCATTAATGAACTTCCACAATAAAAGATAGAACACAAACTAAAATGTAATGGAAAAACATAAATTTTTTTTTTTGAAAGAGAAAAACATAAACTTATATTGGGAGAAAATGGAAATAAGAAACACAGTTCGAGATATGAAACACTAGTACCATGCCTACAAAAAAGAAAATTAAGCTATAATTAAATTTACGACCCTTGTCTTTGCAATCGCCTAGAGGGCAACTAGATGAACCCTATTAATGGACTATCATCACCCCACTCCACTTAAATAATCTAATTCTTAAACTATCCTAAGTTAAAATTACCCAAAAGACCTTATTTAAAAAGAAAAACAACAAAAGAACCTACCCGTAAATCTACCCTAGTTCATCTTCATCTTCTCCAACCATCATCTTCAACCATCTCCTTCAACCTTAGTCTCTCTTCAACGCCATCACAATTTTACAAGGTTTAAAAGATTTTTAGATGATTTGAAAGTGAATTATTTTTTGTTTCATTTAATAGGTTTAAGGCATTAAAAAAAAACCACCATCAATACACATTTCAATCATTATAGCCAAATGAGCACGCTCTCATGACAATAAAAATCAAGAAGAGATAAGTTTTTATTGTGTGCAAATATCTTGTTGGTTTTTTTTTTTTTTAAATGATGATGTATGTCGACCCTGCAAGGCCGACCCTTATACAAGAGGGTCGGTCACACAAAGCCAACCCTATATAGTAATAGTTGGCCTTATTTGGCCGACCCTCCTCTATAAGGGTCGGTCATCAGTGGTCGACCCTCTTATTTCTTTATTTTTTTTGTATTTTCACATTTTATATTATATTGGGATGCATTTCATGATATTTTTGGCATATTTACAGTCATTCCGGGTTAGTTTGGATGGTGGGATACCGTTACTCACCCGTACCCCATATTAGAGTTTAGAGATGGGAACGGTCCCTCCCACCCAAACTAACCCGAAATGGTTGTAAATATTGTCAAAAATATCATGGAATGCATCTCAATGCAGTGTAAAATGTAAAAATACAAAAAAAATGTAAAAATAGGAGGGTCGGTCACGCTTGACCGACCGATACGAAGTAAGGTCGGCCATTCATGTTCGACACTACTTTGTACATGTCGGCCATGAATGGCAGACCTTACTTTGTATCGGTCGGTCCTGCATGGCCGACCCTAAGACGAAGTTCGTCAAGCTTCGTTTTTGTCTTTTTTTTTCACACAAAACACATCGAAAAAACACCTACATGCTCCATTTTATGAATAAAAGTGAATAGAAACAAAAAACTATTAAAACATGTATTTCTTATCATTTCAATGGATCAGAAATATTTCAAAGACCAACAAGTGACGATTTGCTCTAAATAAAGTCCAAATGATACTTCTCTAACTCTAATCTTCTTCCAACCAAAATAAGAAGATGAAAATAAAGGACTTTAGAGTTAAGAACTAAAATTTTGGAGAAGAAATAAAAAAGAAGAAACAGTGAGAAAGAGAGGAAATGTTTGGGTGGAGTACGAATGAGGAAAGGATAGTTTAAGGTTTTCTTATTTTTTGACTGAGGTAAGAATAATGCATATATGGTAGGATGGGGTTATATTAGTAATTGGGGTAAAAATAATCCATTAATAGGGTCCAAATAGTTGGCCTCATGACTCGAGTCCTAACGCCTAATTAAAAGAAATGGAAAATATTTTTGGAAAAATTACTAAAAAAGAATGTATATATACACACACACATGCTGTGCGTACACTATCATATTCGTTTTTTTAATTACTATTTTTAATAAAATAGATTTTTTTTTTGTTAATAAAACAGTAAAAATATCTTTTTCCTATTTCATACGGAAAGAGATTAACAAAAACACCTAGTAAAATGCTATGATGGAAAAGAGTAGAATAATATTAACATAAGTAAGCGAAGATCAGATTAATTTACCATATGAGATTTATAACAGCTTTATTAAATAAAACTCAACTCTGAAACTTTGGTAAAACCCCGACTTCTTCAAGTCTATAGATAGCATATAAGATTTTTTTTTAAAAAATAAATAAAATAAAAAATCAAACCATGAGTTAAAATAAGAGTAATACATAACTATCACACTTTTCAAATACAATTTATTCACATTGCCATTAAAAATTGTTGGATCACCCTAACTCACACATCAAATATATCGATGCGTGAAACGATCTAACAACTATCAAAGACAATGTCAACAAAATATATTTGAAAAACGCATTTCCAAAGCATTTTCCTTAAAACAAAGGGGTGTAAGACAACATACATTGACCTATCCAATGAAAAAAATCTGAAAAAAAAAAGAGCCACCACCTGTGGTTGGAGTGGCAGGCAAATGGCATGATTGTGGATCACATCCATCAGGCCGGAGAACCTAACACCAAAGCCAAAATCATAAAACGTGAGCATATTCCACCAAAGCATCTTTATCAGCTGTATATTTGGGTCATGACAAAACATAAACAAATAAAATAAAATAAGGTTACTTAGATCCAACGAGTTAAAACAAAGGGTATAAGATAGGAGTGCTAAGCCAACCCGACTGAATTGAACCAAACCCGACAGTTTAGGTTAAGTTAGTCTAGTGTTTGAATTGAATTGGATTAAAAAAACCTCAACCCAAACTGTTAAAGTTGGATCACAGGTTAGCAACATAAAAAAACGACCCGAACCAACCCAACCCAACCCAACCCAACCTGAACTAATTTAATACTATAATATGGTGGTGGATGAATGTAATTTTATTTAAAACATTTTGATATTTTATGGTTAATTTGAAATAATTATCAAATTTACATATTGATATGATTGCCAAATTTACATGTTGACATGATTGTATTTAAAATTAAAACATTACTTGTTTGATGTCTATTAGTATAAAATTTACAAGTATAATTCAACTTATCTCAAGAGTCAAGATTCTCGACCCAAATGACCAGACCAACCCAACCCAACCTAAACTAGTTTGAGGTGAATTAAAATTTGGCTCCAACCCAACTCAACCCATTACAACCCTATAAGATAACATAAACATAAACATCTTTATCAGCTAATTGGGTCTAACATGCTCCAACGTAATGTCCAATCGAAAAAAAAGTTGCAATAAAAATATCCAAGAACTGAAAATATCTGTTGAGAGGCTGTATTCATATGCTCTGCCACATACACACGAAAGAGTTCAAACTACTAATAACTAGATATCAAAAATATGTAGAAATTGAAAGCAACAGCTTCTTCTGGTGGCCCAGTAAGGTTGATGGTTAAAGCAGCAAAGACAAAAAGGAATCCTTTGTGCTCAAGTATGACTAATAACATGTACACAACCAGTTCATGCTCATGGTAGGAAGAATATGAAATGAATCCATTCCTTTCATAAAGATTCAAAGGGCTAATGGAGTTCTTTGAAGGATGAAGCAACCCAATATGACCAATTTGTTATAAAGGGCACCACCAAGCAAAATCTCAAAACTCCAAAGGAAAATACTGGGGATTGTGCAACAACAGTCTGTAGATTAGATTCATAAACTATTAAGAATTTAATGACAATAATTCTACAGATAGAAGAAAGAGATGTCAAAGCAGCCCATTCAACAATCACCACTAAGCAATGCACTACAAATCAATGAAAAATTCATAATGATTGCAAGCACAAGGTTCAGTGACAGCTTATTCATGATTACAAGTAAAGAGTATTCCACCTGCTTTGAATTGCTGGAGTTTCATGCTAGGAGAGACATAACCAGAAACAAAGACCAAAAACATGACAACAGAAAACATTCAGAAACGAAGCAGACAACCATATATATTCTACAGCAGGAAGTAACCCAACTTTTTGTAAGCAAACAGTTTTGCTAGATTAAAAAATTGTCGCACGACTACTTCAGAAGATAGACCATAACACTTTACACAAATGCAAAAAGAGTATCAACACAAGCTCAGGTTACCTTTGAACATGCAAATGCCATGCAGATGCCATGTCCTAAATTATTTGCAGTCCACCAAGAAACCCACTTAGATTCCAAGCAAAATTACTCAGACTAATTGGAAATTCTAAGCAAATAATGACTGCAGTAAGTAAAGAGATTGGCATTCTAAATGCATGACTCAATAATCAAATGGCCATCCAGGCTCTTCATGCATGGTTGTTGAGCTGCTTCCACCTGACTCCCGGCGGTGAGAATTTGAATTTGACGAGCGGAAAGGCCATAGGAAGGAGAACGGATTGCGTCTACTCTGACCATCTGAACTACTATCCCTACCACTAGTGTTAATACTAGCACTGCCACTTCTACTTTGCCCCCTTGAACTCTGACTACTGCTACGAGTCGTACTGGATCCCTGTGGTGGCAGTTCATGGCGGCAGACAGGACATGAGTTATGCTGAACCAACCATGGCACTATACAGTCAGAATGATATATATGGTTACAAGGCATCTGTCGTGCTTCAGATCCGAGCTCGAACCTTTCTTTACAGACGGGACAGTGAGAATCAGTCCGGAGATGCCTCTGTGTGATTTTGACAGTGGGCATTGCATCAATTGAAGATTGAGACGCTGGGGGTGGCCCCCTTTGATCATTTCTAGTGAGCATTTCAATAAGTTCATCTAAGCCTGGGCCAACAAAGTAATTACTAACATTGGCTCGCCTCAATCCAACAGCAGGACCACCATTAAGAAGTTCAATACCACCATTTTCAAAAATTTGGAGAGGAATCTGGCCACTGAAGATCAACCAAGGACCAGAATTGAATCCTAAACTATGTTCTGGGAAGACACCAGATCTGCCTCTGATATCAAAATCACGATTTCTTCCTGCCATTCGCTGCCTCATCAAAGCCGAGAAAGCTTCCATCATACCAAGCCTCTGATCACGCTCATCATCAGAATCAAATCCAAAGAACTCTAGCGGACTAACACCCTCCATCTCACTTAGTTCTTGCACAAAGCCTCCGCTACATAAGGGACAAGCTGTGTCACGCCCTCGAAGTCGAACAGGACGAGTGCATCTATAACACCAATGTGTGTTTCCACTGCTCGACATTGTTGCCCTCTCTTTTGCCACAGAAAACTCCTTTTCCAGCCGTTAAATTAGCTCAAAGGCTAGAAACTAGCACACTAGAAACAAATGAAAAAGATTTATACAATAAAAAAAAAAATCACCAAAATAAATATTCAAATTTGCATACTTCAAGCCGAAATACTCATGAAATAAGTTAAATAAACAACTGTACTATTGGATGCATGAAGGAAAAATTTTAGAAATACACAATGAGATGCATAAATAGATCAATACGGCATTAATAAATCTACATATACTTTTTTGGAGTGTTTTAATTGCACAATTAACGAAATGAATCACCAGCGAATCTTGCATTATTCAAAACAAAATCTTTCGAGGACACACAAGTTCAGTGAGAACGATGTTTTGCTCCTAAGCACAGACAAAATATTGTAAAATAATAATCCTAAACTTTTCAATGATTTTCTTTACATAAAAAGCAATAATTTTCAGATGTACAACCTTGCTATGCACAAAAATGGTTTCTCAACATGCCAGAAAATATAATTCAAATCAGACGACTAATTGATATGGAAATCACGCAAATCTATGGTGAAACTACATTAGTAAAAACACGCTCTTGATCTCCCCGACGAAATAATAGCATCTAAGCAACAAAAGTCAGGATTAAAACTATAGAGTAATGAACAAAACAAGATAAATTCAGCTGGTGTTAAGTCTACACGCACCACTGACGATAAAGCACCAGATAAGAACATATCCACATAGAACAGCCCAAACTCAAATTAAACAACATCCGCACCGAACCTATCAACAGAAACCCTACAATAATAACTTCAATCCAACTAAAAAACTCAACATAAACATCTAATCCAATCACAAAAATTCTATTATAGCCGAATCTGAAAACTCAACCGAATCAACAAACGAGAAAACAAACCAGAAGAGAGAAAAAAAAATCAATAAACAATAAAATCAAAACAAATTCCAGATATTTAAACTAACAGAAACAAAAAAAAAGAAAAAAAGAAAAAAGAAAAAAGAATGAAAATTAGTTGAATCGAAGAAGGAAGTTTACCTTGAAGAATCAAATCAATGAAGAAAGATCTGAGAAATATGATGAATCCATGGCGAAAACCCAACAAATGAGAGAGGAAAAACCTAGGTCTGCGGTGTGGATAATGAGAAAGTGACCGACGACGGTTTAAAGACCGATCACCAACGCTAAAATGCACCTGATGCGCATTACGCATCAGTTCCCATTTCACATAATGTTTCCAGATTTCACTGTTTACCGTCCATAACGAGCACTCGAACACGTGTTACCCTGGTGATGTGCCATCTTTGGTTCGACTTCGTCCCTCTTTAGTGGTTTTATCGATGATTTTTTGACTATATATGTTCTCCAGTGTTCAAATGCATAAATCATCTATACATATAATAAATATATACTAATAATAACCATTTTTATTAATACTGTATAGATATTAATTATTAATATTATATTATAAAATTTAAAAAATAATTCAACTCAAATAAGTTTTTTTCTCAACCACGAATTATCCATTCATTTTCACTAGTAACAAACTCCGTTATAGTTATCATTCTTTTAAACAGTAGTTATAGGTTAATATTGAAACTTTCAAAAATTTTCTTCCACTCTACAGTCTATTTTTATTTTCTACCTTCTTCAATTCTATCATTTTACTATTTTTACCCTCTTTTATATCATATTTTTATTAGTTTGACCTAAACAATGTTAATATATATTAGCAAAAATAACAATAGTAATATCATTCATTTAAAACTTTAATTTCAAATAAAAAAAATCTAATTTTTAACTATGCCCACTTATTAGTATATTTATAATTGTTCTCTTTTTGAAAAATAAGAAGATACATTTAGGAAAAAAAGAAAAAAAAAGAAAGAAAAGAAATACATTCTATTCCAACTTTGCAAGTTTGAATGTGTTGTTAAAAGCAAGTTTTCACATTACACATAACAAGAGTTTATGGCACTTTGTTGATGTAAATCTCAACGAGTTGCTTGGACTTGGGTCCGCCATTTCTCTAACTTTTTCCCCTTTTCTCTCTTTTTCTCCGTCCCTCGCTTCTTTCCCAAATGATGGGGAACTACCTTTTTCAACTACCATTACTTTGAAATTTATTAAAGATTAAAGTTAAGAAAAACATATTAATAATGTTCTTCCTATATTATATACAAAACAAAAGACAGTTCCTTAGTAATAATTTAAGAAGAGAAGCAAAAGCCTAGCAAATTAGATAAAAAATTAAGACTGTTTTTGGTTAATCTATAAAAATAAAACAATAAAAAAATTTAAAACTATTTTTTAAATTAATTTTAAATAAATTTATTATATTTTTAAATTTTTAAATACAAAAAATTATATATGAATAAAAATTAAGAAAAAAGAGAAGAAGAAGCGATTCTTATCAAGGTGGCCCACAACCAAGTGGATGGAATAAGACATCAAAACCCTCCACATCCCTGCGTACGAGTGCAAGATTGATTGACGGGGATTTTGATAATATCATGGTCCCACCTATGGCTATTGTGGGTCCAATCATATGTCATGTTTGCACTTGGTGTGTGGTGCGCACCATTTGGCGCAAAGCGCAAAGCAGAGAAGTAAAAGAAAAGTAGAGAGACAAAGTCAGAAAGGTTACAAGAACAGCGATGGTTTTGTGTTGTTGTCCCACAAGGAATCAATGGAAGAGGCAAAGCAATAATGGGTGTGGAAATTCAGATGAGCATCGCTGTCCTTTTGCCTTTAATTTTTGGGACCTTCTGGCTTCAAGCATGGGAACAAGAACCACGAACCAAGCAAGCCTGAAAATGTCACGTGCCGGTAATCTAGATGGACATTTCCACGACGTAACGCAGCTCTTCTCTTCTATTTTGTAATTTAGAACTGATTGTGCTTATAAATTATGCAAAAATCCATCTATAATTTCGCTTATTATATAAAAGCCGATTTGCTCTTTATAATTTAAGAAAAATGCTAATTTCATTACAAATTTTTACAACTGCACTCCCAACCACACATACATATTCATTAAATATTAATATTTTAAACATCTTGAGGTATAATAAATATTTTAATACATATACATGTTTAGTTACGCGTGACAAACGCTATGCTAAATACTTTACACATAAATTTTTATATATTATATGGGCCTTTTCTCCTTTTTTTTTTTTTTTTTTTGAAGGCAAATTTTCAAATCCTTAGATGCCCACTTATTATTGCGAGATATATGAACTTCTCAACAACTATAGTAATTTCTAGCAATATTAAATTTCAAAAATTAAATAGGTTGAAACTTGTGAATAATTTTAACATAGCCAAAAATGTTCACTCCAATTAGCACCAGGCTTTCTACGAAGTTGTTGAAATAGGGATTAGATAGAACTAGCCACATAGTATCACAATCCGGATTTCTTATCTAAATATCCTTAAAATTGTGCATGTTTAACTCATACTTGTAAATACATGATTTGCAACAATTCAATAATGAAAATGTGTTTCTATCAATGAACATATTGAATGTCATTTTAACATTTTTCTCAAATCATCAAGAAGTTGGGCTCAAACTAAAAGATGGAATCAAAAAACATGCTTTCATATAAAACACATTAAAAAACCACAAATAAAATAACTAATAATTATTCGATTCCAAAAACTATGAAAGCTGATCTCACAAAGGGGCTGCTTTTATGAGACTTGCTCTAAACCTCACCAACTAATAGGTAAAATACAGGAAAGGGTCACCATGGAAAATTTCTTAAATAACTACCCTACATTGAGATTTTGGAAAAATGATAAGATATTACCGGTAAGATATCAGTCCCAGGGCTCAGATCTTGTTGAATGCAACAATGTCACAGCTCTGAATGTATTCATTGGCAGGTTCAACAGTGAGGTGTTCTTCAATGAGGGAATCGACGGAGACAAGGTCATCTACAATGGTCATCATGATCACCAGCTTCTTTATGCCATAACCAACAGCAACCAGTTTTGCTGTAAAATTGATAAATCAGTATCATTAGCACCAGAGAGGTTAATAAAATAAAGCACCCTTGTGAGAAGTCAAACAAGTGATTAAGAATGTAGGGAGTGAACACATACAAGCTCCCCAGAGGAGGCCAGGCATTTCGACACTACGAACAACCTCTTCCAGCTTCTTCATGTCGGTTTCATCATCCCATGGTTTCACGTCCAAGAGAACAGAGGACTTGCCACCTACAGCCACAAGTGTACAACAGTTATCAACACGAACTTTTGAAGAATGAATGTCAGATAAGAGAAATAAAGGAATTATAGCACTTCCATAGTCACCAATACTTATCCAATAGTAGATTAACAAGCAAACAACTTTCAGTTTCACATATTCAAGTATAAATCATGTTTCCACACAAAGTCACAACTCAGAAATTTTCCAACATTTCCATTGCTTGCACACTGATTGTAAGATACATATTTCAAAACAAAAATTGTGCAATAGAAAATACAAAATAAAGAGAGCTTTTGCTTTCAATTAACTAAAACAAACAATGGTTCCATGGTAGGTCAAAAATTGCATGCTTCTTGTGCTAGACATATTTCAAAACATAAATGGCGCAATAAAAAAAATATAAAATAACGAGATCTTTCAATTAATTGAAAAAAAAGCATTGTTCCCTAATAAAATAAACTTTACTCAGAATAAAAACTGACAAATAGCCACTTATACAAACAAAACTTAATTTGTAATAATACTTACTTTCTTTCTTCTTGGAAGATGCTTTTACAGCTGCCTCCCTCTCCTCTGCAGCCTTCTTCTCCTCCTCTGTCTCATCACCAAAAAGATCCAAGTCATCATCATCTCCCTCAGGTGCTTCCTGTAAATTTGCAGACAAAAAGCAAAGGGCTTCAGATTGCAATAATAAACTACCCAGCAGAATAACCAGTAGTACAACCAAACCAAAATGGAAACCAAACTCCATTCAGAGAATTCCTACGCCCCACTACTATTTAAGTCTTTGCTAATTTGATGCTCAAAACAAAGAAAAATGTAGCACTATTAAAGGGACCTTAAAAGTCAGTATTTGGACCATCCTCTCAAATAACTCCTCAAGGACAAAATCTACCCATTTGTACCACAAACCAAAACCATTTTATTTTTTTTTGAAGCATTCAAAACATTTGTTTTGAGAAAAAGAAACAACCAAAACAATTAAATGTTCACACTCCCCCGAACCAACCCATAAAAAGAAAAAAAAAAGCATTCTAAGAGAAATGGATGGAAGTCCTACTTATTTGCATACACCATAGCCAATCTATTTTCTAGTAATGCTGAAGTTATAAATGATATAACACAAAAATCAAAACACTGATACAATTTCCACTATCATATTATTGATGCAAACTCCTTTCCAGTGCTATATTATGAGATAAGCAAGTAAAAACATGGTATAAACTGACCTTTTTAGCTTCCTCGGCAGGAGCTGCCTCCACTGCGGCAGCTTGACAGCCAAATCTCACACCAGCAGCCTTGCCAGGGAAACTGCAAGAAGTATTTAAACAATTAAGTATTAACCAAAACATGAAAACCATCAGTAAAGCAAACTATTTACACTGCCACATATAAAAGAAATTATCAACCAATCATCTGAAAAAAAGAAGGGGAAACCCAAACACAAACTCCGAAAACAAACATAATGCCTGCACAACTCCACTGCCTCATTAAAAAAGGAGTCCGAATCAAAACCAAACTAGAAGAAACTTTATAAAATTTTCTGAACTAAGGAACTTTCATATTAACCTGAAAATGGATCAAATTGAACTCAACTCCCTAGTACTAGACGGTTAGATTATTACTACTGACTATAATTTTTGACATTATGCATGAAGCAGAACACAACATCCAATATAAACTCCTCAGCTGGCAACTCCACCAACAAAAGAACCAAAGTGGAACACTTGATCCTAAACCCTAAACCAATCATTCTTTCTAATAAGAACGAACAATCTCAATTAATTTTTTTTCTTAATTCGTTAGTGCAAATCATCCAATCAACAATTCCAGATTCAAGTACATACTTCCATCAGATTTGGTACCAAAAATTCTTCATTTTTTCTACTCAATTAAAGCAAGATACTCAAGTAACGAACTTCAACTGATGATTAAACACAAACCTTGCAGCCAATTGCGAAGACACGCTCTCATACCACCGAGAGGCATTCGGGAACCCTTCACCAGGCCTCTCCAAAACTGCTGCGTAAACCTTAATATCATCTTTCGTAATCTTGTCTCTGCAAATCAACCGTAAAAAAAATCAGATCAAATTCCAACTAAACAAAGCGTTTAAGAACAAAAAATTCCACTAAGATCGTACCCAAAGATGTAACTCTTTCCGGAGAGGTAATCTTCGAGAGATTTGAGGCCCGATTCGGTGTGGAGATCGGAGAATGTAACCGCCATTTCTGCAGTAGAAGAAGAAGAAGTAGCGGAGATGGAGGCTGGAAACCTTAGCGCAGATCGAAGAAACCCTAGTGGACGAGTTAAAGAGGAAGCGAACTTGCTTGAGAAGAATATATTTATATAAAGAGCACTGAAAAAATATTCTAAATTAGAGGCGCGTTATTCCTATTTTAGGGATTTTGTATTGACCTTCAAGACCATTGGTCAAACACAGTGACACTTTTGACCATTACAAGAAGTTGATTTTTTTTCAATTATATTTATTAATGTTATTTTATTTCCCACCCCTATCTCTATTGGTAGTATTGTTAGTATTAGTGTTAATAAATCACTATTATCTAAGCGCTCACATTGTATATATTCAAATCATTTTAGTATGTTCACTCACATTTTATCTTTAATAGTGGTTTTGACCAACCATTAATTTATTCAATATTGAGTATTAATATTATGATAAGAACACATATCTTTATTACTATAATAATCATAAAACTAAATATATATTTTGTTAGAATCCTACATATACACGATCTAACAATTTTCATAAAAGGGTGTCATTTTCATGAGTTTTTTTTTTTTTTTTTTTTTAAGAGGTATGGAGATGGGTTCACCTTATACTCAGGCTGGACGCATTGCACTCATACACACCACACGTATTCCTACAACACTTACGTCAGGGGGGTCTAAGCTTAAGGTACCTTTGCAAGTGCAACTTAAAACCTCACCGACAGATAATAATGTGACTTAAACCTTGGCTTTGCCTTAAGCATTGCAGTCATTTTACTAGTTGAGGGCAATATTGAGGGCTTTTATAATTTATTTTATTTTGTTTTTGTATTTATTTTTTAAAAAAGATTTTCATAATATGAGTATAACGATATTATTTTATGACTTACGACATATAGGAATCATAAAGGTAATTGCAGCTAGTAGATATCAAAGCTATTATTTGTTGAGTTAAATTTTTCTCAAAACCTATTTGGATTGCATTAATCTCTTTAATTCTTTTGACCACTTTTGTTGAGAATTCGCTTTAGACAACAACTACATTCAGTATATTTACGTATAACAAGATGAGCAAGTTCTACACACATGGCATAATTTGTTATGCTGTGGCTTAAAAGAATATTCCCATGACATTGCTCTCGTGAGTGTGGACCAACTGATTTTTAATACAACATGTTCAGTTTTGTTTAAGCATTTTAAAAAAATAAAAATAAATAAATAAATAGTTTGGTTCAATTTTCAATGTAATATATTGTTTAAATCAGTGTAATATACCATATAATAAATATGGTTTACCTTTGTAAGATTGGTGTTTTACCAATATAATAATAATAATAATAATAATAATAATAATAATAAAAATAATAATAAAACAAATTGTAGGGTTGGTGTGTAGAACAAACCTAACCTATAATGTGAAATGAACTTACACTCATTTCTTTAAAGTTCTGTTCAGTTTGATTTCATAGCATGACAAGTTAAACTTTTTTTTTTTTTTTTTTTTTTTTGAGAAAATACAATCATAATCCACAATTGCCCTTCGGGGGTGTCCCATTAATGGATACCCATGAGACGCAACAGGACCACTGCCGCGGGTAAGAGTCTCAGCCGCATTTGATAATTTTATTAACGTTTTCAACTTACCGAGAGTTGAACTCACGACTTTCACCTTTCGCAACTGTGTGATAACCACTTTGCCAACTGCCTGTTAGCTCGACAAGTTAAACTTAGCTTGTAAACTTTTAAAGTCAATTACCAATTTGCTATATATTTAATTTGGATACAACTCACTTAACCAAGTCTTTTTTTTTTTAATTACAAGGGTTGGCTACATGAATATGCTCACTCCATTTCGCTCTATAAAGCGCTAAATTAACATATAAATTTCATGAAGTTATATCTTTTCTAAATATATTTGTCAACGTTATTTTAAGTCTTACTTTATCTTTATCCCTACAATGAATTGTTAATAAGTCACTCTTCACGACTGAAACATTTAAAGGTCTTCGTTGTATATATTCAAACTATTTTAATCAATTTTTTCTCATTTTATCGTTAATTAAGGTCGTTCCACCATATTTGATGTCCACATAGATATAAAATCAAACTAATCAACACCAGCACATTCTTAGATCCCTACAATTTGAGATGGAGATTAGATTATTGACATAATTTTTCATAGTTTAAAAGATCTCAAAATCATGCTTTTGTTAAAAGCCACTAAATTATTGATCATGTTTGTAAGTTGAGTTTGTTTTAGATCTTTCCAAATTAACATTTTTCTCTTTTGTTTTTCATGTTTTTTTTTTAACATTTCCCCATAATTATAGTTTAGCAATTATGTAAATGATAATTGATATTATGAAATATTATAATACAATTATCAAAACTACATTTTAATTCCTAATCCTACTCAATTAATTTTTTTTTTCCAAAACTACATGCAGTTGATAGTTTTACCAAATCATGAGATAATATTTTATCCTTACCTACAAATTAGGTAAATATAAATAGCAAATAATACATTCAATCTTAGAGCAATATAAAAGAAAGGCAAACCTTGGCACAGTCATCATGAATCTAGTGGGCTATTAGGGCCAACACTGGGCACATTACATTACATTTATCAAGGTTACAGTCATCATGATTTGAATATTTTTTTCAAGGTTACATTACATTTATCCTACCAACAGATACATGATACATATTGAAGTACAATGCAACCACAACTAGTGAGCCATTAGGGTCAACACTGGGCACATAGGCTCACAAACAAGCGTGCAAACACCGATAAGACAAGAGGGCTTTCGCCAAATATTCAAATCAGTTAAGAAAGTGTTTTTTTCTTACTATTTTATAAGGTTATATAATCCATTGGGTCCACACATTTATTCACTGTAAAATTCAGGTGTTTTGACCATAGCAGGGATATAGACAAACCTTGGTGCAACTCAACACAGCTGCCCACCAAAGAAAATCAAACAATTAAAAACTCAGTTACCAACTAAGAAAGGTTTCTGAAAGCTTTGTAGTTATCAGAATCACCCGGATTCTCCTGTCCTCTTATGTACGTAGGGCCATTTTCAATAAGAAAAAGCATTGGGATTAACTAAATCAAACATCAGCTAAACTAAAGTCACTCCTGAACAATGTAAAAATTCTGAAAACAAGGTTCTTGGATATTCGAATATGCGCTCGAACCAGCTTCAGAGACATCCACCTCGGTTCACCACCACCCTCTTTCTCTTCGACAGCATCTGTTTAAGCAGAGTATACATAGAGAAGGATTTCATTCTGTGATGCTTCTTTAAGTTTTTGAAATCATTCTGTTTCTAGAATTTTTCTCGATCACCTGCGACTTTGTAATTCATTACTCTACAGAGCTTTTTACCTGCAACAAATCTTAGATATCTCTACAGACTCTACTTAGTTTTCCTACATTTTGATTCTCTAAGTTGTTTCCTGTCAGTAGCTAGCATAAATTCGCTCCACTACTTTTAACATGAAGAATAAACAGAAATAAGATAAGAAATCTCCTTCATATGCTACTTCCTGATTTATTAACCAAACTACAGATGATTTCAAGTTTTTTACTTTTTATTTCTAAATTCTAAGGAGACAGAAAGCCCTGTGTCAGCGCCCAGAAAGTAACAATTTCTAGGTGTGTAGCAAGCAGGAAAGGCCAAAAAATAAATAAAAATAAAAATAACTGAATGTTATGAACACAGAATCTACCAAGAGTACCCATTACTTGGTAATCTAATCTGATTAATTGTCCCAGGACTTAACATTTCATATTGCAAAGTATACAGAGGGAGCTTACAAAACAGGGTTGTCATGTCAACAAAGGTGCAGAGGGTGGTGGTGATCCAGGATGCATCAAGAGAGGTTAGTTTGAGCGCAATATCATGGGCTATCCATGGCTTATCCTTGAAGCCTGGAGATAAACTCACACTTCTTGCAGTTCTTCATCAGGTTAATAATCCTAGTACGTTACCTAAGATGGGAATCGGGAAACTATGTAAGAATTCATGCTTCTTTTGTAGAAAATAGAAAGTATAAATTGGTAAAGAAAGAAAAACACAAGCAGCGAAAAGAAAGGCACCAAAAGGACAAAGGAAGCATAGACTGAGCAACACTGAACTGTTCTATTGTTATTTCTTTTTCTCCTATTTTACTTTACTTTCTTATTCTCAGTGGGCTTCAAGAGCAAAGTTGACTATGATTCAATGTTTGGAACAAACTACGAAATTGTTGAAAAAGAAGTTGCAAGGAAAAGAGAAGAATATAAACATAATGAAGAGATTGTGAAGATCTCAGAGCAGTATGCCATGCAGAAGGTAACAAACTGCTACAAACCATACCATACTTATTGTTTTATAGTTCCTCTAATACTAGTTAAAGCCAATAAAACTGAAATGTGTTTCACAAGTCAGAATTAGCTTTTATGAAATAAAGGAAAACCTCTTTTGTTCAGTACAAGAATTTATGGTATATTCTCAGGAACAATGTCATAGGCTCGTAGCATTACTTAGTTTATTAAACTGAAATGTGCATATTTTTATATTTCTGTTTCTTTAAAGCACAAGCAAGCAAAAGACAGGTCTGTCAAAAAAAAAAAAAAAAAGAGGAAAAAGAGAAAGAAAGAAAAATGCAAATTTGCAAATTTTGTTGCTAAGATGTCTATACTGTGCATGATAATTTCAGATTGAATTTGATGTAAAAGTTGTTGCGGGACCTTCTCCAAAGGAGATTGCTCTGCAAGCGTCAAAAGATTTGAGGGCAACATGGGTAATACTGGACAGGTTTGAAAATTTTCAAATCATTTTGTGATTATGAACTTATCACAATAGGGTAACTGATCAAAGAAACATTGGTGGTATGTGATATTCGCCATTTTTTTCTTATTGGTTTGAATCCTTGAATCAATTTTTGCAGAGAAATGATACATATTGCCAAAAGTTCACTAAAGAAGCAGAAGAAACTTAAAGAATTTGACATATTCCATCATGAAATCCAACATTCCTAAAAATGCCTCTAGATTGATGTGTTTCAATCACGTATCAGGCATAAGGTGTGATCTTTAGGCATTATCATAAGCTGGCAACAAATTAATGGAAGGACATAATCAACTAGTGAACCTTAGACTACACTTCCTTTTATCAACAATTCCATTGCCTTTCTAGATAATTGATCAACTCTCTTTCCCTACCTTTTCCTTTCAGATTTTCTTTAATAACAGCTGTGGATGATTACAATATGGTTCAGTCTATGAAATCTATTGAGTTTTACCTTTTGCTCTAAGCCTCGGACTAATTTGAATAGGGAACTTTCCTCAATAGTCAATTCTAAACTTGAGTTTCAGCTTATGCCATGATAAATTTCATGATTTTTTAAAAAACCTTCCACTTTCCTTCTGTGATCTGAAATTCTAATCAGTACTTTGTTATGTATCGCTTCAAAGGAAAAAACCACAAAGTTAATTAACACTGGGAAGTGCCAAGCATCTTATGAGAAAAGAGGCACATTCCTAGTTCCCACCCTTTTTTCAAGGGATCAATTCGGGTCAGGCAATCAACATAATGAATGATTTTTTTTTTACTTTTTTTTTGGTGATTTGGGGGGGGGGGTCATTGACTGAGTTGCAAATAATGTGGTGAATCTGGACAAACCTTCAATATTACTTTTACTCACCTGAAAATTCTGAAAAGTCTTGTAAAATCTGAATCAATACAACTTAGCCTTTTTAATGTCGGGCACAGTTTGATTAATCAAACGATCAGCACCTACCAAAGCAAGTCAAATGATTTAGAGAGTAAGGAATCCCTTTCTATTAAATTACGTTAAACACTTCAGAATCTCATGTTTGTTTCAGGAAGAATGATATAGTATTCTAATATTTATACTGGAGTGCTTAGTTTTTATTCTATTCTTAGTACAGGCAGATGAAGAAAGACAAGAAATATTTCATGGAGGAGCTCTCGTGCGGAATATCTAGAATGAAACGTGACAACAGTGTAGAAAAGTTAAGAGGACCCAAAACAACAGAAACAAAAAGTCATGCTGATGAAAGCCGGATCATAAATGTAACATACGACGAAATGCTACCAGGACCACCAGAGGAAGAAGATCTTTTCAGCTTGGAACTTTCTCCCACAAGTATCAATCTAACACGTCTCTGTCCTCACAAGTAAACAAATGCTCATTTTTTTCAAATTTTCACCAAAGCACAAAAGATACAAAGCAACTTGACTTTGGACAGTATGTCTAACTATTCTTTCTGAAGCAGAAGCTATCCTGCTAAGCTCAGGTTTATCAACAAACTTTCATATAAGTTTAGACAGAGCAAGGTTTTGATACAAATAAATGCAAGCTTTTGTTTTTCTCATGTAGACAGGTGCCCTCTGCTAACTTAACAATTCTAGTCGCAATATTAATTAGTCATTCTAAATACTACAGTACTGCCAGTAAACAACTAATAATTATTTTACAGAAAATGATAAACTGGGCTTTGATTTTCCAAGAAGTCTGCTTTACTCTCTAGCTATCTAGGTATAATATATAATTGAATGCGTGTGTTTTAAAGAAGGTTGTCCAAGAATAACTCGTGCCCTTGTTTCAGAGTTTCAAGGATCTAGCAAGGCCATTTCAGAGGAAGAACAGAGGTGGAGCTTCAACCTTGAGGAATTTGACGATTCCATTTGTTCAGTTTGCAACAACAGACGACCAAAGATTGGATGCAAGAAGGATTTTACTTATGCCGAGCTTGATGATGCAACAGCTGGGTTTAACAAAAAAAACTATCTATCTGAAGGTGGGTTTGGTTTTGTTTACAAAGGCAAGCTAAGAGATGGTTTAATGATTGCTGTCAAGCAACATAAAGACGCAAGCTTGCAAGGGGAGAAGGAATTCAAGTCAGAGGTTTATGTCCTAAGCAAGGCCAGACATAAGAATGTAGTCATGCTGCTAGGATCATGTTCTGAAGGAAATCACAGACTGCTGGTTTATGAGTATGTCTGCAATGGTTCACTAGACAAACGCCTATCAAGTAAGACTTATCTCTTGGTTTGTTATGGTTTCACTCCATCATCATATTTAACCTTAGCACCAGAAAAAAACAGAATTTTAAGACTATAACTCACTAGATGCCCTTTCTTTCGCATTGTAAACATAATCAATTGATCTGTCACATCATGAAGTCAAAAGGTGCTGGAACCTAACCAAATGAATTTGCTCAATGACGCAGAGAACAACGTGAAACCTTTGAGTTGGACAGACAGAATGAGAATAGCACTGGGAGCTGCGAGGGGTTTAAACCATTTGCACGAAAACAATATCATCCACAGGGACATGAGGCCAAGCAACATTCTCGTAACCCACGACCATGAACCACTGGTAAAACAATTCAACCAAATGCTTTAAAAGCATAGAAATGAACCTTAAAATGCAACATGGAGGTCTTTTATGCCTATTTTTCTTGATATTGCATGTATTAGCTTGGAGATTTTGGACTGGCAAGAACTCAACATGAAGAGATAGATCACTCCACAGAGAACATAGTGGTTGGTACTTTTGGTTACTTAGCACCAGAATACGCAGAAAGTGGAAAAGCGTCGACAAAGACTGATGTTTATTCCTTTGGTGTGGTTCTGCTAGAGCTGATCACTGGTTTGAGAACCACAGACAAGAAGCTTGAGGAAAGGAGTCTCATTGCATGGGTAACAATTACAATATAGTTCTCCTTATTTCTCATGATTATAGAACAAACTAACGGCAACAAATCTCCAACCAAACAGAAAACTAATTATCCGAAATAACTCTTAGCTGGAGAAAACTTGGGATTATTCTTGAAAGACTAACCTAATCCATGCCTGTGCAATGCGGGATTGTATTTCATTTGCTCATACCCATTATTTAGTGATCTAAAATTGGTGGAGGTGACTATCCAACTTGAAAATTTCCTATCCATCTATTTCATTATCCATAAGAGGAATCTGATCATTCAATCTGCTTGATTATTAACTCACACTCAGATTCCCTAAAACCATAGTAAAAGAAAGAGGAAATTATTTAAACAGGTTTACATCTTGTCAAGTCTCGGGAGTTCCCAGATTTTATCACCCATTAATAATGCTTATGAAGAATTATGCATCATATTCTTTCAGGCAAGGCCACTTCTGAAAGCAAGAAACTACCCAGACTTAATTGATCCAAGGATACTTGATTCCCATGATGTTCACCAACTCTTTTGGATGGTTCTAGTAGCTGAGAAATGTCTCAAAAAGGATACTGAGAAAAGGATATCCATGGATAAGGTAAGGTTTGGTTGACTAGTTCTTTTTCAATAGCAGACACAACAGAAAATAAAATGACCTAACAACAGTTAGAGTGACCTGCAGTATAACAGATATTGCCTGTTCACAACCTGACATGGAAATGACGGCCAGAACGGGCAGTAACATGTACATTTTCCTTTTGTACAGGAGGTATCATTTCCTTTGAATACGGAACTTGAAAACTAAAGTGTACTTGGAATCTAAAGTGTCAGTTGTCATGTTGCTTTGTGATCTTGAAGCAGACATACCAGGAGGTTGGATATCATGCTGGAAAATGCATTTAGACTCCTAACCTCTAAAAAAAAAGTGGACTTTATCAATCCAATTAAGCAGATAAAAGGTTTCACACAATGAGACTAGTACGGATTAAATACCGCTTAGTTAAGCAAAGAATAACAGTTGAAAGAGAATTCAAGTTCCACTTCTACACATTCTTCTTTAAATTATTATGATCCATTTTTGGAGGAAAGAGAACAATCATTCTCCCTCTAATGATCTTTTGCAGTGAAAATATAGTTAAACAATTTCCAACAGTATTTTTTCCATCATAAGGCTCTGAAGTAAATCATGTGACTTTGTGATGTCATTCCAGGTTGTGAACATATTGACAAGCATAATGCTTGGGGAAACAGTTCTCTGTATCAATGACTTCTCACCAAGTTCCAACGTATCACAAGGTGATGAAGAAACTGCAGAACAGGATAGCCTTAGCGCAGAAGTGCATTCATCCAGTAGCATAAGTCAGACAAGTGGACTCTTTTCATCAGAATATTCAGAACAGACTCTTTCTACAAAATCATCAAGCCCGTCCACAAGATCGAAAAGGTCAATTTCAAGCAGTGGAAAGAATTCCATAAAAGAAGTTGTAAAATCAAGAAATAGCAGACGGCAAATACCTTATGGCGAGATGTTAGATTGATTATATGTTGATGACATGTCTTAGAATACAGTTGGGTGATGATAATAGTTTCGTGTGAAAGTCGTAGTGAAAGAATTAAGTTGAAGACAGTTCTTTCCATCTCCAAAGAGATCATTTGATTTTTTATAAGCAACTATTTTTTTCGGGGGTGGAAAACCAGTTATTATTTAAATGATTGAACAGATGACAGACCTACCAACCTAGTCATAAGGAAAAAATTGACAGATTAACACGTTGTGTATGGTTATACACTTTTATGCTTCTCACATAAGGTGAAACATAGGATAAAGAACTGAAAATGACCTCACATCTTAGCAGAATATCCCTCATTTGGACATAATACACCAAAAAGTCATATCATTAGTATTTTTAGCTTTGTGCACCAAGCTGCCCTTTTTTAAGTGTTTTTAGCGACTTAAACACTACTGCAGAAGCGAAATTAGTCTTGTCATCCAGTGAAAACTGGTGTGGTACAAATATTCACAGCCAAACCACGAAGGTTGATTCTAAACCTATGGTATGGCACCAATGGTTGTCAGAATCCCAATTTGAACATATGAATCTTACAATTCTCAATTCAATTAAGGGTTAAACAATTTGAATCCTCAACATAAATTCCAATGCTCTAAATCTCTAATAAATCCTAAGAAATTAGTTGAATATTACGATTCAAAAACTCATGTCTAACAATTCATATCATTCTTTTTCTTTTTTTTTTTAAGAAGAAACAAAGGTATATTGTATTATATATTTGGTAAGGCTATACATCAAAATTACAAGATGGATGTTGTCCCATAATTATAGGGACATACTATGCAAAATAGGTCCCCAACTCCTAAGCTATTCCACTAGAGTAAAACCTTTTGCTAGCTTACTAGCACTAACCCAAAACGAGGCAAGGAAGAAGGATGAATCCCAAATCCCCTCCACATCCCTTTCTTTATCATAAAAAAATGCAATTGTTCCTCTCTTTCCATGTTGCCCAAACAACGGCAAATACCACTACTCTCCGGTAGTCCCGCCTCCCTTTCAAGGATGGATCGCCCTGTGGAAAACTCCAAAGGCTAGCCTCATTTGGGAGAGTTTCCCATTGGAGAGCATTCCTCCAAATCCTCCAAATACCTTTTGTAAACATGCAATCAAAGAAAATATGATTACTGGATTCAGTCTCTTGTTTGCATAAACAACACCAGCTTGGAGAGAGAGCCAAATGTGGAAGTCGTCTTTGAAGAATATCCGCACAATTCAGCTTTCAATGACTAATGGTCCAACCCAAGAACTTGGCTTTAGAAGGAACATGAACTTTCCATATAAATGAAAACAGGGAGGGATGCAATACAGTCTGAGGGTCGCCTGGAATTGAGTTCAAATGCTGAAAGAATGATTGGGAAGAGAAATCGCCTGAGGACTCTAGAGTCCAGCAAACTCTATCCCTTCCTCGGAGAGATGTATTCCTTCTAAAATGGCGAGCAGGTTAGCAGCTTCCTCAGATTCTCTATTGGAAAGGTTCCTACTTAGATGAAGGTTCCAAGAGGGACCCCCTCCCCCAAGCGCACCACTATGGGAGACAAAGTTAATAATGGGTTGATGATGTTTAGAGGAGAGACTTTATAGGTTTGGAAACAACTGTTGGAAGCTATTGGCTCCACACCAAATATCCTCCCAAAAGAGAAGGATCTACCATCACCGACCTTAAGTGCAAGAGGAGTTAAGAAACGTGGGTACAACGAATGGATGAATTTCCACCGCTTTTGTAGGTTGCTTTAGGTAACAAGCTAGCATCTCGAGAGTTTGGTTGAACCCCATGACGACTCCTAATAACCCTTGCCCAGAGAGAGTATCCTTCCTTCAAGAAGCACCACAACCACTTCCCGGCCAAAGCATTGTTTCTCAACCCAACATTACCAATCGCCAACCACCCTTGATCAATCCTCCTTCTAACCACCTCCCATTTAATTAGGCAACCGCCCCTCCCCTTATCTTCACCTCGCTAAAGAAAATGCCTCATTCTCTTTTCAAGCAAGTGAAAAAGCATATATTGATTATCTTAAATTTCGAGTACCATGCACTTTATATGAATTGTCGAATTTAAAGAACGCGTAGTTTTTAAATAGAACTTCTAGAAATGATCTTTAGACCAATAAACCTCATTAAAATTTTTAGTGCAAACTAATTTTGGAGAACCTGTTGATAGAGCTAAGCAATAGGGAGAACAACTCATCCAACGCCGATATCAACGAATGAGAAAAGAGGAACAGGTCCAAGGAAGAAAGGGGGGTCCATTCAGCACCTTTTCATGGAGTGTGCATTTCTCAGTCAGTTTGGAAAGGATGGAAGACATACCTATAATCGAACACTCCACCAAACATGGAGAACTTGTGGTTCTTCCCAGAAGGATCAGCAATCCCTTCAAGAGCAAAAAACTTTTGGCGAATAGTGGTATTTGCAGTCATTTGGGTCCCTCAAGAAGTACAGGGATTTTTTAGGGAAGGGGTAGAGATTAGCATGATATATGGGAAAACTCTCATTTTTTTGGCATCCTTATGGACTAGTGTTTCTGGTTTAGCCAAAGGTTATGGTATTGGGTATGACTGTTTATAACTAGCCCAGGGGTCAAGTTGTACCCTCTAGGCCTCTACTAACCTTTTTGTAGCCCGCTCAGGACCCCTACTATATATATAAAATATAGTATATTTTTTTGCCTTAATATCAAAAATAGTTAGATTAGGGTACAAATTAAGAATGAACTAAGTTTTTGTAAGGATCTGCATAAACAAATTTTTAGTTCATTTTGAAACTTTAAATTGAGAAAGATTGACAATTAGCAAAACTACAAATTAAATTTCATAAGTTCTCAACCTAGATATGTATATATACACTCACAATTCATATCATGTATGTTAATCTTACAATTCATCACTTTGGATACCGATTTGATTAACCAAGCTCCAAGAGGAGTCAATTCCAATTCAAGATTCTAACAATTATAATGGCATCAACTCTCAAGGACATACCAACTTAGCAAGCTGAAACATTCTTAGACAAAAAAAATGCTTTTTTTTCTTTTCTTCCTATTCATCAATGCAAGTAGAAATAATCTAATGAGAATAATCTCAATTCATAGAAGTAGATAAACGTCCAATTCACAAGGTAAAAGTGAAAAGGAGGTTCACGAAGAGGCATAATGATTCAAAAGGGACTGAAAGATACTAGCCATTCCAAACCAATCCATAAATATTTGATTTAAAGGAATCAAACAGAAAATTTTGACTTCTCTAAAATGGGAGAAGCATAAAATTCCACAAATCTTCAGAATATAATGGTTAAGGACTTTGGCATTTGAGACCAAGTATTCTTCTAGTAATCAAGTTTCCATGTGTAACTTCAAAAAGCTTATTTTATAAATGTAGAGCTAAACACGTTACAAGAAACACCCCCTCAAAAAAGCTACAAGTGGAGGAGAAAGCATAATTTACACATTCGTGAAAATGTAACAATTTTTAGGGCTTTCCAACCCGAGGTGCTTCAGCCAGCCTACTTAGAATAGGAAATGCAAATAACCCTATGCTCCATATACTCAATAGCAGCATGAACCGATTACTGTAAAAATAGAAGAGAGACTCACTTATCAATGTATTCCGGGGATTGAATAGTCCTAAAAAGCTCCTTTAAATTAGCCAATACATGGCGTGGCCCCAAACTTTGGATGCCAATAAAATTCAAGAGCTGCTCCAAATCCTGTAATCAACAATAAAAGAGGAACCAAGGTAAAGTCAAATGGAAAAGCACATAGATAAGTTCCAAAAAAACAACACATTGGAAAGCTTGCCTTAAAAAAATAGAAAATAAATTGAGAGATAATGCAAATGTTAAAATGGATATCAGCAAAACATTGAAAGATAAAATTAAAAATGAAATTATATTTGAAAAATGGTAGAAGTAGCTAGAATTGGAGATAAAATGAGAGATAATCAATTAAGATCATTAATTGCGCCAATTAGGAAGAATGACCTATTAATAATTGATGGTAATATTACAGGTAGAGGAAAAGTTAAAATAATATGGATAGAGATAATTAAGGAAGATATAAATACTTATAATGTAACTATCAACTTAGCCCTTGGTCGAGCGATGTTGACGAAGCGGATTCATGTAGTTGGAAAAGGCTAGACAGAGTTGGGTTGATATTTCCTTTTAAATCCTTATAGAGCTTATGTAGAGTTTTCAAATTCGCTCATTCTAATAAACTAACACTGCCAGTAGAAACAAGGAAGCAAGAAGTAGGGTGAGCAAAAAAACAAACCACTTGTAAGATTCAACCCAAATTGACAAAATTTGGTCAATATTGGGTCATATGAGTGCGTTGGGCGCGTTAGAATATTATAAAATCGACGATTGGATCAAAGAAGGGGCTCAAGTAATTAGGCCCAACAAGGACCTAGCTTGATCAAGCACACAATATATTTGTTTGTATACATCTCCATGTGTGTGTAATATAATACATAACTTAACCCCACAATAGGCCTTGTTAAGGGGTCCCTCTAAATGGGGGGAGAAACGCTAATGGGAAAGAGAGGGGCCGGGAGGGATTCTTCATTGGGTGGGTGGGAAGAGGGGATTTTAAAGAAAAGGGAAGAGAACTTCCCTTCTAATTCTGTTCCCCACACCTAACTTTCTCTCTTACTAAGTCTCCCCTCTATTAATCACTCTCTCTCTTCTCCCTCCAACTCTCTCCTTTATACAAAACATGGCTTGTTTAATTAAAAAAAATTAAAATTTCTATCCAAAAATAGTAAACCCAACTACCCAACCAGTCGGTTTGGATCAAATTGATCAAATGTAGTTAGATTTATTTTTTAGCATCTTATCAAGGCTCGGGACTAGAAAACCTTCACTGGAGACCGTCGGGTCGAATAAGATGTTAGACCAAATTTGATCATCCTTAGTGGTTAGAGTCGATAACCAAGAAAGAAAAATGATACAAGGATCCTTGAAGTGACTCTTAACGTGACTTCCATCAAGTCAGTCTTTTAAAAGTGTCCTTGTTATGTAAGTGTTTTTTAAGTGACGCTATGAGTTAGGTTAAGAGTTATTGTAGCATTTCTCACTAAGAATACACCAAGTGATTATTTTCATTATCTAGGATCACTCATCATAAGAAAAGAATATTGAGGAAGATATTTCCAAATAGAATTAAAGAAAGATGCCCGAAGAAAAGATGTGCATCTATTGTTCTATTCTCCATGTGATAAGTGAATATCATCAAGATAGAAAGAAGAATTTTTTATGGCCACAAATTAGCCATGCAAGACATAGAAAATTATAAATAACAATGACATGTAGCGAACATGAGAATGTTAAGGTGAATTCATGGTCAAACTAGAAGTCCAGTAAACGAAAAAATTCTTATTTTAGGACTAAAGTCATTGAAGAGATCCATGAGCAAAAGCATTAGGGCTAAAATGAAGGAAAATCAAATTCAGGTTATCCGAATTTTTCCAAAGAATAGGAGAAAGGGAGTAGGTAGTGAAAGAATGCTCATATCCCGTCCAAAGTTAAAGTGTTTGGGTGGCTCTTGGCCCACGATAAGCTAAACATCGGTGATGTATTGCAAAGGAGATTCCCACATATTACCTTGTTACCACATTGTTGTCCGCTTTGCTTAAAGAATGTTGAATTTTCTGGTCATATCTTTTTTTAGTAGTTCCTGTTCTTCTAAAGTGTGGGAGGAATGGCATTTCAGGCTTGGTAATAAATTCTTAGCCCCAGCTTCTTGTGAAGATTGTTTAAGGATGAGTAATGTGCATAGGTTGAGTAGTACTGCTAAGATGTAATGTGTTCAGCGTCTTGGGTGACATTATGGATGCTATGGTTGGAGTGCAACCAACGGATCTTTAATGGCACAACTAGGAATGCGGAAACTCTTTGGACCAACATTGTTATCTTGGCTAGCTCTTGGATAGTGGCATTTAACATGAATGGGGATTTTTCTATTAATGATTGGGTTAGGAGTTGGGAGTATTGCTTATGTTAGGAGTTTTGTTGGTCTATTGTTTCTCTCTGTTTTTTTCATTGCTCATGTTGCTATAGAGTACCTCTAGTACTCATTTTGTTTTTGGTTGACTTTTTGTGACTACCATTGATTATTAATATATATCACTTTGTTTCCTCCTCAAAAAAACAAAAAAAGGTTATCTGAATTTTGGTCAACTAAGAACACATATTGTACCTAAGGAAAGAGTTGGTTCAAGTTGATAAGAAAAATGTGCTAGGAATGCAGTCAACAAGAAAATTTAAGGACACCATCAATCTAACTAAAAATTGATGCATGATATACATGAGTTTCAATTTCATTAGGATTTTTATTTATTTTATTTATTTATTTATTTATTTTAGAGTTGTATTTGATTAGGGTTTTCGATAGAGTTTGAGTTGTTCAAGAGTCCTAATTGGTGTCAGTTTAGACGTGATATTTAGTTATAAATATTTCAAGACGTAATTTGGGAAAACACCCATCACTGATTATTGAATAAAAATTACTTTGCTTTCTTGATCTCTCGTTTTTTCTTCTAGCGGTTCAAAAATGCAACTCCAAATAATTGGGGTATGGCTTTGTATTGTAATTGTCGATTTTTGGTAGCAACTTAGACCAGCACACTTTAAAATGCAAAGTCATCCTAAAATGCTTCCAAAATAAAGAACAGTGGCCATACAATCTGTAAACATTAATAGATGTAAAAACATTTCTTAAAATGCATGCGAAAAAATAACAGCCAAGAAAAAAAAATTAATGACTTCTCAAACTTGCATGAAACAAGCAGATAAAAAGCTAAGAAGTCTAACATACCTTGTTCAGCAAAAATATAGCATATGTTGCTCTGGTTGTGTCTTGACCTTCCAAAAAAAGAGGAAACTCTGTCGGTTTTGAATTTGGGAACAACATGGAATTTGATGATGAATCAGGTGAAGTGGACATAATGGATGACGCATAGTCATTAATATATGATCGTGAACCTCCCATACGCAAAGTATATCTCAAAGGGACATCTAAATAGGAAGCAATAAGTGAAACTGCCTGCAAAAGCAACTAACCTTATTATCAACAAACTAAAAGCATGAAAAGCAAGAGCAGCCCAATGAAATGAAACAGATAAATTTATGTAATCGCATTCAATTACAGAATCAACCAAAGCAAATGAAATTCGCAAATGCCTCTTGAACAAAATTGTTTATGCCATTTTATAAAAATGAATATTGCTTCAGACAAAAGGTTACTATCAATAAGTACGTGCAAAATTCGAAATATTTTACAAAACACCAAGAAAGACTCACATGTGCAACATATCCCAAGGCAGTTGCAGACCTCTGAATTTCCTTCTTATCACTGAAGAAACTGGCCTTCTTCAAAGGAAGAGAATTCAGTTGCAGGCCTAAAATGGCCAAGGATCCAACAGAATTCCCTGCAAACAGGAAACAACATAAAAAAGAAATGAAAAGATAGGAAGCTAAGAAAGGTGGATCAAAATTGGAGCAGATGCCCCAACGTTAATATGCACAAAGAAAGAAACAAGATAGTGGTTAGTAGCAGTGTTGAAATTGAATTTGAGACGATGGAAAAGTTAGAGAAGGGTGACTCTGGTATTGGTGATGTAGTAGGAAGTATGCACTCAAGCGCGCGCGCAGTCAAGACCGTACTACACATCATCCCCATGCCTTGCATTACAGCGCCATGGTGATCATGCTCAAGAACACCCAAAATGATGAATTCAACTTTGTTGCCTACTATGACCACAAAGGTTCAGGTGCCCCCCTGTATCCTAAGTGAAGCAAAAATGTTTTCAAGAAACAAAATTTCTATGATTAATTCATGTGGGGCATAGGTATTTGGTGTATGCACATGGGATTTATGTTGGGTACTCCTTTCTTTCAACCTTCTCCATGGTTGTGCACTCCTCTACAATCTTTCATTTCCATACTTTGCCTTTGTTCTTTTTGTCCAGGTGAATAGATGATTAGTTATGCTAATTAATTACATGTGTGATTAGCTTCCTTGTTGGGCCAGTTTTAATTTGATTTTGACGATTTGGTGAAGGTGCTGACACACATGATACTAGCGACAGGTACAATGTTAGGAAAGGTGATGTGCTTGGCACAAAAGGGAGACACGACAATCACATGGGGCAAAATATTAGTTAAGCCTAAGCCAATCATCAGCCTGACCCATGCACAGGTCAATCGAGTTGGGGCAGTTTCCTCCTGTATATCGGGTGCATCAGTACTAATATTGTGCCACCCGACATGCATAGTGGGTTTTGGGCCCAAACCCGACTAATACCTTGTACACCGCTAGTTAGATGCATGGTAAGGAAGCTCTAAGACAATGACATCAAGTTTCAATTCCAAATTCCAATCCATGACCCATATCCAATATTTTTCAGAGTGGGTAAACTAGACTTGAATCCAAAGATCACAGTTGCAATGCATCATGTCAATCATCTAAGCTTAAGCTCAAGCCCAACGCCTCACTAGGAATTTTCTCCTTAGGCCATAAGTGAAACTGCAATTGGTACATATTAGAATGGGGTAAAGAAAGAACCAGATTGACGGATACATATCATGTCCCAAACTCCCTAGCAAAAGAAGTGAAAAAACACTACATAGATCAAATTGCTAATGATAACTTAAATTAGGTTTTGACCGGAAAAAGAAAGTAATCCTAATAATTATGGCCCAACCCTAAGGGCACCTAGAACCAATGGTTAGATTCAGATGTTGCAAACAGCAGTAAACAAGTCAAATAGTAGGCACAAACAAAATGATGAAAGCTTGGATCATCTTCAGAACCAAGGTATCCCACAAGGAAATCAATTATTTAAAAAAAAGATCACAAGTAATCCTAGAGGGAAATATGATTCAATATCAAAAATCAACATTTAAGAAAGTTCTTCTAACATCCAAAGTCCAAGTGAAAGTGACAAAATCCAACCTCTCGTGAAAGTTCATTCATGCTCTATTCATCCCAAATAAGTTTCTAGGGTAAAATCTTGTTATTGTGAAACAAAATGCCTAATATATTAAAGCAGAAGCAATTTTTGAGATAGTGACCTTTACGAGAACTTCGAAGAAGTTTACTGTTTCACACTGATGCTTACAAATATCTAAAAAGAAGAAAACTCAGTTTTTTAACGTTCAGACTTGTGTATTGCATTCTTATTTTCGTATTAAAAACTTACCTGGCCTACTGACCATAGAAGATGGCTCAAGCTTTACCCCTTGTGTTGACTCAATTGAAGCCTTCACAGGATACAGAACTGAAACTTGTCCCACCATATGCTTCAGCCTCACTCGTTGCATCTTCTGCAAATTTTTGAGATGTACATGACCCCTTTCTCCAGCAAGTAACCTATTTGCTTCCTGTAGCAATAAATAATAGAGGAAGGAAATCAGCATTCCTATTGCATCAAGATTATTCCAGTTGCCTAGAAGAATATGCATGCACACACATTGAAAATCACAATATTGAAGAATTCATATTACACTTATTTCAAAAACTTATATATAAGATCATGTTTCTTGTCAAAAAAAAAAAACCTCATTTATAAGCAAAATGTTTCCTCTGCACTTGGATAATTTTGGCATGGCATAGTTTTGAAGAGTGAGTCGAGCAACATGCCCAAGGACTTGGCAAAGAAGGAGAATAGGAGAATAATTCATTTACAGCTTGCGTACTTATAGGGTATGCTAGAGATCCCTCACTTGCTTCAAAAAAAGCTCTCCACCTTGACCAATAACTTCATGAAATTCTAGTGAAAACCAATAATATGCTAATTTATTTTATCATTCATATACCCATCCTTCTGTCTAGATCTTGTCCATGTCAGAAGTTAATTAAGAAAAGTCAAATATTCAAAGCTAGAAAAGCACTTACGATTTGCTACAACAATGGCATAAATAAGTCAAAAGTCAAAAACCACATGCATTAACATAAACAAACTTTAAAGTCGTGAGTGCTACTACATAATTTACATCATGGCATATCATGAAAAGAATATAGCTCACATCAAGTTTAGAAGAATGCAACAGCATTACATAGAAATAGAGAGGGCGCTCTTTATCTTTTCATTCTTTGTTATTTTAGTGCTGCAAGTTACGAAGATGAAGGAACATAAAAATCCATAGGGGTGTGTTCGGGTGTGTGTGTTTTTTTTTTTTTTTTTTGGGGGGGGGGGGGGGGGGAGGGGGAGGGGGGCGGGAGGGTTATCTAACAGTCTTGGGGAAAGGTCATGAGAGAACCCAAAACTTTGCTTTCATTTCTTTTTCCATTTATTCTCCTTTGATGCAATGTTTGCTTAATTGAGTTAAGGTTATTGGGCGGCTAGCTCTCAATTCCTTTTTGAGTTAGTTATTCTATTTATGCTTAGTTAATGCATGTTTTAATTTGTGGGTTAATTGATATACGCTTGAAAATTTGAAACAACCAAGGTGTCATTTGGTTTTCAATTTGCTATATATCTAACACAAATTGCTCAATATGTAAGGCTTCAATAGCAAATGTGGAATTTACAAATCTTTTAGGATTCATTGAGATTCTGAGGTATGGTAATTCTGGTGTCAAATTTTGATCTTCTTTTGAAACAAAATAAACACCATAAGGTTCATAAATTTGACGAGAATTTTAACCACAATCTCTTTCCACCCTCTCACAAGTCCCTTGCCTTAGGTTTTAGACCAAAGCTTCATAATGACTCATCAATAGTTCTTTGTGAAGTACTCTTATTCGACAGAATAGTTTAATTTACTTGGCCTATGCTTTTTTTTCCACTTAATGTGCACGCTCTTGATATATTAAAGAGGTATGAAAATGCACTACAAGAATATAAGAATGCAACATAAGTCTACCCTAGAGATAACATAGATGATATAAGTCTATAACTAGGAGAACCAAAACTAATAAGAAGAAGAAGTAGAACCAAAAAACTAGGGTACATGTTGTACCAATTGCAACAAATAATAAACTTGAAGAGCTCCAAGGCCAAACCACAAAGATTGAGATTTTTTGACCTAAAACTGGAATTGCGTACAAGAAAAGATAAAATGTATGTTTTTTCCAAGCAATATGATGTTTATTTCATGGTTTAAGCATTAAAATGAAGACCATTAGATGATTAGATGAGTCGGTTAGAAGAGTAGCCTATAAACAATTAACGGTAATGATAGAGGCAGAGGAAGACCTAAAATAAAATAGATAGAAATACTTACATAATTTATTGACATATAAGTATTTCTTTAGCCCTTGATAGAGCAAAGTGGAGGAACTCAGTTAATATGGTTTGACCCCATGTAGTGGATAAAAGGCTTTTTTGAGTTGAGTTGACCTCTATAAGTCTTTTTGTCTATGCTTTATTGTAAAAGACAAGACCATCTCTTTCTGCCACATGCAATCCCTAAACCTATAAGTAAGATTTGGAAATAGGTTGGAGTAGTGGAAGACTTCATTTCCTCAGCAACACAACCCCTTCTTTTTTGGACAAGCATGTATTATCACAATAATATAGTGATAAGCTAACTTATTTTTAACACTACCAGTTTTTCTTAGCAACCTTAGAATTTTTGTAATGAGCTTATTAAAGACCATATTTATCCAAGTGATTTGTTGTCTTGAAAATAATGCTACTTGAGGCACGTTTTCCTTGGGTCCCACACCCCTCGATGAAAAAAGAATATTGTATGCTTCTATTTTTCTTTTATATTTCATTGTTGAATCTATGTTAAGCCAAAGGTTTAGGGAGAGGCTTTAGAATCAAGCAAGGTTTGAAAATTCTCCGAATTCAACGAACTTCTACTAATTATTTCTCTTTTTTTACCATCGAAGTGAGAAGTGGATGTAAAATAAAAAATACAAAAATTCGCCGAAATAGTTCGATAAACTTCAATAAAATTTCTATTTTTTAATTCAAAAATGCAAAAATTCGACAAGAAATTCGATAAAATTCAACAAAGTTCGATGAAATTCGACAAAGAAGTAAAAAAATGTTATTTCACTAATAAAAACAAAAAAAATATCAATAATTATGTATTATTTTCAACTTCATCAACCAACATAGCAATATAAATTTTAAAAAATAATTTAAAAAGCTAACAAATTAGGTAGTTTATGGGATATGCTTTACCAAAAAGAGAAGAAAAGAAGCAAATAAATAAATAAATAAAGTTGAAATAAGATAAAAACTTAAAAATAAATTAAAAAAGTTTCCAAAGTCATCTTCTTTTAGTTCACTCTTATAAAACAAGATTAAAAAATAATACATTTAAATAATAAACTAATAAATTAAGCATGGTGGGATTCAAATTAGCAAAGTATATGGTTGAGAAGCAAGCCACCAAAAAACTAAATATCAAAACAAAGAAAATAAATTAAGACCAAAAGCCACCATTTCAAATTCATCAACCCACTTAATAAGAGATTGATTTTGTTAGGTCACTTATTGGTATTTTTATGAATTAAAAGTGTTTATTTATATTAGTTTTTTAGCTTATACTATAATAAATCTATATATTTAAGCATATATAAAAAAATTCCATAAACTTCTCTAATTAGGAAGTTTTTACAAAAATTCTCCATGTTAAATTAAACTTCTCCAAATTAATTCCAATTTTCAAGTGACCGAAGTCAAGTAGAAATCGAATTTTCGATCCTTGGATGTGCGTTAAACAATGTTAATGTAAAAACACATGTTTCAACCGATTATATTTATACTTTTATATGTGAAAAGTATCTATTTATGTTTGTTTTCATCATTTCTAATAGTAATTATGCATATTTTAACATCTATATAGAAATTTTTTAAACTTCTCTAAGTTGGCGAATTTTTACAACAATAATTCTCCAAGACTTCTCAAACTTCCCCGAATTAATTCTGATTTTTAAAGGTCGAAGTGTCGGGCGAAATCGAAGTTTCAAACCTTGTCGATAAGATTAAAGATATTTTAGGACATAAAAGTCATTTATGAAAAAGGCTAAGGTCAAAATGGAGAAACGTACAATTTTTACCCCCTATAAATAGGGGCAGTGAGGTTAAAGAAAAATTATCTTTTCAAAACTTCTTTTTTCTACTTTTTCTCTTTCTCTAAAAAAAGTAAACTACGAGGATATTACAAATATTTTAAATTTGTGTGTTAAATAGAGAATCAAAGACAACAAAAATATGAATATCAACATAGCATTTTTATTGAGATCCTACCTTACTAGAGAGTCTCCCTACCAACAAATAAAGAAAAAGAGGGCAAGCAAAAAGAATGATCGTTATCATAAGATTGAGAAATTTTGCAATGTTTCAATTTATTATGACTCAACCTAATGACGCGTAATAACATTTTTATTATAATACAATAGGAGGACAGTCTATGATGCTCACATCAATTAAATTGTTTTCTATTATTGGCCAAAGAGCATGGCCGTAAGCATTCTCAATTCAAATATATGAATCTTATGAATAAGTTGTTGTAACCAATGCACAAGGCTCCTGGTATCGTGAGGTCTGGGGAAGGGACCATTGTTTTGGGCCAGGGGTATTGTTGTGCTCCTTAGCCATCTACCGTGTAACATTTACAGTATACGGTTACAATTGTTTCTTCTCAAAATAAAGGTATAGGGAAGGGAAGATGTACAAAACCTTACCCGTACCTACAAAGAGGTTATTTTCGAACTTAAACCCATGACCTTGAACCTATCATAGAGCCTAATGCATCTAAACCCCATAGTAATTAGTGAATCCCAAAAACATGCTAGGATAGGACCTTGCAATTCACAATTCAAGTCGTATTGTCCAAAAGATTAAAAAGGTTCTCAAAAAACAATAGAACAACATTTGTAAATCATAAATTTTAAATTCAATTAATTTCTTTATAAGTGATGTAGCAATCTACAAAGACTTTTAGGCAAGATCTATGGCCATTTAACATAGATTAAAAAAAATTAATATAACATATTTTTTAGGGTGAATTCTACAACAAAGAAAACCATTTAGAAAATCAATTATCTGACAATCATAGCCTAGAGAAAGGTAGTATAGGAAATGAACAATACAAAGTATCCAATTTTGGTGTCAATTCGAAAAATAATTTGATTAGGTTGGGTAAGACTACATGCATCAACCCCTTTCCTAAACCTCACAATGGGAAAAGCTCCAAGACTAGGTCTAACATTTTCTTACGCATTTTAGAATTGATTTTTTTTGTAAAGATAATCTACTTGGTAAAAAAAATCATTTCTACAAAATACGAATAAATATGTTTGAGAAAAATGGAAAGAAGATTAACAAGGTCGACCATTTTTGTAGCAGAGGCAATGATATATTCCATGTTTGTTTAATAACATTATAACACAACTACTTGAGAGATCAAAATCTCAATTTCGAACTGGTTTAACATAAACAAAAAAATGCAGATGAACATTCAATTCAGTATAATTGTAAATTATAATAAAAACGTTATAGATGTTGAGGAAACACATTGAGCAGGTTGTTAAAATAGTTATGTTGGTTGTCTTTCTGATAGAGGCTGTCAGAGAGTTTGTTTCTCTGTTATTTAATCAGTTAGATTAGATCTTTCCAGAACCTATATGTGTACATAAATAGGCTATGTATGTACATATGAGACACTCTAGATTGAATACATTCAAGGTTCTAATTACTCTCTTCTTTCCTTTTCTCTGTTTTTCATCTTCTTCTTTTACATTCTTGATTCCTGTTGTAACTGCAACACAAACATGGTATCAGAGCATTCTTCTCCTTCAATGGTGAATACTGATGGATCTTCTTCTTCCAATCAGAAATTTGTTCCAGTCTCTTTCAATTTCAAGATGTTTGCTTGATTAGACAATAACAATTTTCTTATTTGGCGAAAACAAGTTATGACAACAATAAGAGGTCATAAACTACAGAAATTTCTTCTCGTGACAAGCCTCCACCAAAATTTCTTAATCAACAAGATGAAGAGCTGGATCAGCTCAATCCTGACTTTGTCAATTGGGAACAGCAAGATCAGTTGTTGATGTCATGGCTTCTTTCTTCCATGGCAGAAGGTGTTTTGTCTCGTATGCTTGAGTGTGAATCTGCAGCACAGGTATGGAAAACATTGGACCTTTACTTTGCCTCTCAAATCCGTGCTAAAATTTCTCAATACAAGACTCAACTGCAAAACACTAGGAAAAACTCTCTTTCTATGAATGAATATATGTTAAAGATCCGGCACTGTGTCAATTTATTGGCATTAGTTGGTGATCCTCTCACTTCCAAACAACATATTGATGCAATCTTTGATGGATTGTTCAATGAGTATGATACATTCATACTAACAGTAGAAGCACAGTCTGATGATTACTCAATGGATGAGATTAAGTCTTTACTCTTGGCTCAAGAAGCAAGAATCAAGAAACATAACAAATTTCTTGATTCCAGTCAAGCTAATCTTACTGCAGTCACTCAAGCATTTGCAGCAGGACGTCGATCCTTTCATCAAGAACAGAGTTCTGGATCGATGGTTCGATCAGGTCCTAGTGTGCCTCAAACTCATTCTAACTTCTCGTTTGGTAGAGGTTTTCCATCTAGATCTCCTAATTTCAGAGGTGGTTCTCCTTTAGTTGGCCGTGGTCATGGTTCTTGGAATAATTCCAAACCACAATGTCAATTGTGTGGAAAGTTTGGGCATATAGTTGTTAACAGCTATTATCGATTCGATCAGTCTTTTCAAGGTCCTACACAGGCTCATCTCACTCAACTTCATCAGTCTTCTTCTCCTGTATCTACGGATTCTTCTGTCTCAAGTTCTCAGATGGAACAACAACTTCCATCCTCTATTTCAGCATATTTTGCTACTCAAGATCTCCTCACTGATGCTAACTGGTATCTTGACAATGGAGCTACCAACCACATTACTTCAACTGATTCAAATCTCATGGAAATGGAAGACTATCTTGGTCTTGATCAAGTCCAAGTAGGTAATGGTCATGGACTTTCTATTAAACATGTTGGTAGTTCATTATTCCCTTCTCCATATACTGCCAAACCGCTAGTTTTGAATCAGTTGCTGCACATTCCTGAGATTACAAAAAATCTATTAAGTGTTTCTAAGTTTTGCATTGACAACAATGTATTCTTTGAATTCTATGATGATATCTGTTATGTGAAGGATCGTGTTTCCAGAACTGTGCTTCTGACGGGCCATACTAAGAATGGACTCTATGTGTTTGATCAAGATCAGCTATCATTCTCAACAGTGCCTCCTTCTTCAGCTTCCTCTCCAACAACTTCTCTCTTTGTACCAAGCACTACTACTACTACAAATAAATGCTCTCATGTGGCATCTTCCTCTATTTTTACTTTGTGGCATAACAAACTAGGCCACCCTAATGAGCTTGTACTTCGCAATGTATTGAACCAGTGTAACATTTCTTTAGCTAATAAAGAATTATGCTATGCCTGTTGTCAAGGAAAAATTCACAGACTACCTTTTACCTCTTCCGAAACAGTTTACACAACTCCATTAGAACTCATCTACACAGATTTGTGGGGTCCTTCCCTCGTGGCTTCGTCTAGTGGTTATCAGTATTATATATGCTTTATCGATGCTTTCTCAATATTTACTTGGGTTTATATGCTGCGACATAAATCTGAGGCACTTCAAACTTTTATTAACTTCAAGACTCAAGTAGAACTTCAGCTGAACACTAAGATAAAAACTCTCCAAACCGATAGAGGTGGTGAATACAAGGCTCTCTCCCCTTATCTTACTGAGCATGGTATTACACATCGTATCCCTTGTCCATACACTCAAGCACAAAATGGTGTTGCTGAGAGGAAACACCGTCATATTGTTGAAAATGGCCTTACTCTCATTGCCAAAGCATCTCTACCTTTGAAATACTGGGATGAGGCGTTTCGAACTGTAGTGTATCTTTTCAACCGACTACCTAATTCAAGTCTTAATCTTGATTCTCCCCTTCAAGTTTTGTTTCATCTCAAACCTGATTATGGTTTTCTTCGGACATTTGGTTGTGCCTGTTTTCCAAACTTGAGACCTTATAATAAGCACAAACTGCAACTTCGAACTTCGACTTGTGTTTTTCTTGGATATAGTCTTAATCATAAAGGCTATAAGTGCTTACACAATACGGGCAGAATTTTTCTCTCTCGAGATGTATTGTTCAATGAGGATCACTTTCCATTTTCTGATCCTTCATTTTCCAAGTCATCTATCACTACCTCCTCATCTCTTCCATCTTTCTCTATGTCATCTACAACTATTCCTATTGTAACAAGTTCTATGTCTCCACCTGCTGAAACGATATTACCCACTGAAACAATATTACCTACTGTACCTCCTTCCTCTGCACATACTGATCACACCTTGATTGATGAACCTCATATTCAGGTTGAAAGTGATATACATGTTGCTACTGAAAGTGATGAAATTTTTTATGCTGCTAATTCTACTCCACCTGCTCTTAACACTCACCCAATGTGTACTCGATCTAAAACTGGGGTCTTCAAACCCAAATTTTATCTTACAACATCATTACCAAAGACTGTTGCAGAAGCTTTATCCACACCACATTGGAAAGAAGCCATGAATGAGGAGTTTCAAGCACTTCCACGAAACAACACTTGGTCATTGGTTTCTCTTCCAGATAATAGGAAACCTGTTGGATGCAAGTGGATTTTCAAGGTCAAAGAGAATCTGGATGGATCAGTACATAAGTTTAAGGCGAGGCTTCTTGCTAAAGGGTGTCATCAACTACCTAGGTTCGACGTTGCCGAGACTTTTAGCCCGGTTGCTAAACCAACTACGATTCGAATCATCCTCACTATAGCCTTGTCAAAGAGATGGCGTATTAGACAATTAGACATTAATAATGCATTCTTGAATGGGGACCTACATGAGGACATTTACATGACACGGCCTCAAGGATTTGAAGATCCACACTCTCATACACTTGTGTGTAAATTACACAAGTCTCTTAATGGCTTGAAACAAGCTCCTCGAGCTTGGTTTGATAAACTCAAAGGTGTTCTTTTATCTCTTGGCTTCACAAGTACCAGGGTTGATAACTCATTGTTCTTCAAGACAAGTGACACACTATCTCTTTATATTTTAGTCTATGTTGATGACATATTGATCACTGGAAGTGATCCCAATGCTGTACAGCAGTTGATCAATGTTTTACACAACACATTTGCATTAAAGGATCTTGGTACAATCAATTACTTCTTGGGCATCGAAATTGTTGAAACTTCATATGGTTTACATCTATCTCAAGCCAAATATATCAATGATCTGCAAACCCGAGCCACCATGTTGAATGCCAATCCCATTGCTATTCCTATGTCTTCTATTTGCAAACTCTCCTCCATTGGAAGTGAAGCTGCCCGTGATCCCAAACTTTACCGAAGCATTGTTGGTGCCTTACAATATGTTACAGTGGCACGACCAGAGTTAGCTTACTCTGTCAATAAGGTGTGCCAATTCATGCATAATCCTTTGGATTCTCATTGGCGTGCAGTAATACGTATTCTTCGTTATCTAAAAGGCACTACTGCATATGGTCCTCATCTAAGAAAGGCTCCCAATTTGTTCATCACAACTTATTTTGATTCTAATTGGGCTTCGGATCCTGATGATAGGAAATCGACATCAGGCTATTGTGTGTTCCTAGGCCCAAATTTGGTCTCTTGGTGTTCGAAGAAACAAAGTACAATCTCACGGTCATCTACGAAAGCAGAATTTCGTGGTGTTACCAATGTTGTCTCTGAGATTACCTGGATTGTTTCTTTGTTACATGAGTTGCAATTTCCTCTTCCTTCACCACCAACGATATGGTGCGATAACTTAAGTGTAGTACATTTAGTTGCTAATCCGGTGTTGCATGCTCGTACAAAACATGTTGAGATTGACTTATATTTTGTGCGAGATAAGGTGCAGCAACGCTTGATTCAAGTCAAGCATGTTCCAGCTCAAGACCAAGTTGTTGATGTTCTTACCAAACCAGTTTATAGCAATTCATTTTCATTTTTTCGCTCCAAACTCACAGTTGAATCTCTTCCAACTATGAGTTTGCGGGGGGCTGTTGAAGAAACACGTTGAGTAGGTTGTTAAAACAGTTGTGTTGGTTGTCTTTCTGTTAGAGGCTGTCAGAGAGTTTGTTTCACTGTTATTTAATCAGTTAGATTAGATCTTTCCAGAACCTATATGTGTATATAAATAGAGCTATGTATGTACATATGAGACACTCTAGATTGAATACATTCAAGGTTCTAATTACTCTCTTCTTTCCTTTTCTCTGTTTTTCATCTTCTTCTTTTACATTCTTGATTCCTGCTGTAACTGCAACACTAACAATAGATGCCCAGCCAAATACTTCTTACACACAAATGTCATGGCGAAAACATTTTGATCCATAACCATCATAATGATAGCACTAAAAGAAGTGTATGTAGTGTTAGTAATATCATAAACAGTATGCATTTGCTGCAAAGAGATATAAACCAGCACAAGTTTCACTTATGTGCATTGCACCTATCAAGACTACGTGGATTGGAAGCCTGCTTACTACATTGCTACAGCATTATATTTTTAAAAATCATAAGAAAATACCTGCAATTGCTTAAAAGCAACAGAGAGAGCTTTTCCGGAGACTAACAGTGACCGAATTGTAATACTAAGTTGCTCCTCTCGTTTCCTAGCCTCCTCAGCCGCAGCCTTCGATCGGATTGACAATTTTCCCAACAGCAACCTTCTAGACTCCAACTTCTGCCGCATTTCTTCAAGCTCATTCGACCGACTCAACGACTCCGACCGTACCTGCTCACACAATTCCGCTCCGCTAACCAGCGGACTAATCAACAAAATATTCAAAAACTCGAGATCGATTCCAACTCCAGAACAACATTACAACACATAAACCCTAACTTTTTTGTCTACAAGAATGAAAGATCCAAATCGAGAATTCTTAATCTAACTACCTGGATCAGCGATTCGAGCTTTTCTTGGAGATCAGCCTTCTTCTCCTTAGCTTTGTTGTGCGTCGACGAAAGACTCCACAGGCGCGCAAGTTCTTGTTCCAAATCCTCCCATTCGATAACCTTCAACGCGTCTTCTGAATCGACGATCGCTTTCTTCTCCAATCCCATCGAGAAAATCGATCAGCGAGTTGGATATAAGATCATCGGTCGAAGACCTCATCGTCCGATTCGCGATTCCGATCAGGAGTTCGACGATCATCGATCCATGAAACGAGATCAGACAAAGCGAGCGAGCAAGAGAGAGAGAGAGAAATGAGAAGGTTCGTTATGAAGGTGAGAGCGAAGAAGTGGGAGAACTGGCAGATGGAACTTTCAGGTCATCATGCTATTTATTTGATCCTAAAATAAATTTGAGCGTAAAATCGAGCTAGACCTAAAAACCAAACCGCAGCGCGCGTCCGTTTAGTTTAGTTTAGTTCACAAGTAACTGAACAAAGGACCCCTATTTTCGCCCGCCCTTTATTATTTTTTCACCCAACTGAACAAAGGACCCCTATTTTCGCCCGCCCTTTATTATTTTTTCACCCACTTTATTTAAAAATTTAAAAAATTAAAATAAAAATTATGTGAAGTTACCAAAAAAAATATTAAACCCTCTTAAATCTTCTCACCTCTTTTTTCATCCACTCACTCTCAACCTTAAATCCTTCAAATCATTCGACTCTTCAACTCACCTTAATCTTTAATTTTGTTATTTCTTTATATTTTTTAAATCAAAAACATACCTTTCTATTATTTTCACCCTTTTAAAAATATTTTTTTATAAAAACATACCTAAAATCAAAGAGAAAAATGAGTGAAAATAAGTTTCGAAACCTAAAAAAATCACCCTCGAATAAAATGTGTTCGACCCTGCGTGAGCGAACAAAATGAAGTTTGTCCGATCTTAACAGGCTGAACATATCTCCTCTATTCGACTCATCAGAAACAGACAACAAAAAATAAATAAATAAATAAATGTATTATCCGACCCTTGTGGGTTGGACGTTTTGTGACTTTACAATCCATTTTCGCCTCCTCATTCTACCATTTTCACCCATTTTTTTTTTTTAAAAATATTTCAATCCAACAATGTAGCATTAAAATCATTTTAAAACATAAAAAAATTATAATTTACTTACCGATTTGTTATCAAATATTGCACTTAAATCACTTTAAGTTCGAGGCCTTCAAAATCAAAAATAATTTAATTTTTTCACAAGATTTCGTAACGTTATTGCTAACAAATCTTCCTAACAGTATTCTAATCCTTTGAATAATTAAAAAACTTGAAGAAAATGGTGAATCAATGGTGAAGAGAAGAGAAAAGGAAAGACGAGATAGAGAAAAAGGATTTAGGACATTAGCATGAGAAGGGTAGAATACAAATTTAAGTGGATGAAGATAAAAAATAATTAATTTTAAATTTTCATGTAAGTAAAAAGAGGAAAGGAGTAAAGGAATGAATAAGGGTGGATGAAATAGCCTCACGTCACACTAATTTTTTTTGGGCTTTAGAATAAGGTGGGTAGTCCGATGGTGTGTAGCACATGTCGAGGTTGAACAAGGCGGACATTCATCACTCTTTATGGGCTCAACTATAATTCAAACTTGGATCAAATGGGGCTCAAGGGCCAACGTAGGATATATAAGCCAACAAAGAGGCTGGCTCACCCAGTAGATAAGAGGGCTCTAGGCCCCAAAGCATTCAACGCTGCTCCTTTAATTAGGAACCTCGTTAGTACAAAGAGATAAGCCCTTATCACAACAATGATAAGCGTTCGAGACAACCACCAACGGAAAATATCGTTGGCTATTGATTCTCTCTTACAACCAATGTCATTTCTTTAATAGATAAAAAAAAAAATTGTGATTTTTGCATTGTTCCCATGTAATATTTGGCAATCATGGGTAGTAGATGTAATGCCTTTTTTTTTTAGTAAAATGTTTTTATTGATAATTATTCTATAATATTTATTACATTACATCAAGTACAAATCATTTTAAATTAATAAATAAAAAATAAAGACAGTATCAACAATTAATATAAAAAATACATATTTATATTAAGGCCCGATAACGTCATAATAAGTTCTTCATTTCATATGATGCTAAGTAGATTTGAACCTTTCACCTTATATGAAAAAAGTATAAGATACTTAATCAAGTGAGCTATCAGCTATTAGCAAGAAATGCTTTGAGAACTTTAAAACTGTACTTGACCTATGTAATCAATGTTCGATCCCCTTAAAATTGAGTCATGTGTATTAAATGAATCTACACCGAGAATCCATGCTGCTAATCTAAGAGACTCCCTACAACTTGTATTTATTTATTGAACTTCTTTTAGTTCCAAGGGCTTCTTTGAGTTTGATGGAGGTTGACATGTCAATCAATAGTAAATCTAAATAAACAATTATTCTTTCTATCAATCCAATCTATTATCCTCTGCGTCTAATTAAAGTTTTGCATGCATATGAAAAATATATCAATTGTGTAAAATGAATGCGAAAATTTCTAATAAAATTCAACGTTGTACTGATTGGTACTGACAACCAAACAGTAACTTCGCTCACAGTATGTTTAGAATTAAAACTACAAGTACCAATCTTGTTTAAAAAAGAGAGAGAGAAATTGATGGTTTAATCCATTAGCTAACACTTCTATCATTCTATGAAATCGCAGACAAATGAGTTATTTATACCAAATTATTTCCTCAATAGCATTCCAATGTACAATGGCTTGAACATGATTCACAAAAATCAATTCAACTCAACAAAGCTCTTATTTTTTTTTTCACTATATAAAATTGCTTATATGAATCTACTTCTTCCATTTTGTTCTATTAAGGATTAAGTTGACATTTATGTTTAAGCTTATTTTAGTCCGTACCACATGTCGTAAGATATTGTTACGATCCATAAGTTGGCCCATTGGGCCTATGAGTGTTTAGGTTGAACACGCCATAAAGGTAAGTCTTAAGGAGTTTTATTTTTTTCCTTAAAAAAAAGACATCTTGTTAGTATAAGGGGTGAGATTTCTTATGTGTCTTAACTTAAAAGAACACATAGTCAACGTGTGACTAGTTAATAGAATTAAACCTACCAATAGACTATATTACTTAAAATTTAATTCACATGCTTTTTAATATTTAATGCCAATAAGCAAAAAAAACTAAAAATATATATTTCATGAACAAATTTTAAGGGGAATTTCTCAAACAAGCAAGGGTGCCCATATGGGTAAAGGGTGAGGGCATGAGAGGGGGGAAAGTGAGCCCATTTTCACGTGATTTAATTTTCTCCTTTTAATTTATTAAAAAAAGCTCTTTGGATACATCAAAAGCTTAAAGTTGCTTCTTAGAGCTTCCATAGGAATCTTCTTTATAACACTTTGTTACGCTTTAATATATTTGATGGATTTGATTTGTTAGGTAAACTTTTTATCACAAATGGTTTAACGTGAAAGAGAAGTTAGCAATAGATTCCAAAATCCACACCTTTCACTTTCTTCTTTAATTACATGCCTTGAGGTTTTATTTTAGATTTAATTTATCTTTACACTTTCACTTTTTATCCAAAATTATCTTTCTTAATGACATCCTACATATATGCATTATAAAATAATACAAAGCAAATAGTTTTTTCTTTTCTTTTTCTTTTTATTTATTATTATTATTATATATATAATAATATCAAAGCTATGTCTTTCATAGACTTTCCTTAAATGAGTTATTAGGTATTAATTATCAAATTTTAAAACAAGAACCTTTTTTTTAATGTATTTAAGTCACTTTTTTATTGAAATTTATTGATATTGACGAATGGCCAACGAGGGTTGGCTCAATTAGTTCGGTAATTCAACTTCTCTCCATATGCGAAGGTTCGAATATTGCAACAACTGTTCTTACCATCCGAAATTGAAAGGTATTTTTCGTTAATGGGCGATCTATAAGTGTTACCGTAAGCCCTCTTTGAGGTCCGTGACATGTCCTGACTTGGACCAAAGTAGCATTCCCTCATCTAAACTTTCTCGAATAAAAAAGAATAAAAAAAATATTGACAATGAATGATAACAAAGTTTTATGAATTATTGAAAATTAACCTTATGTGCAAGTCAAATTGGTTGTTATAAGTTATTAATTGATAAGGGGCATTTTTTTGTAGACATCAATTTCATTTCCAATTAATAACCTAATCTTTGCAATAATGATAATTTTTAAATCAAGACAATCTTTAATTTTTTTTAAGATGTTTCTCACCTCAATAATTTGGTTTTATTCGTGCTTAGTTAAAATTAATTTTATTTCTTTATAAATAAATAATTATCTAAAAAAAAAATTTTCTTTGTGTTTTTTAGTAGTCAAAAGGATATAGGGTTTATACAATATAGTATGTGCTACTGAATATTTTTCAAGCAAAATTAATATATTCTTTTTTAGAGTAAAACAACTAAAATAGCATTAATTCATAAATGTTAGGGTCTTCATAATTTTTGTATATGTACTTGTCTATGTATGTAATCAACTCCACTCAGCTTAACTAAGTTGTTTTCTAACTATATGGAGCTGATTACACGAATATGCTTCTTCTACTCCGATTTATCAAATGTTAAGTGTAACACCCCGTGATTTTACTAAAATACATACTTTGAAGTACGCGTACATGGAGATGTATAATACACGTATTTATATGTATGAGCTAAATATACACGTGAGAATACGCGTATTTGATACGTATGCGCTAAATATACGCGTGTATGATTAGCAAATAAATAGAATATAAGTTTTGTTAGTGGAATGGGTTGGTTACTTAGATAGGTGAATTAGAATTAAATTATATTGGTTAATAGATGAGGAAGTTGGTTTGTTAACTTGCATGAGGAGCATGAGATAAAATGGGAAGGTGGTTTATTAAATGGCATTAGGAGCGTTGGATCATTATTTTATATAAATATATCTCTCCCAAAAATATCTCTCCAAGGTTAAATAAAAAAGAAGAAAAAAACAAAATAAGTCATTTCAACATCTCTTCACCAACGTCCAAACAAAAATAATACAAAAAAAATAAAGTTTAAAAGAATGATGTCATGTATGAATTTCATTTGCGGAATGAATGGAATGATTATATTGGATTTGATGTGTGGTATAAAAAAAAAAAAAAAAAAAAAATTTATTATGTAAGTTTGAGATGGATTGTGAGAGTACACGTGAAGGCTGACAGTGTATTGTATACTGTATACAGGTATGTACAGTGTATAGTACATTGTGCCGGTCATGACGTTAGCCTACGTCAGGGGCGTCGTGACATTAAGTTCACATTTATGCCAAAAAAAATATGATAAAAAAGAAAATAGGATAGAGACAAAAACCCAAAATTGCTATTTTTTTTCGTACTCTAATTGATAAAGTTATTAAGAATATGGTAATTGCTTTATATGTTTTCCTACAAAAATATTATTATTTATAATGATCAATTTAGGAGCCCAGTTATATTTCCCCTATAACACAATTTTTTTTTATTCTCAGGCAACATCACCAGTTAAGTTATAAACGTTGACTAATTCTAATAGTGTACATTTAAACTCTTTCATTCAAAGTCAAAAGTTTAATTATTATTTTTTAACAAATAAGTAAGAATTTTTTCTCTCTTAATAAAAGTGGAAATAGAATCATAATAGTTAAATGACATAGTCTCCATCTGAGTCTTTTTATGTTATTTATTATTATACTCGTCTTCTTAGTTTTACTTAAAAAATTCTGACATCTTTTGACCTTGTAAAAGTATTCTTTGATCTTATTGTGTCAGTACTAAAAAAAATATAAAATAATTTTTTTTTTGAGCCCGTAACTTAAAACAATACAATAAAATAAAATAAAATAAAAAGTTTGAGGTAGTGAATAATTTTCGATGTTTGAAATCAACTTTTGGGATTCTCTGCCTTTTCTTTAACTGTTATTTTTGGCAAATTTTTAAAATTTATAATAAAGTCTAGGTTACAATTTTTTATTTTGAAAAAAGAAGTCATGCTGGAATTGAGTCGAGACAATTTATGCATCATTTCAAGATCCATTGGAAACTAATAACTTGTCCGGATTTTAAGAATTATATCATTTCTTTTTTATTTTTTAAAAAGTACATTAAAGAAAACTTTAAAATTATTTTAAATATTTATACATTTCAATTAGCTCGGTTGATGTCCAAGTTGCCTCGTAAAATCAATTGTTCCGAGGATTTTTTTTTTTTGAGTTAAAGAAACCATTTCATTCTTAATATGTCTAGGTATGATAACATTTTAAAGTATAATACAAACATAACGATTTTATTTTAGGAACCAACAGAGATTTCAAAGAGCTCGCAACTATGAATCTAATTACGAATCTAAACGACAATAACATTTAAAGTCGATAACAAAAGGACATATTACTCATAACAAAAATATCAAAACAAGTAAACCAAAACAACGGGTCAGACCTAAACAAAAAGAGGGAAAGTAAAGAAAGAAAAAGAAGAAAGTGAATGATGGATGGGTTTAGCAGCAATCCCAATGTAAGAGTGGAAAGTGACACGAGTGTCAGCCTCACGTGCCAACCGTTAGGCCTTTAGCTTTGGGCCCATATCGTATCGCTTTTCACTTTTAAAAGAAAAGCAGTTGCGGGTTCCAAGAAGCCATGGCCCCTCTACTCTACTTGCATACAACAGTCTAAATATCTGGCGCCAATCAACCAACCCAAAAAATTCATTTAAAGTTGAGTTTTTTAAGTCCCTTTTTTTTTCCTAATTTTTTTTAATAAATTTTATCTACTAATTTAATAAATATATTTATTTATCGAGTTTTTAAAAAATAACTTAAATTACGTATATAAAAATATAACCAAACTTATTCAAGTGTGGCTATATACCACGTAATCACAGTTAACATCAATATAATTTAAAATATATATTTTGGGTCATAAAAATTATCTTATTAATGTTCTTCTAGACCTATAAAATGTTCTTAATGTTAGAAAGAATTGATAAAACTAACATTTAATTTGTTCGGATGACTTGACATTTGTTCTTCTTAAGCGAGATCATGAGTTATAAATCTTTTTTTATATGAAACTACTATTTGTTAAGAAACTTTTACACTTTTATGGTCTAACTCGAGTTAAATTCAGATAGATTAATTTCGGCACAAAATAGATAAGGACACCACCTGAGTGTCATTCAACGAAAAAAAAAATATTAATAAAAAAATATTAAAAAAAACAAACTAATTATTTTATATTTTGACCAACTTCTTTTAATATTCATGTTTACCCACTTATTTAAAAAAAAAAAGTTTTAATTGTGTCCTTATTTGATACGTATTTATATTCTTCTTGTTTTAATTATGTTTAATTCCGTTCTTTTTCTAAATATTATGTGAATTTGTATATGGCCAAATTGATATCTCTCGACGTCTAAAAGCAAAAAAATTACATTTTCTTACCATAATTTAGCTAAAAGTAAATACTACTAAATACCACTAACAATACATAGGAAAACTTCTCCCAAACTGTGCCTTAATGCTAACTTGACTCGTGACTTAGTATATTCTATTATTTACATATATTCATTTATATGCCTTTTAATTATAACGTGCGATATACTCAAATACTACCTATTTTGTTTTTTAGGATTAAAAAGAAAAAGAAAAGATAAACACGTAATGAAAGGGTAGTCACGAAGCGCGACTTATCAAAAAACAAAGTAACGTGCGGTGATGAGTAGCCAATGGAGCTCAAAGCAACAAGAGCAATCCACGTGCCACCTTTACACAGCTGTTCTGATGTGATTTAAAATTTAACAAAACTTGGGCCCACACCAATCACTGTGGGTCCAATAGAATAGCCGAAGCTACGAAGTAGCCAAATTTCTAATATTATCTATCATGTCCTTATCAAGGGGGTTACGTACGTCCTACCGTTGGGAGTGTTTGATGTGGAAAATCTCATTTAATGGGTTGGCTGATAGGGACGCGTGGCATTGATTGGGCAAGTTTTGAGAGGGGGAGTACGGTAAGCGTAATGGGACGTGGTGTTGTTTGATTGTTGACCTATAGATAGATATAGGTGGGGGTGGGGAGTTGTGTTAGGGTTAGCTAGCATCAATTGTGAAAAAGAGACATTTTGAATGGGTGTGTCTTGGTTGGGTTTTAGAGGGAATTTGTGTGGCCCACTTAGATTTGTAAGAATTTTATTTATGAAAATTATTAAAATTACCCACTCATTTTCATCTTCTTTTCCGCTTCAATGTAAAAATTTAAAAATAACTAAATTCTATCTCTTTACCCATCCTAATTTCTAAAATACTCGTCGCGCCTTCTCTCCACTCTCCAACGCCTTTCTTTTGTTTCTTCTCCAACGATCCACTTTCCTCCTTTCTTAATCTTTATTTTTTGCTTGATTTCAACCATTAAAAGAGTTAAATCAACATTTTAATACTTTTTGGCAAGAAAATGAGAAAATATAGTGGTAAAATCGAAAGATTTCGTAAATAAAATCTCAAATATAAATCGATGAGTCAATTTTTCAAGTTATAAGTTGAATTTGTTATCTTATTTAGTGTTATTTGTTCATTTTTACCTAGATCTAATACTTAAATCATGAAAAAATTCGTTGAAATGTAGTGAGAAAGGGTTTTTTCGAAACCTTATTTCACGGCTCGCAACGAGCTGTTTGACAGACCAGGACTGGACAGACTCGCCTTTATCCGGCTAGGTTTGGACAGACAAAAACCCCATGTTTATCCAACCACGAATGGACAAAAAAAAAAAGAACGGTCCGTTCGTCCGGAGGGTTCTTTCTTTCTTTTTTCTTCTTTTTTTTACACTAATCTATGGTACTAACATAATTTTTTAATTATTCCTTATTTAAATATGTCTCTGAGACAAAGAAGACCCATTGTCTCCACTACTGAGGGACAAAGCTCCCAAAGAGATCGGTCGACGGTCTCGGTTAGGAGAAGACGTCGCCAACAAGAGCAACTGCCGCCACCAATTATAAATGAAGATGAAGAAGAAGAGGTGGAGAAAGAGGCCAAGGAACTGGAAGTTTTCGATTCACAAGTACTGATTGGTTCTTGCCTTGATGCACCTATTGATCCATCAGTACTCACATATTTTAAAACACACGTAGCATATTTCATATAACATAACAAGGTATATAATGATTTTTTTACTGAATTTTTATGATTACGTTTAAATGAATTTATTTAATCGATTTCGATATTTTGTTTACTCATGCAAAAACGAAAACTTCTGAAATACATCAATCATGGTACAAAATTGGTGACTTAGGATATCAGTCAACACCATGAGAAGTAAAGGATTTTGGAAATTATTAAAAAGTTTGGGCTTTATCCTTTGCTAAAATGCAAAGATAACCATAATGCCCATAAACTAATACATCTTTGACTTGCTGAATAAAAGGCTTCAGACCTATAGGAAAATGATAATTAATATATTTTTTAGGGCCCAAATTCCTTGTCTAGTAAATTTTTTCATATCGTTTGACAGTATTCAGAGAATGTACAAGAAAAGAAGTAGGAAAACAACTATATTCATGTGATAACACATAATTAAAGAATAAATGAATCTCTTTTCGTTGATCTATTAATATTTAACTTTGGTCTTTTTCTGTTATTTATTACCATAAGGTTTTCGATAATTCATTTACAAGTATTTTATTTTATTTATATATATATATAATGTGTAAGTGGAAAACACGCAAAGACGAGCCGAGGCATACGCTAAGCGGAGATCGGCCTACAATTTTCGCCACGCGAGCCGCGACTATAACTTGGATTGGAATAATGTTGGAGCTTTTCGGTGTACGCGTCAAGCCAGTCAGGAAGAAACGTCATACACGCGTCATTCCGTCGTCACGCAGGATGAGCCTATGACGTCTGTGCTGGCGCCCCCCTACGCTTTTCTTATCTCTAATACGGTTCCTTATTTTGTACGTGTCGTTGCTGTGGACGAAACAACTAAGAACCGGGAAGGACCAAAATCGTTGCCTCAGTCAATTGAACGACTCTTTGTATCGTTTCTTCCTTCAAACTATACCATAAAATAAATAAAAAATCTAGGCAATAGTGTATAGAAAAATTCACATGAAAATTTGTTTATTGTGTGGATATGATTATTCATAAATTTTGATCTTATCTTATTTAGTAAAATAAATAAAGAGAAATACTTTAATAATATAAACTTTTACTAAAAGCATGCCCGTACTGATAACATATATGGTTAGCAGTGGGTATTTATTTATTTATTTATTTTATAATAAAATAATATGATATATTGTTACATTAATTTTAATATATTTTTTGAATCATTTTAACATTTTTTTAGATGTAACTCCAAACATTCTTATAATAAATCATTCTTTTTAAGATATGACAAATAATTATAGAAATAGGCTCAAATTTTGGATAATGCTTATACCTAAAAAAAAATATTGTATTATGGTAACCTATAAAGATGCTCACATCCCATTAAATGAGACATGTAAGCTGTAATTTTGGATTGATTAATTTTTAAAAAATATTAATTTAACTATAAAAGGTGTAACTCAAAATGTAACAAAATACTAATTTAATTATCTGAGTTTTTATATTATATGTAACAAAAGTTAGGCCAGCTTCTGTTCTATGTGTAACACTGGAGAAGCGCGCGCTGACCCACCACCTGCTACAGAGCTCTACTTACCCACTAAAAGAACATGTCAGCTCGTCCAGTGAGTCTCAGCCGTTAGATTCCGTTTGATCACACGTTCAAAATCCCCTTAAATAAATTACAATAAAACATGAATTTTACTTAAATAAACTTAATAAAATCTTTAACGAGTTTTAATTAACTTAACTTAAATGTTTCGTATCTACGACGGAGATGACGCTGCTTGACCGTCAACTCCAACACTTAACCCGACTATAGAGTCAAAAGTTAACTTATGTGGTTAAGATGTACGGAAGATCACCACGTGTCCCAATAACGCGGTTTCCACCACCGACTTATTTAAAGAGCTTGAGCTCTTTAAAGCCACCAAATCTTCCTTCTCTTTCACCTTCTACTTCTTCTTCATCTGCGACGTTTAATCTCAATTGTGCTGTTTCAAGCTCCGGATTCCGGCGATTTTTGATCGGACTCCGGAGAGATTTGCGTCAACGAGCTTGTTCTGATTCGAGTTCTACTGTCCGGGGAAGTTGCAGTATTATTCGCTCTGTTTTTTTGGATTTTCGGGTGATTTCGTGTACTGGCTATGATCTTGAAGGTATCGATTCTTCCTGATTTCTAGAGTCCGAAGCTCAGATTATATTGTGGATGTTATTTTATCTATTTATTTTTTTTTACCTTTTTTGGTATTTTGATCAGTTTTGAACTTTCCAGTTCATTTTTCGTACGTTGGAATAGTTAGTTACTCGATTAGTTAGAATCTGAACTGTTGCTTACCGGTTGGATGTGATCAGGTTCTGAATCATCGAACTTCCAGTGAATCTCCTGCTTCAGAGTTGGAAAATCCTGCTCAGTTCGTCAAATTGTGGAAATTGTAGCGTTTGTCTGTTTGTAATCTACCGCTGTTTGTGATTCATCTCTCTGCATGCTAATCTTTCAGTAGACAGAAAGACACGAAGATGCATTGAAAAGTGTAGATATCTCGGTGTCTCTCTCTTGGAATCTCTTTAGAATCTCGATTCGAAGTTCGAACTGTCTTTGAAAATCGAAAAGGCAAGGGAAAAAATATGACGTCGTCTGAGAACTTGTCGAGTCTCGAACTCTGGGGCTTTCGTCCATCATTTCCCGACTCATGGATCTCCGAGGCCTTCGCGCGTGACACAGAAACCCTAACAAAAGCGCTCCAGAAGTCTCTATCATGCGAATCCGACACGCTAACAGCAGACACCAAGAACTCTCCGTTCTACAACCTCATCAAACCTGAACAGATCACATCAACAAGTTCAGTCTCCGATCCCGATAACAACACATCCAAACGCCGAAACAGTACCACTACTACTACAATCTCGAACGGAAAGATCTCGAAGCGGAAATCACGAGCGACGAAGCGATCTCCGACCACCTTCATCAGTGCCGATCCTTCCAACTTCCGGCAGATGGTGCAGCAAGTCACCGGAATCCAGTTCGGCAACAACTCTCACGTCGCCGTCGCTCCTGTGCTCAAACCGGAGCCTCAACGGCTCGCGAATCGGATTCCGAACTGTTGCTTGCCTACACTCGACACGTCGGCGTTCTTGCTCAACAACCACCACCACCAACAACAATCACATCCGACGTCGGTGGACCCCACCGCCGTCGCTCCTCTAGGACACTTCTCGTTTGTTCCGGTGACCGACGGCGCCGTCGGTTTAGATTTCGATGCTCTTCAAAGCTTCCCCACTCTCGAATCCTGGCGAGTAATGTAACACAAAATTCTCTGTTCTCTCTCCTGCTTTTTTTTTTTTTTTTTTTTATCTTTTTTCCTCTCAAAACCTTTTTTTGGGCTTTTTTTTTTTTGGTCTATTTGTAATATTGTAGCATCTTGGCCGTGTGGGGCTCTGTTTATATTTTGGTCCCAGGAGTAGGCGATCATGAAGGAGATCTTTTTTTAAAAAAAAATTCTAGGTCCTTTTTCTGTGTTTAATGGTAAGGGTAATTTAGTAATATAACAGCAATATAACCCATTGTCAGTCAGTTCGTCAAGGCAAGTGTGCAATATGCAATGTCGTATAAGCAAAAGAGCAAGACCCACAATCCGGAAGTTCCACGTGGCAGAGAATTCTATGGATTAGTACACAAAAGCAAGCACGTGGCTAATGGCAAACAAAGGAAATGGTATTTAGAAATTGGAGTACATATATATATATATATATATATATATGTGAAGTTGGTTGTGATGATTTGTCTGAATTATTAGTATCAAGCAAACGTTGGTTAGTTGCTGAAGTTTTTTGAATGGTGATTGATTGATTGAATGGACCTGCAATCCAATCAAGTCTGTATCATTTATCATTTTAGGCTCCATTTTACTATGTTTCCCTCTAAAATATTTTTAAATTATATAAAAAATTATTTGAGTTTTAATATCTACGTTTGAAATTTTATTATTATTGTTTTTTTGTTTACCTGTATATTAACAGTACTTGAATTCTATTATTTATTAACAGTACTTGAATTCTATTATTTATTAACAGTACCTGAATATGTTCATCATATTCAGAACGGACATATCTTACGCTACAATAGAAGAGAACTAAAACAATACAATATGAGGTTTCCAAATACGATAGATGCATCAATTAAAAAAAAAAAAAAAAAAAACGTTGTAGATATGTGAACGATAGGACTACAGATATTTTGAGTTAATATATTTTTATATTATTAACTCTCGTCAACAATTATGATGATAATGAAGATGATGACGAGGTGTGACCAATGTTCACTCGAAACATAAGTATAAAATGACTTAAAAATTGAATATATATATATATATATATACTAAGTAAATGGAAGATGGTAGTCAAGGGGGGACGCAAGTAGGGCTAAATTGGGGTAAAATGAAAAGTTGCTTTCGTGGTTTTGTGACTAAGATAATGTTAAATTTGATTCCATTTGGATATTAAAAAAACTCCTCATCTTCTAGAAATCAGTCTCCAATGTTGTAAATAATTAAGCTTAGGTCAACAATCATATTAAAAAAATTATGAAAAGAGAAGCATTACCATTACTTTTTAAGGATTTTAAAATAATATTAGGTGACGCTAAAAGTTGGCTTAGGTGTGTTTGGTTAATTCTTTTAACGTAAGTAAGTTAATTAATTAACCGATCTCTATCTTGTGACAACAATATCTAGAAGAATCACTTTTTATTTTTATTTTTTTTATATTAGGTCCCATCCAATACCCTTTCGGGATTCTAATTTTGAATTGTACTCTATCAATCTATCAACCATTCGTTAGAGGCCTAGCTTATAAATGTCAAATTACCATGGATAAAAGACATTTAATTGGCTGTTGAGAGAAGACGGGAGACTTTAATTTATGTGGAATATTTTTTTTTCGATTACCATTTTTTTTTTGCACCTGGTGTCTTCTATTTTTATTTAAACAAAATTATTTTTTTTAGACTCGAATATTACATAATCTTTCAAACTAATTCTCTTAACAGGAACAAATATATAAGGGTCTACATGTCCATGTTAAAATTCGAAACTTAAATCTTAATTTTACTTATACTTAAATTGTTAATAAACTGAACTACCACTCATTGATAATTTATGTAAAATATTCATTTCATCCTTTAAAATTCTTTACCACTTTATTGTGGAGAAGAAATTTTTAAAATTAAAAATTCATCTTAGTTCTCATTTAAATGTCAACTTAACCTTTATTAAAATAAAATGAAGGAAACAAATTTATATAATTAAACCATGAAATTGGGAAAAGATATTGTTGAATTAAGTCTTTCTTTTGATAAAAAAAAAAGAACAAAAAACAGAAGAAGAAGATGTTTATGCCAATTCTCACAAGAAAAGCACAATGTAAAGAAATACTCAAATTTAATACACTAAACAAAATCTAATACAAATGAATGAAGGGTGTGTAATCAAATTCACATAGATTCTTTAGATGTTAATGAAAAGAAAAAAGAAAAGAAAAGAAGAAGATAAAATTGCGGGATACATAAAAAATGGGATGGTGGCAACAAAGGACTGAGACCTATAGGGAAGACTTGGGAGTCAACTGGATATTATCTCCTCAATCAACTCAAATTTATGGAAGAATGCCATTTCTTGCAAAATTAATTAATTAATGCAAATCCAATCCAGCTATTTATTGATTTCTCAAATAACCACAAAAAAAAAAAAAAAAACAGGCCACCCAATATCACCATCTAACTTATATATATATATATATATATATATATATATATAATCAAATGCAATAAAAATTAACTAGTTGGTTGATGGATTCTTGGAATTAGCGGAGAGAAAATTCAAAAAAAAAAAAGAAGTTAAAAAAATATTAAATATTAAATAAATTAAAAGATGGACTTGGGTGGGGGAAGACTAAGGAGTCAAAGAAGGAGGGCTGTGTACTTGAGGCAGAAATTTCAGATTGACTTGTAGCAATAACCAAATAATTCAGCCATATGGGGTCGAACATCGAGTGACGTCTCATGACCTCATATTCTAGAAGAACGTCAAGTATATATCCCGAGGAAAATCGAACGGGTTTTAAATAATGTATAGTGGAGAGGTTGTTGACCGAAGCATTTGCCTTTTTCGTAGCATGTCAAAGATAGGGGCGTTGTCGAGACGCTGACGTGTTATCTGATTTTATTTTTTATTTTTTATTATGAGTCTTCGGGTTTTGCGTTGATAGGTCCTGTGTAACGTGATGTGCTGGTTGCAGCCATTGAACAGGTCTACAAATCTCGTGACGCTATGCTTTCGTCAACCTATCGTCATCCAGCGCGCTACATGATTAACTGACTTCTGTGCACATGAAGATACAACCTTAATGATCAAAATTAGTTGCATGAACAATTTTTCAAAAAAATAGAAAAAAAAAACAAATAGTATCGTGAATAAGTTAAAATTATGTCTATATCTATGTAAAAAATATTAAATTCTAAACCTTAAAATATTAAAAGCAATAATTTTATTTTAATTATAAAAAATTATAACTCTTTATCCAACGATAAGATTTGTTAAACAAATATTCTTTTTTCACTTTGTTTTGTTAAAGATTAAGTCGACATTTAAATATAAAGTTATAACTACTTATTTAATTATATATATTTCTGTAGTCATAAAATCATGTACACATTGAGATATATAAAACATAAATATTTTCTCGTAGTGTAATTATTTCTATTTCAATTTTTGAATAACGATGAACGAAGCGAGGTGAAAAACTCAATTGATATACTTTAATTCTACAATCTCTTAAATCATTTTAAAGCCTCATGTATGGGAAGCGGACTCGAGTAGAACCAATAAATTGTTGGCTTAGTAAAAACAGATTGAGTTCTAAGCTCGTCCCTGTATAAAAATTTTAGATTTCGATTTTAGAAGGCGCTCTCGTTAAAAAATGTTTACTATTACATTTTTTTTTTTAAATAACAATTAACAACCTTGGCACATCTGGAAATGACAACAACTTATATATTATTTGAAAACTTATTTGTAGCTGAGCAACTTCAAAAACTTCTACTTTACATAGAAGTAGTTTAGAAAGTCAAGCAATATATTTAGAAAGTCAAGCAATATAATTAAGTTATAAACACCTACCAAGCAAGGTTGTGAGCATGAATCAAAATAATAGTAAATAAATAAGATGTGTATCTAGTGCAATAAGCTATCTTGTTCTAACTTGAAGAGGGACATCTATAGTTTAAAGACATTCATAGGAAAAACCACACGAGTCTAAATTCCTTACATCATCTTACAACCATCCAATACACATACAGCTATATGATTATTATTGAAGGGACTCTTGACACACATAAACACACCTAGTTTCCAAGACCCTTTCATCACTTCCTCATTGAATTATTATTTTGTTTGCTTATGGGGTTGTGAGCTGACAGATAAAACAAATCTCATTCATATCATAGATCAATATTAGAAGGAAAAGCAGCTTTAAAAAATTCTGATGACCTTATAGCTGCAACTATACCATGCAAATACACGAGGATTTAATTTATGGGCGTGAGGGTCACAACTGCAATTCAATTATGGGAAGAGAGAATATTTGACAATTATGGACATTTTATTTGACCGCACAGGTCATGTGGTCATGTGGTTCCTCGGGTTACGGACACAAACCGCGGTTAAAAAGATGAGCTGACCTAGCATGTCTGGTCTGGGCTGGGCTGGCAGAGCAGGTTTGTTGGCTGGTGGGAAAGTGGCAGTACGGTTTAGGGATTAGTCGTCCGTTGCACGTGTTTCCAGGAGCGGCGCCCACGCGTAGCGTCTGCTCTTTATGGGATAGAGATCCTGCTCCTCGTGCATGATGACAAATTAGGTTTTCTACTACTACGTTGCTTTTCTCCTTTGTTGTTCATTAAATATTACTATTATCTATGCTAAAATATTTTACAAAGATAAAAATAAATAAATATACTATTACAATTGAGGGCCGCTAAATAAATCTCACTAATAGGCTAACACTACCTCACATACTGCGTTAACCCCACCCAAAATTTAAAAACGTCCTAAACTACCCTTCTGCATATCCCATTCCTAATTATAATTTTCTTCTTCTCCCAAGCTTTTTCATTTTTCTAAATCCCTATATCAAACTCCAAAGTGATAGATCACCAATTTCATCTCCTTCTTTTCATTTGCCACTGTATTCTTCTCCCAAAGCCATTTTCTCCGTCTTTAAAGTGTTTTAAGTTTAAAAATTTCCACCATCAACACATATTAATAACATTATGGTATAAGAATCAAACTCGGATAAGAACGTACATCAAGAAAATATAAATTTTTGAAATTTTTAAAAGTTTCATTCGTGTTTTTTGAAGAAGAATCACACTCTGGTTCGACCCTGTGTGGCCGAACCTCCTATTTTTTTTTGAAATTTTGACCCTCCATAATGTATTCTTATGCATTTCTAAATATTCTTAATTTGTCTAATCACATTCGAACGTAAATTAGGTACTGTTTTACATTTGTTTCCATCACATGGGGGTATAATACACCACCACCTAATTTATATCCGAATGTGACTGTACAAGTTAAGAATGCATAAAAATACATGTCTGAGGGTCAAAACCTCAAAAAAAATAAAAAAATAGAAGGTTTGACAGAAAGCGACCGAACCTTATGAAATAGGGTTCAATCATGTGTTGCCGAACCAAAGTACGTATTTTTTTCTCGAAAAAAATAGCAATGTAGCATTCGAATGACCCCAAAAATTATCTTTTATTGATATACTTCGTCACCCACACTTGATTCTAGTGCCATAATGTTTTCAAAATGTGTTAAGTTCTTTAATTTTTGAATGCCCTAACCTTCCAAAACAAATCAAAAACACTTTAAATTTGTCACAAAATGATCTAAACATTTAAAATATTAATCTTGAAGCTTTAAAATACTACTTATAAACAAGAAAATGAGTGAGAGATCAAGGAAGAAGATGAAGAAGACAAAAAAGATTCTACGGGAGAAGATGAAAAAAACAGCGGGGTATGTTTAGAAGGTTTGGGAGTGAAATGGTAAAAGACTTCCAAGTGGGGTAATTTTGGTCATTTGGCACGAGAGTAGTTTAGAAAATAAATTGTTTTGGTTAAGTCAAGTGGTGATAGCCTATTAGTGGGTTCATGTAGCCGCCCTTTTACAATTTGAGATAGAGTAATGCAAAACAAAACCAAAAAAAAAACTCAAATTCAAACTTAGTTTCAACATCTTTTATCATCTGCCATTAATGAGATGATAAATATTTAACTCAACTCCAAAATAGTCAATGGTCAAGATGATTAACGTTACCATGAGTTTGAGTTTCAATTTTTTTTTGGGTGAGGACATATAAGCCCCACGCCAAAGGAGAGCACATCAACACTTGGCAAGAGAAAAAGGGCAACTAGGTCCAAGAAACTAACACTTTATTTAGGCTCAGTATGGATTCGTGATTTAAAAATAAAAATATAATTCAAAAAGTAAAAAGATTAAAAATGATGTTTTATCATTTACTGAAGATAACATATTTTTTTTATACATTTTGAAAAACCATTTTCAGAATTTAACCAACTAAACACATTTTTTATGTTTTTAAATTTTCAGATACAGAAAACTATATCAAAATCACAAACCAAACACAACCCAACATTTTATTTAACTTTCACCCTAAGAGAAACATTTTCACCAAGAGAAACACTCACCTAGAGAGAGAACCCACAAATGGGGCCAAAATATCCTTCATAACTGGAGGGAGAGACCCAATCCCATAGGATATAAGCATTGATCTCCTACTCACTGAAACCTTAAGAGTAAAATCCCACACTTAAAGCCTAGCGTTAAGTAGAGACAATTGATATTGGTTGAGATCTAGATTCACGAATAATGGTACCAAATCCCTAGTCATAGTAAGTGAACGTGTGTGTACCCGCGCGGGCATGTATAATAAGTCTTACATCAAAAATTCAAAAATTCATCACATAAAGTATATAAGTATAAATCTCCCCGTTCTTAGTACTAAGGCCTTTTTTAAAGTTAAAAAAACCCAAAATTTAGGCCCAAACATTCATGATGGTCACCTGCAGCCTGCCCCAATACTAGTGATGAGGAAGAAAAAACCTAAAATATTTATAATTATATAATCTTAGATCACTTAACACTTGATAAAGAGACAAAAAAAGAATAAACACATTGTTAAGTATAAACAAAATGTTATTGAGTTCAATTAAAGCTTCTTAATTTTTAAGCTCTTACAAAGCTCATGTCTATTTCCAATCTTTAAAATAATAAATTACTTAATGACAACAAGGGTTTGACCTAGTTGAATGGACATTAATAATCCCACTTCAAACATTAGACTATTTAACCCAATATGTCAAGTTTTCTAATAGCAGCTCAGACTACAACATAGGAGAAAAATCTCTCAAATCCAATTCATAGAATAACCAATCTCTTGAAATAGTAGTCAGCATGATTTGTTTCTACTTGGAATGTCACTCAAAACACAACTCTACACAGTGTTAAGGGTTTTCTTGTGCAATAAAGAGCTTGAAAAATATATATCACATCAAATCTTGAAATTTATCAGCTATACAGTAAAACCTCTATAAAATAATACTATTGGGACTAAGAAAAAATATTATTTTATAGATATCGATAAATGAATAATTTATTAATTTAAGATTTTATGTTTTAATTATTTATACATGCATTTTTTTTTACCAAGATTCATGTATGAGTTATAAATAAAAATAAAAAAAATGAATGAGGTTAAAAGTTAGTGTGCATATTCATAGAATTTTAAAGTTCTCATGTACATGCATAAAAAATAATAAATGTTATGTACATATAGCCCAAATAAAGACATACAATGAATTTAGTAACAAAAATCTTAAACATGACAATGGATGTAGTTTAAACTACATACACATACAATAAATATAATTTTCAAATTTAATGCCCTAGAAGATTAATGTTACTAGATGCTTCAAGTAAATAAAATATAAACTATATAAATACTCATTAATTTAGTATGAGTTCACATACCAAGAAAAAACAAACTGTTTTATATACATATTTTCGCAAAGAGCTAAATTAAAAAAAATAAAAATTATCTAAAAAAAAAAAGTACCTTAATATTATGAATTTTATATGTTTATATATATATATATATATTTGATCAATTATTAATTTATATTTTCATTGGGTCTTAAAAGATTTTTAAAAGTTATTATCTTATGCATTTAGCAAAGTTATTAATTTAATTTTTAGTTAAGGTTATTAATTTATCAAACATTCATTTATCAAGGTTTTACTATATATGACATTAAATCTTGCGTCTCTTTTTTTTTTTTTTTAAACAAGAATAATGTTATCCATTGCGACATATTTTGAGATATGACAAAGACTAGTTAATAATATAAAGATGTGTAATACGTCTTATTATAAGATATGATAAGATTTTGTTAGACTGGCAATATGATTATATTTATGTTGTGTAAAGCATTAAGAATCTAAACCCTGTTGAAACAGAACTTTGGATTGAAATAAAGATCCCTAGCATTTTCCATGGATGTAAAAATCTTAACGGTGTCAACCAATCTAGTTTTGCAAGTTCCTAAGCAAAAAATATCAAAACAATATGAACCAAAATTTGGAAAACAACTGGGTTTTAAAAACAATAAGTTAACCAAGGGTCAACTAGTCGAATGGCTTTGGGCGCTCGTCTCAAAAAACAAAGTCACTCTCTACTAGTGTTGACCATTGCAAGCATCTCCTGCTCGAACAACTAGGGATTAGTCGGGACCGAATACACGAATACCCTAAGTTATCAAAAAAAAAATAATAAGTCAATTCTAAATTTTTACTTTTTAATTGCATCATTGTTTTCAAATCACAAACTAAACACACCCTAACTTTTATTTATTTATCTTTTTTGAAAGTAACCTATTTTCAAGGTACTATATTAAAAAATAGTATTCTTGATTTCAAACCAACCAAACACATTCTTGTGTTTCAGAATTTCCAGATATAAAAAATTGTACTAGAATCATAAACCAAACGGGCCTAAGAAATTTTTATGGTAGCTTTGGTACCTCAACACTTACCACAGTTTTCATTTTTCAAAATTTCCTCTCAGCGCCATGAACCAGAGAAGATTGTATGAACTAACAAACAAGTTCAAAATTTCCCACTGCATCCACCACAAACTTGCACATCTAGGTTGCCAGGTAATTATCAAATTGCTCGTTATCAAAGCACATGCTCAATGAAAGCATATCTAAAGATGTCATATTACCATACTCCTGCAACTAGAGCCACTTGATAAAAGAAAATTATAAAACAGCACAACATATCCTTCACATGAAAAATACCTCAATTAACATGTACGGCAATGTTGATGCGTCTGCAACTTTGAGTTACATCTGGGAAAACAGGATAATGTCCAAAGGCCCAAAAACTTAACAGAATCAATCCCATTCTACCACGTTGTTGTTCCAACTAGAAGAAGAAAAACTGAACGGAATAAGAAGTAAATCTATATGGATGATGCAAAGTTCTTAATTTCAAGTTTAACTTTTCTGTCATATTGACTGAATTTTCCCCAACAGTAAAAATATCAAAACATGCCCAGGAAATAAACAAAAGAATCCAGGAAGAAATGGGGCAAAACATGATATCTTAATCAAGATAATAAGAAATTTTTACATTACAGTACTTGACTAGATGGTAAATGAGTACAAGCAAGATCTATTGGCTCTGAAAAAAAGATGCTTTTACTACAAGACTCAGAAAAAGAGGTGGAATACCTATTTCAGGAGGACCTCTTTGTGAGCTTTAAATGAGAGAATTACATTCCACACAAGAGCAATGATGTTCGCTGCAAGAACCTGAATGGATAACATGTATTAAAAAAAAGCTAATACATACAAGAAACAGAAAAACATTGATTTTCACATTAATGTTATTGCCAGATTAGGCGATCGCTGCTGGTCCTACTCAATATATACCAGGTTATTTAAGAGAATCCTATTTCACAGGTTCTAATCATCTAAGCTAGTATACGTATCTATATCCAGATACAAATAGAATCACAATGCTTGGGATAAAGAACAGCAATGACAGTTTATGTTGGAAGCTCCTTATCTTAATATAGAAAAGATATCTGAGATCTTAAATCTCACACAAATTAGATTGGTCTATAAACTTGTCACTGAGTCCCACCAGTAGATTTCCTACATTAGAGAGCCTGATACACTATATAACCATAAACAATGCAAGTGGTTTTACCCATGTTCTATTCTGTTTCATTTTAACAGGGTCCAGGAGAGCCAAGTGGCAACAAAGTTGTTAGAATTATGAATTAGAATACAATCATTTTGGGGCTTGGACCGCTTGGTGAATTGAATTGGATTCGGATCAATGAATGAAGTACCCATATGCTAGATGGCTTATTTGATTTTCATAACCAATTAATGATTCAGACCGTTCCAATAAGTGGTTAAGATTGATCCATGATTATTCGGACCAAATCACTAGTCTAGTAATTGAGTAACCTTATTCGAAATGATTCTTTTGCAGATTGAATTGCAAATCATATGATTCACCGTTCAAATCATAATTCTCAGCTACTTTGGTGGCAACAACAGGTTGTGTATTTGTAAAAATGGATTGGGAACTGAAATTCATTGCCCTACTATGATACCTTTTTTTTAGATGTAGAGGTCAGTTTCATCTCTTCAATGATTTCAAGCAAAATTGCCAAGGACTGAAAGGTTAGGGCCATTCCATCTGCAAAAGGTTGGCCAAGGAGATCCAAGGTCGAGTGGTCGCGGCTCCAAAATCGATAATTTGGGCACATTTATGGCCAGGAAGAGTGGAGAATGACCAATTATTATCTTGAAATCAAAACTAATACATAAATAAAATCCTTCTGTTCAAACCTGGAATTGCTGTGGAACAAATCGAAAATTCAAGAACTGAAATGGAATCCACAGTTGCCAATTTGCTACCACCGCAGAGAACCACTCCTGATAATCATGATTATGAGCAAAATTAAATACAATGTCTCCAATCTCCACTGTGGAAAATGGAGAACACTTCTAAAATCTGTAGGTCACCTGTTGAAGCTTTGGCACTACTTGTGACGCTTTTCCCTCCAATATCATCAGTGTAGATAAAAACACTCCAATGAAGATTGGAGAGAACAGGAACTGCAGCAGATAGAGGGAAATCTCTAAGTGAATTTTTAGACAGAGTTAAACGAAGCATATAATTTGGCACATAGAATCAAGATAAGAGTAGGAATAAGAAAACACAAAATAAAACCCACCTGATCAAGTAGAAGTCGCAAGAAAGCACCTGATGCTCCTGGAATGGTCACCAATTTACTCAGGTATAGATACCTACAAATCCATCAGTATGAAATATTTAAAACCAAATAAGAGATTAAATTCAAGTAGCAAACTGTTCTTCAATTTTATTAATATTCAGAATTCATAAGTAAGCTCCGATTGAGGAAACACTATTTGACAGTCAAATTTTTGTAGATACACCTTTTTCTTTTCTACCATTCAGCCAGAAAAGAAAAGAAAAAAATAGAGATATCACTCCGTTTTTCTTAAGACAAAACTGTAGGAACATATAAAGAATAATAAGGTGAGATTTTGACAATGAACAAAACAAATTTGAGAATATGAGCACAGGGGATTTCAGTTAATTACCAAAAATGTAATGTTGGACCCACCAATGCGAATCCCAAAAAAGTGAAAAGAAAAGTTCGCTTCCAATCCAATTTCGATACCTGATCAATTGCAAACTGGGGCAGTAACAAAACAACGAAGGGTCAGTCAAATAGGATAGAAATAAGGGTGAAAAAATAGGAAAAAAAGCAATTTTGAAATAATAATAATTAAAAAAACTAATGAAAAATTTGAAAAGATCACATCTAATGGAGGGAATGATTTATGCTGTTTTGCTTCCATTGAAACGTCATTTTAATATGCTGGACTCTTAAAACTAATTTGATTTAAGGTATTTTGCATTTAGAAGTAAATCTAAACAAATAGTAAGCAGAATAGATCAATGTAGAAAACAAAATGGAGTCGCACTATCTAATATAACCATGATGGAAATCACCCTAATTAGTAGAACCTTCGGTATTGTGCAGAGTCACTCTACAATAAGGTTTGTTTAGAGCAATACCAATCGACTAAAAGGCCACACCCTTGACTATGACAACAAAAGTTGTAACTAAGTAAATCAAGTTGCGCTTTTTTCATAAACTTGATAAAATTACATGTATTGAAAACCAAAACTTTCTATTTTTCAAAAAATTAAAAATATAAATAATTGATGAACTCTCTAAACAAAAATAAAAATAAAAAGAAAAAGAAAGATCCATCCATCCATCCATGGCTGTAAAAGCATACAACCCATGAACCCATGCAAGTTGGGCTAGCAATCCAAAGAGTCTTCATTCAATGGATAATCATGATAGGCCGTATCACCCTTCACCAAAGAAAACAAGATGGACTCGAGCATTTTTTTTATCGTGTATCATTAAGCATGCTCCAGGACATTCAAACAGGTCCCAAAAAAATGTTAGTAGCTGTCAAAATTTGCTGACACAAAATTTTCTCGTATCCATTATTCATATAGAGCCACATAGTCTAACAATGCACAATTTTCCAAGTGTTCTACAGTTGGCTACTTTAACATCATTTCTACCTTTCCCCTTGCCCTTTAGAAACTCCATGTAAATCAGTGACTAATCCATCTCACCGAACTCCATTTATATTCATATTTATAGCCCATGTTTCCATTGTATAAAGCACAACTGCTCTTAGCCTCTCACTTAGGCCAAATATAAAGTGAAATGAAAAATAAAAGATTTAAGAAAGAGTAATTGTGATATTTGCTTGACCATGTACTACAATACCCCATTCAAATTTAACTATAACAAAGCTGAACTTCATATGCTTCACCCAACAATGTTTTTCAAACATCAAATTCCAGGTTACGCATCAGTATTTATAGTTATAAAATTAATCATCTGTATTCAACAACTACTATTACATCACATAACTACAACATACACCAAGGTGCTATTTCTTAAATATGAGCATCTAATCATCCATTGCCAAGTTAAAAACAAGACACTTGGAGCCAAGCCTGAAGGGAAACCAATTAGCCATAGTTGTGATTACTCTCATTCTAGTTATTGCGTCATTATATGTGTCATTACTTAAGTTTTAAAAAAATTGCACAAAAACAAACCTAAATTCATCAAGTTGATTGCCTAGAAATATTATATTTTTTTAATAAAGTTTCTAAAATCACATTAACATTTAAACCTCAATTCTTCATGTTATCCATCAATCACCTGCTCCTTTCTTTTCTAATTACATGCTTCAAAGCCACTAGAAGTTCACACAGAAAATTAGTAATATTATCTACTTACCTTGGATTTCAAAGCATTTGGTGCAAGAAAAAAAACACAAAAAGACTAGAGAATAGATAATACCACAATATTTAATTCGCTTCTGGACAATTAAAATTCACATATTGCAAAATCTTGAAGTAGCATATAGCATACTTTTCACATACTCTATACTAATGATATTATTAGTGTGGAAAATAAAAATAACACAAACATTTGACGAAAAAAAGAAGAAAAGGTAAAACTCGTCAATTCTAGTATCTTCATGATGCAATGTTTAATTCCTTGACCATCAGTTGTTGATATGAATCTTTATCCTTGAAATAAAATATATTCTTCAAGAACTCCAATTTACCACATTGGGCATGCAAATGTTAACAATATAAAATGACACAAAGCAAGAGTTTTGAATCGGTTCTTGAGAAGGGAAATTAATACCAGTGATCATTGTATTTATTCTATTACTCACAAGACCCAACCAACTACAAGAATATGGCGAGGTAGATGGCATGCCATCACTTGTCAATTTCAACAAAACAAACAAATAGTAAAAATTTTCATTAACAGATAACTTATGATATGAAACATGGCCAGAATGGAAAAAAAAAAAAATCAAAATAACACAACAGTTCTTTTTTGTACACAATAAGAAAAAGAAAAACTACTACCTGACAAATCACATCCCCAATGAAAGTCAAAAAAGCAGAAGTCAGAGCTTTCGTCAACACCGGATACTTCTCAAGAACTGCTAAATACCTGCAAAAGTTGAGAAGGACACATTAAAATGATAGAAATCAACGCCTTCTCATTTCCCTCTAGCATAGTCTGAATCAAATATGAAATTCACACATCATAGAGTAGAACATTATGAAATACTTATGCAGTCTTTGTTTCTTTCAATATCCAACCATTCATCTCAAGTTCTCAACAAAACCAAAAATCTTAAAATTCAACTCAACCAAGCCTACATGAATCCACTCGCAAGAGTCAAAACCATAACATCCAAAGATTACGAGGTGCCATTTGAACACCAAAAAATTAAAAGCACTACTTCATCCCATTGTCTCCAATCTGCATTCCAGTCCTATAAGTTCCACCAGAATCCACTTTACACAATGTTATCTGTATCAATCAAAATCGAAACCAAACATCAGCTGCACAAATATGCTAAGGGCATCATTTTATCCCCTATTCCGTTGCAATCTGCTCATTTCTTTCTTCTCCATTCCTAGTTCCTGGTTGCTCTAGAAACCCACAACTACAAAAATCAAACCTACACAACTCAATAATAGATAAAAACTGTTCAATTTACATATAACATTTATTCAAATAAAGTTTTAGGAACTTCACTTCAATTGAAACTGCAAAATGAATCACACACTGTGTTTCTCATGATTCAAAGACAATAACACAATCTGAAAACAAAAAATTCAGAAAACAACTTTTTATATGCATTCTGAAAACAGGCTGTTCTCTTTAGTAAAATTATTGAAAACTGTTTTCGAATACGACTAACCAAATGCGTTTATCTTGCTTTCGGATTTTCGAACCAATCATCACGAACTTCAACAATAATTCAAACCAAACATCACGCAAGTAAGTGAAGAAGAAAAAAAGAGTAGAGAAAGAGGAAGAAGTGAAGAATACTAGGTAAAATTCTCGAAAACTGTTTTCAGATAAGACTAACCAAACTCGTTTTTCTTGTTTCCAGAATTTCAAACCAAACATCACGCAAGTAGAAGGAAAGAGAGAGAGAGAGAGAGAGAGAGAGAGAGAGAGAGAGTAGATAAAAAGGAAGAAATGAAGAATTTCTTCGTAAACTTCTTTAAAACTATTTTCACGAACTTCTACAATAATTTGAACCAAATATCACGCAAATAAGAGAAGAAGAAGGGAAAAGAAAAGACTAGAGAAAGAGGAAGAAGTGAAGAATTTCTTAGTCTCAAAAACTGGTTTTGGATACGACGAACCATACGCATTTTTCTTGTTTTCAAATTTTCGAACCAAACATCACGCAAGTGAAGAAGAAAAAAAGGACTGGATAAAGAGGAAGAAGTGAAGAATTTCTTAGTAAAATTCTCGAAAACTGTTTTCAGATACGACGAACCAAACGCGCTTTTCTTGTTTTCGGATTTTCAAACCAAACATCACGCAAGTAAATGAAGAAGAAAAAAAAGGACTAGATAAAGAGGAAGAAGTGAAGAATTTCTCAGTACAATTCTCGAAAACTGTTTTCGGATAAGATCAACCAAACGCGTTTTTCTTGTTTTCTGATTTTCGAACCAAACATCACACAAGTACGAGAAGAAGATTAAAAAAAAAAAAAGACTAGACAAGAAAAAGCGAAGAATACCATGAAAGCAAGGACCAGTTCTTCCCACCGCCTCCATCTCCATTACTACCAGAACTTCCATCACCAGAGCCCCCAAAACCACCTCCACCATTACCACCAACGCTCGCATCAGAAATCGCTGATACTCTAAAATAATCGATACCTACTTGTCGATATCCGATTTCCGAACGACAGATATTATCCTTAAACCCGATTCCGTGACTGAAATTCAAAGAGGGCGCGTAAAATTGGCGCGAACAACAATTTCGAATCCCGCTTCTGTGTGCGGGAATTGTAGATATTCTTCTGCTCAGATTGTAGATAGGAGAATCTGGTTTGGTAGAGAGAGCGATCACGCGAAAGAGCGATGAAGAATTACGCAAAATTGTTGCCATATTTGTTTTTGGCTCTCGTCGCGAGGGTTTTGAGAATTTAAACTGGCGATGAAGTTGCTTTGCTACTTATAGTTCCGCCAAGTTTTTGCGCTTTTTTTCCTTTTTCTTTTTCTTTTTTTTTCCCTACCAACTATTTAAGTTTGATATCTATTTTCGATTCGTGAGGTTCATAAATTTGATTTAGAAATATTATTAAGAAATGATTTTTTTTTCTTTTTTTTACAAGCCAACTTGTGCTTATTTTTGTTTGATTTTTTTTATGCAATTTATACCCCAAAAACAAATGATGAATTGAGAATGAAAAATGTTTTAAAAACACACTTAACTAACACACTTTATTGACATTACCCGTCATTGAATCACCTTGAATCACGTATTAACACGTTATTCAAAGCAATCCAACAACTCTAAAAGATAATATTAATACGTAATTCGATACAATCTAACAACTCTCAAGCATTACTCATCGAGAATATCAATCTAAGTTGGGTTGAAAATTGAATTCGTGACATAGCTAAGTAATTCAATTTCATATTTGAATGAGGGATAAAAACCTGTTCAGAAAATAGAGTAGTTGGAAAGAAAGCACAGATTGCTAATAAGACCAAAAGAGTGAGAAGTGGCCTTCCTAGCAGCAAGCTTTTGTCTGAAAAGCATTTTCCTTGTATAAATATGCATCAACAACAGAGCATCACTGCAACAACTTGGGGAAAAAAAAATAGCTATCAACATTAGTAAAACCTGTCATTCACAAATATTACATGAAATAAAACATAAATGTAGAGATGGAACAACTAAAACCCTACCAAAAAATATATAATATTCAATAAGGGGGAAAATCATCTAAAGAGGCCAAGTTAGAAGAGTATGGTACTCTAAAATGATTAATAAAATCCATTCAACTCAAAAATAATCTTGCAATCAAGGGCTCCAGTTATTCTACAATTATAAGAAAAGCTTGCTGTAACAGATGTTTCACACCTCTCAAATGTATGCCAATACTGTTATTGGAAATGCTGATTTTTCCATGTTTCAAAGGCAAAATCCATAACCAAATTAAGCACAACATTTGACATGAATTTAAGGAAGAAATCAAGTCCCCCCCCTCCCTAAACCATTAAACAAATCTTCACAACATGAATTTAAAGTTCCATTCGAATTCAAGGAAATTCAGACATTTGACAGACAGCAGGCATGTTATTCCATGGATAAGAGCTAATTCCCCACCCTTGATTTCCGGCAGAAGTTCCAGCAGAAGCTTGCTTGTAAGCACTAAAGAAATCTTCTCCAAGTAGAGTTGCAACAGGATCAGTCACACCAGATTGCTCCTTGGCGTATTCAGAACTTGGCTCAAACCAACCCGCATCAAGTAAAACATCAGGCCGGGACAAATTTAAATGGGATTTTGCTTCCTGCCCCCCGTCGGTTATTGAAACGTGATCAATTGGTTCTAACTTCACACAGGTTACTGCAAAAAAGAAATTATAAGAATTGGTTATCACAAGGGCAAAAAAATTTAGGGTTTCTTTCGTGCTCAAACAGATCAAATGAAGAAGTATGCTCACCGGGCAAGGTTTTGGCAGGTGGGCATTCATCTAATGAGGTCCCACTAATTGGAGTGCACTCACTGAAGACAGATGTAGCAGAACAGCCCAAGGGAGAAATAGGATCACCATATTCTTCCCACTCTGTCTCACATAGATTCAAGGCTGAGCTATCTGCTATATCACTGGGTGTGACAACGCCAGAATTTGAGCTTTTCTCAGATGATTGATTTCTTGCACTACTTAAAGTCTGTGCCTCATGAACTAAAGCATCTAAGAGGCCACTGTTTCGAGGTGAAGGAGAGTTTGAATGCACCGGCCCCGTTGGAGACGGGGATCGGATATATGTATCAACAGTTTCAAGTGGAGGCTGGGGAGGAGACATGCCCCAGCTGCCTAGATCACTGTCTGGATATTGGAGTGAAGGGAGCTCCAACTTCATAACCCCTGGATTGGGCTTAGAAGCAGAGGAAGTGCCATTTAAAAGGGCATGGCTGCCAGGCATTGCACCAAAATGTAGACCCTTGATGTTAGGGTCAGGATCGTATGGAAATGATAAGCCAGAGGTTCGATTAATCTTTTCACAAGCATCACTCTGGAAATGACCAAATGGTCCACTGGTGACACTGCCACTAAAACCAGGGAACAAGGTCTCTGATTCTCTAAGTCGCTTAGGATGATGAATTGCAGGAGATGTGAAACTGTAACTTGGAGATGAACCAAGACCTTGAGTCAGCATAGTACCAACAGAAATATCAGAAAGAGTTGGTGAATAGGATAGAACCCCTTGATTGCTTTTTAAATGATCCAAAATAACATTGGGAATCTCATAATTGCTTCCTTGCAAGAGATTGCAATGTGGCGTGTCCACACTGCTGAATTCGTTGGTGTTTTGAGTCTGCAGGCCCTCGTTCATAGCCTGCAAGCATAATTCAGGAGGATAGAGTGGCAGACCAGCACGTTGACGTCTTTTGATTCGAGTATTCCAATAATTTTTTATCTCATTGTCAGTACGCCCCGGCAACTGAGAAAAAAGAAACAGAACAAAGATACCACATCAAAAGAAATTGAGAGATGGAGGGGTGAAAATAAAAGACGAGCAACTAAGAGATAATTGCATGAAAAATACAACACTTCTGTACTTGAATTCCTATGAGAGCGTGCATCGTTCCTATCAAAGTCTCTCTCTCAGTGTGTGTGTGTGTGTGTGATACAAGTCTAAAGTATAACAGTTTCAGTCGAAGTCTACATTGTCCACTGACATGATTGCCTTTAGCAGAATACTCGAATGTAAATTTGTAGGAGTTTCCTGGGGAAGATCAACTTTCTGGGAAGTTAAAGAATTATTTGAGTGTGGTTGTGTTTGCTGTGGTGCGGTCATTTTGGAAAGAACAGAACGCTCGTTTGTTTGACAACGTGGAGCGGGGGTTTGAAGGGGTTTGGTATAATTCTTTTTTTCTTGCCTCCCTGTGGGTGAGTGCAAGTAAACTTGCAATGGGGTACTCTTTGGGAGAGTGGTCCAGGGATGGAATCCCATTTTGAAGTGTATTAACTTTTAGAAATGGACACCTCATCCAAAACTATACGATTGATTGTACATAAACTTAAATTTATACTAATACAATGACACTTTGTTGCTTGTCCAAAAAAAAAAAAGAATGTGCCAAGCAGAGAAATGTACAATCGATAACTCGGTAAGACAAACAACAATTGACCAAAAACAGTAAAATACTTGATGAAGAAATTGGGAAACAAACAAATAATGATTAAAAAGGTCAGTCATTCTTAAGCCACAAAGCTAGGACCTCTAGACTCAAGGACCAATGAGCTTTAGTAAAGATTATGCCCTAATTCACACCAGTTTAGGCCTATCTAGGATTCAAAACATGTAAGGTTGGTTATTTCTCCCAAGTTGCTCTCATCATTAACATTTAGAGCTTGTTTGATAGGTGAGAAAATTGTTATTTTCTCAAGAAAATGATTGATTCTCTCCAGAAAATAAAGAATGTTGAACACCCAAGAGGGGGGTTGAATTGGGTGTTATGGCCAAGTTATGCAAGTTAAAACTTCTTTTGATTAATATGCCTTTGTTTTACAAAAAATTTTTGTTTTAAAACCACTTAGTGTTAATCAAGCAAGTGGTCAAATAATAAGGTGTTGAAATATAAACAATAGACACAAGGATTTTTTATGTGGTTTGGAAATCCTCTTTCATACATCCACTCCCTAAAGAAAGCCTCTCTAGGATTCCACTATCCCAATTTACTTCGGTGTAAATCAAACCGTTATAATACCTTTTTACAGGTTCAAAGCAAACCTATCGTTTTACGGGCTAAGAAGGAACCAACTACTTCCCTTTGCAGGATAAGGAAGAACCTAAAATCTTTTTTGCGAGATAAGGATGAACCACTTGACCCTTTTCAAGATAAAGGGTGAAATTAATCTAATGATTTCAACCTTTGAATCAACAAGTGATTGATAATCAGTTAATTTGACATGTTTCAACTAGAAACAACTCAATGAAACTAAATCATAAATGTTTGTTCCAAATCCTTGGAACAATTACAATGAAGCTTAAGATATTACAATCAATACAAGATATAAAAATGAAGCTCAAGGATTGAAAAATCTTATAACCATATATCTTTCTTGCACCGATATTGCTCAATTGAATGTTTTTGAAAATCTGAATGAATGATGCAAAAGTTGATGCTCCAAAATCAAGATGATTTTCTCATTCAAATGCTCTCTCTAGGTATTTTGAAAATGAGAAAAGATGAAAGATAAATGTCAAAGCTAATTCTCTCATTTTCTCACAAAAACTCTTGAACTCAAGGGAACTTTGGATTTAAAACTCATCTTCCCCAAATATCAAAGAGGTTTCTCTCCTAAAAGAAATTTGAATTTTAAGATTGAGGAGAAAGATCAAGAGAGCGAGAGGCAAAAATACTCTCAACTTGGTTTATATAGTGTCTAGGGTTTAGAAAACCCTAATTTTCATAATTGTGTCTAGCTTTAATGAATAACAAACTAATTTCAAAGGTTTAAAAATAGATACACCAAAAATTTTCGAAAATTGAAAATTCTATCAAAAATTAGAAAAACGCGTTTTCTTAAAGCTAGAACGCGTTTTTGGCAAATTTTAGTCATTCTACCTTAAAAGGTGGAAATGTGTTTCCGTTAGAAGAAGCGCGTTTCTATATATGAATGAGAAAAATGTTCATTCTACCCAAAAACACAAAAACGTGTTTCGTAAAGAGGAAAGCGTTTCTGGCTGTGAATGAGAAAAATGTTCATTCTGCCTAAAAACATGAAAACGTGTTTTTCTAGGTGGGCACGCGTTTGTAATGCACAAAACTTTGAAAATTTGTTTTCTTTCAAAAATCTAAGTTTAAAACATGATTTCTTGAAAATGTTAACTTAAATACATTTGAAAAAGATCAAATTGAAAAGAATTAAAGTTCAAGAATAAGTTAAAACATTTTTAGACTTCAAAGTTCTGACTTTTCTAGAAAACGGTTGACTTTCAAAATATGTTAACTTGAAAACAATTTGGATGCATGCAAGACTTTGAAAACTAACTGAGAAATATGGAATCAAGAAATATTACAACATAATTCTAAGTACACTCATAAGCTCTCATTCTTTTATCTTCAAGTCAACTTATCTAAGCTTTTGACTTTGACTTTGTTTGTTCCACTTAATATGACTTAAGATCACTTGAATCTTGTATTGGCCTTTTAACTTATCTTTGATGTTGAAACATACTAAATTAACTCATTAGCACCATTTGTTATATTGTTTGTTAGAGTCAAAACACTAGGAAGAATCTAAGTTGAAAACCACTTAGGTCAACAAATAAGTTATATGTTTGATTGCCAAAAAAAAATTTCCCGCCCCCTTAGGTTCTTGCCCAAATTTTCCTACATGTAAAGCTGACAAAAATTTAGGCCAAATTTGGTATTTAATTTTTTAAAAAAAGTTTTTTGTTTAAATTCGAGATTCTAGGAAAACTTGTTAGGTTGAAGTCTAGGGGTGTCGACGGTTCGGTTTAGATCGGTTTAATGCTCAAACCTAAACCAAACCAAATATAATCAGTTTCAGTTCGGTATAGCTTAATCAGTTTATTCCGAATTACCAAACCAAACATAATCGGTTTGGTTTTATTTGATTTGGGTTGATCCGTTTGATGTTTTACATGGACATACATTAAATAAATTAAAATAATCAATTATACATTTTGTATATAAGGTAATTTTAATTTTTTTAATGCATATTTAAAAAACTTGAAAACTATTTTTACTATATAAAGATGATTATATAATTTTTTAATGAGAATGTTTATATCATAAAAGAATCATAGACATTAAAAATAAATATTACTAGTTTTAATTTTAGAATCAGTTCGGTTAGGTTTAGATCGGTTTTCAAAGTCTCAAACCACAATCCAAACCAAACCTATCCGTTTATACTTTTTTCCAATCTAAACCAAACCGAACTTATTAAAAACCAAACCAAACACATCAATTCGGTTCGGTTTCGCAGTTTGAACCAATCCATTGACACCCCTTGAACTATTATTAGAAAATTCAAAATTTGTTCTTAAATTTAACTTTGAATTTTGTGAAGGAAAGAAGAATATTATAAAAAGGTGTTTTCTGTGTTTTCTAAAAATAAACTCTAAAATAATTAAATATATTTGTATTCATATTTTAATAAAACTTCTTTTTTTTCATTATCTCTGTGTCATATGAGTGTAAAAAGATATTTTCTCATGCATAATCAAGCAACCATTAGAAAATTCTTTGAAAAAAATTGCTTGAGAAATTATTTCTTGAGAAAACTACATTTTCTTGAGAAAATTCTTCTCAACTATCAAACAGACTCTTAGAAGAAAAAAAAGAACTTGACAATATATCACACCCATTTTCCTATGTTTCTTTAGATTCACAAATCTCTATAGATAATAGTGGGATAAAATACAACAATGTTCCCATACTTTGATATCGAAGATGGTATGGAAGTGTGTATTCCTATGAAAGTCTCTTTGTATGTACAAGTAATAATAAATTAATAATTCCTATCAAAGTTTACATAGCCAACTGACATGATTGCCTCAAAGGTTTTTAAGACTCTTGAGACGTAATCGAGGCAATTTTCATTTATGAGGCAAGGCATGCGCCTTGAGGCGGTATGAGGCATAAACCTTAGATTTTTATAAATAATACATAAAAAATTTATAAAGATTTAAAGGAGCAAATATCATTAATAAGTAAAGAAATATAAAATGTTAGTGAACTTGAACTATTTTTATGTATGTTTATATGATCACATGATCAATGTCAAGCAGTCCAACGCAAACCTAATATATGATATATATCAAACACTTCAGCTATAGTGAACATCAATAAAAACTACGCACATGTTATAACTTAAGATCTTTTATGTTATGTTTTTATCGATCAAAAAAATACACTTGGTAAATAAAATGCAACAATATTGGTATTACCACTTCTTAGCTTTCACCTCTCTTGTGACTTTTTGATTTCTTAACTTTTCTTTTATCACATTTGATGATCACTCCTTGCAATTAACTCATAGAAACAATTGACATTGAAGCTCACTTCACCAAGTATATATAATCAAAGAAGTTTAGGCTTGAAGTTTCAAACTTGAAGAAAGAAAAGGAACTAGTGTGTTTATTCTAATATCCATTGGAGATTGGGGTGTTATCCGGGAATAGACTAGAAGTTGGGACTCTATTCTTGTATCTTTGTAATGCCTTCCTTGGGACACCTCATCCCTAGGGGCCTCTTTTGTTTTTTGGCTCTTGTTTCCGTGTTGTTGTATATCCCCCTTTCTTATATAAAACACTCAGTTTCTTGTCAAAAAAATAAAAATAAAAATAAAAAAATGGAGACTAGGAGTGTCTTGAAAAAAATAGGAAAATGTATATTTCAAAATGGTTTAGAGCTTTGGATTATAGTTTAAATAAAAACCTAGATCTCTCCTAAACAATTAAGATTACAACTTTAAGAGAGAAACAAAACTAGTTACTTGAATATCAATTGAAAGTGTTTTAGGATAAAATAGGAAAAGGTAAATAGAAAAAGGAATTAGGTTGAACCTAATGTTCACATAAAAAAAGGCTTAAGCCTTACATAGCCTTGAGGTGCGAGTCTCGAGGTGTAAACCTCATAGGGTACCTTGAGGCTTAATCCTTAAGGTGGTTTTTGATAGGCTCAAGTCAAGGCGAGCCTCAAGGCATAAGTCTCATATGATTTTAAAAATTATATTTGCGTCAGCTAAATAGCCAATTGCAAAATACTTTAAACGCAGTGTGGGAACAATCTCAAGTACTCACCTCCTTTTGGGTGGCAAATTGTAATTTGTACTAAGGGTCAAGCTTGTCTGATGACTCTGATTGTATCAGGGGGTGGGGGAATATAGTTCTTCCAGAGGGCGTTAGGGTGAATGACTCGTCACCCTCTGTCCATGAACATGGACTTGTAATCCTTTTTTACAATTATATTAATATATTTATAGTTTCCTTTTAAAAAAAATGTGCAAAAGGGAAAAAGATGCACAATCAATAAAGCAAGTAACAATTTACTAAAAACGGTATGGCGCATTATGAATGAATTGAGAAAATCAACCGAGTAATACTTAAAAGAGGAAAGTGATGCTTGAACCATAAATCCCTAACCTCAAGAATCAAGACCGAATGAGCTTATGTAAGGTTAGGCCTCAATTTATATCTGTTAAGGGCCTTCTAGAACTCAAAAACATACAGACTATGTGCGGTTGTTTCTCCGAGTTACTCTCCACGATCTGGCCATTAGTGTTTAACAAACAAAAACAACTTCAATTCTCACATCCATTCTACTCTATTTACTAGGATTCAAAAAACTAAGGATTCTCACCATAGAATGTTTGATTGTAAAGATTAGCCACATTTAATGATTAATTGGAAATACATAAAAAATTTAAATATTTGGGATCAATTATTCAAAAAGGGGGAAATAGGTGAGAAAGTGAACCATAGAATTAAAACAAGAAGAGTTAAGTGGAGAATTGTGTTTGTTGTATTATATTATTGACACATCCTATTTAAGTTAAAAGGAATTTTTTTATAAAACCACTATTAATTCAGTCATGCTCCATGGAGCAGAACATTGGATGGTAAAGAAGCAATAACTAAACAAACTGTGTGTAACAAAAATACGACCATTAATATGGAAATTTGGTAAAACATTGAAAAATAAAGTTAGAATGAACATATTCAAGAAATGGCAAGAGTAGCTCCAATGGAGATAAAATGATAAAAAAAATAATTAAAGTGGTTTTGGCGCATACAAGAAAGACCATTGGATGCGTCGAAGGGTGATCTGCTAACAACCCACAGTAATAATAGAGGCAAAGAAAGGCCCAAAATAACATAAACTAAGATAATTAAAAAAGATATAACCATTTGTTATACAAATAACAACTTAACCCTTGATAGAGCAAAGTTGAGAAAGCGGATTCATATACCTAATCTATATAGTTGAGAAAAGGCTTTGTTGAGTTGAGTTGTATCCTCTCTTCTTCTTCTTTTTCTCCTAAAGAATAAGCCTACATACCAAAAGCATTCACTCCTTGGCATCTTTTAACTTTCAATCTTCACTATTCCTCCACCTATTTTCTAACATCCACTAACATTACATTTAATGCATTCAACTCTAGTTCTATGACTCTTGAACCCACTGAATTCTAAAGCTTCTCCCCAATCATCTAGTTTAGAATTCACGCCTAATTCGATTTCATCAATTAGCTCGATACCATATACCATAACAAACCTTTATGAATATATTTGGTCAATTCATCAAGCAAAAACATGAGGGCTTAAGATAGATCCGTATGGTAAGCCTACCATAATTTGAAACTTGGTACTTTTCCCTATTGTTTTCTTTTGTATGATAATTGTTCCATCATACATATATTTTATTAGGTCAATATACTTATTTGAACACCTTTTCTTTCTCTAAAACCTACATATTCACTTTTCTCCTGATCAATGAAAATCATGTAAATTTTTTTTTTTCTCCATATACCTTTTCTTTAATCTCCTTAATAAGTAACTAGTGGTTGCTACTGAAAGATATGATTTTGGTTTTTAATTGACTAGTCCACAAACTCAAAGTTTTAGTGTTAGAGAGTTATGATCTTTCTTAGCAACAGATGAATCATGACAATGATGTAGCAATACCAAAAGTTTGGCACAAAAGCATTAGTAACTCAATTGCTAAACTACAACTCCATAATGAAGAGTAAATTGGCTCGTTTCAGTCATTAGACTCTATTTATTCCAAGGGCAAAGACATGGGATGGGAGTCAATGTTCATAGTGGTTATGAGGCTTTTCTTTCTAATAGTCTAAGCACTGAAACATCCACACATTTATATTGTAAACTGATGCATAGTCACTAGCAATGCATACACACATGACACACCACAGTCCCTTAAAAAAACACCTTTGATGTCTAAAATATATCGCAGTGAACATTTCTTAAATTTCAAAATTAAAACACTAAATTGGTACCTGAATCAAGTTTAAAAGGCATCAAATAAGGACAGCACAAACTTGAGGATCAATAAAAATGATGGAATATTTACACGTACATGTGTTGCCATCCGAGCCCATTTGTTGCCCATCTTAGCATGAAGTTCAACGATAAACTTTTCCTCTTCTGCCGTGAAAGAACCCTTCTTCAAGTTCGGCCTCAGATGATTAGCCCATCGCAGACGGCAGCTTTTACCACAACGGGACAAACCAGAATGCTTCTGAACCGCATTCCAGTTCCCTTCTCCGTGCTTTTTGACATAATCCACCAATATTGCATCTTCTGTAGATGTCCATGGACCTTTCTTCAAGACTGTTCCTCCTTCCAAACTACCCCCACAGCTGCCTTCATCAATTGATGGGGAATCCACCTGATCCTTTGAAACAATCCCGTCTTCACTCTCGTTTTTTGTAGTACGACTCATTCCCTTGGATGCGTTTCTACAATAATTCCCCCTGACGTCTCCGAATCATCCAATCAAAAAGGAAGCACCCTGAACAAAAGAGGAAATGTAAGAAACAGAGGAAAATAAATTACTTATAGAAATAACAGGAAAATAAATTACTTATAGAAATAACAGATTGCCAATAAATTCTGAAGACTTCTATGAACTGTATCATATAAAAACACAGAAAATTAGGTCATTTGTAAAACATCAAATCCACTTCAAAATAATAGCTGTATTTTATCGCAAACCAGAATAGACTACACCTTGTAAAGCAAGACAAACAAGTATAAGCAGATGGTTTTGGGGCTCTTATGGAGGAAATGCCAACAAATCTGGCCTTCCAACTAATAACTCTTGAGTTCATTTAATCGGTCAGAAACTTCCAAGATCTCAACTACCAGAGATGCCAAACACTGCAACAGCAAATCGACAGGTGAAGAGAAATTACAAAAAAAGTTCAAACACAAATCTTAACATTTCGACAAACTTCCCATGTCTTCAACCCTAACCAATGCACTATTTCAATCATCAACGTATCAAACTAAATAATTTTCTCAATACAATACATCGAAATTAGACAACCACAGACAAAAATCAACTTTAGAAAATTAAAATGATTTAGATCCAGAGCACCAAACAAAAAAGAGTACCTGAATCAAGTTTGGACAAGCGGTGGCAGGGCAATCCGAAATCGTCAAAATAACTCACAAAACCCAATTATAACAAACAACCAAATGCCGAAAACCCTCCAAATCCCTAAACCTAGCTCTAAAACCACAAAAAAAATAAACCCAAAAACGAAAAAAACGTGAACACAAACTCAAAAGTACAAACAAATGCGTGGCTAAAAACCCAAAATTTAATCAACCCATGCAACCAAACCAACACATACACCTCCAAAATCAAAAAACATCACATGAAATCAGCTCAGATAACGCGAGAAATAAAATCCTACGCCAAATGAACCAACGAACGAACAACAAACGTGGAAATCGAAAACCTTAAGATGATTCACAAACCCTAAATCATCCAATACAATAGGAAAATTCAAACAAAAAAATGCAAAAAAAAAAAAAAAAATCAGATTCTACAAGACTCTTAATTTCAAAAAAAAATTAAAAAAAAAAAAACGCGTGGATCGATGGAGAGAAAGGAGGAAGGACGGTCTATGGAGCTTGTGAGGATTTTTAGAGAGAGAGAGAGACAGACAAACAGAGTATGCGTTTTAAGATTGGAGAAATGCGTGGAAAAATGGAGGGATAGAGAGAGAAAGAAGAGAGAGAGAGAGATGAAAAATTTTACATCTCGAAGAGAGGTGTGTATGTAAATGGCGAGAGACGCGCAAAAGTAGGGGAGATAATGGCGGAAAGAGTACCGGCTTTTCGAGTTTGAGAGCCCTGCACCAGCTCAACAACACCCTCCAAATCCAAATCTACGCTCTTTATGATGACTACTGTGCCTTATGGACTCTGTTGACAACGCAGAATCAATCGCCAGATCAACTTTTCCAGATGATCAGACGGTTCAGAAATGGTTTAGGAGTTAGTAGAAGTCTATGGGTGTCATTTAGCTATTTGAAACGCTCATTACCTTATCATGCAATTTCTTTATAAATGTATTATCTAGATACACATATTTTTTATAAAAAAATATAAATAAAAAATTATTATTTTATTGAGAATAATCGTGATGGAGAAATAATTTGAAATTTTTGTCTGTATATTTGATTTAGTTAAATTTATTGTAGGAATCGTATTTAAAGTAGTCAGACTTGTCGACTATTTTTCTTTTGGTAAATACGAGTGAAAAGTTCTTAAAACTTTGAAGGTTGACAATTGTTCGTGTCATGAATTTTCTTATTTTTTCTTGTTTTTTTCTTTTATTTTTACGAGAAATAAATGAGCCAATAAAATTATATTTTATTGATTTACATACATGATTTTGAAAAACAATAAAATCATATTTTACGTTATGAAAACCATTAGGTTTAATAAATCAAACCTATTTAAATTTATGCTTCTATTTCAATATATATATATATATATATATATATATATATATATATATATATGTGTGTGTGTGTGTGTGTGAGCTAGACTCTATGATGAGCTTGCAATCTGATCTAGTTGTTGTTGAGCAAAAATGCAAAGCTTCGTTGTCTAGAGCTTTTTTAAGGTGGTTTAAAAAACTAAGTGTTGGAAAAGATTATAAATAAAGAAATGTTTTAAATATAAAGAATCTTACCAGTATAGAAAAAAAGGTAACGAACCAGTGTATATGTGTTGATTGTGTGCTAACTAAAGAAATATAATATTCTATTTCAATAGATTCCTTTTTCTTGATGTATTAGGAATGTGAATTCTATTGTTTTCTTCTTCTTCTTTTTTTTTTTTTTTTAACATTTGAGATAAAAATCAGAAAATCAACATTAAATGGACAGGCACTGACTTTAATATATTGACATAGAATTTTTTTTGACAGCAAAGAGTGTTTATTTAAGCAAAGCACGAAAGAATATTTACCTACGTAACTTGTTTTGGTAACGTGACCGTGATTTTTGTTGCAACTCGTGTTATTCCATGCATATTTTAATAGTGGAATACTTACTTTTTTTTTATAGTGATAAGAACAATATTCTCGTATAGTCCGTGCACCCTGTAGACAACTTGCAAATGCTAGTAGACGGGACAATGAAACCAATCGTAAACTTACTTCTAAATGCACTTATTTCACGCTGCCACGACGGTCAAAAATTTCAAGATTTATTTTCCGAGGTTGAGGGTTCGAGTGATGGCAAAGGACACTTTATCAAGGTAAACACTTTTAGGTCATTTAAAAGAGAAAATATAATACCTGAACCCCCTCGAAACAGATTTGCAAACTAAACATGCTATGGGCCTCAGGGCGGGACCATCTTGTCAATTCGTCATGGTATGAGAATTAGAAGATTCTTAAAGGGTTTGATACCTCACGGATAAGGAGACGGGGCTTAAGGACACATTATTTCTAATGTAAAATAAAATAAAAAATTAAAAAAAAAAAAGAAAAAAAAAAGATGCACTTATTTCATGGTATTAAGCCAATGCCTCGTAGTAAAAACTATATATTAAAATGGATCATACTAACAGACATAGGAATAGACGCAATAGAAACACATGACCTCTTATTCTATTTCGATTATAAATTTGCACACAATACATACACAGATTCCATGATTGAACAAACGTAAGAACGCTCGAGTTCTGATAATATTTTGCTTCCAAATATTTTAGGTTACATTTGGTTTATGATTCAAATATAATTTTTTATATCTGAAAATTTAAAAATACAGAAGACGTATTTGGTTAATTAAAACTTGAAAACAATTTTATAAAATTTATAAAAAAAACATGTTATTTACAGAAGACGATAAAACATCGTTTTAAAATTTTTTATTTTTTAAATTATATTTTTATTTTCAAATCATGAATCAAACATAATCTTATTTTTTATTTTTTATTTCCGTATCAAAGATGTGAGTCACCTAACATCCTGGTTTTAAGGCTCAATAAGTGACCACTTGATTCCATGTGGAACAAACAAGGCCCATTTTTTGGGTCTATCTCTCAACAAACATGTGTCATATTCCTGACCTATTGGCCTTACTAAACTTATAAAAATCCATTACCCTTCCTCCAACAAGGATTGGTGGAGGGTGGGACCTCCTGTAGTGTATATGCCCCAACTGAAGCTCGTAGGCTTGTGGCTTACATTTCCTTACCTCATCAACTTCTCATGACGAGTGTAGCACCAAAACATTATTTTGTTCTCTCTATGTCTAATCCTTTGGAACCCATACATTCCTTGGATCTATTTTGCCAACTTGGTTGATGGCTGATGTCATTATTTATATCCAATAAAAGATCTATTGATGAAAGTAATCATGTATTATTGCCAACATATATAAATAAAATGTTATATATATATATATATATATATATAGAGATAGATAGATAGATGACAAACAAAACTATTAAATAATTACAAGCATGGGATGTGAATACAAGCTTTTACAATATTTATTTATTTATCCAAGATTGTACATGATGGTATTGGGCAACGTAATGTCGTCGTATGTTGCATGTATTTATATATACATATCTTTGATTATTGAGAGTAATTTGTGTATAAAACTCTAATTTAATTTTCTCAATCGAAATAAATGGTTGTTATATTAGGTCCCCTTTTCTATTTTTGCGTATAAAACTCTAATTTAATTTAATATATTCTCGATGTACAATATTTAAATTGATTGTAAGTTTGTAAACCGTTCTATCATCCAATCCTATTTGAACTCGTCATATAAATTAGATTCAGATTAAAGTCACAAAGACAAGAAAATTGTATAGGGAGTGATGTAAGTATGTTTTGGAATTTTCTAGGGAACCGAAATCATTGTAATGTGAAAAAGTATACGAGCATCGGATGACAAAATAATTTATATCCATGGCTATGAATCCTAGTTCATTTGTCAGATTTCGTGAATGTGATAACTTCTTCAGGACTTATTTCAGTCATTATAAAATTATAATGTTATCTTATTTCAGTACACAGTCTACTCAATACGATTCAGTGGTTACTCGAATTACGAAATCAACCTATATAAGGTGTAAGGTTCGAATCTTGAGGAAACACTGCACTATTCATAATGAATAGTATAGACAAATGGTTATAGGGGTACTAGACATTGTTGAGTAAATTGTGTATTAGGATGAGACAATATTATAGTTCTATAATGGCTGAGATATGCCATGAGGGGTACTCATCACATCTGCGGAGTGTGACGCATTAGTTTAGGTTGCGTTTAGTTTTTGATTTGAAAACTAAAATATAACTTACAAAAAGTAAAATCTAAAAAAAAAAAAATTGTTATTTTCAAAAAATAATTTATTTCATGTTTTTTTATAAATTTTAAAAAATTATTTTTGAGTTTCAACAAATCAAACCCATTTTTCATATTTTCAAAATCTTGAATAAAAAAAATTATATCCGAATCTTAAACCAAATGCAATCTTATTTTTCTTAGCAATACAAGATAGTCAAGTTATGTCATCAGGAACGTGTATTAATACCAATGCTCTAAACATGTCATGGGCTAAGTTTTGTTAGTATTGTAATATTAGTACATTGAACGAATATAATGGCTTTGGAATGTGTTCTCAAATGCCATTTATATCAACTACGTATCATGCCTTTAAATTTCAAAAGTATTATTGTTTTGCATTTAAGCACACACTTCCTATTTATATATCAATCTCATAATAGATTGACAAACTCAATAGTTGATTTTCTTGGAAACATTTAGACGTGTACACTCAACTTTACCTTCATAATAACAAAAAACTGTTTTTGATGTATATTATAAAATAGATTACAAAATTAGCAACTTTTACCTGGGCATCGTGATTTGCTCTTCTTCATCAGCACTCTTGAACACCCGAGGCTTTTGCTTGTATTCAGCCTCTTGTCTCTTCTACCCGGTATCTCCGTTAACTTTTTTGCGAGGACAAGACTATTATGAAGTTAAAAATTATATACGACATTAGACAATATCTCTTAAGAGTGAGCGCTTAGGCATAAACACGAATTTAGACTCGAAATTGATATCTTGTCCCTCAAAATTAAGAACTTGGACTCGGACACTAACGGTATTCAACCTCTTCATTGGATAATCTCAAATAATATACATAGTAAGTCATGTGCCAAAAATGAGCTAAAACAGGCACATGATTTTTGTTTTTATTTTAGATAATTAAGTAGAAAAATAGTCATAGTCACTATATATGTCTCTCAATTTTCTTAACATAAACAATCTCAATAGATTTATGTAAAAATAAAGCCCAATATTTAAATAATTAATAAAGAAAGGGCCTCTTTATATTTTCTTTTCACATTAATTTTTTCTTTATAAACTCTCTCTCACTCTCTTTCTAGTAAGAGGACCCACAAGAGGGTTATCCGCATGATCTCACAAAACTACATTGAGAAAGAGACTGGTGTAGTAGGGTGGCTGCCAGAGCAGAGATAAAGCAGAAACTCAGCCCCAAAGAAGAGCAATTGCAGGGCAATAGCAGCAGATAGGTTCACCGAATCACCAATTACAACCCCCCTTTCGTTTCTTTCTTCCTCCACTTGGACTAAGTGATGCAAGCAAAAGGCAGCAATATCATCCTTGTTCGAGGGGGTGGGGGGGGGGACGCGGAGCGCTTGCGTTTCTTCTATGTCAAAAGTTAAAAATCCCGAGCTTCGAGTGGTGACACGTGGAACACATGCGAGGGGCGATGACGATGACGACGAGGGCTTACGGCTTGAAACTCGGGGAAAACTAGAACCCTTAGCCATTGCATGGGAAGGAAGCTACTTAATGCATGCACAAACCCCTTCTGATCCAACGACCCCAAGAACATTTGAGTTTTCATTTAATCTTCGGCCGTGTTAATTTTCCTAGTATAGTTATTGAAACAATGTTGAGCTTGAAGTTTGGGCTCATCAAAGTTGGGCCAGTTAAATTTTTTTTTTTTTTGGTTTTGTTTTGTTGAGAAGATACAATTTATTCTCTAATCCCAATTCTTCTATAGAAATTCAGTTCCTTCATATTCGGCTGTTACACCAACAAATATTGACCTGACCACTTGCGTCACACACTAGACAACTCCTAGACCCGAACCCACACCCAAGACTCCATCGTGAATCCGCCACCACATCAGGAAGTACACACCCAAGACTCCACCGCGAATCTGCCACCACATCAGGAAGTATTTTTCTGTACACTCGTGAAACGTTTGAAAATCTAACAAAATTATGACATGAAATCACGCCGCGCCATCATACCTCAAAGTGTTGAACCATCAACCCGACGCACCGTTGGCGGGCCAGTTAAAAATTAGTTAACAATGGCATCCACAAAAAACAGTGCTGTCGGCCAAAGGATGTAAACTTATAACCTTTAGTTTATAAGTTAAAAGTTCTAACAATCAAGCAAAAAGTTTGAGTTTGCTCCAATGAATATTAATAAGTATTACAAATAGTGTTATTTATTAGCTTAGTTATTCAAGTTAAAAAAAATTGTATTTTTTATATAAATAATCACATTGTAAAATTAAATTTTATAAATGGTTTGACCTCAAAAATGATTTTAATTGTACGCATAGATATTTCACTGGGATACATTTAAAAGTAGAAGCAAGAAATCGATAGATGAAATTAATGCAATAGACACCTAGCAAACTGTGGTCAATAAAAGTAAAATTCTTTATTTATCTATTATATGCTATTAGATAGACACAATACAACACATGCATCATGGTCAAGTTGTAATGTGTAATCATCGTTGAGAAATGCTATAGTAACATCTTTAGTGTACATTATAATTAAATATTATTAAATTATTTTAAATCATGTACCAATACATAATTTAATGCAATTTAATATTGTAGAAGGGTAATATACATATTGAATGGATATTTTTCGAACAATCCTGAGTTAATTATGATTTTTTTTGTATTTTTTTACTTAATAGTCTCACTTTTTTATACGTATAAAAACACGTCATCTAAAAAAAAAAACTTTAAAAAACATTAGACTCGAGATTTTGGTTAAATTTTTGCATCAACATATTATTACAACATTTATTGATTAAAGAGTAATAATACATGCTTATATTCATATATGAAACCCTTTTTTATCCAGGAAAATGTTAATTTAATTGTAAAAAAATAAAATAAAATACAACTATACATTTATGTTTATTGAATGTATATGATTTGCACATATTAATGTATGTAATAAATAATTTAATAAATGTAAATATATAGTTGCATTTGTTTGCAATTAAATTAGAATTCCCCTTTTTATCTATATTTTATGTATACTAAATTACTGTTTTATTTTGATATTTTTATTTATTTTTTATTTTTTGATTATCGGGATTTCAACGTCAGGGTGATGTTCTTCTTCTGCTTTTATGAATGGAAAGTGTTTTATTCTTACCAATGATTGGAGAAAACATTTTTAATAAAAAATGATTATAGTTTATATAATATATATTATTAGTATTTTTATTTTTAATTTTTTTAGGGAAGGATTTTTCACTTCTCATTACCCTCAAAGGTAATACTGGCGCAGCTCCTAACGGAGGTTTAAGAAAATCAACCAGTTAACTCAACGGTGTTAGGGTCCGTTGCCTCACAATCTCAAATAAGGTTTCCTTTTTATACTAGCGTCTTTGCGGTGAAGCTCGTTTTTCATCTTGATTTTGAGGCAATTCTCGATCTCTGTTTCTCAATTCCATTGTTTTTCTCGATTTTGGTAAGTTTCGCCCGAAACTCTATTTCAATTTGATGCAATTCTCGATCCCTGTTTCTTGATTTTTTTGTTTCTTGGAGTTGCATTGCCTTCTGGGGTTCTTATAGACCCTAGTTTGTTCTTTACGAGGATCAGCGTTGTTGCAGGATTTTAAAGAAAAAGTAGATGGCTTTAGCGGCTCCAGGGCATCTCAATCTCTTCGAAAGCCCTTCGTGGGGATCGCGGAGCGTCGATTGTTTTGAGAAGTTAGAGCAGATTGGAGAAGGAACATACGGGTGAGTAATGCACAAGAGATTCATGAAAATTCGAGTTTTTGTCTACAAAGAATTTTGTTTTAGGTTTGGTTTGCGATGCATGTTGGTGATTCTTTGAATAGACGTTCTGAATTTGATTTCCCAGTTATTTCTTTCTGCTTATATAATGTGTTGTAGATGTTGTTCGTTCGTAAGTTTTTAGAACATTTGAATGTTATTTTAAGGTGCAAGATTGCTCTGATACTGCTGGGTTCTGCTCTTGCTGCAACGGTCTGCTTTTGCCTAAAAAAAGGGAGGGGTCGGGGAATTAACTATTCAACAGAGATGATTTATAACTTTGAGCTCAAGTTAATTGTTTATGGTTTTAGGCAATTGAGACATATATTTTGTTTGTGTGGACTGGTCCTTTTGGGACCATCTTCTTAGAAGGAAGGATTTCTCTATGTATACACAGTGAAGATAGTTTATCAAGGAAGTCATCTGGGGTTATTGTCAATTTGTACAAGAGTAGTTTCTTTGAGTTGGACGACGTTAGGAATTTGGCTACTTTGTTGCTTACTATATCGTGGGTTTGCTTTGGGTTGTTAATGTTGTTCTTAATTCCATGGAATCAGATGTTCAAATTTTATAAAGATGTCATTGCCATTGAGCATTCTTCAATCTCAAAGCATGTTCTCACCTCAAAGGAGGTAGCATAAGATTGTGCTTTATTTCTTCTTGGCATATTATGCCATTTTTGTAATTGGTACGAAGATTCTTAAGAGTTTGATTCACCCCCTTTGTTTGGCGCAGCCAATTGAAACTTTTCTTCCATTCTTTTTGGGAAAAGGAAAAGAAGAAAAAAAAATCAATATAGAAAGTTGAAAGCCCCGATTTGCTTCAATGAAATTATTCTCCTAAAGAATGACCTGAAATGGATGAGAATAGAATGCTTAGAATCATCTCAGTTAGAGAACTATCTTACTTTATTTGTGAAGGTATCTTCTCATCCATGCTGCATGTTTTCTTATATGCTAGACGAACAAGAAGGCAAACCCATAATGAGGATTATGGTCATGCGATTTTTTGGGTTCTTTTTTCATGCAAATTTTTCTTTTCTTTCTCATTGATCCTCTCTCCCCCTTAACAGTTCCATTACCAAACTTAGTTTAGAACGGAATGATTCCTTCCGAAGTCAAAATATTCTCTTGACTAGTTTTTAGGAAAAAAATCAACACTTGTGACATTTTGCAAAGACGTGGGCCTTATGTTTAGATTTCACCAAATTGGTGCATCCTATTCAAGAATGAAGGAGAAAGGTTTGATCATTTTTCACTCATTGTCGCCTCGCCCTACATCTTTGGATGCAGCTGGGTAGGGCGTTGGAGTTGGACATACCGGCGTTGGGTTCAGTCAAGGATGTGTCCAACTTTTCAGACTACCATGTCCACTTTAAAACATTTTGCATTTTATGGAAGCGAACAAACATCTTTATCTTTGTTAGGTTAATTTGGTTAGAAAGAAATGAGAGAGTTTTCAATCAGAGACATCGCAGGGAGGCTCCTCTTCGGGATGTGGATGTGGTTTATTGTATGAATTCCTTGTGGGCGGTCTTTTGGAACAAGGGTCTGGGTCCAACTCTAGGTGATTGTTTCAACTTCAAGTGGCCGTGGGCTTACTTCTTGTAGTCACGTTCCTCTCAAAGGGCCTCTTTGTCCCTCGTTTGTTTCATTTATTTTATCTTTTATTAACATCATCTCTAATTTTTTATCCAGAAAAATAAAATAAAAATTCAACATCTTAGAGAAATATAGAGAATTTTTATTTATAGGTCAAGAAGGTCCATGTTTCTTTGAGATATGCTAAAACAAACATGATTATATCATAATTATATTGTTAATTTTGATATTCAAAACAAACATGTTTATAATCTTAATAGATATTAACAAATGTTATTTGATTAAACAAACTATTTACATCTTCTACTCTTAAAAACACATAAGAATTTTTTCATTTATTCTTGGTCAAAAATATGTGCAAATAATTAATCATAATATTTTTGATACTTTCAGTTTCTATGCATGAATGCGTCGATACTTTTTGTCTTTTTCATTTATTCTTGGGAAAAAATGTGTATGTAAACATTTAATGTTTAAAATTTTGCAATTTTTGAGATGTAAAAAGGATAAATTTAAAATAAAAATTATGGTTGCACATGTATATATCCTTGTATGTATGTATAATATTGCCCTCTTTAGGTATGCCAAAACGGCAAGAGATGGTAGCCCACTTTTAGCAGTAAAATAGTAAAAATGTGACTCCATTTTGTATTTGTGTCTCAAGTCAAGGTTTCGAATACGAAGATAACCTCTACAATGTAGAGGTAAGGTTGTGCATGCCATTTCTTCCAATACCCTACGATGGTTAAAGCATCATACATTGGGAGCAACCTTATTATGAAAGTTAATGTGTTCCATCTAGTGGATCTTCCTTATGATCTCGTGTTCATTTTACACAATGTTACCCGTGGTTTCACCTTTTTTGTGGGATTACTCATGAAGCAAAGAATTTTTCTTGTTCTAATATTAAAGATGCAAATATGCCATCTTGAAGAACTTGATTAAAATCATTTTAGTTATAACATTTGCCTTTATTTTTGCAGTCAAGTGTACATGGCCAGAGAAATCAAGACAGGAGAAATTGTTGCTTTGAAAAAGATAAGAATGGACAATGAAAGAGAAGGGGTATGTTATTATGTTCTCCTCACAATTTTCGCTTGCACTATTATAGGTTCCCTTTGTGATTTTTCTTTCTTCATTTCAGTGTAAATTGAAAAGCATGAATTTAGTGTATCAAAATAGATCTTTCATTATGAAATACCATTATTTCATTCTGCATCCGTCTTTAATTTGTTTATTTTAACTTAGTTATAACATACGATCTAAACAATTGAACTTCTGATTCTGCAGTTCCCAATAACTGCAATCCGTGAGATCAAAATTCTAAAGAAGTTGCATCATGAGAACGTAATTAAGTTGAAAGAAATTGTGACCTCTACAGGTACACAATATATATTTTTTTTATTGTCTATTTTTTCTGTTGTCCTGTGAGCTTATTATTAACTAATAGCTCCTTCTGTCCTTTTCTCTCAACAAGACCTCTTCCTGTTTGTGATTATTTTTAGGTCCCGAAAAGGATGAGCCAGGGAGATCCGGTATGTAGTTCACTTTTCCATTAATTCTCTGTTGGCTTGTATTGCAAACACCGTCATACTTAGCTTATTATCTTATCATTTGATTAATAGTTTATATTATTTAACATATAATGGAATTTGAAAGGAGAAATATGCTTTAAAGGAGAGGTAAGAAAACAAATGACTTCAAATTGAGACAATGAACCTAACCTAATGTAGGATAAGATAGCTCAATGCATAGAAAATGTAGCAAAAGTGGTGTTTGAATAATCAATGGGACGAGACCATTGGTGAAAGAAACTTGGTAGTGGAACGATGAAGTTCAAGTTGCCATAATTTTTTTTTTGTTTTGAGCAGAAGCAAGGGATATGCATATTAATTTTTAAAATGAATCTCTTACAGAGAGATGGAAGAGCACCAGGGGTGCTGCTAATCTAGAGCCAATCACCTCAAACCAAAACCCCCTAACAATAAAAGGAAAAAGGATGGACACCGTAAACGGCTACATTTAGAATCTATACCCTTGAAACATACAATTATTCCAATCCAATATCCAATCAGAAAGTGAGAGATCATTCGCCCAAGGGGATGCGTGTACCCAAGAGCTTGCCACAAATCTGATGTCTTCCCATGGCTGAGCACTGTCCTTGGACGTGTTATTGAAAACTCTCCTATTTTGCTCTAACCAAAGCTGTCATAAAATTTGACAAAAGACTGAGAATGCAAAGGAAGAAATTGAAAAATGGGAAGTAATGGTAATGCTAAATGTAAAGCATATAATTAATTATATATTAGGTTAGTTTTAGAAGAAGGGGAAAAAATATATGTAAAAACTATGGCCTATGGAAAAGTAAAGTAAAAGATCTTAACCATATTAAGTGTAATGAAAATGGCGATTAAAAAGTCTTAGTAAAAGAAGAGGTCAAACAAAGATGAAAAACATATTTTGAAAAATTATTATATGCACACTAAGTGTAACTACTGAAAATAAACTCCTTCATAGAATTAGAATGCTTTAGATGAAAATTGCTCCTGAAGAAAGGAAAAATGCAAAAGCTTTGAGACCGAATGATATTAACAGTGAAGTAGAAAGTAATTTCTATGCCTGTTCATAGAAATAAAAAGCATGTCAAAAATTTGTAAAAAAATTATAGAGGTATCGTATTGATGAGTCATATGATAAATCACGGGAAAGAGTAATAGAATATCATGTAAGAACTGCAAATTTGGTGTAGAAAAATTGGATTTATGGTTGTAAGACCAGCTGTGGAAGCTATATTTACTTATTAATGAGATTGATGGAGAGGTGTAGGGAGAAGAAGAAAGACCTTTATATGGTTTTTATTGATTTGAAAAAAGCCTATGAATAAATAATTAGCAATATAATATGGTGGCTTTTACAACACAAAAAGTTACAAATGAGTACAATGACTTGATAAAGGATATGTACGGTAGATCAATAGCATTGTAAAAAAAAAATAGTAAGAAAAACTGAAAAACAAGGGAGTTTTTAATTATAACAGGTTTATACTAAGGTTCAACCTTAAACCCTTATCTTTTTTGCACTAGTTGTTGGTAAGGGATGAATTGAATAAACTTATTCAAGAAGATATATCTATGTATATTATTTGCTAATGGTTTAGTGCTAATTGATATAACTAAATTAAATAATAAATGCTAAATTAGATGTGGAGGGTTTAAGATTAGTAGGACTAGACTTAATATGTTAGTTGTATTTAACTGGAAGTAAAAGTACAAAATTGAAAAAGCCAAAAGAAGGCAAGGAATGAAAGCCCTAGATATTTGGGCATAATCATTTATTAGGAGGAGTGAGATATAAGAGATAATATGAGCCATAGAATTAAAGTAAGATGGTTTTAGCAAATGAGTGCTTTTCGAGTATAATTAACATATCTCATTGATGTTGAAGAGAAAATTTTTAAAAAGTTATTAAGCCATACTTTATGAAAAAGAATGTTGGAACGTAATGGAACAAAGCAAACTAAAGTTAATGAAACATGATTGTTAAGATGGATATACGGTAACAATTGAAAGATAAAATTAAAAATGAATATATTCGGGAAATGTTAAAAGATTTAGTGCTAATTGATAAAACCTATGTTACTTGGACTCGAGTATGGGTTTCAGATACGGGTACATATCTAGATGTCCGATTTGTTCATTTTCAAATTTTGGGATACAAGGACTCGGCTATATTATATGTCGTTTTTTCTTTTTTTCTTCTTTTCACTCATTTATTGTCTGTTTTGTTCTCCCACTTAAGTGAATTCACCTATTAGTCATTATCTTCTTTCATGTTTCTCTTCTTTCTATTGAAGAATCTATATAGTAAGATTCTAAAATCCAAAGTGTCGGACACATATTCCATATCCATGTCACATCATAAAGTGTCGGACACGGGTACGTCGAGCTAAAGGAAAGAGTCTGGGTAACATAGGATAAAACTAAATCACTGACATATGTAAATTAGATCTAGAGGGTTCAAGATTAGAACAATGTTTTCAAGGCGCCAAGGCGATGTCTAGGCGATTTGCCTTGTTTAGGCGAGGCGTGGCGTAGGTGAAGCCTAGATGTGGCCTAGGCGATAAGAAAAATATTTATTTATAGGTCCCTAGATAATTAATTAATTATTTACAGGTCTCTGGACAGTTCATTTACAAAATATATATATCTAACTATATTCTCTAATAAATGTTAAATTTTCATAAAATGATAAAAAAACATTTCATATTAATTAAAATCATGTCCACAAAACATTAATTTATGTCATAATACACATTATCCAAAAGGTTCAAAAGTACAAAACTCAAATATCTATTGACGGAGGGTCGTCAGAGATTTCAACGACGTTTCTTGGTCGGAACAAATAGAAAGGATGGGCTTGGGGAGAGAAAAGCTCGAGGATTTACTATAGAAAGGGGGCGTTTTTGTTTTTTAAGCTTTTTTTTTATAAATTAGATAGACGCCCCTAACCTTTTTAAATATTTGCACGAACCCCCACTGCCTGCCTAGCATAGCGCCTAGGCAACCGCCTAGGTGGCGCCTTGAAAACACTGGATTAGGACTATACTTAATACATTAGTAGTAGTTTTAGTGAAAATAAAAAACCAAATTGAGAAATGGTGAACATTTTGAAAATGCCCAGAGATGGCAAGGTGAAAAGGCTCTAGATATTTGGGCATAATCATTTATTGGGAGGAAAAATAAAAGAGGATGTGAGCCATAGAAATAAAGCAGGATGGTCTGAACAGATGAGTGCTTTTGGAGTATTATATAATCAACAACGCATCCCATTGATGCTGAAGAGAAAGTTGTAATAAATTGTCAGCCACACTTTATGATAAAGAATGTAGGGATATAACCTAACAACGTATTAAAAGCTAGGTCTAATGAAACACGATTGTCAAGATGGATATATGGTAAATATTATAAGTAAAAGTTAAAAATGAATATATTCGAGAAATGATAAAGGTAGCCCGACTTAAAGATAAAATGAGAGCAAAGCAGCTAAGATGGTTTACACATGCAACAAATTATTAGACACATCAGTTAAGAAGAGTGTTATATTGACAATAAATGTAACTATAGAATTAAAGGAAGACTTAAAATTACATGGATAGAGGTAATTAAGAAAAAATTGACTAATTGTAAATCCAAAATAATTGTCGACTTAGCTAGTTAACCCCTGATAAAGTGGAGTGGAGGAAACAAACTTATGTAGTTAACCCCATGTAATTGAGAAAATGATTTGTTGAATATTATTTCATATGGTAAAAAATTAGTATTAATCTCTTTGTAATGCAATTTTATGGTCATGCAAATGTTTATTGTTATTAACTCATTTAAGAAGGTCATGCAAATGATGGTCATGCAAATGTTTATTAGTATTAATCTCTTTGTAATGCAATTAACTCGTGGTTGTGGAGAATTCGGCATGAACAAAAATCGTTGTGAGCAAGGGTGGTGCTCAGTCGGTATGGGAGATCATCAGTCATGGGTCAGGGCGGAGGGGAAAGGTTTGGGGGGCGTTTCTCATTCAAAGGGCCGTGGAAGTTCATCGAAGCTTTGTCCTCGATGGTTGATGCACACATTCACCTCTTGGTTGGTGATGGGAAAACTTTTCGCTTTTGGGAGGACGTATGGGTTGGGGACTTTTCCTTGGCAAGCTCTTTCCCAAACTTGTATAGATTGTCATCCATGCACAACAGACCAATAGCAAGTTTCATTAGCCCTAATGACCACAACAATAGTACCTCATGGAACTTTCACTTCCCTAGGGCCTTAACCTCAAGAGAACTTGATGAAATAACAAACCTATTAGCCATCCTAGAATCTATAAATATTTCATCTAGCCCAAATAAATTCAAATGGACCCTTGAGCCAAATGGGGAATTTTCGTGCAAATCACTAGTTGATCACCTAAAAGCATCATCCAACCATCTCATTCCACCTTGTCCTTTAGCGGCAAACATTTGGAGAATACATATTCCATCTAAAGTTAAGGTGTTTGGTTGGCATTTGGCTCATAGGAAGGTTAACACCATGGATCTACTTCAAAGACGTCTTCCTAATACGCTTTTGTCTCCACAGTGTTGTGTTCTTTGTTTTCAGGCGGAAGAAAACCCAGATCACCTATTTTTACAATGTTCTGTGGCGAGAGGTCTATGGGATAGATGATGTTACTTTTCGAGAGGAAGGTTCTTCCCTCCATCTTGTCTTGAGGATTGCATGACCCTTTCTCATAATATTATCACCTCTTCTTCGGCAAGGGAAGTGGCATGGGTGGCCTCTTTTGTGACACTATGGCATATATGGTTAGAAAAGAATAATAGGATCTTCAATGATAGATGTAAGGATGTAAATAAATTATGGGAGGATATCAAGTTTGGATGTAAATAAATTATGGGAGGATATCAAGTTTGTGGCAAGTTCTTGGGTGCATGTGTCCGACATTGTTCGAGGTCCTTCTCTTTCAGACTAGATTTTGGATTGGGGTAGCTGCCTGTATCATTTGTAATATAGTTAGGGGTGGGTTCTCTTACATTGGTGTTGGGGTACCTTGTATGTTTTGGTCTAGGGTATTTTTGTTTTGGCTAGGGTGCGCTCCTTGTGCTCCCCTAGTTGTAATATCAAATCTTATATTTCATTGATAATATACACATTAATCGTTTCTGCTCAAAAAAAAAAGAAAAAAAAAAGGAATTTCTGATGTATCTATTTCTGATGACTTCAGATGGTAATAAATACAAAGGTGGCATCTACATGGTCTTTGAGTACATGGACCATGACTTGACAGGTCTTTCTGACCGTCCTGGAATGCGATTTTCTGTTCCTCAGATTAAGGTGTGATAAGTGAAATACTACTATAAGCCTATAGATATTATGTAATATCACTTTTTTTTAATATTTCTTTTATTTTTTTAATAAAAACATTTTATTCCATTCTTTCAATTAACAGTTTTTTAACATTTTATTTTTGGTCAGTGCTATATGAGGCAGCTGTTGACAGGGCTTCATTACTGTCACATCAATCAAGTACTTCATCGTGATATCAAAGGTTTTTATCAAATTGAATACACACATCTTTTTGATTTTTTTTTTTTTTTAAATTTTAAAAATCTGTGATAAAATTTATGCATCATCTTTCTTTGTAGGATCTAACCTTCTAATTGACAACGAGGGAAATCTGAAGCTCGCAGATTTTGGTCTTGCTCGATCATTTTCCAATGATCACAATGCAAATCTCACAAATCGAGTTATTACTTTGTGGTACAGGTAATCAGAAAAGCTTTGATAACCACGATGAGCTGAATATGGTTTTTGGAGCAAATATTAATGGTTTTTTATTATGCTAATACTCCTCCATATCATTTTAATTGGATAGACCCCCAGAGTTGCTGCTTGGAACGACAAAATATGGTCCTGCTGTTGACATGTGGTCCGTGGGTTGTATCTTTGCGGAGCTTCTGCAAGGAAAACCAATATTACCTGGAAAAGATGAGGTGAGCTGCCTTCCCATGAATTGTGTTTGTTATTGATATATCCAATGATTATAGGTACAACAAACATGCTTTTCATGTATATAGTTATATATTGCAATCTTTGTGGCCAGATAAGTGGATGTATATATATATATTTGGTATTTGATTTCTGGATTCTTTAGTGTTTATCTTGTTATCTCTGATTCTGGGACCAAATCATCATTGAAGAGACTTAACGGCGTTTTTGCTATGGTCATATCTCTTCATTCTTATGATTTAACAATCATTATGCTTCTGGAACTTGGTCAAGCCTGGTAACTATTTAGAGGGAACAGAAGTTTCAGCACATGAAAGTGGTCCTTGGTGCAACTGTAAAGGTTGCTGCTTCATTTTGACCTGAAGGTTATGCTTGACTTCCGAAACAGCCTCTCTGTAGAGGTAAGGCTGTGTACATTGAACCTTTGCCAAACCTCACTATTGTGGAGACTTCATGAATTGGGTATCTAAGGCTGTGTTTCCCTTGTTTCTCCCCCTCTATGGTGCTATGCTAAGTGTTTGTTTGATGATTGTCAAACCATTTCAGTTGTCTTTTCCTATTCTTTTTATTGATTTGTACCATTCTCAGGTTCTCATGAACAAATTCATTTCTGAATTTATATTTTCTGCTCTATATCTTAATTTCCTCGTCTCAGCCTCAGGGTACCTTTGTGTATATTGTTTCTTAAACTTCCTGTTCTGTTTCGCAAACATGTCTGGTTCTTTAGTCATTGTTTTAAGATTTTTCCTCCATTTCAGTTGAAGAATGTTTTACCTTGACCCGAATTGATTGTTTTAGGCCTGCCATATTCCATTTTATTAAGAAAGATCCACTGCAATATATTGAAAAAAGGTTATTGAGATTAAAAGTATTAGGATTGGGAATTTCTCTTTGAGAAGGGGTTTTATTTAGAAAAATGCAAAGAGAATAGTAGCGTCACACTGGATGACCCAGAAAGAGTCGTTGTAGAAACCCCTGAGCTTATACCTAAGCCATGTTTGTATCATAGAAGTTCAAAGAAGAGTAGTTAAATCTGAAACTTCTGTTCATTGGTCAAAAGAGATACTTAAAAGGCAGTTTATAGAGTTGTGTATAGCCAAGAAAACATCAAGAATAATTAATGATTAAGTAAAATACAATTAGTAATGATACTAGGAAAAGTAAGAAGATTTGTGAGACTTTCATGATCCATGGAATGGCTATTTAACATCATTATTTATGCCCTTTGATTATTCTTATTAGATTACTACAGCCCTTATTAGTTATTAATTAAGCCCATGCTATGAAAGGTCCCCAGTCATTCCATCATCATCCAATTAATGCCAAATCAAAGTTTGAGCTTTAGAATCTATTTTTTCCATGCATTTGGTAAACTTTTGTTGGTTGCTGGTTGCTGGTTAAGTGGGGGGTTAGTTATGACTCATGTTGACTCTTAAAGCCTATTATATATATTTTCTTTACATGTTCTTGTCTGAAGTTTAGTTTTCATTCTTTACTTATTGGACCAATTATCAAGTTCTTAACTCCTATCAATAAAAACACTTGAATTTAGCCTTATCAATCCCACAGTTATGCATCTACCGAAACAAAAATGAGGTCAAAGTTTTAGTTGCATTTTATGAATGCCATTAACTTGTTCCTTCTTCTAGTCAGTTTGTCTGGTGACAGAGCTATACTGCTTTATATGTCATTATCCTCTATGCTGGTCTTGCTGTCTTCTTATTGCGTACTTCATTACCAACTTTGGCCATCTTGCTGTAGCCTGAGCAACTGAACAAGATTTTTGAGCTTTGTGGAGCTCCTGATGAGGTTACCTGGCCGGGAGTTTCCAAGTTTCCTTGGTACAACAATTTTAAGCCAACAAGGCCAATGAAGAGACGTGTCAGAGAAGTTTTCAGACAGTAAGTAGCCAAAACTGGTGTTTGCAGGTAGCTAATTGCACGTTAAAAGTTACACTAGAACTGTTGTTGTGTTTGCATTTCAGGTTTGACCGGCATGCGGTGGAGTTATTGGAAAGGATGCTGACTCTTGATCCATCTCAGGTATCGGTTTTGTTGAAAGAGTTCTTTTTCTCGGTTATCTTGTTGTTTCTTTCAGTGAATTTTTTTCCTTGCTGCTTTGATTTTCTTGAGGAGGATTGATACTTGAAACTTGCCTTTGTTCAGATCGTTTTGGGATGTGTGACTGTCACCAATTTGTTTCTGCTTATATTTTTTGATTAGAACCTGTGCTCCTTTACATTCATTTACTTGGAAAGTTTGTATGTAGGCCAATTTGTTATGTCTCAAAGCTATGCAAGGGTATCAGTTTGTCATACGGGCCTAATTTAGCTAACTCCAAATGCAGTATGGTTCACCTTTTCATTGTTTTTTTTAATATGTTTCATTTAATTATTGATGCTTAGATTTGCATATTGATGTTTAGATTTGCATACTAGATCATTTTTGGGCAATTAGATCTTACTTTTTTTGTTTATCTGTGTGTGTTTCGTGTTGTTGTGGTGGACTGGCAATTGCCTAGAATGATCCCCCTTGGCAAATATTTCTAAGAAGTCATAGTGAATGTGTTCATGGTACTTTGTAAAAACCTGATATGTAGACACACCCGAATGCTTAGGAGGTTCTTATGATTGCAATCAAGGGTAAACCTGTGCTTTTTCATTTTGCCCATTCTCCAATGATCCATGTCCGAGCAATCTTTCCTGATTGCTCATTGTAAATGATTGTGTTTGATGAGTTGGATCATACAATTATTTAGTTCTTTAAGATGGATGAATGTACCTGAGCCTTATCCAAGATGTTGAAGTTGCAACTGACAGCACCAAGGACTTCCCAAACAGTGATGTGTTTACTGTTATTGATTTAAAGCAATTCCATTATGCACGCACCTGTCCTGTGCATGGTGGAGGTATGAACTAACTTCCTTCTAGGTAAATTAGGGTATGCCTAGCAATTTTGCTCTACTTGACTGTTATTTTTTAAGCAACCTGTTTCCTTAAATGCAGCTTGGGTTTGTGAGCTTCCCCTTCCTCTTTGTGATATCTTTTCTACATCTCTATATACATCTTTTGAAGTTACCCAATTTGATTTCCGAGTGTCTTTTGTATGATATTTGGAAACTCCTTTGCTATTAATATGATATATAGAATTGATCAATTCAAACATTTATAGCCAACCCTTTATTAAGCTTTCCTTTGCTCAACCATTGTACGATACAGAGAATACCCGCCAAAGACGCACTTGATGCTGAATATTTCTGGACTGATCCCTTACCTTGTGATCCTAAGAGGTTTGATTTCATTTTATCCTTTCTTTCATGCCGCTCTAATTTTCTCTGGGTTGTTTACTTTCATCTATCAGTGACTTTTAAGCGCCATGTCCTTCACTATTGCTAATTGTTCTTCTAATTTACCATATTTTAATGACACAGCTTACCCAAATACGAATCTTCTCACGAGTTCCAGACAAAAAAAAAGCGCCAACAACAGAGACAACACGAAGAAGCAGCAAAACGACAGAAACTACAGCATCCGCAGCAACATTCACGCCTTCCTCCTATCCAACAGCCAGGACAAGTTCATCCTCAATTCCGGCCTGGACCTAGCCAGCAGATGCATGGTCCCCAGCCTCCTGTGGTTGCAGGACCTAGTCACCATTATGGAAAGCCTCGTGGACCTTCAGGAGGGCCAAACAGGTACCAACAGGGTGGAAACCCCAGTGGCGGATATAACCCGAACCGTGGTGGTCAAGGTGGAGGTTACAACAGTGGTACGTATCCTCCACAAGGGCGAGGTCCTCCTTATGCTGCAAGTGGAATGCCTGGTGCTGGTCCTCGAGGTAGCAGCAGTGGCTACGGATTTAATGCTTCAAATCATCCCCAAGGTGGCCAATATGGAGGTTCAAGCGGTGGTAGGGGTCCAAACATGATGGGTGGTAAATCGCATCAACAGTATGGAGGATGGCAACAATAGTGATAAAGAATATTAAGCAGTGAGTGATATGACTCTTCCTTGGGTCTGCCCACATTGATGTTATAAGAATCAGTATAGAAATTGTCGAGCAAAAGTTGAAGAAGAAAGATTCTGAAAAAAAAGTGCGGAGTGTTTTATGTGTTCTGTCAACACGAGTGTGAAGACTAGAGCATGGAGGTTCTATCAAAACGGGTACTGCTGCCCATATATGTTTCTGAGTTTTTTCAGTTCTTAATCAAAATTATTAATGGGGGGAGCTTTTGAGATGGTAGGATGATATTACAGGGGTTTACAACAGGAAGAAAACAGAGCTGCTCTGACACGTGAAGCTTATCTAAATGCGAAGACATACTTTGTGGTGGTGTAGAATCTGGAGTGTACTCTTTGTTGTTGTTTCAGGTGCTGTGTTCCTTTTAGTTAAGAAAGATTCTTGTTCTGCCTTTACTTTAGGAATTGGAATATATTGATGATGCTAACCAGTTTGGCTTAGCATGAACAGCAGAAGGATAAGAGAATACTGGATAATTGTTTTACCATCTTAACAATTCTTCCTTCTTTACAAATTTGTACCTCAAATTCCTACCTTTGTTTCTGTAAGGAAAATGAGGTTGTTGTGGCCAGGAAAATTGATCTAATGGTGTGTGATCTCAGTCGTTTTGTACATCGTTGGTGTATAAGCCCACCTCTGGGTCTCAAATCTCAACTAATTCATTAAAGAACCTAACTGAGGCTGTTGAAGATTCTTCTGCACTTGTTTTCTTACATAGCACGGTACTCTATAAGGATTTTTGGTGCGTTTGGTAGAAAAATTTTATAAAATAACATTTTATCATTTTTTGAAAATAATCTCTTTTTTAACAAAAAAGTGAAAATTGTTTTCAGAATATTTTGAATCAAATAAGTTGACGGTGTTTTTAGATTTTTAAATATAGAAAATCGTATTCGGATTACGGGGTTTTAGGATTATTTTATGCTGCATTTTTGTCTATGATCCAAAAAGTAAAACATAACTCAAAATGTGAAAATTTAAAAAATTATATTTTATTATTTTTTAAAAATAACTTATTTTTTTTGTAAATTTTGAAAAATTGATTTTAAGTTCAGTCTAAATTTAACCCTGCTCTCACACACTTTGGATAATAACCAAATTAAATATAGCTTCTGAAATAAACAAAAAAACACTGATATTTTTATATTAATATAAATTGATTACTGAAGGTATAGAAAGTATATAGATTAATATAAAAACAAAACTAACAAAATGGAAAAGCAATAAATTGCAACAACATTCTTTCCTTGAATTTTTTTTTTTTTAATATCATTTTTTCCGTACTCGAGGTGTCCTTGCCTTTTGGAATTGAGACTATTTCTTTTAGATTCAAGCATTTAAAGGGTAAGGGTACATTTTTTTTCAATAGAGAGGGAGAGGGTTAGTTTGAACTGTGATGAGTTCCCGAATCGCATCTCAAAATTAACGAACCAGCAAAACCAACCGTGAATTTATTTATTTTTCGTGATCATTGAATTGGTGACGAATATAAAGAGTATACTGATTTTTTTCCAAAAAAAATATGAAAAATTTGATAGTGAATAGAAAGTTCCATATAAAATGTATTCTAATTTAAGCGGCGACACCTGAGAATTTTTAAATTCGTACTGAAGAAGAAGAAAAGCAGCGCGATTTCTTCGACTGTTCCGACATTGAGAATTTTTGAATCCGTAGTTTCTGAAACCCTAAAATCAATAAACAGAAAATGCCATCGTTTCCCGCTCCAGGATCGGTCACTATTTGCGAAATCAACCGAGATTTAAGTACGAGCTCTTCTTCTACTGTGCTTGATTAATTTGTTCGATTTTGATTAAACAGATTTCGAATTCGTTCTCATTTTTACGTTCTTCTTGTCTCGTGTAGTTACTGATCAAAACCTCTCCGATGATGGAGCTAAGGAAACTTACGGGAAGATTCTTGGCGTTGTTTTCAGTCCTGTTCCGTTCCAGTCCGATCTTCTGTTAGCGAGTGAGAACAAAGACGGTGAAAGAGATAATAGTGTTCCGAGAGGTAGAGGAGGTTTACTCATTAATCTGCAATCGATCTTCATCGATTCCTTCAGACAGCGGTTTCTGCATTCAGATGATGTGAGTAATCTCTTATCTATATATATATATATTATAATCGGTTGCTTAACATTTGTGCATTCTTTTGTTGAGGGACGCGAATCATATATTTTAGTAGCTGGTTTCTGCAGATTAATTTGTGTTTGAATAACTTTATATTCCGCATCTAGATCATGTTGTCTAAACATTTGTGGAAGTAAAATTTATCAGTTGTTGATTCGGAAGTGCGGATTGAGAAAGTATTTTTTGAAAAGGTTTACTGTCTATTTATATGCATGTCTATGTATACAAATTGTTCTTAGCTTCTTATTTTATTTTATTTTATTTTTTACTGTCACACTTGTGTGGGGATATATTGGCATTTTTTCTCTCTGACAAATCACCTCATGACACTGCACTTAATCTTATCCTTGCTGCACATGATAATTTTTTAACATTTAGTTCATTGTTTGCATCAATTACACTTACACATGCATTTAACTGCTCCTTAGTTCTAAAATTGTATCTGAATGGCTGATGATCAATCATCATGAATTACCTGTTGCTCATGGCTAATTCTGATATTGGAGTGATCTCATGTATTGAGCTTGGTTTATGTCTTGGGCTGAAGTGAGTCCATTTTGTTGCATTTTCCTCTGTTCAATTTTATGGTCAATAAATATTGAAATGATTGAGTTCACTATTTACTCATATTACTTCGTTCTCCACTAATCCATGGTTTATTAACCTTATTGTTTGATAAATGATGGCAGGAGACTTTCTTCTGCTTCCATACTAATATTTACGTCTTGTGCTTTTGTAACCATATATTCTGCCAGGAAAATTTGCTAGCTCAAGTTGATCTTCAAGGAGTAAGCTGGCACCAACATAAGCATATTCTAGCATTTATCACTGGGCCAAATCAAGTAACTATCCGTGATTATGATGAATCTGGTTAGTATCTTATCTACCTTGTTCATTTAAAGCAAGTGATGTATTTTGTTCATCTCTCAGACTCTCTTTCTTGAAAATTATCTTTCTTATCTTATTAGCATTTTTCTTACATGAAACTACAAATGTACCAATCTTGATTGAAATTAAACATATGTCTTGTGAGCAGATGGCAAGGATCCATGCATTTTGACTTGTGATTCCCAGAGAGACATAAAAGCTATTGAGTGGAAGCCGAATGGCGGGAAAACACTCTCTGTAGCATGCAAGCGAGTATCTTGATATTGTTACATTCTTATTTGAACTTGAATTATTTTGTTTTGTTTTCCCATTTTGTTGAGTATATTTAAGCCTATTTCAAGTTAATTAGGTGGTATATGTTAGAAGTACTATTGAACCCAAAAGGTATTGTTGATAGGTAGAGGTCCAATAATTTCAAGCTATTCTAACCTAACATCCTCCCTCAACTGCAGCCCCTACTGTGCATGGTGTGACATACAAACATTTGAATACTAAACATGCAAATAAGAGCTAGCAAATGTTTGCAATGAGATTTGAACTTGAGACCTCCACAAGCTTGAGCTTTGATATCATGATAGGTAATTGATGAAACCAAAAGCTTTAATTGATAGGTGGAGGCTCAAGAATGTATATTGAGTTATCCTAATGATGTGCATAAGTCATGGTTTTTGATCTTGATACCTATATTATTTGAGGCCTCATTTTAGTTAATTTTTGGCAATTAGGATGATTTAGCCCTATTCATTGTGAGTCAAAAACCAAGCGAAAAGGTAAAGTTATGGTCAAAGATAGTCAAGGTTGACATTGGACTAATTGAGGCTTAGTTATATTTGAATCATAAGCTAACTCTTTGAAATACAAGTTGATTTTATATTAATTTGATCTAGGTTGAAGCATTTAAGGTGAAACAATGAAAGGAGTACCAAAACTGAAAATCAAATTCTGAGAATTAATTAAATTTGTATGAATTTCTCCATAACTCAAAATAATTTTTTTCCTCAATAGGGGTGGAATTTGCATTTGGTCTGCTTCTTACCCTGGAAATGCTGCGTCTGTGAGATATGGAGTTGCTTCTTTTGTGGGATCACTCTCTAGGGGCTCAGGAATCCGTTGGACTCTTGTTGATTTTCTTCGAAGCCCTAATGATGAACAAATCAGTTCACTCTCTTGGAGTCCTGATGGAAGATATCCTTTCCTGCTTTAATTTCTTGTATTGAGTGTGTCATTAATATTCCATAGCTTTTAAATGTCCATTCTTTGGTTCTTTGACTATGTGCTATTACCTCTGTTGAAGGTTCTGCTGTTAATTCTCAGTATATTTCTATTTCTTTCAATTTGCGACTTTGCACATATTTTTTTTTCATGTTGTTAGTTCTAAAATTTGAGTTGACACTTGGTGATGAGATGTGAATGATTAAACTTTCAATTGACCTTGCTATGTATGTTGACTTTACATTCTTTATCTATTTTAATTTTAATAATAGTGTATAAAATTAATATTTTTGTTATCATCTATAAGGAAGAATTTGTTTGATTAGCTTGTCACTGGCCTTGGTTCGTTATAGCTTGCTTATAGCTCTGTAAAATTAATTATGAAATAAGCACTATGTAGAAACTCATGAAAACCTATATGGTAAAATTTCAACAAGTGTTTTTGTGATAATCAAAGTGTTTAGTGAGTTTTTTTTGAAGTGCTGTTTTGCATGAAGTGACATTGTTTTATTATTAGCAAGTGTTTAGACACAATAGTCTGAGTGGGGCTCATTTAGTAATTATATCTCATGAGCAAAAGGTGAAAAAAAAGTGTTAAGGACTTGCTTTTCTAGCAAAGTACTTTAGCCCATTTTTAAGCAAAGGTTATTTACGCCTTAACAAAACTGATTAAGGTTAGTTAAAAATTGAATTACTTTACAAAATAATAATAGTTTTTTTTCTTTATTTATTTTTTAAATGCAAAGTTGTAAAAAAATCAATGTCCCTTCAAATTTTCTTTGAAGATGTTTTTAAAGAGCACACATATGTATGATTAAAGCTTAGTCTCATATGTAACAGATAGAAGCTGAAAAAGAAGAAGATAGAAACTAAAGAATCACTAAAGGGTTAAATAACATATTGTTCAAAAATTCTATTTTTGATTAACAAAGAAAATGCAATTTATAAACTCTATCTAATTGACTGATAAATCTTCTATCTATTCTAATCATATGAGTCATAAATAGTTTATTTGTTGCACAATGCGTGTCAAGCTTTATTAATATTATAAATCTTACTTTAAACCATGATATTTATAATTGTTTAAGTTTATAATTATGTTTGTCTTAGTTCATCATGAAAGAAACATGGAGTTTCTCAACATTTAAATTAAAGATTATGTATACTTCTCTAAGATGTTGATTTGATTTGATTTTTATTTAAATCTCTGCATCGAATTGAAATTTCCACAATTACTTGAGTTTAAGTGACTAAAGTTCTGGATGAAACCAAACTTTTGATCTTTGCTTGGACGAGGTTGTCCAATCTTTGGTGCTGATGGTGGGCAAGGTGTTTCATTTCTGTTGTAATTATGCTTGAATTTCCACTGTTCTGGTCTACTACCTGACACTTTGATTCTGATTTTAGACCCGAGTATCCTTAACCCGTCATCACATATTTGGCATCTGCTTCACATGAGAGCTCATCTTTCACCATATGGGATGTTGCCCAAGGTATGGTTGACTTTTTTTTAAAAAAAAAAAAAAATTATTTGCACCAAATTTATGGGGTTTCATTTGTGGTTCTTTTACAGCTGATTGTTTATTAAACTAGTAGATAGTTGAATGAATAAAGCATTGGTATACATAATATTCAATCTCAAGTTCTTTATCTTGTAGAGTTTGAGTGCATATCTAGATTACTAGACAAGCTGTTAGAAGCACCTTAGTTGTTGGTTTGCTTTCAATTGTGAGATGGTGAATCTTCATCCATAATTCCATATGTGAATCATTTTCAGTGGTGAAGTTTGCTTAGCTTACATTATGTAAGATGTTCACTTAATATTTTTTTGGCCAACAATTGTTAAAAATGTGGCACAATGTAATCAATGGTTTATAGGTGCTCTTGTTTTTGTTTCCTTATTGGCTCTTGTTACACTAGAGTCAGCACTAACCAAAGCAACACATATAGTGCTATATGTTCTACTTACTATATGAGGTGTTTGCATTTGCATGTAACATGCTGTTGCTAGGCTGGGTCCTAGATGGCATTGCTTGTTGCATGTGAGATATGAAGTGGACACCTATGCTTCACACAAAATTTAAGGTTGCTTCTTGTTTTGTCATCAATGAAAAATGCACCTACATGTAATTGGGCAATGTTTAAGTGTTTATATAAGCTTTTATGTTTTTAATTTAACCACTGGATGACAGCTTTGATATCTCCTCCTAATTAAAATGGTCAAAAGGTGCATCTGCAAGAATTTATAGAGCGCTGCTTTTGTTTTCTCAATTTGTTGTTGTCCTAATTACAAGTGTTGGAAGATGATTTCTTTTGGTGCTTCTCATGCTTGCTGTTACTAAAGCTACTTCTTGCTATGGAATTAAAATTCTCTGAACTTCAAATTTTCATCAAGCTTTTTTGATGTTTTTGTTGTTGAATTATTAGTTATTTGCAAAATTAAGAAAATTCTTTGACTTTTTTACTTTTGAAATTCTAAGTTATTAAAAAATCAATGTTAATTATAAATTTTGTTAAATTTCATGCCACTAACTAATAAAAATATATGAGATTGAAGCTTAATCTCATATGCAATAAAAATAAATCTATAGAATCATCATCGAAAGAAAACGAAAAGAAAATAGGGATCTGTCAAACTCCAATATTGACTTAAAGAAGAAGGGAATATGAATTTATAAACTATTTGCCGTCAAACCATAAAACTACTATATATGTTTTGAACATCAGTCATAAAATAGTTTGTTGCTCATGGAAAATCTATTTCATTATATTGCTTTGTGATGTCGATTTTATACAAAAAATTCCTATGTTGAATTGAACTTTTCTTGAATTAAATTTGAATTTTAAGTGATCGAAGTTTTTAGAGAATTTGAATTTTCGATCAAGAGCCTATCTTGTTGAGAAACGAAATACAAAATATTCTTTTGTTATCGACGCACATGATCTTAGTTGTTGGGTGGGTTTCCTCCATTTTAGTTAGTCTATGTCTCAGTTTTGATAAACTGGATGATGAATATCTGTACTCATTGACAACTTTTGAGTGCCTCAAATCTATTGGTTTAAATAATTTAGTATGTCTAAGTCTATTGGCTAAAATCTTGGTTCTTTATGATGCACTAAATTTGACTGAAGCTATGAAATAACAGGAATGGGAACACCCATACGGCGTGGATTAGGGGGAATATCATTACTTAAGTGGTCCCCGAAGGGAGATTACTTTTTTACTGCAAAATTGTATGGTCATTCACCAAAGTCATTAATTTTGTTTTTGTTTTAGTTCTATTTATGTTAGTTGCAATTAGATATTATTTCGGCTCATGAATTATGATATATAAATGATGGAATATTCTAGTGATGGAACATTTAATCTTTGGGAGACAAACTCATGGACTTCTGAACGTTGGACTTCATCTGGTGGTATCGTCACGGTAATTGAAATGATTCTTGCCAATGGCTATTACACTTACTTTAGTGCATGCGGTTATGTTGTTTGTACATTCATTTGTTAATTGTCTTTTACTATCAGGGAGCAACTTGGGATCCTGATGGCCGGATGATATTGATTGCTTTCTCAGAATCTTTAGTGTTGGGTTCCATTCACTTTGCGTCCAGGCCTCCTTCATTGGGTATGTGGTTTCTCATTTTGACGTTTGCTTCAATACATTGTTTCTTAGTTGTCTTCTTATTGATGCATATGTTCTAATTAAACTTGTCACTTTTATCTGCTTTCCTAGATGTTTTTTGCTTCTTTTGGGCTAATAAGCACATGCCTTGTGACAATATGTTTAGATCTTGGCGCTCTTTGCCACATCCCTATTAATAATACATAGTTGTTGAGATGTGAGATTTCTATTGTTGTTGTGAGTCCAAGAGAATGGAGTTGCGAGAAATTGCCAATTAACTTGCCCTTTTGTTTGTTAATTCGTTTGAAGATTGAAATGGTGAACTTTATATAATTTTGATGTTTTGAAGAGGTGAAATCTTCATTTGTCTTCCTATTAGTGACAAACTAAATTAGAATAGTCACAAATAGTTTATTGTATCTTTAGTAGTTTTCATTCCTCTCCATGTCAATAACTAGAATGAAAAAAGGGGGTTGTCAGAACATATGGGAATAAATGATTTATCACTATTAATAGACCCACCTGAACCATAGAGTAGTTAACACAGGTGCCACAAAGAGAGATGTTTTTATATTTAACATTATAAATTCTTCTTAGTTGTACTACATATATGATTGGATGTATATGTAATTAAGGATTACTTGTATTTGTAGTTCTCTGATTCAAGTCTCATGATTAGCATTTGCACATTTCCATTTGCATGTTTGGTATTTTCTCTACTTTCATCTCCTTTTTGTCCCTCCACATGTAGGATGAGGATAGGTAACACCTAAACAGCACTGATTTATTGTTCAAGTAGTTCAATATGTATGTATTCTATACAAATGTAAAAAATGTGTATTCATTCAGCTGTGTTTTTATTATAAATACCCACATATATACAGAAAACTTTCTCATTGAGGGAAGGGAACTTTTAATCAGGTACCTAATTAAGTCTGACTAAACATGGAAAAATTAAAATACTAAATAAATAAGCAATTGAAATAAGGAAAGAGAATAAAATCCTGATTGGTTTTTCTGTAGATGGTGCTAGTAAAATTTGGCAAAAGGTACTATATGTGGTGCATCATTGAGTTAGTTTTATGATCAAGAAAATACTTCGTTGAGTTGAATGTGAAGTTACTTTTGTAATCGGATTTAAATATTTTCTCCTTTAGGTTTACTTCTCAAATTTTGGAAGTATATGCATCCATGAAAATCTTCTTGTGGTACTTTTTTTGCAGATGCACACCTCTTACCAATTGAGCTGCCTGAATTAGTATCCTTGACCGGCAGGTAGACATATGCTAATTTCCTAGTTTGTATTTGTGCTTTTCTTGAACTTTTATGCTATGCAATGTTAAACGGACTTGGCCATGGGTGTTGGATATGGGTACATAAATAGTTGTTGAACTTGTTCATTTTCAAATTATGGTATGCAGGGAATCAACTAAAGTGTGTACAAAAATTAGGATTTGGATACTTGGATAGGGTTACATTCGTTACTAAGCCTTAATTCTATTTTTTTTCTATCTTTTTCTTCTTCGCAATGGTTTATTGTTCTTGTGAATTGTCACTTGTTAGTCATTCTCTTCTTTTCTGTGTTCTGTTGTTTCTTTAGAGAATCTACATAGTAGTATTCCATAATCTAGAGTGTAGATGCGTCCCATAATTATGCCAATATTATGAAGTGTTGACATAGGTATGTTGGACTAAAATAAAGAATCTGGATGACATATGCTAGTGATAACTTGATAGGCATCATCGGATCTCCATCTACCAACTATAGCTTTTAGGTCAAGTGATTTCTAACATGATATTAGTGTACTATTCTTGTAAATGATTTTGGGTTCATGTTTCTTTGTTAATATTTGCACAATCTCCAGTTGCATGTTTGGTATTTGTCTCTTTTTCTCTCTCCTTTTTATCCCTTCATGTGCAGGATGCACATGGGGGGAAGTATTAGTGATAACTTGGTATGCATTATTTGGCCCTCACCAACCAACTATAGTTTTTAGATCAAGTGTTTTTTAACATTTGATCCATACCTTTTAAATTTTTAAGCTATTTTAAAAATACATTTGAAGTAGGAAAGAACAAAAAACTCTAATGAGAGTGTAGATATGCTGAATGATTTGGAAAGATCACAACATTGCGCTCTATTATTTCTAGACTAGGGAAAATCTAACATTATTTGATATATACTAGTTGGGTTCAAGACTTGACCAACATTTAATTTGTAGATGATTAGGTTTAAATTTTCTTGGAACACCTTTAGGTCATTCATGCTAGTTTATAACTTGATATACATTGTTGGGCCTCCACCCATTACTATAGATTGTCTTTAGTAATTTCTGACATGGTATTAGAGTGCTGATTTTGGGTTGAAGTCTCTTTGCTATAGCTTGATACCAAGCTATAGGTCATATCATGTAGGTTCAAGCCTCTTTGTTGAGCCTGCTTTAGCATGCTTTTGATACGTATAGCAAAATTAGCATTGTCAAATGCACTGACACCCACTACTCAACTAGCATGCAACTATATTTCCATATCATGTGGTATTGTGTTTATTAAGGTAGTTTTTAGCCACTGATGTGACTTTTTTTATATCATGTAGCCATGGCATTGAGAAGATTGCATGGGATGCTTCGGGAGAGCGATTGGCTTTGTCCTACAAAGGTGGTGATGAGAACTACAACGGTCTCATTTCCATATATGATGTTAGAAGAACTCCTCTTGTTTCTGCCTCGCTAATGTTAGTTTCTTATTCTTAAATCCCACTGTTTTTTGTTTGTTCAAGTAGCGCTTCAAACTGATTTTCTTTCCCTCATTAATAATTATTATGAGGAAATCCAAAGCTTCATCTAATATGTAGTTTTTTGTTCAAAATTCTAGTGGGTTTATCAGGGGGCCTGGAGAGAACCCAAAGCCACTATCATTTTCCTTTTACAATAAGTTCAAACAAGGGCCATTGCTTTCTGTGGTAAGATCATCTTTCATGCCTTTGCATCAAGATACCATATATAATTTTGGTATAGCTTGTCTCAGTGTGTTCACAATACTGACATTTTATGTCTGATTAGTTTATACATTTGTTGATTGACTCTCTTTAAATTCACTGTAGTGCTGGAATAGTGGATGGTGCTGTACTTATCCCCTTATATTTAGGTCACATCTACTTCCTTAATCAAGGTATGCTCTTTTTTATTAAAAAATGATGAAAGCTGCTATCTACTGTCAATTTTTCTACTTTTGTTTTTATATATATATCTTTTTATTATTTATTATTATTATTATTATTTTTATTATATCTTTTTCTCCAAGTAGATGAACCCTACTGCTATATGTTGTTGAAATGCTATTCACATTTGGAAGTACTTACCAATTTTTTTCCCCGCATTCCTATCTATTGATATTTTTATAATTTCTCTTTTCTAGGTTTGTGGAAGAATAGGATTTGGGTTGAAGTAAGATGCAAAAACTTTCCCTTCTGTAGATTAGCAAATATGTTCTGCTTGCTTGCATTGTGATTAACTAATTTTAATTACAGTAAATATGATTTTCTTGCTTTGTGATTGGCACGGTGAAGAATTCCACTGGCCACCTTTGCAACAAGCTGTAGCCACTTTTCTTGTTTCAACCTGTTTCTTAATAAAAAAGAAGAAGAAAAAAAAAAAAACCTGATTCAGCATCAAAGATTCAAGATGTTTGAATAATTTACATGAAAATTTAACACGGCATTTGGTTTGTGATACAAAAATTAGAATACAACTCAAAAAGTAAAATCTTAAAAAACAAAATTTTGTCGTTTTATGAAAATATAACGTTTTCTTTGTAAATTTTGGGAATTTATTTTTGGGTGTTAACTAACTAAATGTGTTTTTGGTGTTTTCAGATATTCGGATACAGAAAATTATATCCTGAGTAGTTTTGTACATGTGGCCAAAGATTCAGAACGTTTGATGTACCCTCTTGGAAATCCTTGAAAATAATAATAATAAAAATAAATACAGATAGGGGTGTGGAGGAATCAAAGTAGCTCTAAAATGCTATGTTTGGCGTTATTTCAAACTTTGGATACAACGTGAGAACCGCTCGTTTTCTTTTGCTCGTCTTTCTTTTTTCTCTCTTGATTCGCCAGCTGGTTTTTAATCTCAAATATGATCTAAGGTGCTTGGGGAATCATCTCCACGTCGTTGATGGTGTAATGCACGATGTTTTGATTTTTCATATTGAATTTTGAATATAATTATTAAAAAAAAAAAACTCAAAACAGGTTTAGAAATTGATACAAAATTAAAATGTTTGGCAAGCTGCAATAATTAACAGTCGTCTTTCTCCTATGTGATTTTATATTATAACTCATTATATTTTTTTCTTGTTTTAAGAAGTCGAGATAGAAATGAAATTTTAGTGCAAATTTCCTACTATAAATTGCTTATTATTGTTTTGAGGAAATAATTGATTTTTATTTTTATTTTTATTTTTATTTTATTTTGAGTGGATGCATGAATTTATTATTATGGTATTATTTTTTTTTTTTATTAAGGAAGAGAGAAAACTCTCATTTATTTATAAGAAAAGGGAATTAAACTTTTGACTTTAAGTAAATAAATTTGAATGTACACTATAAGAATTAATTAATTTTATAAAACAAAACAAACTTTTTTTACTAACTATTATCCCAACTATTACCCCAAAATTATAATATGTAGCAAAGTAGCACCATGTCAACACATAGCACTAGCGGGGTGCGATAATAAGGAGAGATTGTAAAATACTGTTTGATGTCTCGTTGTCATTAAGAAACTGTAGTGGAAGTGACAATATGGCAACAATATGTGCAAAAGAAAGATAAACTCAAAACAAATAAAAAAAACTCATAATAAAAATCAAATACTTTAATGTAACTATATCATATATGTGTATTAATACTCATTAATAATAAGATTTGAATCATTTACCCAGCAAGTAAGTAAATGTTATTAATTATTTTAAATTAATAATAACGTTACGAGAGCTGACGCAAGCAAATTTCCCGCGGAAAAGCCGCGGGAAATTGAAAAATCCGCCGAGGCCGTCGCATTTGAGAGAGGCACGAAGATAAGATTATCTGTTACAAGAACGCTTTAGGCAGCTGTTTCGGTTTTTTTTTTTTTTCTTTTTCTTTTTTTTGGGTTGTTTGGGGCTCGAAAACGAACATACACAGAGAAGAAACAGTGTTGTCAAGATCATCAGAAACATTAAAATCCCAATTCTTATTTCTCTTCGGTTGATCGATGGAATCTTCAAATCTGAGATTGAAACCGCAAATTCGAATTCCTTCGCAAATGGGTCGGTGATGAATCGGCCTCAATTTGATACAAATTTGAAAGATAATGGCTTCTTCTAAATCCAGGAGGGTCTATCAAGTATGGAAGGGAAACAATGTAGGTTTTTCTTCTTCTTCTTCTTCTTCTTTTATTTATTTATTTTATTTATTTATTTTTATTCAATTTATGAAGAGCTTTTTTGTTGCTTGTTTGATCCTAGGATGAAAAGGGTGTTTCTAACTTGCTTTAAATTTCTGTTACATTGAATAATATCATTGTAAGTAGATTAGCTCTATATTTGTTTAATCTAATATATTCAGTTTCTTATCAAAAAATATATATAAGTAAACAAAATTCAAGTTCTGGTTTGGAAGAACTTGCTTGTTTGATCGGTTGATTTGGTTTTATAGATTATGTAATACGCAAAGAAAGCTGTACTGGTGTTCCTTTGGGTATCACATCTTCATTTGCTTTCATATTTATTTGATCTCTTTGAGAGAGCCTATAAACTATGAACTTCTCAGAAAAGCAATTTGGGTTTCATAACTATAGTTTTTTTTTTTTTTTTTTTGTGGATCCTTCAATCATGGGTTTGGAGTGCAGAGAAGTATTAGTTATATTCAGATGCTCCTTTTTTGCCCAATTATAAAAAATAATTTGGTTATTATCTAATAATATTCATATCTAGTTATGGGGATGTTCCTTGGCTGTCTCACATGGTTTTTTTCTTTCTGGATTATTCTCTCTTGATGAATCTCCTTCTTTGATCAAGTAATGTCTTGGGCATTGCTTGTTTGCTTGGAACATGAACAGATGTTCTCATCTCTTACAGTTAGAAAAAAAAGAAGTTTATGAAACAACAATGTTGTTATTATTTTGTTTCAAGTCTAAGATCAAAAGGGGATTCTATAAACGAGTAGCTGACTTGAAATTATGGTTTGTAGCTTTAAAATGTGGCTGGGAATTTGATATCTACTGGACTTCGACTTTGTACTTTATACAAATTCTGATTTATATTGCACTCAAACTAACACATGCAAGCTACTTGGGTATTTCAGAGATTTTTCTGTGGTGGAAGATTGATCTTTGGTCCTGATGTGGCATCGGTTGTTTTATCGATACTGCTGATACTGGGTCCTTCAATAGCATTTTGTTGTCAGGTTCTTTTGAAGATCAGAAAGCACAATCAGCTTCTTGGGACTCAAGCATTGTTTGGGGCCTTGATCCTCATTTTCTTCGTTAGTCCTTCCTACTTCGTAATGAAAGTATTTTGTGTTCTTATTTCAGTCTTAAATTGCTGCATTTTGTGATTTAGTGACCAATTGTTTTTTTTTTTTTTTTTGTAATTCTTTGTCATCTAGCAATAATAAAATACAATGATCGACTCATCATTTCTGTTCATCCAAATAATTTGGCATTTTTTATTGGTGCTAGATCATAGTCTCAAAGATTAGGGTGATTAGATATCTTGCTGATCAGCTTGAGTCTTATAATTTCCACCCATGAGACAAGTGGATTTTGAATTCATAAATTGGTTCCTGAAAGAATAGAATTTGCTTCTATTGTGTCATTTGAATTATAGCCAGTAAAAAGAATAGAATATCCACTTAAAACAATAAGCAAATTACATATTTTAAGAAGGGAAAAATAGTGTGGTCAGATCCTGATAACGTGTCTTGATCAGTTGTATCATTTTGTTGAGGATTATTATATTAAGTGAAAACTTGGGAACTAAGATATATTAGAAATGGTTAAATTTCGGGAGTTTTAGCTAGGAAGAAAAATGCAAACGTAATCTGGAAGGAAAACATAAAACCCATTTCTTCATCCCATTGAAGATAATGATTTCTTATGTCTTCCAATGCATCTATTACAATTCTCAATTTGTATTTTTGCATAGTTTGAGCATACACATGTTTTATATTCTAACTGTATTTGGCCCCCTTGTGCAGGATCTTTTGTTTCTCTTCTTGACGTCTGCTAGAGATCCTGGCATTGTCCTCAGGAACTCACAACCTAATGATGTTGAAGGAGCAGTGAATATGAATACCCCATCTATGGAGTGGGTCAATGGGAGAACACCACAATTAAAATTTCCTAGAACAAAGGACGTTGTTGTAAATGGTCATATAGTAAAAGTGAAATACTGCGAAACTTGTTTACTCTATCGACCACCCCGTGCATCTCATTGCTCCATATGCAACAACTGTGTTCAGAGGTTTGATCACCACTGTCCCTGGGTGGGCCAATGCATTGGAGCTGTAAGTAATTCCAAGATCATATCAGAAATATTGCTCAATGGTTTTGAAAATTTTTAAGTTTATTATCCAGAGTGCATATACTAAGAACCAATAGGAATTTTGTGATTTGTTGACTTCATATTTTGTTCCACTATACTTATGTCCATCTGTGTTCTTTATTCAACCGTTAAAATCTTGATTAGTGGGATTTAGGGCCTGTTTAGTTTGGAATTCAAAAACAGTTTTTGAACGAAAAAATTTGAAAACAACTTTTTTGAGTTTTATTTTAGGAAACAATTTTTTTGTTTTCTTGTTTCCTTCACAAATCTCAACATTCTATCCAAAAACAACTTCTTGAGTTTTTCAAAAAACAAGTCAACCAAAAAGTTATACAAGAATCTTTGTTTTCAAGAAAACAGAAAGCAGTTTCGGAATTCTACATCAAACAGGTTTGGGTTCTCAGTTATCCTTTATTTACTTTTTGGTGCCTAGAAGATCTCCTTCTGGGCTGCTGTTTTCTAGGAAGTCCTAACATGTGCATATGCACCACTATTATCCATCCATCTTGTCCTACTATATGTGTGTATGTATGTATGTATGCGTTTACAAATCAAGGGCATTCCCCATTCATTGGATGATGGAAATTATGTTTATTGGCTAAAGTTATTGTTTGATAAATAGTTGTTGCTTTAATTTCAACATCTTAGAAATGTTACCTCATGTCGTTTGAGACTGATGCACCTCCTTCATGTGGATTTTTGAATGCAGCGAAACTATCGGTTCTTCTTCATGTTTACATTGTGCTCAACTTTGCTGTGCATCTATGTCTTAATCTTTTGTTGGATCAATATAGTTGAACACAAGCACAAGTACAAGCATCATGGGCTGTGGAGAACAATGAAAAAGCAGATACCTTCACTCATCCTCATAGTATACTGCTTCATAAGCATCTGGTTTGTTGGCGGGCTTACGCTTTTTCACACATACCTTATCTGCACGAATCAGGTGATTTTTAATAATCCTTCTCAACTTAATGCCTTCACGTCAAGACCCAGTGAAGAATATTGAAATAACTGTGTTAAAGAGAGGCTAGCAAATATGCCACTATTTCTACTTTAAAATGAACCTCTATTTGTAGTAGAGGTTGAAGCTCTCATAGGATAAGCCAAAAGTTTTTGCTTATTCTTATAGATGTTATCTTGATTTAGAAGTTGAAAAAAAAAAAATTTACCCATAAAATAATTTTTTTATTATCCTCTACATTTTTTTGTGGTTGCAAGTGAAGTTAACAGACACCAAATCAGTTATTTTTTGAACCATTGGTTTAGTTACCATAAATTATCTTTTGATACATATTAGTTTGTTGGGCACCAATATACACTATTGTAATGAAATCTGTTGAAACGTTTTGAACTCAATGATTGATATCCTAATGTTTTTTTATCATAATAAATATGAATTCTTGGACACCAGCCAAATTGAGTTATGTTATGGATTAAGTAGCGCCATTATGACGCAACTATACCTTATGAAGGTTGCTTCCAGCGATATTCTTATTATTTTGTATGTGAATTTATGAATGTGATACAGGTTTTCAATGACTTGTTCATTATTACTGACATGATTCCAATCAAATGCGAAACCAAAATGTGTATATGCCACTTTTCCTAATTGGTGCATCTAAGGATGATATTAATAAATACGATAATTGGAAACATTAAGATACAGCTTTTTCCTGTACTCACAATCTGACTGCAGACGCAGACACTTCTCTTATATATTATGATGGTGTATTTTTTGTGCAACTTGAAGTACTAAATTATTTGAAACATTCTAATCCTTGCTTCTCATGAATACTGCAGACAACCTATGAGAACTTCCGGTATCGATACGATAAGAATGAGAATCCATATAACAAAGGAATATTTAGGAACATTAGAGAAATCTTTTTATCAGAGGTACCGCCTTCGATGAACAACTTCCGTGCATGGACACCAGAAGATGAACACGAAGAGGTTGAGCCTGTTGCTCCAAATATTGAGGGTTCCACTGGGTCAAAGGAGAAAATTGATATGGAATCGGAAGGCAAGGTTCAAGAGGATGGCATTTTTGCAGTTCCTGATGGCCTGCATAACTTGGCTTATAAAAGCATTGAGGAAAACTTTAATGGTAAGAATGCAAATGGTGGTCTTGCACGTGATCAGTTCCTATTTCCGACAAATCAAGAACCTGTAAAATCAGAACAAAGCTCCACCATTGAAAGCACCTTTGAAGATTGGACTGAAATTGGTGTTATTTCTCATCAGACAACATCTTCAATTATTCATACATAAAAGGTACTTGTCCTGCTGTGCCTGAATAATATGTTTCATTAATCTGCAAAAAATTATCTTGATCCCCTCCCCCCCCCCCCCCCCCCACACACACACACACACAAAAAACTTCATTTGATTAAATATATGATGCTTTCAACTAATTGTTCTACTAAATTCAGCTAATGTAAAATGACCTGTTATGGTTAGTTTGATTTAATACTGGATCACTGGTTTTTTTTCTCTCTTAAGAAGTGTTCTAAAATTGTATTTTTAGTTTATATCCTTGTTAATGTGGGCTTTATTATGTGAAACAATTTCTGGATGTGAGCTCAAGAAGATTGTATTAACATTATTATTATTTATTTATTTTTTTGTGGTGGTTTTTCTAAGAGTTATTTATTTATTTTATTTCCAATTGCAGGTATCAATTCAAAGCTTGGTGATGTTCATTACAGAATGCATGAAAAAAAAAATAAAAAAAAATCAGTTGGTGTTTTCTCCTCAAAAGTTGAACTTTGAAACTAAGAATTTATAGTTACTTGTACATTTTGGGATTAATGCAAAATAATGCAAGAAACCTCAGCTCCATGAAGATGGTTTAACTTCTACACTTTCTCTGGAGCTAATTCTTTTCTTTCTTTTCTTTCTTTTTTTTTTTCTTTTTTTTTTGTGGATTTTAAAGCTAATGTTCTAATTCAGCAATAAAAATTTCTTTTTCTGGAAAATATGATTCTGCATTTGTTCTTTTATTGAAATCAATTTGTAAATGATTTAAAAATAGTCTGACCCTACCTTAGGGTCTAAAGGCCATGTTTGAGATAGTTTTTTTCAAAAACGTTTCTCTGATAAGTACTCGTAAAAAGGTTAGTCTTACCCAATTTTTTTTAAAAGCAAAAAAATATATTTTTTTTATTTCAGTTTAGTTAGAAACAAGTATTGTTAAATACTCTGAAAAGTGCTTTTGTTTCTGAAATATTTTAGAAAAGTTCTCTCAAACATAACCCTTAGCTAGCGACCATAATAATCTTCGTTATCCGTCTATAAACCAAGAACAAAATTATTATTCATAATTCACTTAGGGCTTAATTTTAGAATATTTTCTTTTGATGGGTGGATTAACTATTAGAGAATATAAAGAAAGATGCTAGACAGTTATTTTGAGTCAAGGTAAATTATTTTTAATAAAATAAAAATAAAAATAATAATAATAAATATTCCGGGTCCAGGTCCGGTGAGGTCGGTTCGGTTTCTAGCGACGCTCCATATTTTTTTCGCGCGGTTTCACGTCTTTTCAGCACTACATAAATTTGGTTTCAGGTGAGAGCAAGTAGCGAGCACTAGAAGCAGCAACAAGCAAGAGCGAGAGAGGGAGAGAAGCAAAACCGAAAAAGAAAGAAAATGCCAGAGGACATAGGTTATACGGTAGATAATAATAGTAGTAATAGCAGCTGCGAAGCAAGTGGCTACGATCTCTATGTAACCACATTCTCTCCGACCGGTGACTTGTTGCAGCTCGAATACGCTACCAGAGCTCTCGGTAACAGCGGGTACGGCGATTCACCGATCAATCGATATATCATCGCTCGTTGATCAATCGATCGATCGATTATCGATTGATCGAGTGTTTATTTCTTTTTTGCACTTTCTTTCGTTGATCTTGCTTTGTAATTGTCTTGCGGTTTGGTTACTTTTTTTTTTTGTTTTTGAGTCTGCAGAACTGTGATTGGGATCAAATGCATGGATGGAATTGTCATGGTGATGCACGCAACTCGACGACTCTGGATTTCTTCATTTTCTTTTCTTGTTTTTTAGTTTTTTGCGGATTTTATTTAGATGTTTGGGATTTCTTTGATGTTCGGTTGTGTTTAGGGAGTGGTGAAGCTCAGATCGTCGAAGATGATGTTTCCTACTTCCAATCGGAGAATCCATTCCGTTCATCATCACTGCGGCATGGTAATTGTTTTTTTAGTTCTTTTTTCTATGATCAGTGTTAGTGAGTCCGAGTTTCAATAGAGAACGTTTTCATCTTCTTCTGTACTGTTGCTGGTATATAAATGCAAGTTGTAAGAAGAGAGGACTTAGGAGGAAGTAATTACAGCTAAAGAATGTACGAACAGTGTTAATCTAGTTTAAACTATGAAGACTTTCGTAATTTATATGTAAATTAAGCCAAGATCAAAAAGATCAAAATGCTGAACAGTGTTAATTGGATGAAGTGGTTTCTTAAGATCTAAAAATGTTGTGAATACCTATAATTTCTTTTCTGCTGAAGATCCTCTTGGTAGGTATTCAGAGTACTTGCGGTAGATGAATTTAAGAATCTTAAAATGGTTTAGCCGTGAAAAACCTAGATATTTTCAGGATGGAAAACTTGTATAGTTGAATGTGACACTTACAGTACTTAAGAATGATTCATTGAGCATTAATCCTTTTGAGTTGCTATACTTAGTCATCCGGATGCTATATATTTCAAATAGAAATGTTTTTTTACAATGCTGATGTCAGAAAATGTTTCCTTCTTGATGAGATTTTCTTTTCCAATTTTTTAAAATTGATTGAACATTTATATATATATTTAAAAAAAAAATCCATGGATGTAGTCTTAATCTTGTCTTGCTCTGATTATCAATAAGCTAGCAGGTGGGCATAGAATAAGAAATGGACATTGATGGTTAAATAAGAAAACTATATGTCATTTATTTTACATGCCACTTCTTAACTGATCTAAATAAATGTTACTCATCTTTTATGCTATTGTAATGTAGGGGTATCTGTCACCTTAAGTTTTAATAGAATGAAGTGGAGGAAGCAGATTCATATACTCAATCTCATGTAGTTGGAAAAGAGGCTTTGTTGAGTTGAGTTTTATGTCAAATCTAATCTCATCAAATAGTTTGTACAAAAATCACTGCAAATTGTATACCATGTGAATTAAGCTAATTGGTCATTCAGGAATTGCTTCAGTTAAAGCATGATTTGGATGAGGAAACGTTGAGAGGTTATAGAACCGAAACACATCTCCCTATTACTGAAGTACTCCCATGAATGGCTAAATCGTCTTTTTCTACCCCAAAAGTTGTATTTTTGTGGGGTCAAGTCCATTGGTCAAGAGAATAGAGTCTGGTGTTACAGATATGAACTTGCTATTCCATATTGTTAGAAACACATGACATGCGTAGTAGCAAGAGAGAGAGAAAAATTGTGGCTTATCATACTCGGTGGTTTGTTGTTACATATAATTTTCTATAATTGTTGAATATGCTGTCTTACATAGTTCTGGTGTTCTGCACTCATTTTCTTATGTGCATTGAAGTGTCTTTAAGTGTCTTGTGATTTGTAAATAACAGGCTTTGGCTGGATTAGCAACTGATGGAAGAAATATTGTTGCACGAGCCAAATCCGAAGCAACTAACTACGAAAGGTTTTTTGCATTATGAACCAGTGCTTAGTAGATAGATGCATTTGTTGTCAAATGCTACTACAAATGATCACATGACTTACGGATCTGGAAGTCACATGACCAGCTGTGTTTTCACATTTATTCTGGCAGTTGGCACTTCATAGAAAAAAAAAAAAAGAATAAAAATCAATGAGTTGACCTGGTGGTTTGAGTTTCTACAGCAACAAACTATTGTTGGCTTACTTGGTCCAATCCAAGTGTACCTTAATTTAATTGAACCACTTTATGTCTGACTCTCTGTCTTATGCATCATTACATATATTTTAACAGTTGTTGGTTCAATTCTAGTATACCTTTTAATAAAGTCACGTTGTCTCTGACTCTCTGCTTTTTGCATCTTTATTAATTTCAATATGCCTCTCAAGATTTAGAAAGCTCGTCGCATGTGCAAACAGCTTGATAATAAGCTTTGTTGGAGCAGTTTATACTTTATAGATAGTTACTTCAAAACAACCTACAATTACATCACTTCTCTTTCTTACAGGCATCTAGACTTGTGACAATCTTGATCTGCAGGTTGCATAGGGAGCTCATACCTGTCAAGGAACTTGCTGAGCGTATTGCTAGTTATGTGTATATGCACACAGTCTGTTGGAAACTAAGGTCTGGCAGAAGAGAATACGATCTTATTTCTTTCTTTCGTGATTGTTTAGGATGAAATTTTATCTTCCCACCAATTTATATGGCATTCTTTTTCATAATATGCTTTCCTTTTTTATTTTTATTTTTTAAAATTAAGATAAATTAATGGTGGTGCAGACCATTTGGATGTGGAGTAATTCTTGGAGGTTATGACAGAGATGGACTGCAACTATACATGATTGGACCTTCTGGCATTTTCTATGTGAGTACCATAAGAAATGAAGTCGTGCAAATACTCGTAAATTTGGTGTTCTTCATTCGTTGCTTCCTGGAACCCGTCTATGAATAGATTTCAGATTGCTATTATGTTACATGTCACTGTTTTCATTTTCCTAATTTTCTTTGCAAGTTTTTGTTTTAGAGGTACTTTGGTGCTGCAATGGGAAGGGGAAGGTGCATTGCTCAAATGTAATTTCTTACTGATAGACTCATTGATGTGTTTTTGAGTGGCCTAGTTTCTCATACGATGCACTTCCAGGGATGCCACATGTTAGACCATCAGTCATCTGGATCGAATAATCATATTATCCTTATTGTTCATGTTCTCATTTTTTACCATATTATAAATGATTCAGATTAAGAGAGAGATTGGGTGTCTTTAACTTTAAAAAAAATAGACTTATATTGGATTATTTTGGTTGGGTTTATGCACCCTGTCCCATAGGTGGGCCATAATTTGGTGTTTGTATTTCAGTATTAAAATTTCATTTTCAGGATTTTCTTGTTCCCTTATTTTAAGGCCTGGATGCAATTGATGGAAAGGGAAATCAACATTATGTGTCACTCAACTTAAAAATAGAAGTGAAAAAAAGACTTTGTAGGAGGGACTATAGATACAACTTTGAAGAACAGAATCCAAATCCTAGCACATAGTTGTCTTGGGCTTGAATTTTCTTCTGTAGGCACATCCATTTTGACGAGTCTAATACTATTCAATGATGGTTGACAGGAAACTTGGAGAGTTGAAGCTTTCTGAAATGACCTGCAGGGAAGGGGTTACAGAGGTCGCTAAAATGTGAGTGGCTCTTATTCATTATCCTTTTCATTCTATACATTATGCAACAACTGACTGGATCCTTCTTTGGACATTAATGAGGGAGATGATTGGGTTATATTCTTCTTCTTCTTTTTCGCTTGCGGGTGCAGGGAGGAAGGGGGGCTAGTTATGTTTGACTACGATTATGGTTTGCTCCGCATTAAATGACTACACTTCATACTGCGGAACCTCTATATTAGATTGCAATACAGCCAAATTTAATGTATAAAAGAAACAAAAAAAGAACAAAAGAATAATAAACGAAAGGATTAATGTGTCACACAATTATAGGCTAGCTCTATGAAGGCTACCTTCATGGATTCACCCCTAAACTGAGCCAATATTTTCTGTTGCTTTCCAAGAACCTTGCCCTACTATTTATGATCATTTATTTTTTTGTGGATAATAAGGTTAGCGCTTAAAAAAAAATGAAATAACCAACTACTGAGTCATGCTAGTGGAATACATGATCAAGAAACCTAAACAAGACCAAATTATAGTGACCAGTGGGCAAATATGTTCAGAAATGTTCGGCCAATACTAAACAATACTAGATACAAGATTTCTCCATGATGAGGATACTGTCCAAAAATGTTCAGCCAATTTCAAAATTTCTAATAGTCAAGTGAATTGATTTTTTTTTTTTGAAACAGAGACAAAATGTGATATATTAATAAAATAAGAATAAGTTTACATTGGATAAACTGCAAAGATTGCACAAAAAAGAGATCTCCCTAAGCCCAAGTCCACAAGCCGGGGACTAAAATCTAAAAAGAAAGAGAGCTTCCATCAACCTCCCTGATACAGGCAATTGCCCTAATTCAATACCCAATCAGATAGAGACCACCCAGATATTACATTAGATGCCACCGCCCACAAACTAGCCTTGAATTTGATGTCTTCCCACAATTGGTGATCCTCTAGTTCGATGCCTTTGAAAATTCTTCTATTACGTTCCAGCCATATCGCCCAAAGGGTGGCATATGAAGCAATTAAACCAGTCTTCTTCACTAAACTTAAAGATCCTTGAACATGGGAGAGTGATAAGCCTTCATCGATATTTTGAGGTTCAAGTGAATTGAATTTCATTGAAGTTTTTTTGAACATTTATACAGTTTTATGTCATTTGACTTGTATTTCAGGTTTGATTTGATTGGTTGAAAATTCTGAAAGAAGTGATTCCGTCACGAGAATGATCATCTTTACTTAAGATCATCTAGGATCTTCATATAGTTCTACCGATAAATATATTTTTCAGGCATCAGAATCCCAGATATTCACCGAATGCAACTGCTTGGTTATTTTATCATAATTTGATGAAACATTTTCTTCCACAAGAGCAGTTAAACACCCAATTAGCTTTATTTTTTTTTCTGATTGTTGACACCCTAAGGGTTAGGGGGAATCAAGACTCAGTATACACGAGCACAATCGAGGTGTATGGAACCTGGGACAAACCCATTGCTATACCACTAGCCATGGAAGCTCTTATATTGTTGATGGGGAGACTTGAAACCCCCAACCTCATGAGAAGTGGGTGAGGTGCCTTACCATTTTTGTTACAAGTGGTTGAAATTAACCTAGAGCTTTTCTTTGTCATATTGCATACATCGTTAGTACTATATAATAACTTTCAAATGAGAAGTGGTTTGTGTGCAATTACAATCTTTCTGAGGTTAAAGAAAAGGTAAACAAAAAAAAAAAACTATCATGATAGAGAGTTCTCCATATGCAAACTTGGTGTGTTTATCTTGCATATTAAGAATATATACATTGGTGCTACACAGCTATTGACCTTTGGTCAAAGAGCTGAAATCACCAAATTAGTGTCTCTTGTGATAATAATGGTTTCGATACATGGATGCATTTTTTGTTCAAAATTCCATAAATAGACCCGTGTTTATAGTTTTACCATATAAATAAGATTTTTATAGAAATTTTGTGCGGTGTAGGTACAATGACCTTGTATTATTTATTCATTATGATATGAAAAATGCCCTCTTCTAATTTTCTTCTTCAATCAATATATTTTTCTCACAGGGTTACAATGTATTTGCTTCAGATATTAGCCTAACACAAAAAAATGTTCTTTGGTGGTAAACAGCATATATAGAATCCATGGTGACGACAAGGATATTCCCCTTGAGTTGGAAGTGAGCTGGATATGCGCCGAGTCAGATCATCAGCATCAGAAGGTAATTTCCCATCCTTACAGGCTTGAGGAACCTCTGTTATAGTACTCTTAAACCAAAAGTTATAATCATTGAGTAAAGTTCTAATCAAGGCTGATACTCAGACATTCTAACATGCAACCTTATTCTACAAGTTAACCGTGACTCATAAATAGGACACAGACAACTGCTTCTAAAGAGGTTTAAGCCCAAGACCTTCACGAATCTATGTTCTAAAACCATCTCAGATCCCCTCCTAATACAAATTTATTTCTATCTTACTTATTAGGTAGAAACCCTGCAACTAGTTAACATTAACACCTCACATGCAGGCTAGCTCTATGTTAGCTAAAAAGTTGTATATCCAAAATCACAAAAGTGCCCTGAAAGGTGAGAGTTTAAAGGAAAGCTTTGCTCAGCTGCTGCTTAGTCTGAAGTTATGTCATCACTACACTCAATGTTTTTGTTGATGTCTTGCCTAATAGAATTTCTTCTCTAATTCCTGTAATTAGAGTGATGACCTTTAGTTATAAATTTGGGTGCTAGTTGTTATATTGATGGTGCACATTTAGTTGAACCATGCACGATGTGTTTAACCATTTTATTAGCAAAACAGTGCCAGGACTGGTCATGAAATTGACAAGTGAAATTGGTTCGTAACTTAGTTTTAAAATTTTGGTTCTTTATGACATCAAAATTACTGTCGTAGGAAGTACCAAATTCAAGGTGAAAAGGCTCTCTACATACACATTGTTGAGGCAGGCTGGTATCAGTGTTTAGCAACTACAGCCTTCAAATCAAGACCGTAATTAATTTTTATTTGAATGGTGAGAATAAGAACATGCTAATACCATTTAACATTGTTGTGGGCTTAATGATCAGTTGGTCTAAGCAAAACCACACTGGGAGGAAGAGTTTAAGAAACAGTCTCCTTTCTGCCATCTTCTTAGCTGTTACACCAGAGAATATCCCTCACATTCACGTCAGAGACTTTCAGTTTGGTGTTTGTGTGGCAACAACCAGTCGCAAACCACATGATTGCTTTCTCTTTATTGTTGTGGCTGACACTTGCTTTCTGTATTTGTGCCATTACAGGTTCCAGATAAGCTGTTAGAGGAAGCAAAAGCAGTAGCCAGAGAAGCAGATGCAGCTTACGATTTATACTTTCTATAGCACTTGGTACAGGTGATTTCATTCACAAATTTGTACTAAAACAAAAAAAGAAGAAGTCAGTCTCAATATCAACTGAAAATTGATCTCGTATAGCAAACACAATCGGAGTATACATCAGAAAAAACTGAAGACAAACAAAAGTGCCATACCCTTCCATTTGGAGGGTGTTAATGTTGCCTGCAAAACATTTCACTATTGTCATGTAAAATCCCAAACTGTAATTGATATAACTTTTGAACCTAAACTTGCAGGTGCTATAGTCTTGTGCAAGGAATAAAGAAGGAACATACCATTGAGGCCAAATCATGGAGGTTAGACTTGATAGTTTCATTTCTTGAGTATTATTATCAATATTGTGGATGTACTTGACATCAGCAAAATTGAAACACACACAAACACTAGTCTTAGCTTTTGCTTGCCATAAATTTGGATGATTAAAAAAATGAATCAATCTTTCAGGATCTATTTCTTATCATGCAAAAATTTTAGCAGGCCTCCAACTCTTTCTTCCCTTCTAATGGGGTATAACTTCGCACGAAGGTGAAACAATTTTAAAGTAGACAAACCAGAAAACCTGAAAATGTAAAACAGAAGATTTTTTTTTTTTTTTTTTTTTTGAGAAGAAACAATAAATATTTTATTAATATCATAAAATTCTTTGTTAACATAAGTTTGCACCAGAGGTGCATGTATAGCTTGCCGGACTCAATACTCCTACTGTTGAACATCTTCCTTTTCCCCCTTCCCGCCTAAACATAATCACTTTACCAACCCGCCAAGAGATCCCCTCATGATCCTTGACTCATGCAAGAAAACCAATTAACATACCAACTAAAGATCGAGAATCCTTTTACTCATACGTGTTTGACATTAACTTAATTTCGTCCCATAATACAATCTCTTCTTTCAATGTGTCATTGAATACCCTTTGGTTGCGTTCTAGCCACAGTGCCCACATCACATGTAGGAAGCAATTAGTCCCATCTCCTTACCCGATTTGCTGAGTTTTGTGTTATGGTTAAAAACCAATTGTGCCAAATTGGAGGAAGTAATTTGCCACCCGAGTATAAAAACCAATTGTGCCAAATTGGAGGAAGTAATTTGCCACCCGAGTATAAAAACCAATTGTGCCAAATTCTTCTAGCTAGGGTGCACATGAACAGGATATGATCTATAGATTCGCCTTCCGGTATACACAGTAAGCCAACAATGCGGAGAGTAACATGTAGTAGAACACCGTCTTTACAACACATCTTGGGTGTTAATTTTGTCATGAGCTACAAGCCACCCAAATACCTTCACTTTAGAAGGAACCTACGCATTTCATACACATGAAGCAAGGGGGAAGGCTGTAAAAGGGCTATCTATGAGAATCTCAAAATATGATTTGCAAGAAAATTTTCCTGAGGTATTAGGTAGCCAGGTGTACGTATCTGGGTCACTACTAAGTCTAACCCGTCGGAATAAGACGGTCTGTCTCATTTTGTTCCCTAATTGCAAGTCCTCTAGAGAACAATACCAATCTTCTTAACCACTTAGTCCCAAGGTTCTGAACCAAAAGGCTGAGAACAATACCAAACAAGAAATGAATGAAAGTCGATGTTTGCTAGTTTACTGTCATCACAAGCTGTCATCACAAGCTGCAGAACTGAAAAGTTTAAATTCCTCTACCAGAACCTCAATCATTCGACCTCTACATAAGATGTCACAGGAGTATATCTTCCCCAGAACAAACTGCTGCCAGCTCTAAGAAAGAGCATGGCCAACTTCAACAAATAACCTAAAGAGAAATTACCCAACAATCCCCTTAAAGAGACCAAAAGCAGATTATCAAGAACCAAAAAAGATTAAAAAAAAAATGGAAGGATTTAGTTGTACATCTAGGTGGGACAATGGAACATTCTTAGATTAATAAAGCTTCAAAAATCCTGGAAAGCAGACATACAAAGACTGACTTTACAGAAAAAATGACTTGCTCTCTCTCTCTCTCTCTCTCTCTCTCTATCTCTCTCTCTCTCTCGTCATGAACTGAGAAGTTGAAGATGGTGTTCATTGATCTCATGAGAAACAATTTAGGACACAGAACTACAAGAGAATTTGAAGTGCACACATCTTTACATGGAAGAGAAAAGACGAAAAAATAAAGTGATAAATACAATATAACACAAACCATTCTCACCGCAAACCTTGGGACATGATGTTATTCCAGATCCCCCAAGAAACTGCAGAACTTTTGCACAAATAAAATGAGATCACCGACGAACTCAATTGAGACCACTGTGGAGTATCAGATGTGCCTTCCAAGAGTACTGAATGATGAAGCTTCTCTTCTACTCAATCCAAGTCATTCCCACGGGTGGTTAAGAAAATTTCCCAAGAATAGCCATCATCAATAGGCTCATCCAGGGTATAGAAAGAAGTACCTTAATTTCTGCTCCTGCCCGAATCATTCTCTTAAATACCTGACATGAACTTCACCAAACCCAAGTAAAACAAACCTTCCACACCAATCTTCGTGTTAGGCTCAAGCATCTGAGACACTCCAGAAAAAACAGTCCCAATCATCACCATAACAATGTCCCTGATGCTCTGGAACCAGGAGGACTAAACATCTGACATTATAACTGCTGCCAGAAAAATTCTCCTAACCAGATGTGCCAATGTCCTTTCCATGGTCTTCTTCATGAATATTTCTCCTCATCCTTCTCAGCCATATCTCATAATCCATAGGATAGGGTGTCCCACAAAGACTGTCCACATAATCAGCGAAGGCTTTCAGCACAGCTGAGATGTCCCCAAGCTTTTGCTGAATAACCCGTCTCGACCAAGACACCTCCCTCCACTGCAGTGCCCCTTCAACGGAATCCAAGTCTGGAAAAACCCCACCCGATGAAAAATAAAGCAAGTAAACCAGGCTCTCTGCGTCCGAAGCTGAACATAGCTTCCCTTCCTGGAGGGCGTAAGTAGAAGAATAGTGAAGATTCATAGCTGGTCGGTCCCTCTCTTCCAATATCGCATGCCCCCAGCCAATAAGAACATAATAAGGATGCCTAACACCAGAGCTCACCCGAATCACATTTTCTGGCCTAATATCTCCATGTCTAATGCCAGCAGAGGCTGCAGTAGACAGTGTTGATAAGCAGTCATGGCAGCATCTGAGAGCCTCATCTGAACCGAACCGCCCTTTGTTCACCAAATCAGCTACTAACTCACCAACCGGGCTGCTCACAAGAATTGGGGTCCCACACCACGGGTGGTCACAGTTTCCACCTGAGCTTGGTCTTCGACATTGACCCGGATGAACTATCCTGCCAGACGCAACTAGCTGGGGAAGATACTTGCTGGAAAGACCTCTCTGTTTCATCACAGTTAATACTTTAGTCTGTCTCTGAACTTGATACCACAAGTTCATATCCTCCCAAGCTGGTTCTAGCTGAGAAGGGTGAGAACCAATATACAAAAATAAAGACTTTCTTGGCTCTTCTACAGGCGTTGCACTGTAGAACGAAAGCTCGCCATCACTCAAAACCTCATTGATCTGAAAACCCTTTTGCAAATCTGAATCCTCCAACCACAAAACAGATCCCGCCTCCAGCTTCATTGCTTCCTTGGACTCATCCCGGACTTCAACAATTTCTGAGGAGACACCATGCTGTTGGTACCGGAATAAACCATTTCCATTCACCCTGCCATCCTCTAATTGCCTTTCGGTTCTGCGAATTTGGAGACGAGGACCATGATCAGAAGCTAAATCCTCAACTGAATGCTTCGGTACCCCGGCAAATTGAACAATGCAATGGAAGGTTGCTAGAAGCACCTGTAGAGCACCAATATCTCCCCAGTTAGCGTTCCCGAGCTTGTTCCAAATCCTGTCAATTGAAGAAACTGTGATTTGTGAATGCTTCTTAAACCATTCGGCAGCGCATTCATAAATATTGTTGACGTCAAAATCAAAATTATTCACATCTCCTTCAACTTTTATTACTCCTCCATACTGAGAATCAAATAGAAGCACAAAAACAGAATTAGAGTTGTGAAGAACATTAGATCTGCTTAAGCGTCTTGAGAGTAGTATACGTAGAGCGAAGAAGAGGGCTTCCCCCAAAACCGAAATAGAAGGCTGCCAATCACTTTCCCTTGAAAGACTCCGTACATCTGGTCTTAGTAGTGCTATTTCAAGGATATCGTCCCATTGTCCATGTGAATGCCTAGGGTTCTTTAGCATTATAGCAGTGGCACAAAGATGATCAAGCTTTCCACTTGCAATTGCCTTTTCTGCAGGATAGAACTTTAAACTAGCACTATGTAAACAAGAAACAGAGAAAGGGAAGGGCCCTCCCTGACTCCAAAATGCATCCCACAAGCCCTTCACACATGTATGCAGGAAATCTTCAATGGCAAGATAAGCAGTTGCTTCAACAGCATCTGATGTTGAAGCATAAACAGCATTGGGCATCCGAATCAGCTGCTGAAACGAAACCCCTTCTAATGCATAGTCAAATTTTTGTATTTCAGTTAGATCAAAAGGGGCATCAAAAACAGGCTTGTTGGATGCTGAATTTTCTGATATTGCAGAAAACCAGTTCCCAAGCTTTTCTGTCAGGATTTCACTGTCCACAAACCTTCGGAGAAACTCTTTTCGACCCCGAGGCCTGCTACCTGATGATACACTTGACCTTTTTGTCCCAGACCCTACTGATACACGGTCTGGGGATCCCCCTGTAAAGAGAAAAAGAGTTTTAAGGCAAACTACACAAGATGAAAAACAAGTAAGAGTTTCATATGGACAAGGGAATAAAGAAAAACAAGTGTAGCATACTTTATTCTGCAGAGGAACTTGTACATAACAAATGCCAAGATGTAGATTTCTAGGATTCGGGTGGATGAAAAGTAATAATTAGAACTCCCAGGACACAATAAATGGTATGCAGATTAAAATCCTAACCACCATTAATGAACTTGATTACGGGCCAAGAAGTTTACTTTTAAAGGACATGGGGTAGATTACAGAGAACAGAAATATGAAGTTAGAGAGTTATAGGTAATCCAAGAAAAACTTCTAGTTAAGTTCCTAGTAATCCCAAAATTTTGAAAAAAATAGAGAGAACCAGATAACTTTTGCGGAGTTCATCTATAGTTTCAGGGATTAAGATCTGTTCTGAAGCAAACAACTTAACTCTAATCAATGACAGTATAGTTTTCGCACATGATAGTTTTATGACTTTACTAATAGTTTCAAGGAATTTTATGCTATCTACCATCCTTCTGAAGAGTGATTTTTGCCACTGCACATATTGCCCCCTTTTTTTTTTCTATAAAATCCATTAACCACACAATCGCACAGAATCGATTTCATGGCTGAGGATTTACACCCATACAATTTCTTCAAATTTTGCTCATATCCATTTTTTCTTTAAATTTACCTTTTTTCTACTTTACAGTTACAGTAAATGAATTCGATAGAGAGAAATTCGAAGGCATGGATGAGCTCACAATTCTGACAAGGTTTGTTCTCTGTCTATTTATTTTGCAAGTTCCAGCATATTTGCAAGCAAGCTTCAGACATTATTATTGGTAAGAGTACTAAAAGTAAGATCATCCAAATATAGGAAAATATAGTTCACCAATGCATAAAAAATACATCCAATTTTGAAAATCTTGCCAAGTCATACCTGCAACTGGCCTTATTAAATAAAACCTCTCTAATAATTAAAAGATTTCAATTAAGCCACATAGTATTGATATATTAATAACATGACCTAACATGTATCAAAACACATTCAATATGCAATGTATACCTAACAAGGAATAAATTACTCAAGGGTAGTTGCCTTCCTGTACTATATATAATTTATATACAATGTATCACCAAGATATACATGATCCTATTCCTATGATGATGAAAGCACCCTTACCACTAGCATATATAGTTGCCACACCCTCCAAAACCATTATTTCATTTCGAATTACTTCTTTAAGCTCTCTTTCTTTACATTCTTCCTTAATGAAAGTGCAGATTTTAGACCTAATTAATTAATGGTATCTTATCTCTTGTCACACTTTAACACTAACATAACAAGATCACTAGCTCAAAAATTAAGGCAGGTTTTGAAACTCAATTTTGTGATATTTAAACCTAGAACTCCAGAACCTTCTACTCAAACAATTTTTTCTACAACTATAAAACGTTTAAAAAAAAAAAAAAACTTCAGAGCAGAAAACATTGAGCCAACTCCAATCAGGTCAGTCAAAACTTTTTTTTTTTTTTTCTTTAATCTCTCCATAAATTTTCTCAACTTCTCTTTCTAGATTTTTTGGTAACTGATCAAATCTCTATGAAATTGAGAGCCAATTCTGATCATAAGCGATGAAAAAACGACCTTTATTTGTGAACCAAACAGATCATAAACAAAAATCAAACACGCATGAAGGATAAGCCATCTGAATTTGCAAAGAAAACATGAATGAAACAGAAACCCTAAATTCAAGTCCTTCAGAGCCCAAACAAAGCCGAAAAGATCGAATCTATCAACACTGATACGTGTAACAGAAAGTAATTCTTTTAGTCTAATCTTTCAAAATCACAACCTAACAAAAACACATAAATTTGTAGTGAATCAAAGTTCCAAGTTCATCTATGTAGTAAGCTTGTTTGTTTACCTTCCATTAGAATTAGGGTTTTGCGAGCAGCTTCAGATCGCAAGCATAAGACTGACTTCTCTCTCTTTCACTCTGTGAAAATCTTCGCAGCTTTCAAAGAAAAAACCGCTTTTTCGTTGAGTCTCTCTCTCTAGTGAGCGAGCGAGCGAGCGATTTGATAATCTTTCTCTTGCTGACGTTTCGATCTGTAAGTTTCTCTTCTTTTAAATTCTCTTATCGCGATTTATTCAATACGTTACGCTGTGCTCGCTTGTTCATTTTTCTAACATACAACTCATTGACTTCATTTTTCTTCCTTTTTAATCGAAACAAGAACCCATTGTCCCAGTTCTAATTTCGCCAATTCTAGTTCCAGGATTAAGAAATACAGAAAAACTAGCTAATATTAAACTGTATAGACATCGATATGAATCAACTAAGGTCTGTTTGGAATAACTTTTTTAAAGTATTTTTGAAACAAAAATACTTTTAAAAATATTTTGTAACACTTGTTTTTAGGCAAATTACAATGAAAAAAAAGTAATTTTTTGCTTTTAGAAAAAGCTGAGTGAGATTAATTTTTTTCAAAAGCGTTTTTAAAAAAACTCTCCCAAACAAGGCCTAAATTAAACTAAAAAAATGCTAAGACGTCCTTATATTTCAACATAGAAAAATGAAAGAAATAAATTCATATAGCGAATTTTATGTAATTAGAAAAAAATTTAGTTAGATTAAGACATTTGTCTTTAAAACTCAACTATATTAATATGCTTCTTCCGTCCAATTCTATTAAAGGTTAAATCGATATTTACATGACTTGTCTTAAAAACTGTATTAAAAAAACATATATTAATGTTAGTAGGAGAGGATGAGACTGATCAAATGAAAATTAGAAAAGAAAAAAAAAATCTTAGAGACTTGTTGTAAGTGATGATTAGAAATTTTATACATTTTATGTAGATCATGAAGCATTCTTTTGATAATCAAATTCTTTGCATCCATAGAAAATGGTGATAAAATATAGTAATAATATTAGTTTACATCTACATAAGGTCAACATAATCTAAACATCATTTTGATCATGATGTTAAAGGCAAAACTCAAATTTAGGCATATTTTACTTTTAAGTTGAAAATTAATGCATCAAATGATACTAAAAGATAGAACATTTTGCTTAAATCTAACTTAGAAGTTTCAAGCTATAAAAATTAATAATAATAATAATAACAATACTTTACATATTTAGATAATTAGATAAATAAGAAGACATCAAGAGAAAATATCACTCTTTTGGATCCCAATGAGAAATTATTACCATGATGCTGCGTTTCATGCCGTGCACGGTAAGCTAAAACTCATGATGGAAGGGTATGATCTCAAGTACCAATTCCCACCAAACATAAAAAGCTTCCAATCTATCAAATCACATCACAGCCATTGATCTCTATGAAACTCTGTGAGTCCTCCGCCTGATCTCTCCAGAGTTTTCAAGAAGGAAAAGATCAGGTGGTCCGGAAGCTCCAATGAAACCGTGGCCCCCATTCTCCAGTTGCGTGCAACTCATCATGAACCAGAGTGGGAATCATTTTGCTACATAATCATCCTCATCGTGGTTTCCCGGTCCCACTAAGTCAAAATCTCTCGATACTTTACACGATACGATATATCAATTAAAAAACGCGAGAATTTAATAAATTTTTTGGAGAAACACAAAGACAAACATCCAACGAAGTGACGATCTCGTCTAATAGTCAAAATGGTCAAAACGGCCCAATTTAAAATCCTCCGTCGTTAAATACCGAAAATACCCATTAGTCAAGTTTGTTTTTACTATCAACGTCTCATATCAAAAGCCTCCTATTTCAACTTGCCTTGTGGATTTATTTTCTTGATCTTATTCATCTTATTATATATTCTGATTACCCCCAAATGAGCTATTTGTCGGAAGGGTTTTTTTTTTTTTTTTTTGAAAAACTATTTTGAATGCTATCAGATATAAATTTTTATATTTCCACATAATCATAGGAATAAAAATATTGTATTTAATTTATTATTCTTACTACAATTGATAATATTAAATAGTGTGGCATTTTTCTTTCTTAGAAAAACCATAAAAAAGACAAGATAGGAAGTAAGTTAAATAACTAGATAAACTAGATACCACTCATCTAACTTTTTTCCGAAGATATAAGGTCGGCTACATTAATTCACTTTCTTCACTTCAGTTTATCAAAATAATAATTAATCATATTTTAAATAAATTTCATAAATATCAAATTTCAAAGAAGTAGCATGGCTTATCTCAACAACACATCAAAAGTAAATATTATTTATATAAGCCCACTATTAGTGCCTTTGTTATCTCTATTTTTTGACATAATAGGTACTCTTATCTATTTACTTCTTTTCAATTCAATGACAAGATTATTTGCAAGTTTAACTTTCAATGAAAATATTCAACTCAACATTTTTTTTTCAACCACACCAGGTGAGCTAAAAATATTGAATTCAAAAAACATTATTATTTTTAGGGACTGATGCAAGATCAGAGATAATTGAAACCCTAATAGAGCAAGACAAGTGCAACAATAAGATAGATACATACAGTATCTAAATTCAAAGTAAATGCATGGCTCTGTAAGATAAGGGGCGGTTAGGTCCTACAGGAAGAGTGGTGTCCTTAAACAAAAACATTGTTTTAAAGTTAAAACACTAATAAAATTGTAAGGAAAAACTTGGGTTTGAAGCGTATACTGAAAGAGATGTTCTGCAAAGAAAGGAGAAAAAAAATACTAGATGCCATTTAGAAGATACCTACATACATTCATACTGAAACTGGGACCTAGGGATTGTTCTATTCTCAAACTGCAAAGCAAAGATGAGTCCTCTATGCAATATTGGTCCTCATCAGGCACATTCACAAAGGCTTCAAAAGTTAAAAAAAGGGTGGCCCACAACAACAAAACAAGACAATTACTAAACCCAAAAGATACATACATTTATTTAGAATGCCAAGTGGCAAGTGGCATGCATCCGTGACAAAAAACAAGTGGGCCCAAGGGGCAGCCCATCAAGATCAGCTCAAACATGCTTCTTCTTTTTTTTTCTACTTTTTTCTGCAATTTTTTATTTTTATTAGTTTGGTGAAGACTTATCTTCACATAGTAAGAGAAAGAAATCAAAGTGCAGAAAATGCAGAAGAAAAAAAATTGGAACAAGTTCTTGTAAATTACATAATTGAAAAAATAAAATGAGTGCATGAGCTCATAACAAAAATCCTTGAAAAAAATATAAGAAAATCTAGGCGAGCTCAATTTATTGCATAAAATATAGAAAATTAGTGAAAGTCGTACAGTAAGCAAGCTTGAATGAAAAGCCCATGAAAAATCTAAAGAACCCCTGTCCCAGTTACATTGCCTTGAACATTTAAGAATTCCTAATAAAAATCCAAAACCTTAACCCAAAGTGGCAAGAATATGAAAAATTTAATGAACTAAAACCTGTTATAGCTGGAAACTAAGCCCTTGTACCGAGTCTTGAAAATCATAAGCACTTGGATTTAGGCTCATCTGATGATCCCATGCTCCTTGTGACGTATAGGGAGGGTACGATGACCACGGTTGGATTTGCTGCATGCTTGATGATGGTACTGAGTTACCATAATCCATGCAATCCAATGGCTTGCAATCAAAATCGTAGATAATCTGACAATTTGGAGCAGGTCGTGTGTTAAAATTCCCAGTGGGCCCATAATCAAGATTATCACAATTAAAGTTGTAGTTGTTCATTGGCATCGGAACAGTGGAACCCACATCGAAGAACATGCTTGGAACTGATGGACAATCGTAGCTCCAGTTCTGATGGTGATGATGGTGATCAGTGGGAGTCATGTATTTAAGCGGTTGTGCGAGCACTGGAGCAACGAAGGAGTTCTGATGATGATCCAGTGCTCCACGTGAGTACTCAATCATCCCTGCTTCACCTTCAAATATGCAATCCTGACGCTTCACTAATCCAATTTTTTCACTCACCATTTCAATCTTCGAATCCAAGGATCCAAGCAGCTCTCGCAACTCGTCTTCCTTCAACTCGTTGACCAAATCCGCGTTGTTCTTCCGACGAAGCTTCGAGACTTCTTCTTCCATCTTCTTCTTCCGATCTTCGAACAGATCGAACAGATTTACGCTTCGCTTGCTTCGTTCTTGCTTGCCGGAGCTCTGAAACTTGTCGATGATCCGGTGAACTTCGTCTCGGTTTTCCGGCCAAACTTCAACGGGTTCGGTCAGGCGATCGGTACTCGGAGGATTGTCGTTGTTAGTGGTGGTGGATCGGCTAAAGATGATCATGCAAGCGTCGACGCCGCAGAGGATGGAAAATTCGTGGATCTTCTTCTTCAATCCTTTCTTTCTCTTTATGAAGGTGGCGTTTCGAGACTTCTCTCTTGGTATTAGCTCCATACTGATCTTTGCGCGTCCCATCTGATTTCATGGATAGATTTTGATCAAAACAAACACACATACAAAACAAAAATCGAGATTTAGTGAAAAACTCAAGGGAGTTTCATGCATTATTGAAAACAAATATTTGAGAAAAATCTAGAGGTTTTGATGAAAAACTCAGAAGGAGATTTCTCAAAGAACATGAAGAGATAGAGAGATTGGAGAAGAAATTGAAGAAATTACATATAGAGGATTAAAGAGATTGATTTTGTTAAAAAACGATAGAGAAGAAGACCAGAAGAAGGCAATAAACCAAAAAAAAAAAAAAAGTCCAAATTTAATGAAAAACTCAGAACGAGATTTCGTGAAGAACAGGCAGAAATAGAGATTAGCGAAGCAAACTTGAAGAAATTACAAAGATCGATTTCGTTAGAAACGAATAGAGAAGAAGAAGAAGAAGGCATTAGCCAAAATAAACAAACAAAACAAAAGTGAAGAAAAAAGATACAGAGAGGAAGGTTGAAGAAAAGGATACAGAGATGAACCAATGAATATTGGAGAATAATTTTTCTGTATATTGAGAATTGTTTGATTACATGTCTAACACATATATACTATTCTAGTTACACATATTACAGAAAGAATGCTAATATCTCTCTATTACAATCCCTAGAATAATGTTAAGCATATACAAATCTCTTAATTATAGAAAAAATGCTAATATCACAAATCTCTTAATTATAGAAAGAATGCTAATATCTAGAATAATGCCAATTATATACAAATCTCCAAATTATAGAAACATATCATATAATTAGGAGATAAATCCGACAATACTCCCCCTCAAGCTGGATCAAGGGGATTAATTGAGCCAAGCTTGGAAAGATCTTCATAATCTGGGGTTAAATTTGCCAACAACTGAAAAATCTTGTCTTCCTCAGCCCTTTTTAACAAGATTGCTGAGTCAGTGGTATGTGGTCGATAGACCGCTAATTCATTCCACATGGTCTTCATGCGACCAAGAAACCGAACAAAAGGTTTACCTTCTTGTTGGAAAGAGGCAATATACTTCTTGAGTTGGAACACCCGTGCAGAATTATTATGATTTCCATAAAACTCTTTTACGACACTCCATAAATCCGCAGCCGAGTCGGAATAACTGAAAATCTCAGCAATATGTGGCTCCATCGTATTAAGCAACCACGATTGGACCATCTGATCATTAGCAAACCAAGTCTTGTATTGAGCAGACTGGACATCCGGAGCGGCATTGCTCCCATCAATAAAATCAATCCGTGATCTCCCACCAAGAGCTAATGTCACTGCCCTCGACCAAGGAAGATAATTAAAATCATTCAATTGAACCGAGCATAATCGCTGATTCGAATTGACATCAGAAGAAGAAGATAAAATCAATCCGTGATCTCCCACCAAGAGCTAATGTCACTACCCTCGACCAAGGAAGATAATTAAAATCATTCAATTGAATCGAGCATAATCGCTGATTCGAATTGACATTAGAAGAAGAAGATAACGGAACAGTAGAACTTTCCGTGTTGGATGGAACTATTTCGGCCATTTTTGACAGAATAGAAACAAGAACAATCGAATTAATTATTATTATTATTTTTGATAAAAAATAATAATAATAATAAAAATAAAATAAAATAAAATAAAATAGTCGGGGTTGAAATCAATACCACCCCTTTAATGAGACAAGATATGATGCTTTTGGAATCAATACCACCGATGTTTTTTTTTTTTTTTTTCACTGGAACTACTTCTGAAACCCACAGTAACTGCAACAACTCAAGGTAACGTAGCAACCTACGATAACTCACAATAAAATAAAATAAAATAAAATAAAAACAGGTCTTCACCTTCTCTGCTGCAATGCGCACAGTGATATAAACGCTGCAATAGCAGTAAAATTTCTTCAACCCACGGTTTGGCTCTGATACCATGAAGAAAAAAGATACAGAGAGGAAGGTTGAAGAAAAGGATACAGAGATGAACCAATGAATATTGGAGAATGATTTTTCTGTATATTGAGAATTGCTTGATTACATGTCTAACATATATATACTATTCTAGTTACACATATTATAGAAAGAATGCTAATATCTCTCTATTACAATCCCTAGAATAATGCTAAGCCATATACAAATTTCTTAATTATAGAAAAAATGCTAATATCACAAATCTCTTAATTATAGAAAGAATGCTAATATCTAAAATAATGCCAATTATATACAAATCTTCAAATTATAGAAACATATCATATAATAAGGAGATAAATCCGACAATAAAAAGCTTAAAGAAAAACTCAGAGATTTCATGAAGAACATTAAGAGCTTTGAGATTAGAGAAGTTGAAGAAATTACAAAATAGAGGATTAAAGAGATTGATTTCGTTAAAAATCGATCAAGATTTTGAAACCTTACCTTAGGAGTAGTGAAGAGGCGGAAGAAGAAAGAGAGCAAGAATGGCGGGAAAAAGAGACAGTTGATCTTCAGACAAGGCAATAATATGTATTTTGTGCGTAAATTTTAAGGTTTTGTACAGTAAATATCTAGAAGGTTTCTAATTAACACGTGCAGTACAAAAATCTCAAAGAAATCTTTAGAGAATCTTTATACCATTGTGTGTAATTAATTTTGCAGATCATTAAGAAAATAACATAAAACAAACAAATAAATAAATAAATAAATAATAGTAAGTAGGAAGCTGTGGATGATTAATCAAAGCTGTCACACATTTAGAAACTAATTACAAAAAAAAGCGTTAAAACAAATAAATAACTAAGCCTTTGTGAGAGATGAAAAATAAATAAACAAAAAAAACTTAATAATTCAGCAATTATGAGAAATATTGAGATGTAAGTTCTACTAGTTGGATATATACGAGACAACTGCAGATTTTGTTAAGGACCCATTAATTGTTGAACCAATTGTAATTTACATGCATTATAATGAGTAAAAAGACATGATTGATAAATGATAAGAAGAATGCATTAAACAAAAAAAAAAAGGTGCAAATTTAATGAAAAACTCAGAACGAGATTTCGTGAAGAACACGCAGAAATAAAGATTAGAGAAACAAATTTGAAGATATTACAAAGATCGATTTCGTTAAAAACAGATAGAACTCAGAACGAAATTTCGTGAAGAACACGGAGAAATATAGATTAGAGAAACAAATTTGAAGATATTACAAAGATCGATTTCGTTAAAAACGGATAGAAAAGAAGAAGGCGGAACTAACCAAAATAAACAAACAAAACAAGAGTAATGGGCATGCAGTCCGTGAAGAAGGCATTAACCAAAATAAACAAACAAAACAAGAGTTACGGACAGTCCGTTCCAATGTGGTGGAGGTCATGGGACGCTTACTATAGTTAATGGTTTTGCCTGAGGATATGAGAACTAATGGTGGTCGGCTGGTATATCGGGTTATTTTGTCTGTTAGGTGTGTCGCAGGTTAGTTTTTTTTGTACATGCAGTAATCTGGTTTGAGGTGTTCATACAGTATAGTTGAATTCTTCACAATTTACTCCTAGCTGTCAGAAATTGCTTTATTCTCTAGACTTTAGGTTGTATACTATTACTTATTTTTATATATAAAGTATTTTGTTTCTTCCTCGGGCAAAAAAACAATACAAAACAAAAACTTAATGATCAGAAGGAGATTTTATGAAGAACATGAAGAGATTTGAGATTAGAAGAAGAAGAAGAAGAAGAAGGCATTAACTAAAATAAACAAACAAAACAAAAACTTAATGAAAAACTCAGAACGAGATTTCATGAAGAACACTAAGAGATTTGAGATTAGAGAAGAAGTTGAAGAAATTACCAAATAGAGGCTTAAAGAGATTGATTTCTTTAAAAATCGATCAAGAACAAGAAGGGTTTTTTGAAACCTTACCTTAGGAGTAGTGAAGAAGCAGAAGAAGAAAGAGAGCAAGAATGGCGGGAAAAAGAGAGTTGATTTTCAGACAATATATAGAAGGTTTCTAATTAACACGTGTCAAAGAAATCTTTAGAGAATCTTTATACCGTTGTGTGTAATTAGTTTTGCAGATCATTAAGAAAATAACATAAAACAAACAAACAAACAAATAAATAAATAATAGTAAGTAGGAAGCTGTGGATGATTAATCAAAGCTGTCACACATTTAGAAACTAATTACAAAAAAAGCGTTAAAACAAATACATAACTAAGCATTTGTGAGAGATGAAAAATAAATAAACAAATAACCAAATAATTCAGCAATTCTAGCTAGATATATTTGAAACAATTGCAAATTTTGTAAAGGACCATTAATTGTTGCTTGAAAAGATTATCAATAGTGCAAAGGAAAAAAATAAATGCTACGTACAAAATCCTTTCTTTCATGCATAATACAAGTGTAACATGAGTTATAAAGCGTGAAAGTATTTAATGAATGAGTGTCATATTTATTAATATTTTTAGCACATAAATTAAGTGCATTATATGTCCTTGAATTATGTATTAATACATGATTTGAAGACATTCAACATATACTATAAATATATGTACTAAAATTATGTACATTTATCATTTTCTTTTAATGAAACTTTGCCTTAAAGTAATTATTAATTAATAATAAAAATATTCTCTAATTTCTTTTTCATTTATAGGTAAGAAAATATTCTTTGAATTATAAAAAACTGCTCATTCTTTTATTTATTTATTTTTTAGGTTATTAGCATCTACTTTTAATCATAAAACTTTTAATTAATTATTTGCTTTTTAATATCTTTTTTTCGTTTTCTTTTTGTGTAGCTTGGAAAATATCATTTTGAATCATGAATAATAATTGGGAGGTCAAAATAAACGAATAAGTAAATAATAATTTTATTTTAGCAACACTAAACAATAGTTAATTAAGAAAAAATAAAAAATAATAATAATAACGAAAAGATAAATTAAAGAAAATTAAATAATTAAAAAATATATATGATTAATTATAAAAGAAAATAAATATCCCTTTGAATTATAAAGGATTAGATAATGGGCAATATTTTTTTTATAATTCAAAGGATATATATTATCTAACCCAAAAATAAAAAGAAGAATAACAAATGGACAACATTTTTTATTTTTAATTAATTTAAGGAAAAATTTAATAAAAGAAAATAATAAGTATGCATGATCGTAGCACTCATTCTTGATGCATTCTTGTAATGTATGTTGAATATCATTGAATCATGTATTCAAGGGCATTTAATATACTTAATTTATGTGCTAAAAATATCAATAAGTAGGACACTTATTAAATATTTTTACGTTGGTTAAAAATAGCTTTGGGAAAAAGATAATAAATCTTGTGGGAAATGATGTGTAGTTTTTAAGCCATATGACATTACTCTTCTATTAATTACTGGTTGGGAATAACGATTTAAATCAATGGCATTTATTTAGAAAGACCCAGTTTTATAGCGGGATTTTGGGATCTTCGGAATCTCATTCTCTCTCTCTTTTTGGAATCTAAAAATATTTCACGCTGAATCAACGTCACAGCGCAAGGTATTACAATAGTCTTTTTAGCAGTTGTCCTAACATTATTCTCCACGTGCTAAAATATATAGAGTCTAAACGTGCACGTGAGTCATTTAGAAGCTTGTTCTTACTTCTTTTTTTTTAGTTGTTTTATTTATTTATTTTTTTAATATATTTTACTGGAAAAAAAAACATTTTTTACTCTTGATTAAAGAAATAAATATTAAAACAAAAGATAAAAAAGATTTGAAATGAGAAAAATTTCCCAATTTGAGATTTTTTTGATCTTTAACTAAAAATGATTATTCAGCTTTATTTAAAAAAAACAAGTGGGCGCAAGGGGCAGCCCATCAAGATCAGCTCAAACATGCTTAAATTCTCTCTTCTTTTTTTTTTTCTACTTTTTTCTGAAATTTTTTTATTTTTTATTAGTTTGGTGAAGACTTATCTTTACATAGTAAGAGAAAGAAATCAAAGTGCAGAAAATGTAGAAAAAAAAAATTAAAAACAATTGGAACAAGTTCTTGTAAATTACATATAATTGAAAAAATAAAATGAGTGCTTGAGCTCATAAAAAAAATCCTTGAAAAAAATATAAGAAAATCTAGGCTAGCTCAATTTATTGCATAAAATATAGAAAATTAGTGAAAGTCGTACAGTAAGAAAGCTTGAATGAAAAGCCCATGAAAAATCTAAAGAACCCCTGTCCCAGTTACATTGCCTTGAACATTTAAGAATTCCTAATAAAAATCCAAAACCTTAACCCAAAGTGGCAAGAATATGAAGAATTTAATGAACTAAAACCTGTTATAGCTGGAAACTAAGCCCTTGTACCGAGTCTTGAAAATCGTAAGCGCTTGGATTTAGGCTCATCTGATGATCCCATGCTCCTTGTGACGTATAGGGAGGGTACGATGACCACGGTTGGATTTGCTGCATGCTTGATGATGGTAGTGAGTTACCATAATCCGTGCAATCCAATGGCTTGCAATCAAAATCGTAGATAATCTGACAATTTGGAGCAGGTCGTGTGTTAAAATTCCCAGTGGGCCCATAATCAAGATTATCACAATTAAAGTTGTAGTTGTTAATTGGCATAGGGGCAGTGGAACCCACATCAAAGAACATGCTTGGAACGTAGCTCCAGTTCTGATGATGATGATGGTGATCAGTGGGAGTCATGTATTTAAGCGGTTGTGCGAGCACTGGAGCAACGAAGGAGTTCTGATGATGATCCAGTGCTCCACGTGAGTACTCAATCATCCCTGCTTCACCTTCAAAGATGCAATCCTGACGCTTCATTAATCCAATTTTTTCACTCACCATTTCAATCTTAGAATCCAAGGATCCAAGCAGCTCTCGCAACTCGTCTTCCTTCAACTCGTTGACCAAATCCGCGTTGTTCTTCCGACGAAGCTTCGAGACTTCTTCTTCCATCTTCTTCTTCCGATCTTCGAACAGATCGAACAGATTTACGCTTCGCTTACTTCGTTCTTGCTTGCCAGAGCTCTGAAACTTCTCGATGATCCGGTGAACTTCGTCTCGGTTTTCCGGCCAAACTTCAACGGGTTCGGTCAGGCGATCGGTAGTCGGAGGATTGTCGTTGTTGTTAGTGGTGGTGGATCGGCTAAAGATGATCATGCAAGCGTCGACGCCGCAGAGGATGGAAAATTCGTGGATCTTCTTCTTCAATCCTTTCTTTCTCTTTATGAAGGTAGCGTTTCGAAACTTCTCTCTTGGTATTAGCTCCATACTGATCTTTGCGCGTCCCATCTGATTTCATGGATAGATTTTGATCAAAACAAAAATCGAGATTTAGTGAAAAACTCAAGGGAGTTTCATGCATTATTGAAAACAAATATTTGAGAAAAATCTAGAGGTTTTGATGAAAAACTCAGAAGGAGATTTCTCAAAGAACATGAAGAGATAGAGAGATTGGAGAAGAAATTGAAGAAATTACATATAGAGGATTAAAGAGATTGATTTTGTTAAAAAACGATAGAGAAGAAGACCAGAAGAAGGCATTAAACCAAAAAACAAAAGTCCAAATTTAATGAAAAACTCAGAACGAGATTTCGTGAAGAACAGGCAGAAATAGAGATTAGAGAAGCAAACTTGAAGAAATTACAAAGATCGATTTCGTTACAAACGAATAGAGAAGAAGAAGAAGGCATTAGCCAAAATAAACAAACAAAACAAAAGCTTAATGAAAAACTCAGAACGAGATTTCATGAAGAACGTTAAGAGATTTGAGATTAGAGAAGTTGAAGAAATTACAAAATAGAGGATTAAAGAGATTGATTTCGTTAAAAATCGATCAAGATTTTGAAACCTTACCTTAGGAGTAGTGAAGAGGCAGAAGAAGAAAGAGAGCAAGAATGGCGGGAAAAAGAGACAGTTGATTTTCAGACAAGGCAATAATATGTATTTTGTGCGCAAATTTTAAGGTTTTGTACAGTAAATATCTAGAAGGTTTCTAATTAACACATGCAGTACAAAAATCTCGAAGAAATCTTTAGAGAATCTTTATACCGTTGTGTGTAATTAGTTTTGGAGATCATTAAGAAAATAACATAAAACAAACAAATAAATAAATAATAGTAAGTAGGAAGCTGTGGATGATTAATCAAAGCTGTCACACATTTAGAAACTAATTACAAAAAAAACGTTAAAACAAATAAATAACTAAGCATTTGTGAGAGATGAAAAATAAATAAACAAAAAAAACTTAATAATTCAGCAATTATGAGAAATATTGAGGTGTAAGTGCTACTAGTTGGATATATACGAGACAACTGCAGATTTTGTTAAGGACCCATTAATTGTTGATTTAAAAGATTATCAATAGTGCAAAGGAAAAAAAAAAAAGTGCTACAAAATCCATTTTTGCATGCATAAATATATTAAAGATTTTTTTTTTTTTGAAAAAAAAAATATTATATGAACCAATTGTAATTTGCATGCATTATAATGAGTAAAAAGACATGATTGATAAATGATAAGAAGAATGCATTAAACAAAAAAAAAAGGTGCAAATTTAATGAAAAACTCAGAACGAGATTTCGTGAAGAACACGCAGAAATAAAGATTAGAGAAACAAATTTGAAGATATTACAAAGATCGATTTCGTTAAAAACGGATAGAAAAGAAGAAGGCGGCACTAACCAAAATAAACAAACAAAACAAGAGTAATGGACATGCAGTCCGTGAAGAAGGCATTAACCAAAATAAACAAACAAAACAAGAGTTACGGACAGTCCGTTCCAATGTGGTGGAGGTCATGGGACGCTTACTATAGTTAATGGTTTTGCCTGAGGATATGAGAACTAATGGTGGTCGGCTGGTATATCGGGTTATTTTGTCTGTTAAGTGTGTCGCAGGTTAGTTTTTTTTGTACATGCAGTAATCTGGTTTGAGGTGTTCATACAGTATAGTTGAATTCTTCACAGTTTACTCCTAGCTGTCAGAAATTGCTTTATTCTCTGGACTTTAGGTTGTATACTATTACTTATTTTTATATATAAAGTATTTTGTTTCTTCCTGGGGCAAAAAAACAATACAAAAGAAAAACTTAATGTTCAGAACGAGATTTTATGAAGAACATGAAGAGATTTGAGATTAGAAGAAGAAGAAGAAGGCATTAACCAAAATAAACAAACAAAACAAAAACTTAATGAAATACTCAGAACGAGATTTCATGAAAAACACTAAGAGATTTGAGATTAGAGAAGAAGTTGAAGAAATTACCAAATAGAGGCTTAAAGAGATTGATTTCTTTAAAAATCGATCAAGAACAAGAAGGGTTTTTTGAAACCTTACCTTAGGAGTAGTGAAGAAGCAGAAGAAGAAAGAGAGCAAGAATGGCGGGAAGAAGAGAGTTGATTTTCAGACAATATATAGAAGGTTTCTAATTAACACGTGTCAAAGAAATCTTTAGAGAATCTTTATACCGTTGTGTGTAATTAGTTTTGCAGATCATTAAGAAAATAACATAAGACAAACAAACAAATAAATAAATAAATAATAGTAAGTAGGAAGCTGTGGATGATTAATCAAAGCTGTCACACATTTAGAAACTAATTACAAAAAAAGCGTTAAAACAAATACATAACTAAGCATTTGTGAGAGATGAAAAATAAATAAACAAATAACCAAATAATTCAGCAATTCTAGCTAGATATATACGAAACAACTGCAGATTTTGTAAAGGACCATTAATTGTTGCTTGAAAAGATTATCAATAGGGCAAAGGAAAAAATAAATGCTACGTACAAAATCCTTTCTTTCAATCTTTTTAATTTTTTATTTTAGAAAAAAGTGAGAACCCATTTTAATTTGCATTCATAGACATTAAATAAACATAAGAAGAAGATTTATTGAGTTCATGAATTGAACTTAGTGATGAAATGAAAAATAATAATAATTAACGTTAGTTTGGACTGTATACTTGTCGGTGAAAGGGCAATTGATAATTAAGTTATGGAGATAATAATTAGTAGGTTATGTAGGAGGGCTAATTCATGAGAATCTTGATTTTATGGAAGCTTTCTATTAATTACAATGAGGATATAACGGTTTAAATTAATGGTATTTATTTAGAAAGACCCAGATTTTTAGTGGGATTATGGGATCTCCGGAATCTCATTCTCTCTTTTATCTTTCTGCAATCTGAAAATATTTCACACTGAATCAATGTCATGGTGCAAGGTATTACAATACTCTTTTTAGCAGTTGTCCTAACATTATTCTTGGCGTGCTAAAATATAGGCTCCTTTAGAAGTTTCTTCTTACTTCTTTTTTCAGTTGTTTTTTTTTTTTTTAATATAATTTTCTGGAAAAAAATTTACCCTTGAAAAAAGAAATAAATATTAAAACAAAAGATTAAAAAAAAAAGATTTGAAATGAGAAAAAAAAAAATTTCCCAAATTTGAGATTTTTATAATCTTTAACTAAAAATGATTATTCAATTTTATTTTAAAAAATAAAATAGACGGTAAAATATTTGTCAAGTGATGTGGCTTGAAAATTACATACTATTTTCCACAAATTTGATGTGGTATATACCATATCAGATTTGTGGCTTTTTTTCGAGGCTATTTTTAACCAAGGTTATAATACAAGTGTAACATGAGTTAAAAATAAATAACAGCGTAAAAGTATTTAATGAATGTCCACTAATTATGCATTAATACATGATTTGAAAGCATCCAACATATACTATGAAGATATGTACTAAAATTATGTACATTTATCATTTTCTTTTAATGAAACTTTGCCTTAAAGTAATTATTAATTAATAATAAAAATATTCTCTATTTTTTTTTTCATTTATAGGTAAGCAAAAATTCTTTGAATTATAAAAAAAATGCTCATTCTTTTTATTTCTTTATTTTTTAGGTTATTAGCATCTGCTTTTAATCATAAAACTTTTAATTATTTATTTACTTTTTAATATCTTTTTTTCTTTTTCTTTTTGTGTAGCTTGGAAAATATCATTTTGAATCATGAATAATAATTGGGAGGTCAAAATAAACCAATAAGTAAATAATAATTTTATTTTAGCAACACTAAACAATAGTTAATTAAGAAAAAATTTAAAAAATAATAATAATAACAAAAAGATAAATTAAAGAAAATTAAATAATTAAACAAATGGTATGATTAATTATAAAAGAAAATAAATATCCCTTTGAATTATAAAGGATTAGATAATGGACACTTATTCATTAAATATTTTTACGTTAGTCATTTATTTTAAACTCATGTTACACTAATATTGTAACCTTGGTTAAAAATAGCTTTGGAAAAAGATAATAAAACTTGTGGAAAATGATGTGCAGTTTTTAAGTCATATGACATTACTCTTCTATTAATTACTGGAACGGTTTAAATCAATGGCATTTATTTAGAAAGACCCAGATTTATAGCGGGATTTTGGAATCTTCGGAATCTCATTCTCTCTCTCTTTCTAGAATCTGAAAATATTTCACGCTGAATCAACGTCACAGCGCAAGGTATTACAATAGTCTTTTTGGCAGTTGTCCTAACATTATTCTCCACGTGCTAAAATATATAGAGTCTAAACGTGCACGTGAGTCATTTAGAAGCTTCTTCTTACTTCTTTTTTTCAGTTGTTTATTTATTTATTTTTTTTAATATACTTTACTGGAAAGAAAAAACCTTACAAAAGATAAAAAAAAGATTTGAAATGAGAAAAAAATTCCCCAATTTGAGATTTTTTTAATCTTTATCTAAAAATGATTATTCAGCTTTATTTTTTAAAAAAAAGAGAGGCTTTATTTAAAAATAGACGGTAAAATATTTGGCAAGTGAAGGGTTTTTTTTAACATTTAAAAAACACTCATCTCTTTGTGTTGATTTAAACATTTTAAAATAAAAGACAAAAAATATTTGTCAATTTAAACATTTTATTCTCTTTTATTTAGAGTCAAATTCATATAGAGGGTGAGAATTAGAGGTTTTATATTACTTGGATGGAGAGGAAAATTATAATCAGGAATTAGTAGGCATCGTGGTCATATTCTTTCAATACTAGGAATGTATGTTGTGTTACTGTCAAGGAGATACGAAGTGAAAAACATGTAATTTACTTTTTGTTCAGAAATTTCTCTCTTATCACAGGTACTGATAGCAGTAAAGAAAAACATGAAAAGAAAAGAAGATATTAATGCAATCATGAACGCCTGACTTGTTATTACTTATGTAATATGCCAAAACAAAAAGAGTTAAAAAATATGAGCTGAGACACTTAGCTCATAAAAACTCAAATTTAAACTGATATTACAAACTAACATTTTCAGAAAAAGTGCCTTTACCCCTGTAATCCACAATCAAGGCAGATTTAGAGAAAATTTAATTGTCCTCTCCTTTTTTTTTTTTTTTTTTTCTGTCATCTGTATTTTCTGGTGAAAAATAAACAAATTAAACATGCCTAAAATATAATTCAGCAAGTACTCAAAAGGCTAATTAAACCCTCTTCCACTTTTATCAAAACAATCATCACAAACCTTTACCACATATACTAACAGTGGATTGAAAAGAATATCACCAATCTCCTTAATGAATTGGTTAACCGATTCCGTAAAGAGAGGCTGTCATCTATGTCTCCCAACAAGACAGAATTGTAGGATCCAAAATTTTGGGCAAGGATATTGAATAGACCGAGCTGAGATGATCTTTTGGGTGCTTGGTAAGTAAATGGAGAAGCTATAGGTACTAACTAATCATAACCAAACTTGCCCCCCTTTCCGTGTATACTAGAAGCGTCGCAGAAGAAATATAACTAAGCTCTTTGGGGTGGGGTGTAATTCCTTGCTTATTTAATATCAAAAGGTTGGCTGACTACGCCAGTAATGAACTCTCAGAAGCTTTCACTCAGTTTTTCAGAGTAAATACCCAACTATTCTGCATTCTTCTTGTTTCTAAAATTCTCTTTCAGCAATGCAAATTTCTTTTTGCACTGGTTCACAGTCTTTCGAGGAACTGCAGCAGCAACTCGTTCCCATCTTTGACTCGTCTCCTTAGGAAATGTTTTAAGAGCCTGGACAAGTGCTCTTTCTTGAACAGCAGACCACACATCTTGTTCTGCAGTTGAAGAAGAAACACCATTTGCAGCTGATCCACTTTCAGAATTCTGATGCTCCTCAACACTGCTTGAAGGCTTATTCAGATTATTAACTGTTTTAGATGAATGGACTTCTGGTGACCCATTGGAAGTTGGTGCTAATGGGACACCTTCTGATTCCTGTCTGGTTGTAAGTGGGGATTCGATGGTTGGGGCTGGTTTCCTCTTTTCCAGAAATGAGTCAAAAGCTTTGGACGAGTCGGGCTTTTGCAGAAGAACTGTCTTTGTTGCCTTCAGTATATCTTCTACTGATCTACCGGTACCAATGAACTCAGATATAACCTCCCACCTCCGAGATGTTCCTTTCGGATATTTCTGCATCCCTTTCCTTAACAGCTCAATCTCTTCCCTGCTCCACGGCTTCTCTTTCTTCTCGTAGTTCTCAAAAACACTTGCAGGCTTGGATTGTGTTGCAACACCATTTCCTGTAACCATTTGAGAATCGTTCTGTTGCGAGTTGTTCTCACGTTGCTTTGTCCCATTGGAGTTACTGTTCCTTTTTAGTGTATCCTTGAGAAGTTGAGCCCTCTCAGTCCTTTCTTTGCGCTCAAGTTCATCACAAAGACTCCTCATTTGATCAGTTTCGAGGGACATACATAGACTTTCTACATCATCTTCTGTCAGACTAAGTGCATGTTCAGACACGAGAGATGATGAGAGTGTCCGTAAACGAGTTCGCTCCTTGCGCAAAAGCTTCTTCTCTCTTTCCTTGACCTTCTTTTGATTCAAAGCAGCCTCAGCAGCTCGCTTGTCTTCCTCCTCTTTACATCGTCTCTCTTCTTCAGCTACCCTGGCAGCCTCTTCCTCCTGCAACTTTCTAGCAAGGATCTTGGCTTCCTTCTTCCGCTGCTTCTTTGCTTTCTCCTCTTCTTTTCTCCTCAGAATTCTAGGATCCTTCTTATAAGCATTGTCCACAAGCAAACGCACCCGTGCATACTCTTCCTTTCTTGCTTTCTCTCTAAGTTTAGCATTCTGCCTTTCCATCCATCTCTTATGGTCCCGAGACTCGGCTTGCTGAACATCAAACTCATCAGCATGTGGAAACTCTCTCCAGCTTTTGAAGCTGTACCAGAAATTATAGAAATTATCCACTTCTTTCAACGAAGTATTCTCGTCACCTAATGATGAGACTGGTTGGCCAACTGACCACCGACCATTCCTCATAAAAGCCGGACCAAATACCTTGAAGAAGTCTTGCGGAGCACAGTCAGTAGGTATTTCATCATCAAATTCATCAGTGGAGTCGTAAATCCTTCTTTTGACAGGATCTATCAGTACTTCGTAAGCCTCTTGAATCGATTTGAAATGGGCTTCTATTTCATCTTTCTTCGCTTGCTTAGCATCTTCACTTTCTTCACCAAGAAGAAGGGCAGCCTGCTTGTCAGGGTGATATTTCAGGGCAGTCTCTCGGTAGCTCTTTTTTATTTGCTCCTCAGTAGCCAGAAATCGTAGATGCCCCAAACCCAACAACGCATAATGGTCTTGTTGCGTAGCTCCAGCACCAGATTTCTTCTTCCCTTTGCTGCTATATGAATCTGAAGATGCCATATAGGCCTGCCCTTTATCATTGGAAACATTCTGGTCATCTGAATCAGTATCTTCTTCCTCAAAAAAGCCTCGAAGTTTAAGTGCCGCGGCATGAAATGAGTGCCCAGCAGGTTCAAAATTGATGGCGTTAACAGGAAGACAATTTGATGAAATATATATAGGCTCTCCATCAGTGATCTCATTCGAGTAAGAAATAAGCCGAAAACTCTGTTTGATAGCCATAACACTTGCAGAAGAATCCACCGATGAAGAAAGAATAGAAATCCCACAGTCCTTAAAGCTTATGCTCCAAATAGAATACTCCTTCACTTCAATATTAGCACTGTACGATAACCACAAACTGCATTTTATAAGACATTTCAATCAGTAAGTTTTAATGCACAAATCACAGAATGGAATAAAGTAGAAATAGACTAAGAGATAAAATTTATTTTAACTCAATCATTCACAAACGTGTTGTTGAAGAAATTAACGACAGAACTAGCGTGGGTGGCGAAGGGAGAGAGATGTATCCAAAGTACTATGTAACACATGAATATCTTAAAGAATGACACATACATAAAGATAGTGAAAAGGAGAATGTTAAGTAGACTGTAGACAAGTAGCAAAACTAGAAAATAGAGATGCACACACACACACACACCTCAAGGGTGAAGGGACTAGTAGGGTGCTCTAAGAAGCCCAAAAATTCATAAATCTATTAAAAAAAATTGAGTTGCCTTTTCTTATTAATGCTTTTTGGAATGCATTGAGCTACTCAAATTAGTTAAGTTCACTACTTGCTTTTGTTTCGTTTTTCTTCTTAGTTGGAAAAAAAAGAATTTGTTGAATTGAGTTGATCTATATTGCCCGAAATGAGTCCTGTCAAGCATAGTATGCTTTTTTTCTTTCAGGTGAGCTTAGCTTGGCTCTCAGCATTAAAACTGTAATGGTTTCTTTTGATTCGAATATGCCTCTTGATCATTTACGGAGCTCTCAACCTTTTGAAAAATCAATTTTGGCGTAAATGGAGAGTTTGCCACAAAACAATTTGAAGCGAATAATAACATTATTGAATCGTAAAGCTCAAGTAAGATTTCACATAAAATAAACATGGAGACAAACAGATCATAAAAAAAACAAACACTAACGCAGATATAAGCAATTCAACTCGTCATTCGTCCTAAGTAGATACAGAGACATCAGATCAAAATAAAAATAAAATAAAAGTTTGAACAATCACCATAACCATAACCATAAAATTTCCACACAATTGAAACAGATAAAAAGTAACTTAAAGACTTCGAGAAATCAAAAAGAATACCCACAAAAAAAAAAAAAAACACAAATCCAACTGATCCAAATACATAACAATTTAACCTAATGAAAATTCAAAACAATGATCTCATCAAGAAAAGAAAAATAACAATGAATAGCTAGATCTAATCCAAGTAGCTCAATATGAACAAAACAAGAAAAAAATCAGTAAACGAACACGCAACAACAATAGAAAGCCCAAAAACAAAAACCAAAAAAAAAAAAGAAAAAAAAAAAAAAAGAATAGAATCTGACCATCGCTGTCGTTGTCGAACAAACTGTAAAAGCCTCCTTGAGCTCGTAGATTCGATCGTTCTTCAGCTAACCCACCAATTCGAACTTCAAATCTCGAAACTAAAAAATATCAGAAACCCGCAAGAGAGAGGCACAGAGAAAAACCAGAAACTAGGGTTTTATGCACGAGAAGAGATCTCGTTAAGAATGTAGTGCTTCCTTTTTATTATAAATTGAAAGAATTGGGCGACATGTAATGCTTCATCAAACCTAAAAGGAAATATATACCGAACTACCGAATATACCCTTCCATATCCTTCCTATTAGGTGTAAGATAATTAAAAGGCCTGATTACCCTCTTGCTTCAAAATAGGCGGCTCTAAGTACGTTGAGGTGCCAAAAATATTTACTTACTCTCATATTTTATAAATTTTTAATAATGACACATTACAATGTGGGTATAAAAAGAAATTTTTGGAAGACAATTAAAATTACCTATGGTGATATAACTTTGTTATCTCGTTGGTACTAATCTTCTTTTTGTTTCTGGAATGTTGCGAAAACTTCTGAATAAGTATCCTACATTTGAATTAAAATCATTTTAGTTAAAAATATCTCTTTTTAGTTGCTTTTGAAACAATTTGAAAACTTTCTAAAAGAAATATAGGTTGTTTGCTTCTAGCGGCAACAAGAGGCTTGATACTTCTTTTTTAAATCAATCGGGTATACATACCAAATTGTATATTTTTCTTTATTTCTAACATGATTTTGATGGAAAAAGAAAGAATTTATTTGTGTTTATTTTTATTTTCAAATTTGATGTGTATATATTTTTAAAAAGTGTTGTTATCAAAGGTGCTTCAAAGTCTTGTGTCCCCATTAACCCTTTTGCGGAGGCGAAATTATTTCGGAGTCGAGAACTGCAAAGGCTATTAGGTGTCATTTTTAAAAATAGACGAATAAGTGTGGACATAAACTTGTACTCAAAATTAAAATATCGTCCTTTAACCACGACTTATACCTCGTCTCTCATCCAATAAGTCTACCCGACTAGGTAAAGTCTTTTTTCTTTTATAACAAAAGAAAATCAATAATTAGGAGTTTAAATCTTATTACCGACGACAATAACAATAATAATAAGGTAATGAACAAAGAATTGAGGAGAAGAGGAGAGTAGAGTACTTCAAACAAGTGAAGATTAGTTAAACTGTTATATTAATTTAGAATCAATTTCTTAACAAGTTAATATAAATTAAGAATGACTTTGAACCTTCCAAAAAAAAAATCATATAAAAAACTCATGTATTCTTATTATATATAATATAGATTTAGATTTAGATTTAATATGATTATGTCATGAATAATCAGGGCCGTGGCATGATGGTTCGATACTTACAGTGTGCCCCCTACCCAGGTGCAGGCGTACTCCCTCGGAGCGAATGCTTAGCCATAGTACCACATAATTTTGTCATATCGCCATGTAGCAACCCAACCGCAGCTGGTCTACATCGAAACGATTATTTGTCTGCCACTATTCATAAATAGTACAGGGCCTGTCTGCCACTATTCATAAATAGTGCAGGGCCTCCCTAGGAATCGAACTCAAGACCTCCCTTAAGGAGTTAGATTTCGCATTCCTAGTAGCCACTGAACCATTGGCTCAGTGGTTACTAGGAATGCGAAATTAGACTCCATAAGGAAGGTCTCGAGTTCGATTCCAAGGAAGGCCCTGCACTATTCATAAATAGTGGCAGACAAATAATCGTTTCGATGTAGACCAGCTGCGGTTGGGTTGCTACATGGCGATATGACAATATTATGTGGTACTATGGCTAGGCGTTCGCCCCGAGGGGGTGCGCCCACACCTGGGTAGGGGGCACGCTGTGCAACCCAGGGTGTGACAAAAAGGCCTTATGGGGGAGGAGGAGGCATGAGTTCGAGTTCTAGCGTGACCACGAGACACTTATTTTTCACAAGTATAAATGTGTGTACCACTATAAAGGGACGGGATAAATTTTTAAATGCATGGAGTCCGAGTTCGTGCGGCACCGAGCCTTAGTGTCGTCGTAACTCCTTTTCGGGTGACGTCACGACTGGCACAGTACCCCAGATAATGTCACAACCCGACAAAATTTGAGACACTAATAAGCCTCAGTGCGGAAATCGCATGAATATCTCAAATATACAATCCATATATAATCTAGATAATCGAACAATATACAAAGATAATGCATCATCATCCGAAACATGATGTCATCGACCCACTCCTAAAGATTCAATTATCTTTAATCTAATGTGGAACTACAAAATGAAATTTCATCATTTATCAATAGTAGCTGTGATCATTATGTACCATAACAAAATTACAAAACATTTAAACTATGCCCAAGTCCCCATAATTACAAATTAAAAACTCACATGAAAGAGACGAAAGGAAAGCTATTCTAACTCTAAGCCTTGTCCTTTCTCTTCTTATTTGATCCTGAAAGAAAATAGAGAAAAATACGATGAGTTAAACTAGCTCAGTGAGTACTTTTCACAGAAATCTCCACAGATGCATTTATGTACAACATGTATGAAACTTGAAATAACATTCATAAATTTAAATGCATCGATGAAGTATGCATGATACATACTTCAAACTAAACATAACATCATGCATTATTTTTAGAAAAGCCTCAACAGGAGGTCGAAGATCAAGATAATACATGTCTACACTTTCTCTATTAAGCTATGGGTTCAAACCAGCGAATTTATGTACACTTCCCCCATCACACTTATAGGTTCAGACCAGCTCATTATCCCAGTCAATCTCTCTACCCTCACGTTCTTCAATAATTCGAAAATCACATTTTTTTGAAGAACAAGTGAGTAGAAAGACAATAACGCCAAGGTGTTGATCCAAACACCCAAGGTCATACCAATGTATAATTTTGTGCTCATGATTACAAATACAATGCACATACATATAAGAGATGCATATCATTCAAGAATTCAATTTCATATATATAATGCTATAAATAGAGAATTAAAGAGCGAAATACTCACAATACAAAAGTTCGCTAAAGTCCACAGCACTTTATACTTAGCCAATTCACCAATGTCTACAGCACATCATCAACGTTTTATTTGCTATCCAATTCTCATATCATTATTTAATATTCTGTGATTCACATTGCCAAACACCAATTTATGTCCCATATATATCAATTGATCATCAATTAATCACAACACACCAATTAAACCATTTACCTTAGCATTTACATTTTCAGCATATGTAGTTTATTTATACACTTCATTAGATCCAGAATTTACCAAATTTTGTTTTCCAAATTTTGTCCATCAATAAAACCAATGATCCAAGATCAATTCCAGTCCATAAACACATTAAAACATCATATTTCAAGACTGGAAAATAGGTTCCAAAACCCTGTTCTAACATGGTGTTCCTCTAACATGGTCTGGAACACCATGTTCTATTCATGAAAAATCAGTGTTTTTAACATCAAATTAATCACCAATGGATAAGGAATTAATCCCCCATGGTTTAAGTCAATAACTGGTCCAATTCCAGCATCAAAACCACCATTGATTAGATTCAATTTCAGCCATGAAAACCAATGCTCAGACCATAAATTTGCTTACCAAACAACCCAAGATTTATCCACAACAAATCAGTCCAATTTCCAGCCTTCAAACCCCAAGTTTTCAGCTTCAATGCTTCTAACAAGCTTCAATTCTTCCAATTTGGAGCGCTCTAACATCATCTTCTCCCTTTCTTCCTTTCTTCTATGTTTCAGCCAACAAGCTTCTTCAATTGCAGTCCATATTTTGCAATTTCAGTAAGTTTTAAACCTCTAGATTGTTGCCAGCAAGATGGACTGCAATTAGTGGTGCCGGCAAGCCTATTATGTGCCAAATTAGTGGCAAAGTGACTGCAATTAATTGTAACACGTGGCTCAAATCATGCACAAACACACTAACACATAACCAACACAAAAATATATCCAAATATTTTATATACACACAATATATACATCAATCACGTGCACAAGACTTCGAGTTTTACGTCATCATAACGTCATATACGAAAAATAAGTCCACAACCTGTTGAATGGAAGGATTGGTTTGTCTATAAAGATAAGACACCCCCAAGGGAAGGCAGGGTCTAGGGTCCCTTGTTTATTCTAGAAAACAAAAACATATATTAACGCTTTACTAAAAACATTAAAACATTAAGAATTATTCAAAAAGAAAATATTCCACATAACTAAACTTAGCCCAATTCATCTAAACCTCATACCAACCAACTACGCAAATTCATTTCCTCCTCTCCTTGATCAAGACCTACAATAATATATGCCACATTTTTTTTAAGCCATGCATGCCGCATTATATAATAAAATAATCCTACAAATACGATACCGTGTCATTCTACCTTTTTTTTTTTTTTGGCAAATTAAAAATCTACCGAAGGAAAGGAAAAGCCCTTGGTCCCATAAAGGAAAAAGAAAAAAATAAAATTTAATTAGGATTCCAGCAAAAAATTCAGGTCAACACGTGGTAGGTCTGCACTTCTGAAGTGGAAGGACAGCAAAAGTATAACAATACAGAACCCAAGCAAGTACAAGGGACAAAGCCAAAACAAGCTGAAAAAAAATAAAAAAAAACACAATTACAGGACCAACAACAATAAACATAAAAGAAAGAAAAAGAGATGATTAGAGGAAAATAAAAGGAAAAAAAACACAAAGATAAACACTGCTAATCCTTCTTACTTCAAGAACTACTACCAAATAAATATTCCTAGAGGAAAACAGAAATAACTCAGTGTAACTAAATTGCTCCCTGTTCCCTTTTTCCCTTTCATCTTCATCAACCATGGCCTGGTCTTTCTTTCTTCACTTGGCCATCATGACTTTGACGAATTCCTCGTAGTTGATCTGTCCATCGCCATCCACATCGGCCTCGCGGATCATCTCGTCCACCTCGTCATCAGTGAGTTTCTCTCCGAGGTTGGTCATGACGTGGCGCAGCTCTGCTGCGGAGATGAAACCATTCTGGTCCTTGTCGAACACCCGAAAGGCTTCCTTGAGCTCCTCCTCCGAGTCGGTGTCCTTCATCTTCCGGGCCATGAGGTTGAGGAACTCTGGGAAGTCGATTGTTCCGTTTCCATCAGCATCGACCTCGTTGATCATGTCCTGGAGCTCGGCCTCTGTCGGGTTCTGTCCCAGCGACCGCATCACTGTTCCCAGCTCCTTAGTTGTAATGCAACCTGCAGCAAGATTTACAACGTCATGTTAAACAAAGTCGTAGGAGCATATGCACAATTATGCTTTAAATAAAAACAATAAAACAATAGAAATCACATTATTCAGATGTAGTTTAATCTTTAATACTCAGAGCATGGAGTCCAAAATAGGCGAAATAAGCAAGGCCTTGCTGCATTTATGTCAAATTACTATTTATGCATAAGAAAATGATAGCGGGTTTCATTTATGTTGGGAAACACAAACACCAACTTGAAGCATGGGGGAAGGATTTAAAAGGGAGGCTTCACAACAACATTAAGGGCAAATGCAGTGGTTTTGAATAAAATGATGCTTGGGTTTATACAAATTGAGCTTTACAGACCCTTTATTTGGGTCTCTAATATCAACAAAATGATATTAATAATTTTCCCTACTTCCTTGCATATATCCCAAGGAACTCGTTGCAGTAACAAAGCAAATTGATGAGAAACCTACAAGCTTAGTCAACTTGTTATATGCAACTTGAATACATTCAAAATGAACCATGGAACTTACTAATTCTTTTATCATAAAAACAGGACTTATCACTAGAGATTTGAATCATCATCAATCATTAATGTTCACTAATTCCAAAATTGAAAAACGATTATTATAAATGACGCAGAATATGAACAGGCTAGGCCCTTATGATTCATGGAACTGTTAAACCATTGAAAAAAATAATTTCTTCCTCAATGGGAATTTGGGGGATCACATGAAATGATGCGGAGTGAATAAACATGAAGACAAACACGACGACTCTATTAAAAGCGCAGGAGAAGAAACTTCAATTAAACGCTAATACAAGAACTTCCTCCACACTTAATCTAGTCAATCATATCAAGAAGATAAAAAGGCATCAGATCAAAAGTCCAAATATAAAAGTTAACTCAACCAAGTCCTGTAGTAGATTTCTACATCGTTGAAACAGATATTAACCAATTCCTATATCTTGAAACAGATATTAGGCAATTTATTGACATTTAAGCAAAATCAACCAAAAATTCCTCAAACAAAAAACAGAGAAAAACAACAACAACTGATCCAGATGGATAACACTTCAACCTCAAAAAAAAAAAAAAAGAAGAAGAAAAGGAACAACCCAACATAAATTCAAAGCAATGATCTTCAAAGGAAAAATAACAACCAGGAGCTAGATCTAATGAAACGCGCTCAAATTAAAGAGAATAAGTCTAGAAACAGCCAAACAAAAAACGAAAAAATCAGAGAAAAGCGTCAAAAAAAAGAAAAAACGAATTAGAATCTGACCGTCTCCATCCTTGTCGAACAAACTGAAAGCCTCCTTGAACTCGGAGATCTGATCGTCACTGAGCTGATCCGCCATTTCTTCCTTCAAATCTCCAAAGTACAATCACAAAAAAGAAAATTGATCGATCTCCCGTAACTCGTCCTCACAATTAGGGTTTTATACAAGAGAAGAGGTCTCGCAAAGGCATCTATGATGACGCTTACTTCCTCATTTAAGGCCAAATGCGTTATCAAGCGTTAAAAACCCGAACTACCAAAAATGCCCTTTTCATTTTCCATTTTCATGTTCTTTTTTTTTTTGCAATTTTCTCTTTTTTTAATTCATTTTTTTTTTTTACAATTTTCAATACATTTATTTTATGTATTTCTTCCTTCTCATTATCAACCCTTTTTAATCTGATTTTTGTTGTTCTATTAGGTTGATTATAATTAACTTTTTTTTTCTATTTTTTTTCTATTTTTTTCTTTTTTTATGTCTCATTAGTGCTTTGTCTTTTTTCAATTCTCATCTCATTAGGTTAACAATGTCTTTTGTCTTATATGTGACCAAGAAAAGTGATAAGATCAAATATTATTTAACATAGATTGCATGAAACTTATTTAATTATATATGATTAATTACATAAAATTATTTTTAAAGTCAATATTGATATTATAAATAGTTATATATTTTTTAATTATTTTATTTACTTCATAGGTTAAGACTAACTCTTAATATATATTTACACTCACTTATAATATTTATAAACAATATCATTATTTGCATTGGGTAAAAAATTATACACTTATCAATAAAAATAATTCTATGATTGTATCAATAAAATTAATAGTTTTTACGAATATATTTGGTTTAAGATTCAGATATTATTTTTAATATTTAAAAATTTTAAAATATAAAAAATTTGTTTGATTTAAGTAATTTAAAAAATAATTTTATATTTTTTGTAAAAAAATTAATTTATTTTTTAAAAATAATGAATTATCGTTATTTAAATTTTTTATTTTTTAATTAAATTTAAAATTTTGAATCATTAACCAAACATAATCTAGACGGCCCAAGGTTTTTTTTTTCTTCCAAAAGACAAGCCTTATAAATAGAATGGCGGTGAATTTGGTACATTCGAAAAATATACATGGTATTATTTCACAAGTTACTGCCACGTGTGATCTTCAAAAGTCATAATGATTGTTAGCATTTGATGTATGTGATCATAGTCGGTAGAACTAAAAAAAGATTTTAAAGATATTAGTGGGATTTTTTGAATGGTGAAAAATGGTCCTCTCTCCTATTACGCTACGCGGTTCTCACGCGGCATGTGTCGTCGGCTTACGTTGACCGAAGGAAAAGGGCCTGCCACGTCACTCCGTCACTCTCGCGCTACTCTCCGCGCCACTTAGGGCAACTTTAAATTACTAAAACACCCTTTACTTTTTAGTTGATATCTTTTTCTTTTTTTTTTAATGTCCTTTAATTGTGTTCAAATTTAAGAAAATCTTATCTTAAAAGAATTTTTTCTTTTAATCTTCACTCCACGATATTTGAGATTTTATTTTATTTTTTTAAATGAATTTAATATTAAAATTATGTTAGGGTGTGGATAAGACCCGTTTATGTATTTTTATTTTGCCTAGCGAATAAGGATTAACTTAATTAATTCAGTAATGAGACTTCTCTAACTGTGCTTACCCTTCAGAATTAAAAGGTGTTTGGACGATCTGTAAATATCACAATAATCTTTTTTGGAGCCTGCATGTGTTGGCCTTGGACTAGACTGGACTAAACTAGAGTAGCCTCCCGTCAGCTAAACTTTTAGAAGCAAAAAAAAAAAACTATTTTAATTTTGTCTCATGAGATATTTTACTCAGTCTCTTTACCTTTATGCTTGTAGTAGCGACGAGATATGAAGCATTTTTTAAATTAAATCCTATTAAAAAAATGTATTATATATTTACGATTAGATACTTATTAATTTTTCTTAATACAAGAAAAAAATAATTTAAAGGAAAATGTTAATTTAACTGTAAAAAGTACAACTATATGTGTAATTACACATTTATATCTATTGAATGTTAGTGATTTACACATCTCAAGGAGTGCAATAAGTGATTCGATGGATATACACATATAATTGTATATATAATTACAATTTTTTATAGATAGATTAATATTTTCCAATTAGAATATGTCAAGAATTAATAATCTAGAGATATTCAACTTTCACGATTCAAAAATAAATCAAGATCGACTTGCACAAGTTTAAGACTTTAGATATTCATCCGACACAAACACGTGTGTATATTTATATTTATATGTGTTGGACCATTTACCGAGTATAAGACACGTCAGCCATCTTAATTTGGTCCAGTAAGACGTAATACATGTCTGATAGATATACCGAACTATTATGTTCTTGATAGGTGAGACAGATCTACCTAACCGGGCACGCAGCTTGAGCCCATGGTCTGTACTACCGACCAGATGAATGTTACAGTCACAATAGATGGCAGGTCGACAATAAAAGGTCTGCATAGCAGATCGGTGTATAACTTCAATGATTACCGACCACTATAGGGCGACCTGATGATAGACCAAATCTTCGTTATCAAGCCGCTGTAAGGAGAGACTACAGATCGACATACCGACCTGTAGAGAATCCCTGAATGAATCTCCTATAGTAACCAGCTAACCCAAGAAAGCTTCTGATCTCGGTCACTGTGGTATGCCTAGGCCAACTGATAATGGCTTCAACCTTAGAAGGATCAACTGAAATCCCCTCAGAACTTACCACATGACCTAAGAACTTCACTTCGGTGATCCAAAACTCGCACTTGCTCAGCTTTGCATATAGCCTATTGTCACGCCCCGGCCGCAGCAGTGAGCGCGGGCGCACCACCACGACCTCAGCCGTGTGGCGAACGCCAGCCATTAATGGCTCAATGGGTACTCAAGTTGCGAAATCTAACCTTATGAGGAAGAGGTTGCGAGTTCGAACTTGGGGGAGGCCCTCCTTGTGCTATGGATTGTGCAGGGGGATAAATGATCTCGGTGACCGGCGTCCTTGTGTGGCGTGGCTGGCCGAGATGTGACAATATTATGGGATCCATAATGGCTAGGCGTTCGCTCCCGCTGCGGTGGGAGTGCGCCCGCACCTGGGTAGGGGGCACGCTGTGCAACCCAGGGTGTGACACCTATGTTCTCTCAGAGTTTGCAAAGTCACTCTAAGATGTTCCTCATGCTCAGCCCGAGTCTTGGAATACACCAATATGTCATCAATGAAGACGATGACAAACTTATCCAGATACTGCCTAAAGACCCTCTGCATCAGGTCCATGAACATCGCCGGTGCATTAGTCACACCAAATGGCATCACAAGGAACTCATAATGTCCATAGCGGGTTCTGAATGCTGTCTTAGGCACATCATCCTCCCTAATCCTCAGTTGATGATACCCGGAGCACAAATCAATCTTCAAAAAATACCTCGCTCCCCTCAACTGATCAAACAAGTCATCAATCCTTGGGAGAGGATATTTGTTCTTGATGGTCACCCTGTTCAATTGGCGATAATCGATGCACAACAGCAAGCTCCCATTTTTCTTTTTCACAAAAAGAACTGGAGCTCCCCAGGGTGACACGCTCGGGCAAATAAAGCCCTTAGCCAATAACTCATCGAGCTATTTCTGCAATTCTCTCAACTCGGCTGGCGCCATTCTATATGGTGTCATGGAGATAGGCTTCGTGCCAGGGACTAGTTCAATAATGAAATCGAACTCTCGCTTCCGTGGTAATCCTGGAAGATCTGCAGGGAACACATTTGGAAAGTCCCTAACAATGGCAATATCCTCAAGTATCGCCTCACTAGTATCTTCTTCATCATGCACTAACCCAGCCAAAATCTCCCTATCTTCATCAGTCACAAATCTACCCCTTGTGACTGTCTGGTCTGAAGCTCTACCCTGTAGTATAAACGCTGGGTGTCCGACGACCTGAAAAATGATTCTCTTCGCGAAACAGTCGACAACTGCATGATAGGCCGCGAGCCAATCCATCCCTAGAATTGCATCAAACTCTAAAAACTCTAGGACTCGAAAGTCAATAGGCATCTCAACATCACCAAACACTGGCTACAGATCATGTTCGGGTAGATCCTTTCCCCAGCTACAGTACTCACTACTAACCATGTACTAGCCCTAATGGGAGTCAAATGCAAACTATCTACCATACGTCTAGATATGAATGATAATGTAGACCCAACATCAAATAATACATGCATAGAAGTACCACAAATAATAAGAGTACCTTCCACCAAAGTCCTGGATGGTGTCGGGTCTGGCTCAGTAGCTGCCTTCACTGTTTCTCTGGCACTGGACTGCTGCACAAATCCCTGAGCTCTCTGAAAATTCGGACACTCGGACTTCCTATGCCCAGCCTGCCCACATTAAAAACATAAGAAAGGAGCCCTGGGAGTGAATGACCCAGTCTGAGATGTCGTCACATAACTTCCTCGGTCTCTACCTCTGCCTCGGCCTGCAGTCTGTGGGAATGGGGGTCTCGGTGCACTCGATGCCTGAATAGGAATCGGGACAGGAGAGGAAACCACCGGTGAGGCCATCATACCAGTCTGAACCTGGGATGCCTTACTCTGAGCACCATCAGACTGTGCTCTTCCAAAAAAATTTCTCTTCCTTTCCCATCTTCCCTTCTTCCACAGAGTCTGGAACTGTCCCCCATACTCTGCTTGTGAAGTCTGTTCACCTGGAGTTGTCCGTGTAGACATACCATCAACCCGCTCAGCCAACTCATACTGTTTGGCCCTCTGGACCACTGTGGTAAAATCAATCATCTTCGTCACAGACAAGGCTTGTCGGATCGCAGGCCTTAGATTCAAAGAAAACCTCATAATCTTGTCACTCGGCGTCTGAACTAACCCAGGGGCATAAATTGCGAGCTGCCTAAATCTGAGCTCGTACTCCCTGACTGACATGGTGCCTTGTGTGAGATTCAAAAACTCGAGTTGTTTAGCCTGTCTCTCAGTCTCTAGAACGTAAGTCTGTAAGAACAACCGTTTGAAGGTGTCCCAGCTCTTCACTGCCCCCTGTGTATCCAACACTGAAAGCCATCAGTCCTCTACATCACTCTCCAGTGTGTGAGCAGCACATAGGACCTGAGACTCCTCATCAAGCTCTAAGGAGCGACTGATCTTCTCGACATTCTTCAGCTAATCTTCGGCCTTCTTCAAGTCAACCCTACCAGTGAATTCCTTAGGCTTTAGCTTCATGAACTTCTCTAGCAGTCTGATTCGCCGATCAGTGGGGTTCTCCACAACAATAGGAGCAGGTGTAGGCATGGTCCTGCTGCCCTTGCAGCTCCACTAGCCTCGGCCCCACTAGTGCCTGCCTCCTGAGGTATTGTTTGAGGTGACTGTCGAGCAATAGCCTCAACTTGCTGCACTAACGCCTGTATCTGTGAAGTTTGTGCCTGAATGATCTCCTCCATCCTCCATATCCGGTCATCATCGGATGGCCCTGTGCGTGGCTATCCCAATCTCTCGCTCCTCCTCATGACACTGAGAAGTAGAAATTCGAGCAACCATCACACATTTAAAACATTAACAAAGTCTCATAACTACCCATATCATATAGTACACGCAGAAAATATGATAGTAAGGCTTTTAAGTTAGTTCCTTTAAGCTTTTTAATCACCTAAATCACTCACCTAATTCCTAGGTCAAAGTCATCTAAGTCTAATACATAGACCAAACCTAGTAAAACCTGGCTCTGATATGTGGCGACCCCGCTCCCCGGACCACCAACCCCGCAGGGAATGGCATGCGGAATGCCGGGACGGGACGCCCGGCGTAGGCATCTCCGACCACTCCTCAACTCCCGTGAGGTGGTTGAGACCCTACGAGCCTTATCTCAACCAACGACATAATATCAAAAGGTACTAAACAAAACTACCCACCGTATTAATCATCCAAGACAAGAGATAATCCATAAAAATGAACCATAAAATCATAATCCCTACAGTCCATTAAAATTGACATACACATAAAGTCTAAAATTGTGTACAAATAAAAACTGTCATATGCCCACATGGTCTATCTAACAAGTCCCGACTCACCCATACTACAATGTGGTAAGTATTATAATTACATAATCCAAAATATAATCCTTCATAATTTAAAACACAGTTCAATCAAAATGCCTCTCAACTCACATCGAGGCTTTGGATTCTCTCGCAGGCAATGCCCTCAAGATATAACTACTCCTTTGCCCTTATTCGGGACAGAAGGACCTGAAAGAGAAAAATGAGGGTGAGCCAACGATGCCCAGTGAATAGAATTCAAATATGCTATAAATACTCATCAATAAATATCATGTATGCATGTCAATGTGTAGCATGATTAAAAGCTCATAACATATAGATATCAAACATTTATAATAAGTTCGATGCAAGTAAAAGCTTATCAATTTGGATCCACATTCCACATGCATTGGGTTACTAGTGCACGTCTATTTCACCGTACTGTTGATCCCAATCATATTTATTTGGGGTTACTAGTGCATGTCTATTTCACCGTACCGTTGACCCCAATCATTTCCTTTTTAAAACCCTCATATGACAAGGTTAAGACCCCCTATTAGCCAGATAGATGGGCCCAACCAAAGTCATAAGGTTTTCTCAGATCAATGCATCATTCAAAACATTAGAACATATTCATGTTTTCAACATACAATATATATAAGTGATATGATGACATAAAAGATATAATCATAAATGAAGTCTACTCACAACCAAGCCTCGTGAGAGTACTTAACCACACACGATCATTAAACCGAATCAACTCAAATCAAGATCCTGAAACATTCATCAATATCCTACCATACATCAATTTCTATGCTCAATCACATAGACATTACACATCAACCCTAAATCAGCCCACATATAGACAATAGGCCTAAATCCCATCTAATCTCATCATTCAACTCAAATCACATGACTTAGGCCTCTAATGCATAGTTTTCATACATAAACCATTCTATTAATCAAAAATACTGATTTTCAATTCCTTAGGCATAAACATGCCCAAATTGGGTCACTTGATCACAAGTAGGCCTAACTCATGATATGGTCACAACCACCAAATCAGTAGCATAATCAACACTAATCATGCTTAATTTAACATAAGTTGCATCAATTCAATGATTCTAGGCCAAAAACCCTAAAATATGAAAATTTTCATACTTAGGCCATATTGCCGATTTACACTAGGTCACCATGTTCAGCCATGTATATCACTAATTTTGCATCATGGGTTCATCAACAATGGCAACTAGGTCAACATAGTTGACATGCAAGCTATTTGGAAAGATCTAAGTTCATATTCTAAATTTAGGTCTAATACAAGCAACCCTACCAATTCTTCATTTACTATTCTGTTCAGATGTATCAATATACCAACATAAATATGTAATCACAAAATCAACCGTACATATTGAAGTATGTGAAGAAACAAACCTTCTGTCCCAATATCAGCCCAATCCAACGGTGGACCGAAAAGATATATATCTTTGATGAACAAGTCTCTAATCATACAATTTCTCCTTTCCTGCTGCAAATACTCCAACTCAGATGACTATATCACACAAAATACTAAACTTATAAACATCTCCACCGTTCATAATATATACATATCAGTTAAAAACTACATACCCAAATTTGATATCCATCCAACGGTATATTTAGGAGATATACAAGTTTGAGCGAAACGCCACGAGAAATCCAGAATCTCCAACCAGCTTTGTTTGAGAGGTTAGATTTCTCAGACGAAACCTTAAATCAAGTTCTTCACCGTTCAAAATGCAGAACTATCAGTTGTACACTACATACCAAAGTTTTATATCCATCCAACGGTAGATTAAGGAGATCTAGAAGTTTGAGCGAAACGGCGCGAGAAATCCAGACTTTCCGACCAGCTTTGTTTGAGAGGTTAGATCTCTTAGAAGAAACATCTGGTCAAGATCTCCACCAACCAGAATGAATAACCATAAGTTACGAACTTGCTGACAAATTTTGAGCTCAATCTGACCATATATTCGAAAGATCCACATCTTTGATGAAAATGTCACAGGGATCTTTCTCCTGCAACTCTCTCCTCCTTTCTCTTCTTCTTTCCTTTCTCTTCTTTTCTTTCTCTTCTTCTTTCCTTTCTCTCCACTCACCTCTTTCTAGCACTTCCTTGATTCCCTCCTCCACTCACCTCACTTTCTAGCACATTCTTGGATTCTCTCCTCCACTCACCTCATTTTCTAGCACATTCTTGGATTCTCTCCTCCACTCACCTCATTTTCTTGCACATTCTTGGATTCTAGAAGTGGGCATGGGACACTTGTCCACTTTCATGCACCAACCTTCACATGTGTTGGTCTCATACTACCCATGCCAACCACATGTACTTTAACCAATCTCATGCTTCCATGTATTTTAAATGTTCAATCCATTTAATACACCAAATTTTCATTCTCATTTATCTTTTTATTCAATCAATCCTAACCCATATCAATTCATGGTTTAATGGGCCCATGCATAAATAATAACATATGCATTATACTTTAATTTAACATGACCCATATACAATTTATGATACACATATTTATATACATTATCAAGCATCAACTATACAAACATTAAACAACCATCAAACAAACACCAAACATATCAAGGCAACACATAGAGTTTGGGCAAAATGCAATTGGGTTATGGGCTAGATGAAATAATTTTTGGGGCGTCACAGAATCACTTTATACCGTTGATCTATAAAAGGTAGCCGATAGATTTCGTCAACATGAGAAAAGTCAAACTTTTCGTCCTTACTCGATTTTTCCCAAGTACATGTCTAGAACGACGAAAAGCATAAGTCTCTACCGAGCAAGAATAAGATAAGAAATAAAGAAAAGGTATGAAGGGAAGCTCGGTACCTGGTTTTTTTAAAGTGCCCGGTACACAAGCTTCCTCCGCCCAAGGCCCCAATGCATAAAATCACTTGTCTTTCCAGGATTTATTGGAAGCGAGGTTCTCGGTGATCAGGGGTTGGCCTTCCTTTGCACCTTGATGTGCCGACGCATAATACCACCCGCTACATCTCGGGTGGGATTTTAGTCGACACACGAGGGCAAAGTCTTGAAAGTCAAATTCTAGTCACTTTTTCTCCTTTCAGAGCACAAGGCAGCTCAGAATAGCCTTCCACACATTGGGATTGAGCTGAGTAGGAACAACCCTTATATGGCTGAGCAGACGACATATGGATATCTCGAGAGGCAAGGTCAATCCATCCTCAAAGAGGTTGGTATACAGAACAACCTCTCCTTTCATAGGGTGACTGGCTCGGTCCCCAGGAGCAAGTGCCCTTAACCCAATCCAGTTCGGTATATCGACCTCCTTCTTCAACTCAACAAGGTGATGCACCTTTATTTTGGACGAAACCCGATCTGCCGAGTAAAAGATCTCACCTACCTCGGCATCTTCGAGCTCAGGGGATACGTGTACCCGACTTGATGTATTAGGCTCGGTAGTACCGAGTCTACTCTGAGATCTATCGACTAAAAGAGGTGCAACATCAAGCACCTCCTCGTACTCCTCGGAGGAGGAGGAGGATAAGACTACTGCACTCCCTCAGCCCTGAGGGACAGCCCTAACTCTTTTTTTTTGGGAAGAGGTCATCGTAGAAGACCTCCATAGAGGATGAAGAGGAAGCTTTCTGGTCAGTAGGAGGATTTACGCTAGGGGAAGCCATCTAACCAACCTAAGGGTTATGCCTACAGACTACCTAGCAGAAAGACAAAGAAAAAAATCGATGAAAAGAGTTGCCTCGCAATAATGGAAGTCCAGGATAGCCGAGCAAGCGATTATCGATCTCTCATAGAGCAGTTGATGAATGGAGAGCAAATGACCAGTTCTCTATTTATAAGCAAACGACCTAAAAGGCACAATTATGAGCACGAATCCCTAGGCAAAATTAACGGTTCACAGTCAAAGGACGTGCAGTGGCGACCATGCTGTCAGGCAGTGCACGTCCGCACAATTTTTGGAGCACAACTTTCACAAGCATTAAATGGCTCGGTATTTGGCATTTCATCTAACCTCCAAGCAATTAGTCTTGCTCGGAGCTTGGCGGGTAATTGTTGGACCATAAACCAAGCATAAGACACGTTAACCATCTTAATCTGGCCCGGTATGACTTAGCACATGTCTGGTAGATATACTGACCTATTACGTTCTTGATAGGCGAGACAGATCTGCCTAACCGGGCCCATGGTTTGTACTACCGACTATATGAACGTTATAGTCACAATGGATGGCAGGTCGACAATAAATGGTCTGCATAGCAGATCAATGTCTAGCTTCAATGATTACCGACCACTATATGTCGACCTGATGATAGACTAAATCTTCGTTATCAAGCCGCTACAAGGAGAGACTACAGATCGACATACCAACTTATAGTGATCTTCGACTCAGGAACAGACGACAACGGAATGTCCGATCAGATAGGGATATGGTGTGATCCATTGCGACAAGTTCGAGATTTACTCCTAATCTGACTATGATAAGGCCAAATACTCTACCAGTTCGACTAGAAGGCTAATAAGTCGTCCTAATCCCATGGGGATCTAGCCAAATCCTACCAAGAATCAAATATGTACTCCCAATACAACTCTAAGTCATTCTCGACTAAGTTCAGTATTACGCAATTCTGAACTAACTTAGGCATCGAATGGTGTTTGGCCGACACCACTTCGGTGTTCCTCACGATAACCTATTATCTCTTGTTTCACCTCTTTCAGATAACCAGCCTCCGACAATTTCACTAGCACTCCGACGAGTTTCAAATCAATATTTTTCTTCTATCACATCGTATACTGATGCTGGTCAAATTTGTACTAACAATATGTATCAAATGAACTTTGGGCACATATAACATTTTATTTTTTGCTAGCAATAAAGTTTTTATTATTTACAAAGGCATATATATAACACTTATTAAAGGTATTTTAATACAATAAATATGAATGTGTATCAACAAATTCAACCAATCATCTCAAACAATTGAGGGATGTTTAACATGGCACAAGAAGGGTGCATTGGCATTCTCATCACTGCAATACAAGCAAGGGTGTTGTTCAAAGCCTTGAGCTTTTAACACTTCCCTTGCAAGTAATACCAATTTTTTATTGCTAGGTGAACCATTCTTGTGCTCTTTCAAAACCATTTGAAAAGCATTGCTGAATGCTCCATAAGCTTTACCTTCTCTCATGCTTGGATTCATATCTGCAGAGGTCTCATTTGCTTGACACTCACTTAATAAAATCCCTGAACCATGACTTACAGGGCTTAAAACACCCAATTTTTCAAGCTCATGATCAGATGATGATTTGAATTTGGCACTTGCTTCTATTCCAAATAGTTCTAATAAATGTGTGCCTATGTTCAAGGATTCGATGCCAGAGAGGGAAGCAAGATGGCTTAAAATGGTGTCGAAGGGGATGGACTTTGGGTATTTTTGTAGATTTGATGTGGAATTTTTCATCATCGTAGGTCCAATTTGTTCTTTTTCTTTGTTGATGAGGCCGCCACTATGACATGAGTCAGAGAGGACGGTGAAGCTTACTCCCTCTGGCAAACAATTCACAAGGTGTCGAAAATCAACATCTGCAATATTTTTTATACAATTGTCGTTAGCATGTATTTTTGTTGCGATGATTCTTATCAAATTGTGCACAAAAGTAATAAATTTGTCCTGTGATATATTTTTGAAATTATTTTATAAGATACTAGTGCTATTCATGGACATTTTTTAGCATTTATTTTCAACGCACAATTCATTAAATACATTAGATGCTCTCATATCATGCATCCGGCGTGTGATTTAAGGATGACTAACATACATGACAAGTTGTGTGATAATAATGAATACTAAAAAAATGTGTAAACTGATCATTTATACATATAAAAAAAGTTAATAATATTTGCAAGTAATTTCTAAAAACAAAATTGCAATAATAAATTAATCTGAGGACAACTTGATTAAAAAATATTTAATTATATAATATAAAAATGCTGATCTTTTAACGACAGATTGGCACGTCATCTTTTTTCATCTTTACCCATATTTTTATTTTTAAGTTCCTCTCTTCTCATAGTCTTTTTTACAAAAAAAAAAAAAAAAAAAACTAGTATTAGTTCATTTATTCAAACTTTAATTATTCAATTAAATAACAATTAACTATTTTTTTTACATAATTATTAAAACAAAAACTTATAATATTAATTTTCAAGAAAAATTAACTCACCGGTGATGAGATTGAAATCACATGGCACGATGGCCTCCTCGTGCCTGAACCCATGGTTGGATGGAATTCGAGTCCCGTGCCCGCTATAATGGAAGAACAACACATCTCCTGGCTCAGCCCGCTCGATCATTCGATTAAGCGCCTTCATAATGTTCGCACCGGTTGGCACCACCACCGAGCCCGGTGCATCGGTTAGGACCTCGATGTCGTTCGGCTCGAACCCAAACCGGCTCACCAGCGTTTCTCGCATGGCCTTCACGTCGTTGATGCAACCATGTAGCTCATTTCGCGTGTTCACGTAGTTGCACCCAACCAACGTGACCAGCCTCTTCTTCACCAACTTCTGATCCATATAGTCCAATAATAGCAATAATAGCAATAATAATAATACTAATACTAATGATGATACAAATTATGAAATTTCTCTCTGATTTTTTTTTTTAGAGGCTGGTCTCATCATATATTGTGTTGTGTGGCACTATATATATAGAGGGTTTTCATTTTCCTTGCCCCTTGTATAATATTAAATTATGTTTTTATACATTGAGGGTCTTGATCATGTAGTCCAGAACTTATTTGAATGGTTGAGTTTGGGGAGATTTGGTTGGTAGGGCTGAGGTAGAGAACTACTTGGCAGGCAATGAGGCAAAGGAGAATGGGAGTTGAGTAGATATCCTGCTTTCTAGAGTACTGGAATATTTTGTAGGATTCCATTGCTTGAAGCAAAATATACTAGCTAGCCACAGAGTTCTTTTTTTTAATGGTCTTCTTGGCTTGCACATCTTTCATAGAGGGACCTCATAGGCATTAGCTTCAAGCAATGAAATTTATAAAACTTTGTTAAATAATTAGCTAGAAGTGCTAATTTCACAAAAATCAGCAGTGCTAGAGTGTTAAGGGGTTGATTTAAATCGTGAAACCGAATATCAAATTGATAAATTTCAAACTGATAATATTTAGTTTAGTTTACCACAATTAGATTTATTTGATTTGATAAAGCAAAATATCGAATTGATTACTTCCAATTTGAATAAGAAATCGACCTGTATCAAATTGTTGATACCCTAAACATTATCTTTAATAAACCATTGAATTATATTAAATCATGTATGTATAAACACATGATTCATTACAATTCAATTGTGCAATACTAGAAGTGTTTTCAATTATGTAAACTAGAGATATTAATTATTTTAATATTTTTGATTTGGATAAACATAAATCACATTCAGTATGAATTATATATAATTTTAGCAAACATAAATTATATATGTTTAATGACACAACTAAAATAATATGGTAATCTTTAACTCAAAACATATTTTTTTGTCATATAAATACTCATTCCTAATAAATACTTTATGAATTATAATTATACAAAAATTAGGTATATATCTATTTAGAATCAATGAAATACTATAGGTTTATTAAAATTTCCTACAACTATAAAACGTCTAAGACAACAATTAATTAAGAAGTAATAAGATTCCTTAAAAAAAAAAAGAAATACTAATTTAACTACAAAATAATGTAAATTACACACATTCAATTGGAAAAAAAATGATTAAAATATTATAATATAGAACCTTTAACTAGGAACAACAAGCGGGGATAGCTCAGTTGGGAGAGCGTCAGACTGAAGATCTGAAGGTCGCGTGTTCGATCCACGCTCACCGCAAAATCTGTTATGCTTTTTTGTGTTTTTCTCTCTTCTATGATGGTTTCACGATATTCTTGTAGATGATAATGCTAAGGTTTTGTTTTCTTGCAAATAATTTCGGAGCAATCAATTAACTTCAGTTTTATCATCTTCGTTCTCATTAAATTTTCCTTACAACAAGTTAATTTTAACAACTTCAGAGTGTAAAACTGCAGCTTCGGAACTTGAATCGATGCGGATCTGAAGAAATTGAAGCACTTCTTCTTCGAAATCTTCCGTGGAATTAATCTACTCTCAATCAGATGTTTTCGATTCAAGCTGATCACGAAGGAGCATGAGAGAACAAAAAATACGAGTAGTATTGCATGATTTATTTATTATCATCAGTATGTTTGGATTCACATTACAGTTTGCATAGAAGGTGTTCGATCAATTGCCAGAAAGAAAGAAAGAAAAAAAAAACCTTGGGGAATTTTTACTTGCAGATAAGCTCATTGAACGGCGAACCTGTAGCTTTCAGTAATTCATCTTTTTCCTGAGAAACACTTGAATATTTTCTCTACAAGTTCCGAGGAATCTGATGCTCTCTGAATTGCGACTTATTCAGTTTTTCTTTATAAAAAAAGAGAATTGAGAGTTTTTATCAGAGATTCTGGTGATTGCGATAGAGCTTGGTATGGTTCTTTATCTATCTGCTTCTTTGATTCCAGATTTTCTATTGTTTGATGGTATGATTGATTATGCGTTGTTAATATTCATGCTATAGTTGTGGTATTTGGTCGATTTTAGCTGACAGAGGGTTGATTATGTTGAAAAACAATTCACGGAGATATAAACAAATATCTTAAGGACCCATAACTTGTAAATCCATCTACACATATTTTAATATTAAAGATTCACAAACCTGGGAGAGCCGAAGGTGGAGCACCTTTGCCGGAGCTTTCTCCGGCAGTGAATGACGTTGGAAGTGTCGCTGGATCCACCGGTGGTAATGGTGGTGTTTGATCTGCCATTTAGAGAGAAATAGAGAAAGGAGTGTGTACTACACTCTTCCCCGCTTAGCACCAATGAACCTTTTGGTTCAAGACCGTATTGAGATCAAGATATTGGAACTCAATGGGCTAGCCCAATAAATAGATGTGGTAGAGTGTAGGGACCTCCCCTTATTAGCTAAAAGGTGACCCATCCCATTATGAGTCAAATAAACAATTATAATAAAATGGTCACACTTAAAACTATTCATACTACTTGATTGGGTACACCATAAATGGTACAAATACAGCATTAATCACACACATACCAAATGTACCAACACGTAAATGCCCCTGTATATTTGACATTTAACCATTACTGTTTCCGGATCCTTAACAGTAATGACTAAACCAATCTTATATTTATAAATAAATGCAACATTCTCCCACTTGGACAGCAAAAGTCATCCTCATCTAAACAGGAATGACTATGTTAGTCCACACCATTTATAAATAAATATAAGAGATTATTGTTGCAAGAACTGTGATTTTAGTGTGATTTGCTTTTAGTATGATGAGTATAGGGTTTTGGGTTTGATTATCTGAGAGCTATAATATTATATACATATATTTAACCTTTGGTTTCTGAAAGTTCTTAAGTTAATTTTTTGGTTTTGCCTATGTTCATCATTATATATTCATACCAGTTCTTATATGCAAAATTGATAACCAGCTGAGTTTTTCAAGTGAGGCTTGAAGATGGTTGGAGTAATGGGTTGCTGATGTACCATGTATGTTTTTGAGTTGATCATGTATGGAAAAGTTAGTCCTGGGTTATTCTAGAAGGTTAAAGGGCCTTTGAATGAGCAGAATCTCCTGCCAAATTAGTCTTTGCTGTGAATATGCTAGTTTTAAGTTTTAATTAGGAATTGGAATTTTAGTCTTATGATTTTTTTAAGGATGGTCAAAGAATCAATTAAATAAACCCAATCCAATTAATAATAGATGGAAGTATGTCTGGGAAGTTTCTTGCTAAAGAAAATTGTTTAGAGAAATGGTGTAATCTGCTGGCTCATACCCCACGGCATACCAATGAATAGAATTATTTATCGAAGTGGAATATTCGGGGGATTTTTTCTATGAATTATGATAACTTTAGAAATTTGGATTGGATTATGATCCAAAGAGTAATAAAATAAGGAATAATCATTCTAGGATCAAGCATTTTATGATCAAAACAGAACCACCATCTATTTTGTGCACATAGCATGTATACGCCATACAATCGAAATGTATTAATTCCCCATGACTTATTCGTGAATTTGGAATAGCTCTTTGGGGTAAGTGGTTTTTGTTGATAAATCTGAAAAATGGTATGAAATTTTTAAATTCCCGTGGAACCATAATAGAAAATATAGATTCATCAGTTGATTTGTTCCAATTCATTGGCTTAATATCAGGAAAGAAAAGGGTGGAATCGTCCCTTGACAAAATGAATGAATCTGTTAAGCTGGGATGATTTGCTCTCACCTGGGTGGGGTGGTCCACTGGGTCCAAGCATTCCCTATACTGTCCTTATGCTTGTATATCTAAGTGCATAATTTTTTTGAGAGAGAAAGTTCATAAGAAAAATGGATATATAGATTAAAGAGTTTGATGGTTAGTTTGCTTCACTTCTTTTTGTTACTTTTCCAACTGCAATTGGTGATTCCAAAAATTGTCTGGAGATGAAAATAGATAACTAGCTGCTGTATAATGACGACTTAAATGTGTAGTCGTTTTTCTGTACTTTTAAGTGAATACCAGTTAATGTTTTGAAAAACTTAGAATTTTAGTTTTTAGTGCAGAATTTTAGTTTTTAGTGCAGATATCAGGTTTCTAGAAATATAAGTAGACTTTGAGTTATTAAGTCAAGAGTTACAATTTCAAATGTCTGTACTGTTATTGGAGTATGGTTTGAATATACATTGTCTTTCAGAAATGTGCAGTATAAATTGACGGAAATTTAGTTGTATGATTGTATTCAGATTTTGTTTTGACATAATTCTCTAAGCAGTTATATAATTTCTGAAGATGATGCTAATTTTGTTTGGTAGCCACCATCTATGTCTATTGAAATGGCATGTCAAACTTGTTAGAGATTGTTGAGTTCCTAAAGATCATACCGTGTGGTATTTATACTTACTTCAGCCACTGCTTCTTCTTTTTTTGACAGTAGATATTGAGCAATTTATTGTTCCTTGTGAGTGTGTTCTGAAGGCTCGGTCTGGAGAAAATCGTTGTTTAAACATCATTGGCAAAGCTGGATCAGAAATCCTTTGACAGAAATACTACTAAAGAAGTGTCATTTCCATTTCAAATAGATTTTGTCGCCTTCATGCTTTCTTTGATATGAACAAATAACATAGTTTGCGGCAGAAGAAATGGAAGTCCCTTCATGTTATATGCCACACACGTCCCTTCCTCGTGCATCTCTTTTATCCAATGGTTATCACACTAGCCATAAAAACAATTCAATTGTTAGTGGTAAGGTTCATTTTTATTGTGTTCTTGTGTTAGAGGAATGACTATACTGAATTGGTATATGTTAAAGACACCAACTATAGCAATCATATATTTCTTTATTTTTTTTTCTTCTCAAAAAATATTTTTCTTCTTTTTTTTATGATATTCAATTAAATCTTAATCCTCAATGTTGTTTTTATTCCTTCCACAGTTCCAAGAAAGAGGTCAGGGTTGCAAAGTGCACATTTCAGCGAATATTGGAACAGGTCTAAGCAAAATATAGAGTTTTCTAGACCATATTATGTGATTGGCCGACGGCGTGGTTCTGTGCCCAGAGATATTGTTGTCAGATCTGAGCTCGCTGGAGCTGGCTCTCCAGATGCCTCCTACTTATTGACAGGCATACTAGAAAACATTTTTGATATTTATATTGTTGTATTTTTGTTATCGACCTTTAGAACTGAACAATCTTTTTTCTGATTTGCAGACTTCCAGTTGGTTTCAAAAGTTAGAGGGGTTTGTTTTTATGCTGTAACAGCCTTTGTTGCCATCTTTCTATTCATGGTGATGTTGGTGGCTCATCCTTTTGTGCTCCTATTTGATCGATATCGAAGAAGAGCCCATCACCTTGTTGCAAAGACTTGGGCAGCATTAAGCATTTTTCCATTCTTTAAGGTTGAGTTTCAAGGATTAGAAAATTTGGTTTCACCTGATACTCCAGCAGTGTATGTTTCCAACCATCAAAGCTTTTTAGATATTTATACTCTTCTGATTCTTGGGAGAAGCTTCAAGTTCATTAGCAAGACTGGGATATTTATCTTTCCTATTATTGGATGGGCCATGTACATGATGGGTACCATTCCTCTGAAGCGCATGGACAGCAGAAGCCAGTTGGTATTATTATTATTTTCTCTTAATTTTCTTACCATTCTTCTCAAACGAGGAGTTGTGGCAGGTCCCTTTTTATTTATTTATTTTTTTTCTCGTCTCTTATTTAAGTTTTTTTATCATATATTTAGGATTGTCTTAAAAGGTGCATGGACCTCGTGAGAAGGGGAGCATCAGTTTTTTTCTTTCCAGAGGGAACTAGGAGTAAAGATGGAAAATTGGGTGCTTTTAAGGTGAGACTTTTATTTATAAACTTATTTTAAGTTTTAACATATATATCCTCTTGAATTATGAATGCTAATCTGGTGAAGTCATAGACTTCACAATCAATACACAACTCAACTCAACTAAGATAGGGTCGGCTACATGAATCTATTTCCTTTAGTAGATTCATGTTAGTTGATCTACAAGTTTTCTGCCAGCTACCTAATGCAACCCTCCTCCTTTATCCGGGCTTGGGATCAACTGTGTCAGGATATGCAAATATACTCAACAGAGACAGTGTTGCAAAATGATGTTCTCAGTGCACAAAAAATACATTAAATTGTAATTCAAGCTTGTAGATAGTGTTGAGAAATAGTATATTTAACAATATGCAATTTATCTTTATCTTTTCTGTAATGGACAATGGGTTTCTCGACGTTATCTTTTCTAGTTAAAATCTTGCAATCTCCAGTCACAGTTCTTCCATAATTCATTACTAAAACGTCCCTGACATGGCTGTTGGTAGAATTAAATGGAGAATTATCTGACCCATCAGGGTATTGGCTCAGTGGTCGGGTGAGGCGGGCGAGCAAATGCTGACTCGGTTGGTTGCAAGTTCGAATCCCTCTACGCTTCCATTCTGGAATTTATTCCTGGGTGGCGTGGTGAGTCTTACTCTTTGGGTCTCCCGGCTCGTGGCCTTGTGGGTGGGTGGCAGCCGCAATGGATTAGTCGAAAGGATACCACAGTCTCAAAAAAAAAAAAGAAAAAAAAAGAAGGGGAATTAGCTGTTTTATTCAGCCTGTCCCTCCCAATTTGAAAAAAGCCTTGTTGATATTGATTTTAATTTACATTTGATCACCGTCACTATGCTGATATCTTGCCTGATCTATCTGAGTTTTTAAGGCCATTATTTTACACCTTCCTCTCTCCTTCTCATGTGCACTTGTCTGCTACTTTTTTTTCTTTCTTAAACGAAGGAGACTTCATCATTTTCATGCATCATTTTTCTTAGTTCTTACACTTTTTCTGCCCTTGGTTTCAACATGCAGAAAGGTGCCTTCAGTGTTGCAGCAAAAACTGGAGTGCCCATTGTGCCTATTACTCTCATGGGTACTGGCAAGCTTATGCCTGCGGGAATGGAGGGTACGGTGAGCTCAGGATCAGTGAAAGTTGTCATTCATAAGCCCATAGAAGGAAATAACCCGGATGAGCTGTGTGAGAAAGCAAGGACTACCATTGCAAATGCGCTAATTTCATACAGCTGAGATCGCACTGCAACAAATATCTATGATCTCCTACGTTTCAGACACGCCGTTCTGACCTTTGGTGCAGATTGGAGGGATATTTTTTAACTTTGAAGGTAGTTATATTTTGGGATTGGTGTCTTCAATTTTCATTCTTCTCTTGATTGGTCTACACATTTAATTGATTGTGAATATGCTATATACTTTTTTGTGACGTATCTTTACATCAAACCACATGAACTTTCACTTTCCTCACATCTGCAGATTTCCCATTTTTGAAGCAGCTTTAAGAAGATGGTTGCACTAATCTCACAGACTTTTGGCAATCAACACTTGTTGATTTCGTTTGCAGTTAGTCAGGTTTCTGAACTCCAAAATTTACGAAGTGTATACAGATACAAATTACAGGGCAAATTTGGCTTATGAATTCTTTCATCAGAACCCTCCATCAGTTCCTTAAAATTATTGTCATTAGACGCCTTTGTTATTTATGAAATAGACTTTTAAGTCCATTTAAAACTGGTCTTAATTATTGTCTTGTAGATGAACCTTTGTTACTTTCATTTGAAGAGGGAGTCTAAACAGGCTGCAATGATAGTTGAGCTGTTGTTTTGTTCATCAGTTTGAAACTGATCTGACTCCCCCTTTTTATTTATTCCTTTAAGTTAGTTATGCCCATGAAATCTGATTCTTTGCAGTCTATTTATTCTGTTTTGGAAAGTAGTTCTCTGTTTCCATGGTTCGACAAATTGTATGTTTGATCTCAGGTTCGAACTCCACTAATTATATAGACACACACATACACAGGCGTGTTATAATCTTTGATTATTATTATTATTTTTAATTTGAAATGAGCGGATATCGGGTACTTATGTCTCTACTAATCTCTCTGGACGGCCACAAACATTGAAAGATACTGTTAGACAACAAATAGTGGGAGATGACTCAAATTTAATACCTTTAGATAGAAATGCTTATACTTAATCACTGAACTAATTTCCTGTTAGTTTTTTTTTTTAAGCCAAACATGATCCTTGGAGAAGAAAAGACGAGAAGCCTTTTTGAGTACAAATCCGAAACAAAAGGAAGAACATCCTCTAACCGCGTGTATCCATAAGGTCTTTTTGTCATATCTTGCAGATGTGATGGGTACCTCATCGAGCGTATTTCAGTCATAGCACCACTCCTAGTACACAGCCTACTCAACAGTGTCTAGTATTTCCAAAATTATTTGTACACACTTCATATTTTTGTTGCCAGACTTTTTTTTTTAGGATTTATAATTGCCTCAAATAAGCCAATAGTGTCTTTAGTGTTAGTGACTGTGATTTACAGAGATTAGTGAAGAAGTAAGTCTCCGATAGCTACGTCTTGAAAAAAAAAAAAAAAGCCTCAATAAATTGGTAGTTTAAAATCCAAACAAATTAATACAATAAACTCTCCTTCATAAAAAAAAAAAAAAAAAGAAAGAGAAAAGAAAAACCTTGCTTTTATAATTAAAATCAAAACTAAATGTCTTAATGGGCTTATGCAGGTTTTTTTTTTAAATTACTATTGATTAAATTTTAATTTTAAAATTTACTATGTATCATTAATTATTTTGAAATTTATTTTATTTAGACTGGTCAATAGTCGTTGACTGAGTTCAACAAGGTAAATATTTTTTTTTAAGAGTGTATTTGGTAGCTAATTTTTTTTTTTAAAAAAAATACTGAAATTAGTTTTTATTAAAAATAATAAAATCAGTTGTGTGATAAAAAAATAATAATATTATTATTTTAAAAAATAAAATGAATATTTCATAAAAATATAAAAATTATTATTATCAATATAAAGTTTGAATAAAAAATAATTTTTAAATAATAATGTATTTTTATTAAAATAATAGACTTAATTTTAATAAAAAATAGTTAAAACTGGTTTTTTTTATTAAAAATAATAAAATTAATTGTGATGAGAGAATAATAAAAAGATTAATTTTAAAAAATAAAATGATCATTTTGTAAAATATAAAAATTATTATTCTAAACTTAATTATAATTTAAAAATAGTGGAAACAGTTTTTATTAAAAATAATAAAATTAATTGTGATGAAAAGTAATAATAAAATTATTTTTCAAAATAATAAAATAAATATTTTATAAAAATATAAAAATTATTATTACTAATATTAAGTTAACAAAATCAATATATTTTAATAAAAAATTATTTTATTAATAACATGGATAAAATAAGGGAGGTGATTTAATTTTTTTTAGGTTATGTAATTTTTTTTTCTTCCCTATTTTTTAAAAAAATAAAAAAATTTCTATTATAATTATTTTCTCAAGAATATTAATACCACCTATTTCTATAAGAATTAGTTTTTTATTGTATGTAAATTTTTTTTTTATTTTTTTTTTAAAGAATCACTTATTATTTTTAAAAAAGTGTAAATTTTGAAATAAATGTAAAAATCTTTAAGATTTTCCTTCTTATTCCAAAATGAGCCCGTACCCTCTTTGCTGTGAAGAGCGCTTGAAGTTGGATCATAGTCAAGGCCTCAGGGCAATCAAGTCAAAAGTTATGAGGTCAGGTGAATCTTGCTACGTTATGGATGTCTGGATGATCTGGATGCTCTTCTTTTTATTGAACAAGATAAACATAATGGAAAATTCGACACGCTTCTGCCAGTAAAACAACAACCTCCATTAGTGGTGTTCATCCAAGCTCTCAACAATTTCAACCCCTCTCAAACCCATATTTGAAATTAAACCGAAACCCTCCTTAAATCTCACCCAAAAACCCCGCACAAACGCTTCAACTTAAATCCATGGAACTCTCCTCTCCCTTCACAAACCTCTCCTCACACTCAAACCTCTCTTTCCACTCCTCTCTCTACCCTTTTCACTTCAAAACCTACTTCAACAAAAACCCTAACACTAAACCCCAAAACCCCCCAAATTCACGAATTCTCGCAGTTACAGTGAATCCACAGGAGCTCCCCAGAAGCAGCCCTCAGAGGCTTCTCAAAGAGCTCGCGGAGCGCAAAAGATCGGTATCACCGAAGAAAAAATTGCCCCCAAAACGATTCATTCTAAAACCACCATTAGATGACAAGAAACTCGCAGAAAGATTCTTGAACAGCCCTCAATTATCCCTCAAATCCTTCCCATTACTAAGCTCTTGCTTACCTTGTTCTCGTCTCAACAATGCCGATAAGACCTGGATCGATGAGTACCTTCTAGAAGCGAAACAAGCCCTAGGGTACCCTCTGGAACCTTCTGGAAGGTTCGGAGATGATAATCCTGCTAAGCAATTTGATACATTGTTGTATTTGGCGTTTCAGCATCCGTCGTGTGAGCGAACGAATGCAAGGCATGTCCGGTGTGGGCATTCTAGGCTTTGGTTTTTAGGGCAATATGTGTTGGAATTGGCGTTTGCGGAGTTTTTCTTGCAGAGGTATCCGAGGGAATCGCCCGCGCCGATCAGGGAGAGGGTGTATGGATTGATTGGGAAGAGGAATTTGGCTAAGTGGATTAAAGCTGCTAGTTTGCACAATTTGGTTTTCCCATTTGATGATATGGATAAGTTGGTTCGAAAAGTTCGAGAGCCTCCTGTGAAGTAAGTGTTTTTCTTGGTTTAGTAATGTGTTTGTAATATGATTTGGTAGATAAATTTATTTAGTGTGTATAATGCATGGAGAAATTTGGTATTAGGAAAAAATGACAATGGAATGGTTTGTTTTCTGTATGTGTTAATTGAGATTGTTGCAATCGGAATTTTAGAATGTTTGCATATCCTTAAACACAGGCGGTCTCAAGTAGGGATAAAGGAGGAGGGTTTGTGTTAGGTAGTTGATAGCCAGTGTAAAACTTGTCAGATCAAATATAACATGAATTTACTAAATCAGACTATGTGAAGGGCTAGACGGCCAATTTAGCCCTTGATTTTTGCAATAATTCCTGGGTGCAAATTCTATTGAGGGCTACAAGCTATCCAAACACTCTAATTCTATTTGGAATTTGAGCTCTCCAAATGTGATGACACTATGGTGGAGTGGTTGAGTTGGAGGAGTCTATGAGATAATTAAAGAGAGACATGCAAGAATAAGAGCCAGAATTATCAAGGGACCAAAGAAAGGTATCAGACATAGATGGGGATAGGTGAACTGGCTTAATTCTGGATAAGAAAGAGCCAATCTCAGATTCCTCCCTATCAGTAAGGTTTCTAGGAAAACATAGGTTCCATGATGGTTGTTCAAGAGAGTTTGAAGGGTAATTGGTTAGGAAGTTGATAATAGGAGCATTGGGACTGTTAGAAAGACAAAACAAGTGTGGGAAGGATTGAGCAAGGGGGGCATCTCCGCACCAACAATCCTCCCAAAATCGGATAGAGTGGTCATTCCCTACCTAAGGAGAAATGTGGGGGAGGAAGATCGGGTAAAGGCTAGAAATGTGCTTCCATGGACTTCTAAGTATTAATATATTATTTTGTCTCTTCTCAAAAAATTTAGCCCTTGATTGAGCATAGTGGAGGAATCAGATTCATGTAGCCAATCTCATGTAGTTGGGGAAAGGCTTAGTTGGGTTGAGTTGAGTTGATAATTTTATAATGTTTGATTATTTGCTTTCTATTTGGCATGGTACTCAATATTCCAAGTATTTGTTGTGTTTTTTATGCAATTTTTTGTTCATATGCTGGATGTATACATGATATATTCTTCTTATGTAACTATTGATTGATTTGAATACTTTGTTGCTTGCTTTTAATGTTTATTGTGCATGTTTTTGAGTAATAACCCCAACTTAATTATGGATTCTCTATATTTTGGGGTTAAACTAGAGTCTGATTTTCTTTCTGTTTTTCAATTTTTTTAGTGTTGTACTACTTGATTGGCTATTTAATATCTCTGTGTATTTTGGTGGAAACTAAGGCCTATTGTTTTTGTTTTGTTTCTTCTTGTAATACTAGGTCTGTATTTTGGGCCTTGTTTGGAGCAATATATCTGTGTTTTGGCATGCCGGAAGTATATCGTGTTCTTTTTGAGGTATTTGGAATGGACCCAGAAGATGAGAGCTGCCAACCAAAATTACGGAGGCAACTGGAAGATGTTGATTATGTTTCTGTAGAATTTGAAGGGAGGAAGCTCAGCTGGCAGGACATTGCTGCATACAAGGTAAGGAAAAGTCCTCTTCTCATTTTCTGCACCCTTTTGTGGTTGCCGACTTTTAACACCCCTTTGGACCTTGTGCTTGTAAAGTCAAGGTTGTGAAAAGCATGTTAGTTTCTTGTTTCCTCTCAACCAAAAAAAAAAAAGAAGAAAAACATGTTAGTTCATTCTTCTTAAAGAGCCTTTGTATAATTAATTACTTGCAACTAAAGGCTTAAGCAATTATTTGTTGGATTAATCTGGTTGAAAACTTGTAATGGTATTTCTTGGTAATGCTGTTACCTGGATACTTTCATGGTAGGTCTGGTATATCTCTTGTAATGCTCCCTTTTTTCTTTTTGTCTCTCTTTAATTTCAATTTCTTAGATTGGCATTCCTTTTGAAAAGAGGTTAACACATTCTTCCTTTCCAGCCTCCAGAAGATGCTCTTTTTGTACACCCGCGGCTTTTTAGGGCATGTGTTCCTCCTGGCATGCATCGGTTTCGAGGGAACATTTGGGATTATGACAGCAGACACAAAGTTATGCAGGCATTGGGATACCCTTTACCAATGGCTGATAGGATTCCGGAGATAACTGAGGCCAGGAACATCGAACTTGGGCTTGGACTTCAGGTAATCTTCTCCACAAGTGACCCGAAAAATTAAAGAAAAAAACTTTGTAAACCTTCATTTCTGGACTATTTTGCTTTGTTGGCGTAGGCATGGATGAATTAATGAATGATTTGTGTGGACAATGATAGCTCTATGATGGAGACTTAAAATTGAAGTATTGAGAGAATATTTATTCTATAAAGGAATAGAAATTTTGAAAGTAAAAAATACGGGGGGCTCTATATCTTATTTTAAGGATTCTAGAGACATTATCCATGTCAAGAAAAGGTTGTTGGGATACAGTATGAATCAGTGATGTGCTATGGGTTGAAAAATGCAGTAGGATTGAAAACGTGATTGTTATTTGCGGCTTTCATTTTATTAAGTTACAGATGTTTGTTGCTATCATTTTAAATGCATTCACCTTTTTATGTCATCTTACCACAGTAGTTAAATTGAGGTTTTATAATATTTTTCTTGCATTTTGGCTTCAATTCAATTCCTGATTTATATACATATCTTTCCTTCTCTGCTGACATGCAGTTATGTTTCTTGCACCCATCAAAATACAAGTTTGAGCATCCACGGTTTTGTCTAGAAAGATTGGAATATATTGGCCAAAAGATCCAGGTAATAATTATTTTTACATTTTAAGCTGTTTCTGTCAATTACAAATAGCTAGTGTTATTTAAATAAGAAATATAAACCTATTCCACTAACTTCCAAGAGATGGCCATTCCTTTTGCTTGAAGCGTTTTCCTATGTTGTAAATGTTAGATTCCATGTTCTCTAAATTTTCTATTTCAGTGTTCTTGTTGAAGTATCACCTTTATTTTTATTAAAATCTGAATTCAACTATGCTATTTGTTTGTTTTTCTTTTAAGTGATTCACTTAACTTCTGGTCAGAAAAAAAATTGTTTGTCTGATATCTACAATAGTCCTCTTGTGAAGTGTTCATCTCGGATTGTATTCTATCTTCAGCTGTGAAGAACTTGATTTTGATCATAATATATTTCCCTTATTTTCAGAAAAATTAACAGATCTTATATCTTGACAATGCTCAACTTCCTTGTTCTAAATTTGTCTCAAATTCTCAATTAATAATGACATTATGGTTTTTTCTCTGAACTCTCTGGAATTTATTTTATCTGCAGGATCTTGTGATGGCCGAAAAATTGCTAATGAAGCATCTCGATGCTCCAGGAAGATGGCTGCAGGAGAGGCATCGCCGGCTTCTACTAAACAAGTTCTGTGGGAGGTACTTGAGGGATATGCATCTTCATCATTATATTATATATGATGAGCAAGTTCAGGACAAATATGAACAAAACCGAAGACTTAGGAATCCTGCTACAACGGGGGTTCAACAAGCCATCCATGGGCTCTCTTATGCTGTTTATGGGAAGCCGGATGTGAGACGCCTCATGTTTGAGGTTTTTGACTTTGAGCAGATCCAACCTAAAGCAGTGTGAAGATTTTGGTAGTTACTGATGAAATTCCTATTTTCATGTATAGGACGGATAAGTTTAACTTATATTTAGTTAAAAAAAAAAAGAAAAGAAAAAACTCAGCTTTTCTTGTGAATTTGGATAAGTTAAATTCCTTCTATTGAGTCAAAGCTGGTGTAGAGTTTTTGAAGAAGTTTTGTTTTTGTAGATATCCAATATGATTTGCAGGGCTTGAAATCACTATTTTTATTCTTTAATTTCACCTCCTCTAAGATGGGGTTTGGCAGCAGAATCCTTTTAAATTCAAATGTCTTATGATATGAGGCTTCATTATATGATTAAGCCCTGAAAAAGTGGCTGATCATGATGAGAAAGGCTTTAAACAAGTAAGAATATGTTGACAGGGTAAAAGCTCTCATTGGCTAGGAAAATATGGAATCACTGAACTAGGACGGACTTGCACAATGAAGAGAGAGTTATGAGAAAAAGCCAAAGCTTGATTGAGTTCTGAATTAAAAAGTGGTCCAGCTTTAACATTACCCTTACTCTTACAACATGCAAATTGAGTTTAGATTTACTGATCAACCTGTGTTCTGTTTTCGGTGCCAAAAATTAATGGTTTGAATGTCAACAACAGATCAATGAGCTGAATTTCATTCAATATGAAGAAAACCATTTCTATCAACCTGCGTTTGTTAACAGGGCTGGTAACCCCTTTTGTTGACCCACCGTGGGAGTGCTAGAAAGAGGTTCCATTGGATAGGTTCCAAACTTCATATTTCACCTCATTTGCTTGACCTGTAAGTTCCTTCAAGTTAGCTTTTTCCCTTGAAGTTTCACAGAAGCCGTTTAGCACTTCCGTCGTAATTGTGACTTGGGTTGAGGATTCTCAACCAAAGAGAGTAAGGTCATCATCAGTAAAGAAGAGGTGAGAACTGAAAGCAAGTTAATAAATATGGTATCCAAAGAAGAAAATTTAAAAAGATTGAAACACCTAGTTTAATCCTTCATACTCCGTACTGAGTACTCATCCCCAAAGAACCAAAAACACAAATCACAGTACAACACAATTGAAGCAGTTACAGTAGCTCTTTTGCCCGAAATTTAAGATTCCACCATCTGAGCTATACCCACTGATCCCATGAAACAGGTAGCCACAGCAAGAAAATTTTCAGAGAACCAATTCCAAATCGCTACAAACGGCTTCTTCCACTTCCCTGCATGCTTTGATTCAAAGACTGCTATGGTTCCAACTCGACTTCCATATGGACATTCCATTAGGTAATCAACATGGTGTTCCTTTTGGAGCGCATTCCATACCTGCTTGATATATACACTCTTCATTGCATTGTGGACATGATTGTCCTTGACGCAGCCACAAGGATGAGTTAATATACAACACCCCATCATAGCATCAAGGTTATTCTCTGTAGTAACATCGAAATCACCGAGGTTGATGATGTCGGGTTCAGTAGCATTACTGTTGCCAGCTTCTCCCTTGAAGACTATCAAAATCTCTTTTTTCTGTTTTTTGACTTGTTTTCTTTTAGCATGAAATGAATAACCATTGATTCCCATACGTAGGAGAGAATTTGCAGTGATTGGGTCCGAATAGGACCTAAACAAATTAACAAGCACACCATCCAAATTAATCAAATGGAGAATTCTTTTAAGAATCTATTGCATTAATTCCAACTTGGAAAAGTAGAGAATAATGCTAGCTAGATTGATTTAGAATGTTGGTACTGCAATGCAAATTATGTAACACTTAATCATAACGCCTTTGGCTTACTCTAGTGCAAACTGTAACACCTGGCCCCATCACCTTTGGATAGCATCGAATCATGCATCGACACGTGATTCAATTAAAATCCAAAAGTTTTGGGATGATACAATCTGTATCATAGTTTCTACCGCAATCAACGAAACATTACTCTTAATAAAATGAGGAACAAAGGCCTGAAGCCACAAGAAGGCCTAATAATGTCACTACTATTTTTATTTTTATTTTTAATCTCTTTTGAAGTTAATAGAGATTTGATTCCTGACATCATTTGAGGTATGGAGATGTTATCGCCACTAAAACTAGTGAGTATTGGCCTGATAAATAGATTATTTTTTTATGAAATCTTGAACAATAAGACCGATAGAGTGATGATCTTAGAGAATTTTGAGCAAAGAAGTATATTCCTCTTGGAGGAGAATTCCCATAATACAAGCTGATTTTTAGCCCTTAAAATAGCTAAACTACCATATACAGATTTGTCCAAAAATATCCTACAGCTAGAATATCCTAATTACGGAAAAGATAAAAGATTTACAATCATAAAGACAGTTGTCACAGCTGTACAAGGCATAAAATCTGCTAGCTTTAAATGGCCAGCTAATTCCTTTAACATAGAGAACCCTGAAAATCAAAGATTTATCTTGAAAAAGCCTCCCTAACCTCCCCCCAATCTTCTCCTTCAATCAAGAACCAAACTTGAACAATCGAAGTACAGCTACAAAATAATATAGAGATGGAAGACTAGAAACCAAAACAAACTTCGAATTTTAAAAATATCAGTTTTTTTTTTCAAGTCCCATTCAATCAATCTAATAAAAAGTCTTGGGTTTTTTTTTAGCAAAATTCAACTTGACAAACAAATAATTCAATCAATAAAATAAAAGTTAAAAACCTTTCATACAGTCAATCAATCTCTTCACTTAGTCTATTAAACAATCTTTGTTGATGATAACTTGATATCCATTGTTGAGACCTTATCTGACAATTGTAGCTTTTGGGTTGAGTGGTTTTTAACATGTTATTAGACCATCAGTTTTGCAAGAGATCTTGGGTTCAAGTCTCGTTATTGGTATTTGCATATTTTCCATTTGCAAAATTGGTATTTCTCTTCTTCTATTCTCCATTTCTTTTTCACGCTTGTGGCAGATGGAATGGCCCAAGTTGATGAGAAGACGTAGAAAGGGTTCGTTTTTATTTTCCATAGACAATGTTCATTGGTGAAAGGGTTCGTTTTTTTTTTCTTTTTTTTTGGGAGGTGGGGCGGGGGGGGACAAGGTGCCTTTGATACAATATGCTGATGATACTCTATTTCTGCTTAATGGAAAAGAGGAGTATGTGGTCAATGCTATCAATATTCTCCAATGCTTTAGCAAAATTTCAGGTCTGCATGTTATCATGAGCAAAAGTCAGTTAACGGGAATTAATATGGATGCGGAGGTTATTCTTCGATTAGCAGGAAAGTGGGGTGTTCGTTGGGAATATGGCCGATGAAATACTTGGGTTTGCCGCTTGGGGGAAACCCACTGTTCGCAAGTTTTTGGGAACCAATTCTTACAAAAATTTCAAGCAGATTGGATGGATGGAAAAGGGCTTTCTTATCAAGAGGGGGTAGACTTGCCTTGATCAGATCAGTATTATCTACACTTCCTCCTTACTACTTATCTATGTTTCGGGTTCCTCTAGGTGTGGCTTGCCAAATTGACAAGAAGTTCAAGCCATTTCTGTGGAGTGGGATTGAGGAGGGGAACAAAGCAAATTTGGTGAGGTGGAAGGTGGTTCGGACCAGTGGAAAAGGGTGGTTTGGTTGCTAAGTGGTTATGGAGGCTTACGAGAAAAAGAAATTCACTTTGGGCGAAGGTGATTGCAAGTAGGTATGGATTGGGGCACACTTGTTTTATGGTGGGAAGAGGTGCAGGTTCATCATTTCGAAGCCCTTGGAGATTCATTTCTTCCCTAGCTCAAGGCTTCGCTCCACATATGACGCCAAGGGTAGGGAACGACCACACATTCATCTTTTGGGAGGATAAATGGTTGGATGATTTTCCTTTCTCTGTATCTTACCCTAATTTATTCCGTGTTTCATCTACACACAACAGACCCATAGCCTCATTTGTGAATAATCATCAACCCAATCCATCCCCTTATGTGAGTTGGAACCTTCATTTTCCTAGAGGTCTTACTTGTAGAGGACAGTCTGAAATAGAGCTTTTATCTAGGTTAGACCAAGTTAGGCTAAATGATGACACAAACACATTCATTTGGACACTTAGTCCCTCAGGGAAATTCTCTTGCAAATCATATTTCGAAATTCTTACGGACAAGCCTTCAATTCGGATATCCCTTATTGCTTCTTGTGTTTGGAATGTACAGGTGCCATCCAAAGTTAGGGTGTTTGGGTGGCTTGTGGCCCTCAACAAGCTCAACGCATATGACGTGTTGCAGAGACGTTGCTTTTCGATATGTTATTATCCACATTGTTGTGTGCTTTGCTTGCAGGAGGGAAAATCTGCAGAACATCTATTTTTCAGGCGCCCAGTTCTGGCAGAAATGGCAGGTGCATAGTGGTTTCAAGATGCTGCCCCCAAGCAACATTGGGGAAGGATTATCGTTCAGTCATAACATAGGTGCCTCTAGAGCGGAGAAGGAAATTGGACTATTGGCATCATACGTTACCATGTGGTCTATTTGGCTTGAGCGAAACCGTAGGATTTTCAAATGACATTGGGAAAGAGGAAGCGGTCTTGTGGCAGTACATCAAAATATTGGCTAGTTCCTGGGTCTTCGCATCCTCATTGAATAATGGCTCTTCCATTTCTAATTGGTCATTGAATTGGGATTCTTGTTTGAATCAAGGCTTGATAGGTTGAATTTTGCAGGTGGCTTCGCCTTCTTAAAAGGGGGCTGAAGGTTTTGGGCGGGTTTGAATCATGTTTGGAAATGCTCGAGTTTGTGATCAGAGTTTAGTTAGTGTTAACTGACGGTTTTTTTGTTTGCACTCCTGGTGCAATATCATGAGTGGTTTTTAACACTCTTCAATGATGTTCCTACACGCAACTCACAACCAAACTCATTTTATAATCCTAAAACCTTACTTCAATTCCACCTAAACCACTTTCACTGTATCTAAACACAAATAAATAAGTCAATCACTCACTAAACATAGGCTCAAATTCATCAGATTATCACAAATTTCACACTTTCAAAATAACAATAATTAAATTAATCATATCAACCAACCTGAGTGAGGCCGGCCATCCCGAGGTGGACTATTCCGGTTTATCGGATTCTGTACTCCGGGATTGATAACCGGAGCTGAAGATCCATATGGGCCCTGAGTTTGAGACGACGCCATTGATGCAACAATTGAGAACATGGTACCAGTTGGATGCATCCAACTGGGAATTCCCAGTTTATAAAAACGCAATGTGCTAGTGTTAGGCAGAACTTTTACCCTTCTCACTCACCAACCCCACGGATTTAGCCTCACCAAACCCGCGGAATACTGTCCTGTGCATTAGGAGTTTTTTGTATTTTTTTTGTTTAAAAATATAAGACAAGGGTGATTCTATATATTAGATTATCGTTATTTTTTTTAAACTATTTTTATAATAAAAAGTTGAGATTTTAAATAAAAACGTTTTATTTTACAAACAAAACTAAAGTGAGAAGTTGGATTATAAGCTCTTATTAAGTAGAGCTACTTAATAAATTTTCAGGAATGTGGGTAGAATGAGAGTATTTGATGGGTAGATTTACAAACATTAAAAAAATAGAATATATTCGTGAGTTGTGAGTTGTGAATTGTGAAAAGTTTAACTATTTTACTAAAAACAAATAAATAAGTTCAGTAGTTGTGAAATTGTTAAAAAGATTAACTCTTTAACTGAAAAACAATTATTGAACTACAACATTCATCAAAGCATTAAAAAAAAGACTTTGAATTGAATTCATGTTGAGAAATATAATGGCATCAATTTTTTATCAATCTTTTTTAACAGAAATTAAAAATCTCACTTTTGAAATTTCTCATTCTTCACCATTAATGGACGATATATACATTCACTAGAAGTACTTTTCAATGACGTGAATAGCGGTAAGTGACGTGAATAGCGGTAAGTGTAATTGGTGAGTACATTCATAATTTGAAAACGAAACTTCTATTTGTACAAGCCAGAACACTATCATTACCCACCAAAAAAAAATTAATTTTGAAAATACCCTTGAAGATTTGTCTAAAATTCCCTAATATTTTTTTCTATTTTCATTTAACTCTAATCATTTACCTAACCTTGCCCTCCACGATTTTCATGTTCATCTTCTTTCTTAAACCCTAAACCCTTCTTCTATATTTATCTTCCATTTTTCCTCGCATTTTTGTCCTTCGAAATGCTCCGGGAAACCGTTTAAGAGTCATTTTGAAAGGGTTAAGATTCTTTTTAAAAGATTTTAAAGTGTTTTAAACCCTATTTAGTCGGTCTTCTAGTATAGAAAAACTCACTCAAGGGCATTCAAAATCTTAATTCTTCTAGTTTAAAAGGTGTTAAATCGAAGTTTTCAATGTTATAAACGCCACAAAATGGTTCCATATACCTTGTAAAGCCATAAAAATAAACTTAAGTCACCATACCCCCGAAAAAACACAGAAACACTAGGTTCGGTAGTACAGGATCGAACCTAAGACAGTAGGTTTGGTTGTGTCACGACGCCCCTGACGTAGGCTGACGTCATAACCGGCACAGTATATTATACACTGTACATACCCATATACAGTATACAATACACTGTCAGCCTTCACATAGTCTCATAATAATTTCCAAAAGTTACAGTAATTTTTTTTTAATATACCACAAATCAAATCCAATATAAATCTCTATAATCATTCCATTCATTCTACAAATTAAATTCTCATCTGATAAATATCTATGATCATCTCATTTCATCATCCCAAGCATTATATAATATTACCACACAACCCATCTAGGTGATATTACATATATATAGTGTGTGATAATTATACATATCAAAATAACAAAAATATAATCTATTTCCTCCAAGCATACATACACATACTAGACGAAGGCTCACGGATTTTTCCTTTTTCCTTCGACTCAATACCTGAAATATTGGAGGTAATGGGGTGAGCAAATAACAGTTCAGTGAATATAGTTCTTGAGATGGCAATTATATACATTTAGAGAAATATGACATTTAAAATCATTTCAAACACTAACACATGCATCATTCAATGAATATATTATACATGTCAACATCATAAATTGCATGAATTTTCAATAACACAATGCACAATCTCCTTCCTCCGCAAGGCAAGAGAGCGAGTCTAACCCTTGTATGGCCGTACAAGGTAGACACAGCCTCTCATTACCCAATTCACAGTCATTTTAAGGATCGCAACCCTTGTTAGGACAGACCTACTGACAATGAGGACTCGCAAAACCTCATCCGGGTCTAATTCCTAACGAAATGACAATGAGGATTCGCAAAACCTCATCCGGGTCTAATTCCTAACGAAATGACAATAAGGATTCGCAAAACCTCATCAGTACAAACTCCAATTGCTAAAATCAGTTTGCATGATTCATAAAACTCAATGCATTATATATAAATATAACGTGCATACAATCAAATATTTTATATGCGTACAATGTCATACAAGAACCAAATCAAGAAAACTATACTCATAGTGGTTACACGGGGTTTCTAAGCCAACCTCTAAAATCGAGCAACAATATTGCTTCCTCAAGAGCGTTTATCAATGCCCTTAAGCTCTCAATTTAAACACTGAAATTAACCATAGATTATCATGAGACGCATCATTTATCGTATCGTTAGCTACTAAAAATATCAAATCATATCCAAAAATCACGATCTTAGTATCAAAACGTCCGGAATTCAGTTCTCTACAATTCTATGATTTCAAACCGGAGTTTCATTGGATACACATCACTGTTCACAGTACTATTTACTATTCACTGTTCACAGTACTGTACATTATTCATTATTCACAGTACTATTCACTATTCACTATTTACTATTTATCCGAGAGATGTAAATTGTATTAAAATTGTCAAACGGTCTCCAAAAATCATGAAATAGAATCTAATCACATATTCGGGGTCCCGACAGTCCAGGGAGCGTTTTTCTACTTTTCTAGCGGATTTTCATTCACATTTGGTCAAAACCCCAATTGTTGAAAACGCCGTAAAACGGCTCCCATAGCTAATTAATTCAACTCCAATTCACATATCTAATTAACCAACCCATTCAACTAATAAAACTTATATTTTTTATTTGCTCATATTCCTTAAATATAGCATGTATTTCATACACGCGTATATCATACACGCATATACTTGGCTTCTACGTATAACATACGCGTATCATATATCTCGATATACGTGTAATTTATCGTATGTATTTAACTAAAATTACGGGGTGTTACAGGTTGGGTCCCACCAAACCTTTTTTTTGTATTTTTTTTAAGGGCATGGTGTTTCAAGTTTATTTTTATGACTCTACAAGACATATGGACCAATTTTGTAGCGTTTATGACCTTGAGAACTTTGATCTAACACAATCTTTAAAATTGAGTTAGAAGAGTTATGTCACGACGCCCCTGACGTAGTCTGACGTCATGACCGGCACAGCGTACTATACATTATACATACCTATATGCAGTATATAATACACTGTCAGCCTTCACGTACTCGTTATATACTTCCCAAAATGTACAGAAAATTTTTTCTTCGTATACCACAAATCAAATCAAATCACAAATATATAGATGATCATTCCACTTACATTTATTCCATTCATTCCACAAATTAAATTCTCACCTGATAAATATCTATGATCATCTCATTCCATCATCCCAAGCATTATATAATCTTACCACATAACCCATCTAGGTGATACATATATACATATAATGTGTGATAAGTATACATATCAAAATAACAAAAATATAATCTATTTCCTCCAAGCATACATACACATACCAGACAAGTTCTTTTTCCGTTCGAATCAATACCTGAAATATTGGAGGAAATGGGGTGAGCAAACAACAGCTCAGTGAATATAGTTCTTGAGATGACAATTATATACATTTAGAGAAATATGACATTTAAAATCATTTCAAACACTTATGCAACACATGCATCATTCAACGAATATATTATACATGTCAACAACATAAATTTCATGAGTTTTCCATAATACAATGCACAATCTCCGTCCTCCGCAAGGCAAGAGAGCGGGTCTAACCCTTGTATGGTCGTACAAGGTAAACACAGCCTCTCATTACCCAATTCACAGTCATTTCAAGGATCACAACCCTTGTTAGGACAGACCTACTGACAATGAGGACTCGCAAAACCTCATCCGGGTCTAATTCCTAACGAAAGGACAATGAGGATTCGCAAAGCCTCATCATTACAAACTTCAATGCTAAAATCAGTTTGCATGAGCCATAAAACTCAATGCCTTATATATAATATCACATGCATACAATCAAACAGTTTATATGCGTACAATGTCATACAAGAACCAAATCAAGAAAACTATACTCACAGTACAACACGTTCAACTTAAACTCAATCATCGTCGCTTTCGAGTCCAGCTCCAAGTTAAATCCAACTAATTTAACCTGTCACAATCACTCCATAATTCAATTTCATGTATTCATATCTATGTACATCTTTAATTTCTCAACTCACTTCAAATCAAGAATAATAAATCCATTTAGGACTCATAAGCAGTTGAAGAAACTACTAAATCGTTTCTGTGGTCAATCTAGATATTTCCACAAGAAAGAACAGTGAAAATAGATGTCCAAATCATATTTTCACGACACCATATACTTAGTTACTAAAACTATCAAATCATATCCAAAAATCACAATCTTAGCATCGAAACGTCCGAATTCAGTTATCTATGATATCAAACCGGAGTTTCATTGGATGCACATCACTGTTTACTGTTCACTGTTCACTTCAATATTTACTGTTCACTGTTACTGTTCACTATTCACTATTTACTATTCATCATTATTCATCCGAAAGATGTAAATTGTATTAAAATTATTAAACGGTCTCCAAAAATCATGAAATTAAATCTAACCACATATTCGGGGTCCCGATCGTCTAAGGAGTATTTTTCTACCTTCCTAGCGGGTTTTCATTGACGTTGGGGTCAAAACCCCAATTTGTCAAAACACCGTAAAACGACTCCCACAGTTAAAATTAGTCCGCTATAATCGTTACATCTAGCTTAGATAGTAATTTCACGAAGAAAGGGAGTGAAAATCGCTTACCGTGAGTCCGGATTTCTCCCGAATCCCGCATTCTTCCTTTTCTCTCCTCTTTTCCTCGTTCTGTCTTTCTTCTCTCGTTCTACAACTCTTCTAATTTTTTTGTTTTTGTTTTCTTTGTGTCGGCAACTTCTTTTTCTTTTAGTTTATTTCTCTTTTCTTTTTTTTTTGTTAACGTGTGAGAGTGAGGTGAGAGATTTTTGTTTCTTTTTTTTTTGTTTAAGGTGTGAGAGAGAAAAGTGAGACGATGACGTGAGAGATAAGAATGAGAGAGATATTTTATCTTAACAATGATCCAATGCTCCTCCTCTAATTTAATAAAACAACTTCCCCTCCTCTAATTTAATAAAACAACTTCCCCTCCTCTAATTTAATAAAACAACTTCCCCATTTTAATATTTAACTTTCATTTATTCAATCATACTCCAATCCACATTTTTAATTAACCACTAATCATACACGCATATATTTAGCGCATACGTATCAAATACGTGTATTATCACGTGTATATTTAGCTCTTACGTATAAAATACGTGTATTATCAAACGTATATTGAGCTCCTATGTATAAAATACGTGTATTAGCAAACGTATATTGAGCTCCTATGTATAAAATACGAGTATTATATATCTCGATATACGTGTACGTCAACATATGTATTTACTTAAATTTACGGGGTGTTACAAGTTATGCATTAAAGATGATAGAATGTCCTTACAAAAGGCTAAAATCAATTGGTTAAAAGAGGGGGACGCCAACTCAACGTTCTTCCATAACTTGTTAAATAGCAGACGCAATAGGAGTATCATCTCTAGTATCGAGAAGGAGGAAGGCGGTTTGATTGAGTCTGATGAGGGGCTAGTGGAGGAGATTATTGCATACTTCACAAGGGTATTTTCATCAGATAAAATGTATACATGGGACATTGAGGGTCTTAACTGGGGGGCAATATCCACAATGGATAAGGAATTTCTTGAACGTCCTTTTGAGGAGGAAAAGTAGTTGTTTTCAGCTGCGATGGCTCAAAGGCTCCTGGCCCTAATGGGTTCTCAATGTTATTCTATCAAAAGTCATGGGAGGTGGTGAAGGGAGACATTACGAGGGTTCTGAATGAGTTTTATCAAAATAAGAGTGATAAATAACTGGGTGAATGAGACATATATATGTCTAGTCCCAAAAAAAGGCAACTCCAAATGCATGAAGGACTTTCTTCCAATTAGCCTTGTTACTATTTTGTACAAAATCATCTCGAAGACGCTATCCTTAAGACTGAGGGCAGTATTGCATAAGATTGTAGCAGCTACACAATCAGCTTTCATTCAGGGCAGGCAGATTCTTGATGCAGTGTTAGTGGCCAATGAAGATGTTGAAGAATATAGAGTGAAAGGAAAAAAAAAGGTAGTCTTTAAAGTTGACTTTGGGGAAAAAAGGATTCGGGGAGAGGTGGATAAAATGGATGATGGGGTGCATGTCCTCAGTTACATACTCAATTGTTATAAATGGCAGGCCAAGAGGAAAGTTTGAAGCAACGAGAGGACTATGACAAGACGACCCTTTATCTCCTTTTTGTTTACCCTTGTTGCTGATGGTTTGAGCAGGTTAATGTCCAAGGCTACACAGTCCTTGCTGATGAAGGGTTTTCAGGCGAGAAGAGAAAGAGTGGAAGTGTCACATTTACAGTATGCAGATGATACATTATTCCTGTTAGATGGGAAAGAGGAAAATGTAAGGAATGCATTAAATATCCTAATGTGTTTTTGTGAGTTTTCTAGTCTTAAAGTCAACATGGAAAAATGTCAACTTGCTAGGATTAATATGGATTTGGAGGTCATACTAAGGCTTGCCAATAAAGCGGGGTGTTCCGTGAGGGAATGGCCATTGAAGTATTTAGGTTTGCCTTTGGGGGGGGAATCCTAGAAGTGTCAGTTTTTAGGAGCTAGTTCTTGGCACCATCACAAGATGGTTGGAGGGGCGGAAGAGAGTGATCCTATCAAAAGGTGGGCGGTTGGCTTTGATCCGATCAGTGTTTTCTGCCATACCATCATATTATTTATCCTCGTTTCAGATAACTAATAAGATGGCAGGATGTATAGAGAAAAAAATGAAAAAATTCCTATGGAATGGAAAGGAGGGGGCGGGGTTTAAGAGTCTTGTGAAATAGGAAATGGTTCAAAATCCAATTGAAAAGGAATTGGAAGTGGTTCAAAATCCAATTGAAAAGGGTGGACTTGGAATTAGCAACATAGTTGCAAGGAATAGGGCTCTATGTGCAAAATGGATTTGGAGAATGATGCAAGATCGAGATTCGTTGTGGGTGACGGTGATTATTAGCAAATATGGAAGTTTATCACTATCCGACCATGAAGAAAGCTTGAGAACAGCCAAGAGGGTCACTCATCAGGTGTCCTTGAAAATTTATTGTGTCAAGAGCGCACAAGATTCTAGAAAACTGCAAGCCTAAAGTTGGAGACTGCAACACTTTTTGTTTTTGGGAGGACAATTAGTTGGGAGATGAACCATTGGCAACAACCTTCCCACGTCTATATAGGATCTCATCCATACACAATTGTCCCATCTCATCTTTCCTTGTTCATGATCACACACCTATTCTTAACTCCCCTTCATGGAATTTTCGTTTTTCTAGAGCCCTAACCTATAGAGAACAAGAAGAAGTTTCCTTACTACTTTCCAACCTTAAAATTATTGCCATATCCAATAATCCAGGTAGTATAGATTGGGTCATCGATACATCTGGTCAAATCTCTTGTAAATCCTTATTCTATATTTTTAACGGATTCCCCCGTCTGGCCATCATTCCCTTTAGCCACATATACATGGAAGGTAAAGGCTCCATCTAAAGTTAAGGTTTTTAGATGGCTTTTGGCCCATAGGACTTCAAAGGAGATCACCTAATTGCTATTCTTTATGCAAATAAGATGAAGAAACTATAGATCATTTATTTTTCTCCTGTGTCGTGCTAGGCAGATTTGGATTTCTTGGGAAGTCTTTTCAGGGGGATGTGTAGGCCCTCCCCAAAATATTAGCAAAGGTCTCTCCATGTCCCACATGTTGAATGCTTCCAACAAAGCGATAGGAGTGGGCCTTATTGCGTCATATGCGACCTTTTGGTCTTTGTGGTTAGAAAGGAACAGGGTCTTTAATAATAAAAATAGGAGTGTGGAGCAATTGTGGGAATCGAATAAATTGGTGGCTAGTTCTTGGGTGTTTATTTCAGAATGGAACTCAGGTTTCTCTTTATCTGATTGGGTGTTGGGTTGGGAAAGATGCTTGCATAGACTGTCTTCATAATAGATCAGTCATGTGGCTCTGGGAGGTTGCCAATGTTTTGGTCTTGTATTTCATCAATTTTATAGTTGACGAGTCATATATGTAATTGTTCTTATTCTTATCTAATAAATAAAGTTATCATGTTTCTGCTCAAAAAAAAAAAAAAAAAAGAACTTTGATCTAACACCTTTCAAATTCAATTTGAAGGTTAGAAGCGGAAGATGATAGATGGTTGAAGTTAGAGCTTGGTTTGATATTTTTGGAGATGGAAAAATAAAATGGTGGTAACATAGATGCTTTGGTTCATTTGTAGAGAATAATAACGGTGGTGATGATTAGGGTTTGAGAGTTTTGGAAAGGAAGATGAAACGAAGGGAGAGTTTGGGAAGAAGGGTATTTTTTGTTTATTTTGTTGTGGGTAAAGAAAGTAGTATGATTTTAGGTGGGGCAAAGTTAGTAGATGGGTAAAGACAAAGTTTTAGTGTGGTATATCTAGCAACCCTGTTAGAAAATATTGTAGTTGAGAGTTTTATCTTAAAACTATTAAAAATGCCCTTTTTTTTTGTTTCACCGCTAAGCAGCACCTAGGTGATGTCCTCCTCTGTTCTGTGGCAAGACTAATTCACCTGAATTTAACCGGGTTAGACCACAAAGGTGCAAAATTCTCCCAATGAATAGTAACTTCATACACGAAGGGGGGTTTTTGAGATCTTCTATTTCCCACCCACTATTAATTTACTTACTTACCTATACTCTTATAACGTAAAACTTTTCAAGATTTTTTTTCCCATGTACATAGCCAATGTAAAAAGAATAAACTTAAATGGCCACATTCCACGCCGATGCAGCCAAATTCTCTTCACTTCCTCGCCTCCTTTGTTATCTTTTCCTAGAGCTTTCTCTTCTTTTTCTTCCTTTCCTCCTTTTTCTATCTTCTGGCTTCTTCATCCTCCGACACAGCTTTCTCTTATGTGTTTTTTTGTCAATAATGTTCTTATTAAAACACAAAATGGTGTTGGCAGAGTGGCCGAGCTGAGGGCATTAATTTATACTATAAAATAGATCATGTGTTCAAGGCTCCCCACTCATGTAACGATATCCTTAAATGTTTGTAATCGTACCGTAGGAGACTAGTGAGGGTAGCCTCTCAATACCCAACTTTAAAAATAATAATAATAATAATAATAAAACAGAATGGTTGGGCGTTTTCAACTAAATTTTCAGTTTAATTCAGTTTTTTTTTTTAAGTGAAAAAAAAACCATTAATATACTTAACTATAGTAAGTATATTAATATATTTTATGATATGAAGCTTCATTTATTATTAAGCCCGGAAGAATGATTGATCATGATGAAAAAGGATTAAAACAAGCTAGAATAATATCTTCACAAGGTAAAACATAAAACATCTGTCTAATATTACATTCTGATTAGAAAGCTCTAATTGGCTAGGAAAAATTAAAAGCACTGAAGGAGGGATTTTAATTTGAATTTGAATACATAACATCTGTCTAATATTTTTTTTTTTTTTTTTTTGTGAGAAGAAACGAATAAATTTATTATGAAAGTAAATATAAAATGACAATTGTTTTAACATGGCTGCACCAGAAGTGCAACATCTGTCTAATATTACATTCTGATTTGAATATTTATGATGATAATAATAATAATTGGATTATACAATGTTCAATTTGAATGAAATCTTGCTTATTTGGATTACACAATTACAATTACATTAAGAGTGAGTTTACAATATTTGCTCAATCTGTGTTCTGTTGAAGGGCTGGTGTCAAAAATGGTTTGAAGGTCAATAACAGTCCAATAAGCTGAACTAAATTTAATATGAAGAAAACCATCTGGTCACCTGCATTTGGAAGCCAAAGCACAATCACTATCTAATAATTGAAATTATATATATATATATATGAGAAATGCTTAAATAACACACTTTCTTGACATTGTACTTGAGAGCGGTTGGATTGCCTCAAATCACACGGTAATTGCGTGATTCAAGGCAATCTAACAACTTTAAGTACAATGTTAAAAAAGTATGTTAGAAAGGCGTGTCCCTCAAGCATTACTATAGATATAAATATTCTGCGACAAGTCATATCAATAGCATGGTCATTTAACAGCAAAACTAAAGTAATGTTTGTTAACTCTACTTACAACGTCTAAAAAAGTAGAGGCAATGAAAAAAAAATTTGGTAAATATTTTTACTTTTTCTACCTCTAAAAAAGTAGCCAAACACTTTTCCAAAAATCTTTGTTTTCATAAACAGAAACAAGCTTCGAATCCTAAACCAAACAGGGATGAACTTTCCCATGAAGCAATGCATGTCATTACAGCAGCATTCAGATAAACTGTTACCTGGAAGGAAAGAAGCATCTTGTCGCTTCTGTGCCCAAGAAAAACTGAAAAATTAAAACATAGAATAATTTAATATAGCCTGGTGATGAATATAATGAATAAACTCAGATTCCCACCAGGTAATGCAGTTTCATGCAGTACAATGGGGGCAAAAGTGAAGGAAAGACATGGAATTATATCACTATTTTCATTTCAAATCATCTTAATCAGATATACCCTTTAAGACATGAGAGACCCAAATTTGATTGATGAGCTAGGTGACACTCCTATTATTCAAGTATATATATATATATATATAATCACATAGACAAAAATAAATAATGAAGTCTAATAGGAATAGAAATCTTACACTGCACCTCCTCCTGCTGGTCCAAATGCTTTGAAAATGGACATTGCAGTCATAGAAATTCCATTTGCAGCTCCTCTTTGGTGTTGGGGCTGTCGTGTCAGTATAAATTCAAACAAAATTTTTATAACCACAAGTTGTGCCAAATTGAGGTAAGGGCTTTTAAATGTAGACCAAAAAGACGAAGAAGTGAAGAGAGAGGGAATGCAAGCAAGGTGATAACTTACAACAGAATTGTTCAGCAAAATGAGTAATCCAGTGACATTTGACACCTGATCACAATTATAAAAAAAAAAACTTCATTGTAAAACGGAGTATTTCAAGAAAAAATATAGGAGAAAAATTGCAAGGATGTATTATCAAATCACTTAAATTCAAGGATAAGACTATATACAAGTGCTGGATGAGAAAATTGTTATCTAGATGGGCATATCACTTATAGATCAATGTTAGAACAACCAAATTGGAGGAATGTATATTTATATGAAAATCAAGAAACGAACTGTATAGATATCCAACAGTGACATTTATAATGCAAGTGATGTGCCCTGTATTTACTGGAACATTCACTTTAAGTTTACTGATCATACTTCTCTTTTGTTTATATATCCTTGACTAGTTGGATTTTTTTCTTTTTTTTTTCTTTTTTCGCATGAGCTGAAAGCTAAAAACGTAATAAATTGTTCTTTTTCACATAAAAGAACAATTTTATAAGAGCTAATTACCACTCTTAAGAACAATTACTAAGTACCCATAAAAGAATATTCTTACAGAGAGAACGTTCCTCAATATGGAGGCAATATTGATTATCAAATGAAGACTGAGGCCGGATAACTTGGCTATAAAGGGATAACATGACAACAATGGTATTGATAAAACCTGCAAGGTAGAAATGTTATTAAAAAAAAATATTTTCTAAATATTTAAATGAAAAAAAGTGTTGCAAATATTACCGCAGAGAGACGGGAAATCATGAGGGGCCCAAGAACCTTCTCAACTGGTGGATATAAAACAAGTTGAAATACTAGAAGACCAAGACCTAGTAATTCCACAAAAACCAGTAGAATTAAGCTAATTACAGAAGTTTCTTCTGCAATGTTAGTTTCTCCAAGAAGTATGATTTTGAGATTTTGTCGGTTCCCTTGTTTATCAACCGAAAATACTTTCTTTAACAAATAGTAGAGAAATGATTCAAGTATATACCTGAAATTGCAAGAACTTCACCAACTTCTTGAGATGAAAAACTCAATCCCCCATACTTTCTATCACTGACAGCCCACAGGGAGAATATCTGGAAAAACAGTGATTGTTGGATGTGATGAATTACAAAAACTAAAAATAAAAATTAATGATCTTCCATCATAAAATAAGTGATGAATTAGATTATAAAAGACAATGCAATGATAACTAAAAAAGGTAAAGAGTCTAAGAATTGAAAAACTACCACTCAGTAGGGAGAATAGGTCATGCAAAGTAATAAGCACATTTGTAATAGTGATTATAGAAGACAATGCTAAGATGATCAAATCCCTAATGAATAAACTTAGTTCTTGTGCTAATAATAATTCGTTGTAGTATATACTACAACAGTTGTCAAGAGAAACTGTTACCTTGAATTCACAAATCACAATAGACCTCAATTAGCTCAAATGCTGCAGAGATCTCTTCCACTTCACTACTAAATCTAGATAGATATTTTATGTTCCTATTTATAAATGGATCAATATGTTTTCACTATTATCTTATCAAATCCAAACAATTTTTTAATTGTCTTAATGCAGAACCAGGCTCTTTCATACCTGAAAAAAAAAAAAAAAGCAAATCGTGAGCTTTTAATAAATGCCTTTTAAGCCAACATGGAGTTGGTGCAGTTGGTAAAGAGGTGGCTTTGAAACTCAAAGGTTCCAGGTTCAACTTTTGCCATTACCTCACCCTAAGGGTCAGGGGGTGAGGGGGATTAATGGGTCAGGAACAGGTCTGATATCACTCGAGAGTGTGATATGGTGATGGAGTTGGTTATACAACTAACTACTAACATAGTTTCTTCTCAAAAAAAAAAAAAAATCAAATATGCTGAGAATAAAGATGAACAAAATTACAATGTGTTCAGGAAAAGACAACGTTTTAGAAAAAAAATATTCATCAATTTAAAAAAAAGGGTGTTTTAATTGATAATATAACAACTTCTCACCACCCGATAGTGTCCTATCTAAACTTAATATGCCCCGGTTTTGCTTGTTAATTACTTGTACTCTTAGAGAAGACCTTGTTAATGGTTGAAGAAAGTTTCACATTTGTGGCTTACAAAATATTCCTTGGATCCCACAAGCAAGAGTTACTTGTCGAAAACGTGACGGGCCTAGATGACAAAGGGAAACAATACCAATAAGCAAAGCCATTAACCAGTGAGCAAGTGACTGCGGGTAATATGAACCTCTAGAATAATTATGTATGTTGTATAGTACTTTTATTTGTTTTGGAAGCTATATGAGTTGTATTTCTTTTCTTTTGTGCATTCGGTCTTTTCAAAGTTATGAAAACCTAGCATTCTAGCACTCTTCTCTTTGTCCTTTGTATTATGCACATGAACTAGCTAGAGCTAGGCTATTTACTAAAGCATCAAAACATGAAGGAGAATAAGAAGCATTCTTGGCTTCCATAGTTGAATTAAAATATGAGGCTGAATCAAAAGAATACAAGATGACTCTAGGCAGTGTGGGACTATCACAAATACAATACAATCAAAAACAGCCTAGAAAAGACAAAATGATTCGATACCTCTGAATAGGCCATCTCTTGAAGTGAGAAAACACAATATACAATGATAGTTGACATCAACGGCCAATTCATTAAGAGGCTTTCATCGGAAGATGAGTCCTTTTGTCTTCCTTCCACATTGTCCTCGCTAGATCCATTTGAAGCTTCCAGTGCACAATAAGAGTCTAGTGTCTCTTTTGTATCTTCATCATGCATGTGCAATGTTTCCTGCAACAACAATCCAAAATTCTTAAGATAGCTTTAAAAAAAAAAAAAAAAAAACCTTTGACCCTTGAGCATACTTAATAATCATTTTAAATCAAAAGCTAATACCATAGTATTATATATGCTTCTCAAATAAAATGATTTATTAGCAAGCCCATTAAAGTTTCTAAATCAGCATGAAAATGTGATAGTCCAATGGGATGTTAACATGCTTATGTACATAAGCATGGTTTTCCTACAGTTATCTTCAATCATCATCACGAGTCCATCTCAAAATATTAATGGTCAGTAAAATGAATTGATAATATCAGAAGGATATGATATTGAAAAATGAATGCAAAGGAAAAAATATATATATTAGAAAAGATACTGATTTCAAAGAACAAAAAGATATAAATTTAGTATCAAAGGGTGCTCTTTAAGAATTAGCATGTTTATTGTCAAAAAAATGACCTAAATCAAGTGAAAAAGTGAAAAATGAGAGAATATTAAATTTATCAAGGGAGACAGATTATTTTCTGACACGGTCAGCCTACAATACCGGGAACCTCATGCATTGGGTATGGCCTTTATCAGCCTCGATGCTCAAGAAAATGAAAGATTTTTTGAAAAAAAAAAAAGTACTTGGATTCTCCTTCTCTAACTTCTACATTTTTTAGCCACTGTTATACAAGTGCTTGTGACTTTATGTAATGCTTGGACTGCTTCATGCCCTGGTTAACTGATTGTATACACAAACAGTAGAAAAAGTCAAAAACAATTCATCTATACGTTTTTAGACAGTTCAAACATTTGGATAACATCTCTAATTCCCTATCCTTGAATTTAAACGCATCAAAATTTGAATTTTTTTCCAAAAAATAAGGAACTTACCTGAAACCAACAACAAGTGATAGATACAACAGCTGCAAAGAGCGATATGAAGAGGCAGGGTAATAAATATGGAAACCTGTGATACATTATGCATGTGTTGGGATTATGAATTCTCAGAATAAATACTGTAATAATACAAAGGTTAAAATTACATACAAGATATGAGCCACATAACAATAAGATTAAGATTTTCAATACATACCTCCCAAATATAGAACTTTTGGCAAATATAGTTGGGTATTTCTCTGCTGGCTAGAATATATTGAGAAATAGCATAAAATAAATTAGAAAGGAGAAAACATGAAAAAATAACATGCATGAAAGCATACCTGTGCAAAGAAACCTCCAATAGCTGGACCAATAACTAGTCCAATTCCCCTCGAAGTACTACCCTGAAATGAAACATTAAGTGGGCATTCTTTATTCCAATTATTTCGTGATAAGTTAAATGCTAGAAAATAAACGTTGCATAAGCATATTTGAATCAATAGATTCAAAAGAAAATTGAAAAAATAAAGAACTGGAAACTGAATTTTAGTCTCAAAGAGAAAGATAATTGATATATTGATTTTGATTGAATTGTATTTTCATAATTGGAGAACTCTATCGAAACAACTTAGAAACTTCAAAAAAGGACTAAAAATAAGTTTCTTTAGCTATCTATGACACTATGGCAACTTTCTAATGTTATTACAACTCTAAATAGACACTTTTAAACACTTTCTAATACACCTGCTTTTTCCCGCATACTCAGGTTCAAATACCCAAGGATTCTTCTTTTGCTGCCGTTTGCTTGCTGGCTTCATATAATTCAGAAAACACTAGCAATACACTTTAAATAATAAAAATGAATTTTAGAAACTCTCTAGAACTACCGCTAAAATAGAATTCTACCAAAATAAAAACTTTCTTAGACAAGAAAACTTAACTAAAAAATAGAAAGAAACTAAAATTAAATATTAGAACCTTCTTAAACATTATTTCATGTGCTACATCAAAAATCATGATAAAACATAAAAGACGATAAGTTTCTTACAACTGATTGAGCTAAAGCAAGGTGTTCTTCTCGGCAAATTTCTGAAGCATATGCCTGAAATAGAGCCAATGATTTAAATTTGAGATGTTCATAAAGAAAAAAAATTAAGGACAAATTTTCTTATCTGACATAAATATAAAGGGAGCATACCCTTATCGATCCTAGTATACTATTAAAACACCCTAGAAGGAATCTTGTAGAAAATGCCATCCAAAAGCTTGTACTCAGTCCAAAAAGAGTGTTAAACACAACCCTGAGATGGAAATAAAAATTCATTGCTTAAGAAGTAAAAGTAATAAAAGAAAAAGGAAAGAATCCAGTAAGAACTACTGACACTGAAAGAGTTCCAATCAATATTACAGGCTTTCGACCATATCGATCGGCTACTACTCCCCAAAAGATGGACGTTAGAGCTCTTCCAATCATAAATGAAGACCCTTAAAGCAATATGAAGATACTTTGAGATAATAATCCAATACATATAAAAAAAATGTGGTAAAATATAAAGTACTAAACTCTCACCCACAAATCCCACATAGAAACCAATATCTTCCTCTCTCTTAGCAATATGGAAGTCTCTGACCTGATGAACATGAAAAGCTTATAAAATGATTGAAGTGACTTGATTCAAGATGGCTCAAAAGAAAAAGAAGTAACTGAGGCTGATTGTTTGTATGAATACAACTGTTATTTAATAAACTTAATATGTTGAGGAATTGATGCAATCAAATTCCACATATCAAATTTGTTGGGAAAATCGATGGTGGGAACGAAATCAATTTCACAATCCCAAGATAATTTCCCAAACTATAAATACAACAAAATAACACCAACAATTTTTAGCGTGGAAAACCCTCTAAAAGATGAGGTAAAAAACCACGGGACCCGTAGGCCGCTTAAAGACTTCCACTATAATAAATGAGATTACAAACTTCACCCTTAGGTGGATCTCTCACAAAATACAATAACTATGTATCTTCAATTTGTGGGTAAAACTTTACAAATTAGCTCACACTTTTTCTTCTCAAAAAAACTTTCTTTGAGGCTCTCTGGATCTCTAGAATTAGATTTCTCGGATTTGAATCTCTCCGAATGAATTTCAAGAATGAAATTAAGGCTCTATTTATAGAGCTCAAACAGGGGTAATTTCGTAATTATAAAATATATAAAATATTTATATTTTATAAAGCATTCAGCAAAGATGGCTTGAATGGCCGCCCACGTTTGCCGCCCACGTTTGCTGGCCGCCCAATTTGACATATGTTGGCCGCCCTCTTTGAATGAGGTGGACCAACAAATCTCCCCCTCCACCTCATGTGGAACAGAGCTCCTCCACACCTGCAATCACTCTACAGATAGCAAGTTTTTCTCTGGTCAGGGACTTCGTCATCATATCTACCCCGTTGTCATTAGTGTGGATCTTCTCAACTTGCAACAGTTTATTTTCCAGCACATCACGAATCCAATGATACCTTACGTCGATGTGCTTGGACCTTGAGTAGGTTGAGTTCTTGCTGAGGTGAATTGCACTCTTACTGTCGCAATAAAGAACATAGTTTTCTTGGTTCTGATGCAATTCTTGTAGGAACTTTTTCATCCACAGGACCTCCTTACAACCTTCAGTGATTGCAATGTACTCTGCTTCTGTGGTACTTAAGGCAATACACTTCTGTAATCGTGATTGCCATGAGACAGCTCCCCCTGCAAAGGTTATTAGGTACCCGGATATCGACTTTCTCGTATCCACATCTCCAGCCATATCTGAATCTGTAAATCCTTCTAATGCAGGTTTATCATTACCAAAACATAAACAATGACTAGAAGTACCTCTAAGATACCTGAGTATCCATTTGACTATTGTCCAATGTTCCTTTCCAAGATTTGATAGAAATCGGCTCACAACACCAACAACATGAGCAATGTCTGGTCTGGTGCATACCATAGCATACATTAGACTGCCAACTACCGATGCATAAGGCACCTTGCTTATCTCTGATTTCTCCTCCTCGCTTGAAGGACACTGGCTCGTATTAAGCTTGAAGCGGCTTGCCAGTGGAGATCTAACAGGTTTAGCTTTGCTCATGTTGAACCGCTCTAAAACATTCTCAATATACTTCTCTTGAGATAGCCAAAGTCTCTTGTACTTCCTGTCACGAACAATCTTCATGCCAAGGATTTGCTTTGCGGGTCCTAAGTCTTTCATGGCAAAGGACTTGCTCAACTCTTTTTTCAACGTGTTAATCTTGCCAATATCTTGGCCTACAATTAACATATCATCAACATAAAGCAAAAGAATAATAAAATCACCATCAGAGAATTTCTTGATGAAGACGCAGTGATCAGCTGTCGTTCGGTTGTACTCCTTTTCCTCCATGAACGAGTCGAACTTTTTATACCACTGCCTCGGTACCTGTTTCAAACCGTACAGACTTTTCTTTAGCCTGCATACCAGCTTCTCTTTTCTTTTGACTTGGAAACCTTCGGGCTGCTCCATATAGATTTCCTCGTCAAGATCACCGTGTAAAAATGCAGTTTTTACATCAAGTTGTTCAACCTCCAGATTAAGACTAGCTGCCAAGCCAAGAACAACTCGGATTGAAGACATTTTTACCACTGGTGAGAAGATTTCATCGAAGTCAACGCCTTTCTTCTGCCCGAATCCTTTCACAACCAATCTTGCTTTGTATCGAGGTTGCGAGCTACCTTCTTCGCTTTTGATCCTGTACACCCACTTGTTTTTGAGGGCTTTCTTTCCCTGCGGCAATTTCACCAAGTCAAATGTGTGGTTCTCATGCAGAGATTTCATTTTTTCCTGCATGGCTTTCATCCACTCAGTCTTATGCTGGTCAGTGATAGCTTCGGTATAGCTCTCCGGTTCTCCCCCGTTAGTGAGCATCACATAGTCGCTAGGAAAATATCGTTGACTTGGTTGTCGCTCTCTGGTGGATCTCCTTAGTTGTGCTTCTAGTTGGACTTGTTCAGGAACTTGTTCTGGTTCTGAACTTTGAGCTGGTAGAACATCATCCTCAGTATCTGGTGCAGCTCCCTTGTCATCTGAATTTGTTGATGGAGAGACTGGTTCTAGATTAACTGGAATTTCATCTGATTGTGGCTTCTCAGGTTTCTGAAAGTCCTCGATCGTCTGATCTTCAAAAAACACCACGTCTCTGCTTCTGACAATCCTTTTGTTGACAGGATCCCAAAATCTGTAGCCGAATTCTTCATGGGAATATCCCACAAAGATACACTGCTTCGCTTTTTCATCCAGCTTGGACCTCTCGTCTTTAGGGATGTGAACAAATGCTCTGCAGCCGAATACTTTCAAGTGTTTGTAAGAAACGCCTTTCCCCGTCCAAACCTTTTCTGGTGCGTCGTAGTTCAGTGGAACTGATGGAGAAAGATTGATTAAATCGACTACTGTCCTCATTGCCTCCCCCCAATAGGAGTTTGGCAGTTTTGCATTTGAGAGCATACATCTGATTCTTTCACAAATAGTTCTGTTCATCCTCTACTGGTACCGATTTTTCCAGCCTGATGCCGAAACTTCTGCAATACTCCTCGAATGATCCGCGATACTCACCGCCATTGTCTGATCGTACACACTTCAAACGTCTGCCAGTTTCTCTCTCAACTTTTACATGAAATTGCTTGAAAACTTCATGCACTTGATCTTTAGTTTTCAAAGCAAAGGCCCACACTTTTCTAGAGTGATCATCAATAAAATTCACATAATAATGAGCACCTCCTAGTGACTTACAACTCATTGTACAGACATCTGTGTGTATTAAATCTAAAATATTTGTCTTTCTAGATGGTGGGGAACTACGAAATGCAACTCTATGTTGTTTACCCATAATACAATCAACACAAGTACGTAAAGATGTACCTGTCATTCCTGGCAAGAACTCCTTCTTGGAAAGAATTCTGAGACCCTTTTCACTCATGTGACCGAGCCGCTTATGCCATAACTCGGTGGGAACTTCTTTCCTCATGTTATTTACTTCTCCTCTACTCAGCTTGGCTTCTGTGAGGTAGAGTGGTGTATCTTTCTTGCCTTTGGCTACTACCAAGTTTCCTTTGGTGAGCTTCCATTTTCCTTCACCAAAGTTATTATTGTAGCCATCGTCATCAAGCATTCCGGTGGAGATCAAATTTAGGCGGATATCAGGAACATGTCTCACATTTTTCAAGAGTAACCTGCATCCAAGGTTAGTTTCTAAATAAATATTACCGATGCCGATAATTTTGGATGCATTATCATTTCCCATCCTCACTCGTCCAAAATCACCTTGCGTGTAGGCTGAAAAGAAATCTCGTCGTGAGGTGACATGGTAGGAAGCACCTGAGTCAACTACCCATGTAGAGTCTTGACATGCAAGGTTGACATAATCAGCATCTCGAACAATGACAACTTCTTCAGTGAGAGTTGCGGTGTCATTTGTTCGGGTTTCTGCTTCTTGATTTCTGGATCGTTCCGCCTTTAACTTTCGACATTCTCGAATGAAGTGTCCGGGCTTGCCGCAGTGATGACACTTCTTGTCATGCCACGATCTGGACTTCGAGCGTCCTCTTTGCTGACTTTGGTTACGAGGATATCTGTTTTTACTCCTTCCGTGTCATTCTTGCTTGCCTTGTTTTTCCATGACAAGTGCTTCAGTTTCAGGAGTATTTCCTTCGTCTTTTCGTCGAGACTCTTTGTTCAACATTCTGTCTTTTACCATATCCATGGTAAGCTTGCCTTCAGGAGCTGAGTTACTAACTAACACAACTAGAGTGTCCCAACTTTTTGGTAGAGAACTCAGCAACAACAACGCTTGTAGCTCGTCATCTACGATCATCATCATAGAGTTGAGTTGATCTACAATGCCTTGGAACTCACTCATGTGTTCCGATACGCTGCTTCCATCTTTATACTTCAAATTGACTAATCGTCGCATCATATTAGCTTTATTCTGTACGGTTGTTCTTGCATACATTTTCTCCAACTTTTGCCAAAGAACGTAAGCATCGTGTTCATTAGCAAAATTTTGGAAAATGTTTTTGTCGATCCATTGTCTGATTTGAGCAGCACACTTTCGGTTCAGCACGGCCCAGTCAGCGTCTGTGCTGGTTGTTTTTGGTGTCTTGTCATCTGTCGAAGTTGCAGTCACGGCTTTCTCCTTCGGCATTATAATCGGCTTCCACAGATCTTTAATGTATAAAAGATCCTCCATCTTTGGCTTCCAAATTCCATAATTAAATGCAGTCAACCTGATCATATTGCATGTGTTTATATTGTCTGTGCTCTCCTCCATTTGAGTCGTCAGTCAACAGGTTTCGCGGAACTTGACACTTTTCCGGTGATGAATAGTTCTCTGTGAATAGTACTCAATGAATAGTGCCCTTGTGAATAGTACTCCGTGAATAGTACTTTGTGAATAGTACTACTATTCCAAATAGTACCTGCCGACAAAACAGTGTCGTATATGTAAATAGTACTATATGTATGAACAGTACCTTCACTGAAAATGACTCAGGCTCTGATACCACTTTGTTGGGAAAATCGATGGTGGGAATGAAATCAATTTCACAATCCCAAGATAATTTCCCAAACTATAAATACAACAAAATAACACCAACAATTTTTAGCGTGAAAAACCCTCTAAAAGATTAGGTAAAAAACCACGGGACCCGTAGGCCGCTTAAAGACTTCCACTATAATAAATGAGATTACAAACTTCACCCTTAGGTGGATCTCTCACAAAATACAATAACTGTGTATCTTCAATTTGTGGGTAAAACTTCACAAATTAGCTCACACTTTTTCTTCTCAAAAAAACTTTCTTTGAGGCTCTCTAGATCTCTAGAATTAGATTTCTCGGATTTGAATTTCTCCGAATGAATTTCAAGAATGAAATTAAGGCTCTATTTATAGAGCTCAAACAGGGATAATTTCGTAATTATAAAATATATAAAATATTTATATTTTATAAAGCATTCAGCAAAGATGGCTTGAATGGCCGCCCACGTTTGCTGGCCGCCCAATTTGACATATGTTGGCCGCCCTCTTTGAATGAGGTGGACCAACAAAATTGAGTTCTTACAAGCATCAGTTAGGCAGAGGCTCAAATATCAAAATCATTCAAAATAAGAGAAATTGATACTGGATTGTTATTATATTAATGTCCCCCGTCTTCAATGATGCAGAAATATTGCTTTCTTTGCAAAAATGACTAAGCAAATGAAATTAATAATTTCCAAACATCCCAACCATTTGCGGCAAGCTACACATATCTTATTCCACCATTTGACTATATAGAATTTTCCATTTCTTCGCTTCATTTTGACGACTTACTGGGAAGAATTAATTGTATTTTAAAGCCCAAATCAGTAGCATACTTGTATAGATCATAAGTACTGGTATGGGGATAAAGAAGAAAACTTACCATGAAGTATATGAATGGAAACAAAGAAGATATTGGCAGAGCTGCAAATTTAAACAAAAAGAAAGAGAGAGGAAGATTAGAATAGAAAACAAACATTTTGGGAAGGAAGCAAAAGACAAATCACAAAGAAGAGACCACAGAACAATGTTAAAAATGAAGTAGATTGATCTTGGGGACAACCCCAATTTACAGTAAAAAGAAAAATCTTATATCAAGGGAGCAAGACAGATAAAAAAAAACATAAGAAATTACTTGTTCAAGCTTCTTTAATTCATCAATCATGTCCTTTTTTTTTCAATAATTCTTAATATGGTATGCTAGGAAATGCAAGCTAAATGTTTGATATAATGGCTCAGTGAAATATATTCAAGTGAAAAGCTGAAAGCATGGGTGATTCATATATGTACCAGTACAAAGAGAGACGAGCCAAATATATGAGAATTCCTTATAGGGTATGCCTTGTTGAGCCTCCTTAAGTCGATCGACCTTGCAACCTGGGCATTTCTCATAGTACACCTTCTTCTTCTTCTCCTTCTCCTTGTTCAACAGTAAAGCTGTGCTGTTCTCTGCCATTTTTTCTCTGTGTTCCAAGTTATTCAGATTGAAATTCTAGTTTGAGTATATATTAGTTTGGTTACGTGCTTTACACGTAATAATTATGTAAATTAGATTTTATTTAATGTTATTAATATTGTTCATTTACATTGTTCTTTGTTAAAAGGCTTATTGGTTAAACAAGTGAATAATAATAATAATAATAATAATATAGCTTATTGGGTAAACAAGTCAAAAATAATAATAATAATAATATAGTAGAAGTATAAATTTAACTGAGTGTATATATATATATGTAGATAGAAAAATAGAAGTATTATGATTAAACATATACAGTATATATTGAACATTGGTTTAAGATGTACTGATCTTAGTACAACTTAAATTACAGTAACGTAGAAGTAAATATAATAAAAGACATTCCTGAAATTTAATGATAAATTCATATTTACATACTTTTTTCAATACTCAAAAATATCATTTTTTTTTTTTGCCCAAAAAAACAACTTAGTGGTAAAATCATATTTATATAATTTTTTCAATACTCAAAAAGGTCGTAGATATTTTTTCTGCCCAAAAAAACAAAAGTTGTCAATTATAAGTTTGATCAACAGGACAAAGGATGAGACACCGAGATACATTCAGGTTCGTCGTTACTTTCATAAATGGATGGATTGGAGTCTTGTAAAAAATCACAATGTTAATTGGCATTATCTGAAGTTTCTCCCTTTGGCTTAGAAAATATTGCAAATGTTGTGGATGTCATTTTTTTTTTTGTTCTTCTTTTGATACTTCTTGTAATGCCGACTCTCTTCAATCATTTGATGTAGCATAATCTTTAGTTTGATCAAACATAGATATTATCAAAAAAACGTTCAACATTGTCCTTTTTTTTTCTTGACTAATGAGCTTGATATAGAGAGTGAAAAGCTTTTCACTTAAGGTAATTGTTAGTGGGTCCATGTTGGAAACTCCAATCCGGATAACATGTGTTTGATGAAAATGTTTTTTTCATGTACGAATGATTTATATTAAAGATGTATAAGTAACTAAATGATACCTTTGAGGTGAGTTGCATAAGATCTTGTGTAGTATATGAAATCAATGATTTTGTATATTTTTCAAATAGTATTGCAGTCATGCATCCAGTTTCATTACGCGGCTCCACACTCATTCGACGCCTTTATACATAAGGGTTTCTAAGACTTAGTTATGACGTAGAAATTAAATAAGTAATGAAATAGAAACATAAATAAGTAATACCATTGATAAATTAGTTCGACGTTTTCTATGGGAAGGGTCTAATGAGAAGCAGGGAGTCAACCTCATTAAGTGGGAAATCATCATCAAACCTATGGAGGACGGTGGTCTTGGCATTAAGAGTATGGCTTATATGAACTTGGCTTTTTTGGCCAAATTGGGATGGAGACTAATTACAGATAAGAATAGCTTTTGGGCCAGAGTTGTTTCCATGAAGTATCTGCATCGGGAAGCTACTATTGATAGGTTGCAGCCTAAGAATGGGGCTTCCAATGCGTGGCGGGGCATTGTTAAAGCCTCGCCTATTTTACGTAGCGGAGTGCGGGCTCTAGTTCGTAATGGTAAGGACACTCTTTTTTGGCTTGATACATGGGTAGGTGAGGTGGCCTTAATCAATATGAAAATGCGGGATTTGAGTTTGGTGGAGATGTATAGGCCTGTCTCAAGCTATTGGGTGAAGGGTTCAGGGTGGGACTGGAATGCTCTATCCGGTTTACTCCTTTTTGAGGTTGAAAATAAACTTGCTGCTGTGCTCTTATGGGATGAGGAGGAGGTTGCAGATGGCATATGTTGGGGAGCTTCTAAGAGTGGCATATTAACGGTGACCTCTGCTTATACTATTTCTACTGGAACTCTTATGGGAGATCCTACTTCCCTTTGGAGGATGATTTGGAAGCTTAAATTTCCTCAAAGATGCAAGACTTTTTTGTGGATGGTTGCGCATCGAAAGATCATGTGCAATGCTGAGCGGATGAAAAGGGGTTTCACCATGGCATCTGACTGTATTGAATGTGTGGGATGTATCGAGGATGTTGATCATATTTTTCTAAATTGCTCTAGAGTCGTGCAATTATGGAAGCGTCTATTGCAGCCAGTTGAGTATCATCTTCAGAGCAATTTAGATTTCCAAAGCTGGCTTGCTCATAATCTTGCTGGCGTTAATGATTGTAATGTTGACTATGACTGGGCTTCCTACTTTACAGTTGCCGTGTGGGCTCTTTGGAAATGGAGGAATGATTTAGCTTTTCGTAATCTTCGTTTTCACTTCGAGTATAGCATGGCTTGGCTTAAAGGGAAAGTGGCTGAAATCATTCATGCTTTTCGAGCCAAAGTGGCGGTCCATGGTGCTGGACTGATAGAGAGGGTGAAGATGGTAGGCTGGTGTGCTCCCAACCATGGTTGGACTAAGCTTAATACTGATGGATGTCTTAAGAATGCTTCATCGCGAGCAGGGGGTGGCGGTCTTCTTCGTGACTATCGTGGTATGTGGTTGAGGGGGTTTGTGGCTAATATTGGTTCTTGTACTGCAACTGAAGCTGAATTATGGGCTGCTGTTCATGGCCTACGTCTTGCTTGGGAGGAGGGTCATCGTTCTATAGTTTTCGAAACAGATTCGGCTATGGTGGCTGGTTGGTTAAAAGGCAACAGTATGCCGCAGCTTAGCCTTTCCAACTTGGTAAATGAGTGTAGAAGACTCCTTCAGAGAGATTGGATAGTTCAAGTTGAGCACATTTACAGAGAAGGTAATAGAGCAGCAGACTATTTGGCTACTGAGGCTTTGAAGTTAAATCGGGGAGTGTGTATCCTGTCTTCCCCTCCCCGTGGGTTATTCAATATTTTGAGGGAAGATGTAACTGGGGTTACTTAGCCTAGGAGAGTTCGAGATGTAGTGTGCTAGTTGTTCTTGCTGGGTGTTCCCCCTCTTTACCTTTCCAAAAAAAAAGTATAAGTGGCATTGGCACAACTTGGGCTTTTTGAGCTTTGCAATGGACACATGAGAATATATATTTATATTCGGCACTTGTGAATCTGTTACATTTGTTGCAGACATGTACCAAAACTTTTGATCGAAGTTTGTGAGAGATATTGTAGCTTTGATCCAAAATGTAGAACGTTGTATAAAATAATTGTTAGCAATAATTTAATACAATACATAAGAAATGACAATAATTAATTGTTTTGCAAACTAACTTGACCAAGCAAATTATCAATAGCATTAATTTTGATAATGCTCTTAGAGGATGGAAGTGTTAAGTTAGAAGGAGCGGCGATGTACAATTTGTTGTTGACAATGTCATTCAGTTTAGTTTGGTTAGCATAACACCTAAAAAATAAATAAGATATGAGAAATGTAAATTGACTAATTCGTAATGTTATTGAACAGTAATGGTGTTACCATTTGTGCAATGATGCAACCTCAAAAATAGTCGGATTCAACATAAAAGAGCTTGACGTTCTTGTGGACAAAGAGATGTCTATGACAACAATAAGATTAAATAAGATTTTGTTGATAATATCAAATTATTGCAAATTTAATGAGATCTAAAAACAAATAAGTATAATAGTTTTACCATTATAAGAAACAACTTTTAATCTCTTTGCAATGATGACCGGTTTGGTTCCCATTAAGTTTGCAATAGAGGCAGTTTCACTTTGTATAAAATGATCCCACATTGTTAACGTCTTTGGCTTTAAGCTACAAAAATAAAAAGAAGATTTGTTTGGATCATTGTTTTAACTTATTAAACATACTTGTAAATTTAAGAAATCTAAAAAAACTATGAAAAACTTGAAGAGAGGTGGAACCATTGAAAAACTAGTTTGAAGCACAAAAAATTGAATGTAAAATAAAATAAAAAGGGCGAAAAGAAAATTAAAAAAAAAAGGGTGAAAGATTGAAGAAGAAAAAGTCGAAGAAAAAAAAATAAAAACAAATCCACACAAACGAAATTAGTGCAAGATGAAAAGATAGGGATTACTTTTTTTGAGTTGAAAAATAGGTCTACTTGCAGTAACATCTACCAAAATAGTAAAATTAGAAGCAAGATGTGAATACGCCTAAATGAAAAACCTAACTTGTGGGAGAAATAAAAATAAAAAACCAAAGGAAAACCTAACCAACATAATAACAATGTCGTTTTATTTTATGAGGTAACAAAGTGAGATGCTTAAAATTTTCAAAAAGAACAAAACAAAAGAGTAACAAAGAAACGACGATTCGAAAGAGTTACAAAATTTTCTATATAAAAACAAATGTACAAAATATAGGAAAAAATATAGTAAATCAGAAATAAAAGAGTATGATGCACATCTAAAATCGAAGATCGAACACCTGAGAATCACGAGCATGAGAGAAAGGAAGTTGTTGTGTGAATAGCACAAATGGCAAAAAAACGAGAAAAAGAAGGGCAAGAGAGATAGAGAACAAAGAAAGAGAAGAACAGTTGGAGAAGGCAAAGAAATTTGTCTCTGTGGTAAGTTTGTCGTAGGCAACAAGTAGAAGGACAAAATAGGCATGAAAATTGAGCCATTGAAAAATGCTACAGTGTAGGAAATTGCCTCTCTTATAATTGGTACATATATAATGTTAAATTGATTTGGGTGTTGTAATATAATGTAAACTGTTACACTCCAATTCCTTTACTTTTTTATGAGCACTTAATTACCTTTGGATTGCATTTGTACTATATTAAATCATGTATTAATATATGACTTGATGAAATAGTATAGACATATATTAAAAAAAAATCATGATATGGTTTTTTTTTTGTTAGCATTATAAATAATATAAACATATATTCAATCTAGAATTTCAATGTGAAAAGTAGCTTTGAACTACAACAACGGAGAAGAAATACAAATTGATTTTTGCAACTTTATTTAATGCATATATGTGTGTGGTCCATTAAATAATGTACTAGTATGTAAACACAAATAGTCTACATGCGGCTGCCAAAGATATAGGCTATTTGTACTTGAATTGCATTGAATCATATATTGACATGTGACTCAATAAAATTTAAATGTATTGAGGTGTTGCAGTCTTGTATTACAATTTCACCGTGATCAATATAGCATTACTGACAACTGCACTTTGCTTTAGTGGTTACCCCAAACTCTTGTCATCCTTGTAACTAAGGTTCACCTTGTTACACTACAAAGTTTATTAAATAAGGTGCCCGAAGAGTATGGTGAAACAATAGGTGTCTTTGCGCTCAAGGCCCCTGAAGTATAAATATCCGTTGACCCTCGTTAGAGAGGTAAGTAATTAATTACTCTAGTTAATGCTAAGAGACCTTAACACAGACTCAGACATTGGAGGGTACTCCTCACAATAGCCTATGTCCATTCTTATTTATATGTTTGAAGCGTTTGACTTGTTGTGAAGCATTAAGTCTACAGTTCCAGCTCAGCATCACCTTATTCTAATTCTGGTGTTGGTCAGATCTTGTACCGACATATTTTACTGTGGATACCATTCTTGTGCCAAAACAAAAGGAGAAAAAGTGGATACCATTCCTCTTCTTACAAAAAAAAAAGAAAAAGAAAAAAAAGGTGGATATCATCTTGTGCCAAAACAAAAAGAGGAAAAGTGGATACCATTCCTCTTCTTACCAAAAAAGAATAAAGATAAAAAAAGGTGGATATCCATTTCAATTAGATTAATTTAAAAGTAACGAACCACTGAAAAAGACGACGAAATAGTTAGATCTTATTATTACGATCTATAGCCAATAAGACATTGGTTCGATTATACAGGATTGGAGGTTCGAGGCAAGACTCCAAAGGGGTGGATATCAATTTTTTTTAAATTCTCTCATTGGTACAAAGTAGCTGCGTAGACTAATTGTGGGTCAACTTTGAGAGGACATCGGGTCGAGTCTTATTGATTTGGGTATTAATCGAGTTTTGCGTAACTTCTTCATAAATGAGGTGAGTATCGAGTTATATTTATTTTTTCTTAAAAAAAAATTATTATAATCTATAACAACATAAATTGAGTATGTTCAGGTGGGATGATCGGGCCTTTGAGCTCAGGAAAAAACTCTTGCCTTATATGGACTACATGTGGGACACGCATGCAACCATTAAGACGAGGCCATTCTCTCTGTGTCCCTAATTAAGGCTCGTGCTGCGAGAGCAGTTGATGGGCCGAATACCGTAAGTTACTTAAATCGGTCGGTTTGGCGGTTAGAATGAGAGCCCATCCAAATACACCGAGAAATTTTTGAGAATTGGAGATTTTTTTTCTTTTTAATTTTAGTTTATTGCTTCTTTTACCGATCAGACAAACCGATCATCTTCGTGAGATTGCAGCTCTCGCGCGCGAGCTTCATCAAGAATCAATGGCGGCAAAGCGCCTTACTAGTAGTAGTGTTACCGAGTTGCAGAAACAGATCGAAAAGCATGAATTTCTTGAATCTACAAATGCGTACAAAGAGAAGCTTCGATTCAAAGACTCTCATTGGGAAGAAGCTTTTCTAAGGATTGAAGAGCCAAAAGGATTTATTGCCATCTCAAATGGTACTTTTGCTGCTTTCTTTTCTTTAATTTTGTAGTTTTTCAAGAATATTTTTACTGTTTTACTGCTACGAGCTGATCTGTTGAACAGACATTAATGGAAGCCAAGAAATTTTTTTGAGATAGTTTTACTGAATGAATGTGATGCGCTTTTATACTTCAATGTGTATAATTGGTATTTCGGCAGTTATATACTGACCTAAAATTATAGCTGATAGGTAGATATCCACTTATATGTATCAGGCTGTTATTAACAATCCTTTTATGTTTAGTCCCATCCTCTGAATGGCAAGATAGAAATGATTCGAAAAGAATAAAAAACTGCCCAAATATGCAAATGCCGAGAAATTTAAAAAAAAAAAAAAAAATGAACCTGAAATCTTCGAAAAACAGTAACCAAGGGAGGAGGAATCCATAAAAGATTGCTTTCCAAAAATGCAACACTAGAAATAAATAAATAAATTATTTGACTCTTCTTTTTGTAGCATGGTGTTAACATCGAACACCTTTGTTTAGAGTGGCATGTGGTAGATTTTACTTGCACATTAATTCTATCTGTTTTTTTATTTTTTTATTTTTATTTTATTATAGCAAGGAATTAATTTCTAACATCTTTTTTGGCAGAAATCTGGTGGCATTTGCATGCATATTAACTCTTTCTGCTGGTTTTGAATTTTCACATTTCTTCTCAAGTAATCAGTTTTGAGAGAAATTGTTTTATTGGACAACAGTGGAATTAGCAATCACTGTCTGTTGTTTTCGTTTACTTTATTCTTAGGTTGAGAAATTGTGATTACAGAGTGAAAGGTCAAAAGTTGGTAATAGCCTAGTTGCCGTGTGAACTCTGAAAGACAACATTTCCGTATACTGTGCTGTTCAAATGGCAGAGACTAGAGAAGCATTGTTGAAAAAAGTTTACTATGAGGATTGCCCAGGTTGCAAGATGGATCGAAATAAGGAGAAGCGAGGGATACCTTACAAAGAATTTTCATATGTATGGATTGTGACATTATGCAATGGTAAGCGTCTTTATGATTTTTATTTAGGATTTATGAAAAAAAAAATTGTTTTCACTTTGCTTGAAGTTAATCTAAATTGTAGATATTTATGGCAGTGGTTTTGTTGTGTTTCATATAAAATATTGTATATAGGGACACACAATTTTTTTATGTTTTAAGAAATGAATGGAAGCAATGACTAAATAATATAAATTTTTGGGATCTCAGTTCAATATGGTTTATGAATGGATGTGTGTTTATTTGAAAGAGGGTGAAAACTGGAATAATGTTGGTTTTGCTTTCTTTTCTTTCTCGTCTCCTAGAAAAAACACTCTTCGAAATGGCTCCTGGTTAAGTGTGTTTGTGGCATTATCTTCGTGGGCTTCTGTTGAACTTGGTATGTTTGGTCATTTCTGACTTATTACAGAACAATTATTGCAATTCATCAGATCTCCAAACAAATGCCTGTCTCGGATTCCTTTGCTGCCATTTTGGAGAACTTTCATGAATTGCCCAAGTAATTTATGGAGAATAACCCATATGTGCTTTCATTCCTGGAATCTGTTTGAGTCTATGAAAATTCATATTTTGATGTAGACCTTGTCATTCATGAGAATTCTTAGTTCATAAGATGTAGGGAGATTTTGAGTCACCTCAAGCATATGGCACTCAAATGCCACAAGAGAGGAAAATTTAGAATAAAATACATTTCTTATATAAGTTTGTTCGGTTGGATCATTCTAGAGAGAACAATGGTGACCATCTTAGTTTGGTATGGCTTGGAATGTGTCTATGGTTTTCCGCCATCTTATTAATTAATGTTGAGCAGTTCCCTGAGTTTCCACCCATCCATTACAATGTTTTTGGGAGTTAATTCTTTGAGTGGTACCTCACTTTTCCTAATCCGTTGTTACTTGATAAAAGCTTGATTTGGCCTTGACCTTCTTTGAAAGTGAACTTTGATATTTCATTTAATTTGTTTTTCTTGTGTGGGTTCTCTCATGAGTTCTCTGATTTCCTTGTCATGTTGTGTGATGGACTAATTTTGAAATTGTTGTAGTTTGTTGTATTTTAAATGTTACTAGATTTCTTTCTTTTTCCACTGGCTTCCAAGCCTGCACGCACAGTGAACTGTAATTGTAAAAAGGTTGGAAGATCTGGCCAAAGAAGGTGATGGCCCTGTATATTTGTTCCCATGGTTCATTAAGCACATTATTGTGGAAAATGTTGAAATTAATTGCTTACAAGGATCTATTTCTTATTTGGATTAGCTCTACCAGGAAAAAGTATCTATATGTTTGATAATCATGTAATTGTGCCCTAACATCCTTATCTTTCTCGTGTCCTTTTCAGCTTTGCCAATATCCAGTCTCTTTCCGTTTCTTTATTTCATGGTATGTTATATAACTTAGCAATTTCTTTCTCACCCTCTTTTGTGATGATAATAGTTATTCTTATATCCATTACCCAGCCCTTTATTGCAAAATGGTAAATAAAACGTGTAGTAGTACAGCTACTAAGAGCCCTTAAGATGATTGTTCAAGTTCAATTCAATCATCAGGGCATCGGTGATTCAGTTTAAAGCTTATTTTGCCATGGACAATGTAAATTCATAAGGAATGTATTTGACGTAGAACTGAGTTCATTGGTCAGATTCTCATGTTGTAAACGATATAGAATCAATGAGCTAGCTGTCTCTAGAAGAGTTTTAGTCTTAAAAGCTTCGGTTTGGATTGTTTTTCTGTAACTGGAGTCTACCTTTACTTACTAGTCTTTGGTCGAAGTTGGTTCTTATTCCTTTTTCAGTCATTTCATTTTTTATTTAATTTTCATTTATTTACTTTCATAGATAAGAGACGTTCATATTGCAAAAAGGGTGGAAGATATTGGATATTATGCAGGTTTTGTTGGTGAGCACTGCTAAGCTTTAGATATGCTGCTTCACATTGCAATACCCTATATAGTAGTTCTTATGACCTTTTTACTTCATGAAGGATCCTCATATATGTTTGGACGAGCTTTGACTTCTGTTTTCTGGGGAGTTATGGCCGATAAATTTGGTCGGAAGCCTGTTATAATGATTGCCACTGCCTCAGTGTTAGTATTGTTGTATATTCTACCAATAAATTTCAATTGAATCATGGGAATGTGGTTTTGTTAGTTCATTGTAAGATACATTCTCAAGAAATTGGCTCTATGGATCTCAGGGTCCTTTTCAACACCCTCTTTGGTCTCAGTACAAGCTTTTGGATGGCACTTTCTACGAGGTTTCTTCTTGGAGCTGTGAATCCTCTACTTGGCTTAATGAAGGTACCTCTGTATGTTTGAATGTTGAGTGTGCGCTTAAGTTACTATTAGGGAATCATCTGCAACTCCAGGACTATTCTCCCACACATTGACAAGAATTTTTTCCTCTTTTCTTCTGCTTTTGTTCAATTTCTTCAGTTTGCCGTGTACATACTTCAAAATGCTCTCTTTTTATTATACTGCAGGCATATGCTTCTGAAGTTTGCCGAAAAGAATATCAAGCGCTGGGACTGTCTCTAGTAAATAATTTTATGTCTTTTTTTATTATGGATATAATTTTTCCCTCCGCAATTCTAATACATCATTTAGTATGGAATTTGTAGTCTAAAGTACTAAACAACAAATTATTTATTTTATCTTTTGTTTCCAGATTAGCACTTCATGGGGAGTGGGATTGGTCGTTGGTCCAGCTCTAGGAGGCTTTCTTGCACAGGTACTTTAAAGTTTTTTCCCTTTTTCTCTTTTAATATCTGTTAGATATTTAAAAGAAAAATAGCAGTTGCTTCTTTTGGCAAGAAGTCCAGAATAGCAAACATGTCAAGAATAAAGTTACAGCATATCACCATTAAGTATGTATCAACAGTTCATCATTGTGGAGTATTTATTTTCCTCCAGGTTGATCATTGAGTTGCTCATCTTGAGGGAGATGTCAAGGGTAAAGTAAAGCATAATAAAAGTTGATTTTCTAGAGATATTATGAGATAACTAACCGATGAAAGGGTCATATAGGCATTTGTATTTGCACTTGGCACAAAGGGTCTCTGATGAATTGATGATTACTTTCTTTGAAAGATATTGCTATTGCATTTCAAAGTACCAACATATTTATTGCATTTTACATACGTTGTCCAATTGACATCACTTGGAAAAGATTTTGTACTGACTTTTCTTGTTATTTTGTGTTCTAGGATGGTTTCAAAATATGGTATAATAAGTTTTTAGTAAGGTTGAACTATAGGTAACAACCAAATACTATAAATATATTTATGTGCAAACAACACATCAAATAAGTTTTTAATCATTATATGTTTAAGCATCTAAGGGGAGCCTTAGTGCAACGATAAGAGCTGCTGTCATGTGACCATGTGGTGTGGATTTTGAGTTGTGGAAACAACCTCTTGCGAAACAAGGTAAGGTTGCGTCCAATAGACCCAAATGTGGTCCAAGCATTATCCGGGACCTTGCATAGGCGGGATCTTAGTGCACCAGGTTGCCATATGTTCAAGCATCTAATTTCATCTTCTTTTCATTGTTTTAGGCTACAACCCATAAAATCTTAGATCATGGATAACCAAGGGTTCCAATCACATGGCCAGTCATCACTTCTTATGGACTAGTGTTTTCATGGCGCCAAGGCGATGTCTAGGCGATTTTCCCTGTCTAGGCGAGGCTAAAAGCCTAGACGTGGCTTAGGCAATAAAAAATATTTATTTATAGGTCCCTAGATAATTCATTAATTATTTACAGGTCTCTAGACAATTCATATACAAAATTATATATATCTAACTATATTCTATAATAAATGTTAAATTTTCATAAAATGATCAAAAAGACTTCATGTTAATTAAATCATGTCCAAAAAAATTAATTTATGCCACAATACACATTATCCAAAACGTTCAAAAGTACAAAACTCAAATATCTATCACCGGAGGGTCGCTGGAGATTTCGACGGCGTTTCTTGGTCGGAGCAAATGGAAAGAATGGGCTTAGGGAGATAAATGTTCGAGGGTCTACTGTAGAAAAAGGGCGTTTCCGTTTTTAAAGCTTTTTTTTTTTAATTAGAGAGACCCCCTAAACTTTTTAAATATTTACACAAACCCCCATTGCCTGCCTAGCACAGTGCTTAGGCATTTTCTTCCTAAAACGCCTAGACGGCGCCTTGAAAACACTGTTATGGACTACAGTAATATGGGGTGCAAGGAGTCCAACCACAATGAAATAAAACCTCGAATAGCCAAGGGTTAAAACTTCATGGTTCGAGAACATAGATCCAATTTTGGTACCAACCAAAGCTTATTAAACCACAACAGACAAAGTGCTCCAAACACATTGTCTAATCATAAAGATATCTTTTGTAGCTAAAACCATTTGGAACATTGTAATGGGCTCCAACCACATTGCTTAGATTGCCTTTCCACCCAATTAAATTTTTGGGTTGGGTAGCTAGCCATGGAAAGTGGAACACGGGAGACATGCTTCAAAAACGTTTCCCACATTTGTGTCTTTCTTCTTTCTGGTGCTTTTTATGTGGCCAAGATTCGGAGTCTGTGCAGCATATCTGTTGGGTCTACCCGGTCGCTAGAGAGATATGGTTTAGATAGTATCAACATTTCCCCGTTATGGACAATGCTATTGTTGATCTGGAGGATTGGAACATTTTCCCTCTCATGAACTCTACACGCCATCCTTGGCGGGATCATTGGAGGGTGGTTTGTCTGGCGGTTCTTTGGTCATTATGGAAAGAAAGGAATAATAGAGTATTCCATGACAAGTTTTGTCTGGCATCTAGAGTATGGGAAAAGTCTCAAATGTTAGCATCTTTCTAGGTAGCTAATAGTTCATTATCCTTGGGGCCTGGCTTAGTGGGTGGGGCAACATTGTTTCACCATAGGATTTTGTGTTAGACACTTTACTTTCTCTCTTTGTATAGTTCTTACAACTTTTTTCGCTCCAATATATATATAATACATTATAGTCTCTTTTAAAAATAAAAATAAAAATTATAATAGTTTGATGAATACTCTATTGTATGCTTTTTCAACATGATAGCATATGCATGATTTCATCAATCTCATAATTAATGCGTTAAACCTAGCAGCATTCAACATGAATACATGAATAAGCTCTTGAAGAGAACATTAGAATAAACATCGAAAAAATGAAAATTAATTGAAACATATTTCACTCACATCTTTCTTTACTAGTTTCTTGGCCTCTATGTTGACTTGAAATTCTGACATACTTAAAACTCTTTATAGCACTCAAGAGCAAGGAAGAGAGGAGAGGAGGAAGCTAACATATGGCCATCCCCTTGGCTAGGATCCCATATTTATGGTCGAGGGTTCTCCCATCTTTTCTGTTCGAGTATGTTTTGGCTATTTGCTTTTAGTTGTTCTGGTGTTGAGATAAAGAAGATTTTATCTGAGAGGCTTCAGCACCGTATTGTCTAGTGGATGCCCAATTTGTAACCAAATATGTTTTTACTAATCCCAGTTCAATCTGGCTTTTGGAACACATAATTAAAGAACATAGTTGAATAAGGACTTGGTCATTCTAGACTTCCAATCTTTTGCTTTATGTCTCTGGATCTAACGCACATTTTGATTATTGTGAGCCTCCTGATGCCCTATTCCTTGCCGGAGTTAAAGTTCCTTAGGCCGACATATGTTACATGAGGCTAAAGTACATCAAATGAAGTGCACTAAACTTGGTTAAATTGATAAATTCAAAAGAAAATGCTTAGATCTTCCTAAAATTATAAAATCTTGTTTCTTAGCTAATTTGGCATCAAGGAATTCACCTTGATGTTAAATTTCAATTTAAGGATCATTTACCTGTTTTTCTAGAATTTTTTTAAAAGCTCACCATTTTGTTTTTAAGCCCAAAGATGCCTAGATTTATTCTGATCATGAATTTTATTCTATGGCCGTTTCTTACTAATTTTTCCTCATACATTATGCATTAAATAATTCTCATGGTGAAATGAGCAAAACAGTTCTTCCCCTCTAAATATTAAAATATCCTTAAAGTTGCAGGGTGTCTTTGACAGAAAGAACTGTGACTAAAAAGTGGGAGTTAGTGTTCATCTCCATCTAAATGCATAGTTCACCCTTTCCATGAGAAATGTTGAATACATTTTTATTCAGTGTTTTCTATATGTTTCATATAATGTTTTCTATATGTTTCATATCATATCTGAATTCAACTAGCAAATTATGATTCATGGATGCTTTTATGTTTTAGCCTGCAGAGAAATTTCCAAACGTATTTTCCAGAGGATCTCTATTTGAGAGGTGAGCAATTTGATATTTATTTAAATGTTGGCGCTGTTTTATGCACCATTGCCGAATTTTTCTGCTTTTGTTTAAAATTTGTGCTGATACTGAGAAACACAATATGCTGTAGATTTCCATACTTCTTACCCTGCCTCTGCACCTCAGCCTTTGCATTGGCTGTATTTATTGCTAGTTTTTGGCTTCCGGTATGTCTTTTAATCCATTAATCTTCCTTTTATGTACCCTTACTTTTCCTTGTTTTGTTTGTTGCCAAATTTTATTTTTGTTTTTACCTGCAAGTTCTATGTCGGAATGCTAATAATCACTAAAAAAACATATTTGTAATCATTCTAATTAGTGTCTTAGTGAAACTTCTGTTCTACGAAGCTGTTTAACTAATGCGAAGAATAGTTCTTTTGTCATTGTGCATTTCTCCATTGCTATCCATATTTTGAAACCAATTTGTATCAGGAACACTTTTTTCTTATTATAATAAGCCAATTTGTTTCTGTCATTGGATTCTTGCATTAAAAAAAAAAAAAAAGAAGTTTGAAGCATGCACGATACAGAACTAGAGTAAAAGAACAAACTATGAAAACCATAGAAAGATGTGAAAACCAAGTATAATGAGTTTCAGAAGACTTTCAGCTTCTTTTGGCTGCACTAGGACATCATCCTAGCAGTGGAAACTTTGAGACATGGACTTGGGTCCCCCTACCAAAGCAAGCATGCTTGAACTAGTCCTGCTGAAAAGAAAAAGTTGCCCCGTTTATATCAAAAATGGTTTTTTCTGTATTTGTTGTGGAGAATAGCAAAACCTGTGGGATTTATTTCCTTCAAGGAAAGATGATAATTTTAGTAGTTGTTTTATTTAGCAGTTACTAAAATTGTAATTATTGCTATATGTGTGCATAGCCCTGTATGTCTATATATATGGTGTCTCTCCATTAAAACATCATCAAGAATAAGAAGAATTCTCCTTTCTTCTCCTGTGGACGTAGGTCATAGAGCCGAACCACGTTACATCTCTGTATTTCTTTATTATTTTATTTTACAACAGTATTATATAATCTGTCACATTGTATGTTAAGCCCCGTGAGTTTCTTCTTTTTCTTAAACAGCTTTATTTTATGTTTGTTTTTATACTTGAGTTAGGTATTCATATGGTATAAGTATAACATATCATTTTTTTCTGCAACCATGTTACACTTTGTGTCTTGTACTATCTCTGATGCGATCATTATTACCATGCCAATTAGTGGGACTTGAAAAGTTCATTTGTGGCACTTGATCTTCCGATTTACAATGATTTGATGCCCTACATTTTGTTGATTGCAGGAAACATTACACAAGCATCATAAAACCTACAGAGAAGAATTCGACTTGCATGAGTCCGAGGAGGCTTCATCAAATTGGTCTGATAAGACTGACATGAAAGTAGATATACCGGAGACTGAAGGAGTACAACCAAAATCTGACAAAAGCCTCTTAAAGAATTGGCCATTGATGTCATCTATCATTGCTTATTGTGTTTTCTCATTTCATGATATGGCCTACACAGAGGTGATGCATTATATACCATCTTGTGTGTAGAAAAGTAAAAAATACCAAGAACTCAGAATAGAATTTTCAACATAATTGCATTGATCATTCGAGAGTTATTTATACAAACTTTACAAAACATATCTAAGGAAATATACAGCTGTCAAAAACTGGTATGCAGATCAGTTACAGAATATATTTCTTTAAATGGTATGCAGATCAGTTACAGAATATTTTTCTTTAAATGTAGCAATTTACAAGGCATGATTCTCGGCTTGGTTGTTGCTGCAGATCAGTTCCAGATTTTGTGTGAATTTGAATTTGTTTCCTACTTTGTATCACCTTCCTTAATACGCCCCCGCAAAATTGAGCTTCCATCGGCAAGACCAATTTTGGCTCGTAAAAATTCAGTACGTTCTCGGGACAGTGGCTTTGTTAGTAAATCAGCCAGTTGATCTTGAGTATGTACATGACTTACTTTAAGAGTACCTTTCTGAACTTGATCACGTACAAAGTGAAGATCAATTTGTATATGCTTCATCCTAGAGTGTTGAACCGGATTAAGACTGAGATGAGTCGCTCCAAGATTATCACATAGAAGGGAAGGAGCCACCTTTAATGAAAAGCCAAGTTCTTGAAGAAGTGCAAGTAACCACATTGTTTCTGATGCTCCATTTGCAAGTGCTCGGTATTCGGCTTCCGTAGTGGACCTAGCTACAGCTCTTTGTTTTTTTGAACTCCATGAGATTGGATTGCAGCCTAAAAATGTAATGTAGGCCGATGTAGAGGTTCTATCATCAATGTTTCCAGCCCAGTCCGCATCACTATAAGTTGTTAAACAAGGTGCTGCAGCTTTCTTGATGTGAATACCATGAAATATTGTTTTCTTGAGATACCGAAGAAGCCGCTTAGTAGCTGTCCAATGAGTAACCGTTGGCTTGTGCATAAATTGAGAGAGCTTATTGACTGCAAAGGAAATGTCTGGACGAGTTAAGGAAAGATATTGTAGACTGCCAATGATGCGCCTGTACTCTGTACTGTCCACTGCAGCTGTTCCATCCATCAAATGAAGAGATTGACTAGTAGACAAAGGTGTTGAGACATCCTTTGCACCAGCCATGTTTTTATTCTCCAAGATATCACGAACATACTTATGTTGAGAAAGAAATAAACCTGCAGTGGTTGGTATGACTTCTACTCCTAGGAAGTAGTGAAGTAAGCCCATATCTTTCAATGAAAAACAATCACCAAGTTTGTTAACAACATGATGTACAAACTGATTGTCACTTCCTGTAATGACCAAATCATCGACATAAACAAGGAAATAACATATTATGGAATCATTGTGATAAATAAATAGCGAAGAGTCAGCTTTAGAATTGTGAAACCCAATCTGTATGAGAGCATTTCTTAAAGCTGAATACCACGCCCGAGGGGCTTGTTTGAGCCCATAAATTGCTTTCCTTAATCTGCAGACATAGTCAGGTCGAGACAAGTCTTTGAAACCAGGAGGTTGCATCATGTAAACAATTTCAGTCAAATTTCCATGTAAAAAAGCATTGTTTACGTCCATTTGCCTCAAGGGCCACCCATTCATGACAGCAATACTCAGCACTGTTCTTATTGTTGCTGGTTTAACAACTGGGCTAAAAGTTTCCTTATAATCAACTCCAGGACGCTGATTATAGCCCTTTGCAACAAGACGGGCTTTGAATTTATCAACTGAGCCATCGGCTTTTCGTTTGACTCTAAACACCCACTTACAACCCACTGGTTTACAGTCTTTAGGTGGGGGAACTAAATCCCATGTACCATGTCGCATAAGGGCTGTTAATTCAGTGGACATGGCTTCACGCCATTCAGGGTGAGATACGGCTTGACTCACACATGTTGGTTCAAGAGGTAACGGAAGAGGATGTTTAGAGACAGTGTGCAATTGCTTGGGTTTGAAAATATTATTCATGGATCGGGTAGTCATGGAATGGGATCGGGTTGAAAGATTTTCAGTTTGTGTAGGACATTGCAAATTAGAAATAGAAGTGGATGCAGGATGATGTGGGGAGAAATCATGCGGTGCAGAAGCAGATAAACCAGAAATTGAATGTAAATGCTCAGCAGGTATAGTTTCATGTGATTCACAAGGAGAAGGAGAGAGAGACGGAGGTATACCTGGAGGTGGCGCAGAAATGGCAGCAACATGTTCCAAGCTCGTTGATGGCAGCAGTGATCGATTCGAGGGAACGGGTTGTGCAGGACCAGAGGAAGCCGAGAGAGGAAAGCTAGGGCATGAATGCGGCGTGAGGAAGAAATGAGTGTTTTCAGTAGGGCGTGGTCTGGATATTGGGCCGTGGGAAAGATTTGTGGAAACTGGGCTTTGGGTTTCATCGAAGGTCACGTGTTTAGACAAATAAATCCGATCCGTTGATGGGTCCAGGCATTTATATGCATTTTGGGTCTGAGAATATCCAATGAAAACACAAGGAATTGACTTTGGTTGTAATTTGTGGGTATTGTATGGCTTAGTGAGAGGATAGCATAAACACCCAAATTTTCGCAATTTGAGATAATTTGGTTGTTGACCAAAAAGAACCTCAAATGGAGATTTATTTTGGAGGAGAGGAGTTGGTTGGCGATTTATGAGATAGGTTGCAGTTTGAAATGCGTGAGGCCAATAAGAGAGGGGTAAAGAATCATCATGAAGCAAGGTAAGACCCGTCTCTACAATATGACGATGACGTCTTTCAGAAACGCCATTTTGTTGGGGGGTGTAGGGGGCGGTGGTGTAGTGACTTATACCATGGTCGGACAAATATTTTTTTAAACTTAGAAATTCACCACCATTGTCCGAGTACAAAGCTTTGATGGTAGACTGAAAACGTTTTTCAACAAGCCGTTTAAATTGGGGAAAAATGCTAGAAACAAGGGATTTTGCCGATATTGGATAAAACCAAATATATTTAGTATAATGATCGACAAAAATGAGATAATAGCGTGCACCACCTAACCCGGTGATGTGAGCGGGGCCCCAAACATCGGTGTATATAATCTCAAGAGGAGAATGACTTTGCAAACTTGTAGAACCAAATGGTTGTTGATGTGCTTTATATATTGAGCAAGACGTACATGAAGATGGTAACTTATTGGTGGTAACAGGAAGAGAAAAAAAATTGACTAGATTTTGAACAACTTTAATCGAGGGGTGTCCAAGACGCTTGTGCCACCCGTCGATTGAAGTCCGTTCATGCACATAAGCAACCATTTTTGGAGTAGAAGAGGCCACCATTGAGTTTGGAAACATGTAGACGCCATTCTCACATGCACCTCTTAGAAGTATCGCCCCCGTGGATCGTTCCTTCACAAGAAAATAAAGTGGGTGAAACTCAAGAAAAACATCATTTTGTTTGGTGAAGTGATGGACTGAAATGAGATTTTTGTGAATATGTGGAACACATAAGGTATCATGTAAATGAAAATTTTTTTTAGGCGTGGGTAAAGCTAAGGAACCAATATGTGTAACCGGCAAACCTGTACCATCACCAAGAATGACTTCATCAGTGCCATCATACTCAGAATGAATAGATAAATTTTGCAGATCACCCGTGATATTGTGAGAGGCTGCGGAGTCAATTAACCATTTATTTTCTTGACTATTAGAGGTGCCAGCACAGTTAGCAGTCATTTCAGAAGACTGAAGTTTCGGACAGGCCTTTGCTGTGTGGCCCAGTTGATCACAATATTGACACTTCGGCTGGAAACGTCGTTGGTTTGAGTTGGAGCGGCCCGCATTGTTGTTGCGTCGTTGGTCTCGCGATGGGCCATATGAAGAGCGGTTCTGGCCTTGTTGACGCAATGGCCCATTGCTCCTGTTGTTTCCTTTCTGTTGCTGAGTTCCAGAGAAACCAGAACGATGGCTAGTGAAGTTTGCAGCGGCAACGAGCTGCTGTGTAGCAGCCTCCATCCTCCTCAAGTAGCTCTCATGCCCAACAAGCAAATCATGGAGCTCTTCAAAAGCAAGTGATTTTTCTCTTGCTCGAATAGGGGCAGCGATCTCACGAAACTCGGAACCTAACCCATTGAGGACATATAGGGTTAAATCATCGTCGGAGATGGGGTGATCGATAAGAGCTATCTCATCAGCCAAGCCTTTAACTGCATGAAGATACTCTGGGATCGGTCGATTTCCACGCTGAATCAAGGTCAGTTCTTCCTTGAGTTGCATTGCCCTTGTACGCGATTTGCTTGCGTACATAGTTGATAATTTCTTCCATGCCTCATATGAGGTTTTGGCTGTGGCAATGAGTGGCGTGATTGTGGGTGATGTAGATGCAAGGATAGCGCTAAGGATTAGCTTATCTTGCCTAACCCAGCGGTTTTTCTTGGCTATAGACGGTGGGGTTCCGTCGGAGTGGGGGCATTGGGATTCCCCATTGACATAATCCATTAGATCATAGCCAATTAGGAGAGCCTCAAATTGAGCGCGCCACTGGGGAAAGGTTGAGGATGTGAGTTTCTCATTGATCTGGGTTGTGATGTTGAAAACAACTAGAGGGAGTTCTGGGGAAGGGATAGGCTGATTTGCGGAAGACATTTGGGAAATGAAGATCAAATTCTCGTGAGAGAGATGGTCTCCTGATACCATGTAGTAAAGTAAAAAATACCAAGAACTCAGAATAGAATTTTCAACATAATTGCATTGATCATTCGAGAGTTATTTATACAAACTTTACAAAACATATCTAAGGAAATATACAGCTGTCAAAAACTGGTATGCAGATCAGTTACAGAATATATTTCTTTAAATGGTATGCAGATCAGTTACAGAATATTTTTCTTTAAATGTAGCAATTTACAAGGCATGATTCTCGGCTTGGTTGTTGCTGCAGATCAGTTCCAGATTTTGTGTGAATTTGAATTTGTTTCCTACTTTGTATCACCTTCCTTAATATTGTGATCTTAGATAGAATTGTTGATTTTCAATTTCATCTATTAATATGCTATATCTGATCCAAGACCCACTGAATTTTTCACCAATATTTCTAAACATGGTAACCTAAGGGTTACATTTTCTAGTTTTTTATCATTCATGGTTAAAAACACTGTAACATTTGAAAAAACAAAAAAAAAAAAAAAAACCTTTTGGCAAACCAGAATGCTCCTAACATTTTCAAGGCATCATATGGCCAATATGTGTGGTATCTAGTACATCAACATTCCCAATTCACTTAATAAGTTCTTATGTAAGCTCTTCGATGAGATGTCTAAATGGTGTTTCTTTCCAAACCATTACCAGCAATAGCCTTAGGGGTCAACAATTTAGCTTCTAATCTAGATGGTTATTAAATTTTCTTTCATTTGCTACTTAAGCACCCATGTCCCTGAGTGTTTGGACTTGATAGGTAAATCTTCGTGAATATTTTGTGATTTTATCAGGTTAAATATATATTGTGTGATATTATGGAACTTCGTTAGTTAGTTAATCGTTGTTGTCTTTTTTTCATTAATAACAGAAGATGATATTATGTCTAATCCTGGGTTAAAACAATGGTTTGCATTCCTTAAATTTGTAAGGCAAATTGGAAAGTCATAGCCTTCTCCATCAGTTGAATAGGGTTGTGTCATCTTAGGATGTAGTCAGGTTTTCAAACAATCTATAAGACCGCCCCATATCAAAAACTAAAATTTACCTACCAGCCTGAACTTTGCCAAAAATGCAACTAAGATTCTCTTATACCTCTTACCATCTCTTAAATCACCCAAACTATATGCTTAATATTCATTGTCAACCATGCATTTGTTCTGAGGGGCTTTCTTATAACTGGATGTTTATCGTGAGTTAGGCCAGTTGGCCAATATTTGTGGGTGTTCTATTGGATCATCGTCTCTTTAATATCTTGGTATGCCATTAGGAGGTAATCCATTGAGGTGGGAGTTTTAGGATCCAGTACTAATCAAAATCACTATAAGGTTTGAGGGATGGAAGAGGGGTTTTTTGTCTAGAGGCACAAAACTGGCGTTACTTAAGACAGTGTTGGAGGCTATCCCAACCTATTGTCTGGTGGCAGGGGAGATTGAAAAGATGATGAGGGATTTCTTTTGGAAGGGGGAGGGGAAGTGGAATGGGGGCATTTCATTGGGTGGGGTGGTAAAGGGGAGAAGGAGCAAGGGGGTTTGGCAATTGGAAACATAATTAGTCACAACAAAGCATTAGCAGGGAAGTGGTTGTGGCATTTTTTTAAAGAGCAGGCCAAGGTAATAAGAAGCAGATGTGATCTGCAAAATTCCAAGGTTGCTAGTCTGATCTTTTGGAGCAACTTTATGAGACCTTGAAATTTCATATTTTCCCTTTACCCATCCTTCTATGTGTTAATGAGGTTTAAGTTAGGAAATGGGGAGTAGATTATGTTTTGGGAGGATATATGGTGTGGGACCCAGAATTTCACTTACTTATTACCGAATTTATATAGTTTGTCTTCTTGTCAAAATGGTCTTAGGAAAGTGTTTTGTTCTCCTTGAGATGGGCAGTGAACTAGGTATGTAATATGTGTGTGTGTGTGTGTGTGTGTGTGTGTGTGTGTGTGTGTGTGTGTGTGTGTATGTATGTATGAATTCTGGTTTCTTGTCAAAAAAAATAAAAAAGATTTAAAAATGATGTTTATTGTGTTTGATTTTTGGGTCTTCTTTGGCAGATATTCTCATTATGGGCTGTCAGCCCTCAAAAGTATGGGGGAATAGGCTATTCAACTGATAAGCTTGGTGAAGTTCTTGCAGTATCAGGTATGTTGGTACACCAGAGTGCACTTGGAATAAGAAGCGGCTATGTTTACCTTTGGTGAAGCACATTTACTGAGATTTATGCACAAATTAAACCAGCATCTAATGCAAACATGGATCTCTCTCACGGTGCTTACTGCTTTTTCTTTCTTTCTTTATTTGTTGGGGTTGGGGTGGGAGGTCTATGGTAAGGATCATGATATGGAACAATATTTTGCTAATTGTTTGTAGTTATTTGGGTTTGGTGGTGTTTTAATCATTCATTTATGATCTCTTTTTCGGGGATCTGTGGACAAAGTAGGTTCTTTTGTCAATCTTGCGTAGGGATATATCCATCAGTTACTTCAATGATCCATGTATGATACATTGACCGCTCCTTATCTACTTTAATCTAATTAATTAATGATCATTTTACTTGAAACTACTCCTGATCCTGATGTGTATTTTGAAGAAAGGGAAACCTTTAACATTGACATTGATGAGAGAATCAAGAAAATGAGACAAGCAAAGCTGCCAAACCGATAACTAGATCTTGTTGGCAGAGGACTTGACTAGCCTTTCCCAACTTGAAGGTAATTTTTTCAAAGTGTAGGCTCAGAAGCCTTCCCACGACATGAGATGAGGAAACAAAGTAGAAAACTTTCTTCTGGTATAGCAAATTAAAGACAGGTGTAATTGGACATGTAGCAAATGCTGTAAACAGAAAAATTGCATCATCTGTGCATATTTCCTAGTATCCCTTAATCTGATGTGTATGATCTTATCTTCTACTCATTCTTACTTCAAAGGTTTTTGAAGACTTCAAAACTTCCAATCTTCTTCAGTAGTTTAGCATCTAATTCCATTAAATGACAGAAGAGATCAAATGGATCTAGGCTTGTGTACTAACATACAAATGCAACTAACTGACAAGGAATTCACTTATGGCTACTGGATTTCATTCTGTTCTTTCTTTGTTCTTTTGATCCCTTTGGTTGGGAAGTGCATAGGCCTTTCCCTAGTACCATGTAAAGTGGTTGGTTTTGAAGGTCTATAAATTGTTACCTTTGAAAGCCCTAAAACTTGTATCTTTGGCAAGAAATTGCTGGAGAAAAATGTTTGATGTTTGATCATATTTTTTCATACCATATGCAAGAAAAGTCATATTCTCTGGCTTTGATTTAGCTGCTGAAAGCATTTACAAAAGCTAGAAGTTATGAAGTGCTTCATATTTGACACAATTTTTTTTGGTATTGATTACTTATTTGACTATTAGGTTGTGGCCTCTTTCTGTTTCAAAGTTTCTTCTATCCACTGGTGGAGAAAATTTTTGGGTCCTTACCATTATCTCGCATTGCAGCGGTATGATCTCAATGGCCAATTTTATAATTTAAACTTAGTTTCCTTGAATTTTATATATTTATTGGATTGATTGTGTTGTTTTTGTCCATCTATATGAAGGTTTTGACCATAGCAGTGCTATCAAGTTACCCCTTTATAGCTAAGCTTTCTGGGATCAGCCTCTTTTTGTTACTAAGTTGTGCATCTTTTGTGAAGAATGTTTTATCTGTAAGTATGAGATTGAGATTTTCTTTCCTGTAGCCTCAAAAGTCAGTATCATTCTAATTCCATCATTTTCTGAAACACAGAAAAAACAAGTAGCACTGTAGCAGTGATTAGAAATTAGATGTTGCTCTTGACCAAACTTCTGTTAAATCCTTACTCGATATTAAGTAAGAATTCAATTTCAAAAGGTTGGCATCAAAATTTAATAACTGTTCTTACTCCATACTCTTATAGAGTGGCTAAAACTTTCATTTGTTAGATTATAAATTCAATCATGATCGGCAATTGGAATTAATGGAGCATAAATAGATGACTAGTTCATGGAGTAATGAATTATCATCTACAATTTATCAATCTGTGCCGAATTCTCCATTTTAGTTTGTGGTAGTAATTATTTGTTTCTTCCCTATTGCAACATCATTATTCTTTGCCTTTGTAATAAGTTTTTCTTTGTTGAAAACTGAAAATGAGTAAAGATTTGTCTTTCAAAGAATTTTGAGAAAATATGAGTAACCATACCGAAGGTATAGCATATGATAGAGCATGGATGATGACAACACTACAGTTCACTCTATAAATAATGGTTACTGTTTTGGGCAGCAGGATCAATAATGTTCTCTAGTACATGTTGGTGCTAGCTTGAGTTATATTGTTTGACCTTTACTCAAAAACCATTGAGCTCATTAGTTATATAACATTATACAATAGCTCATGTATTAGAGGGTCTTAGGGCCTCTTTTCAAACCATTTGTCTTGGCCTCCATATCTAGGATGAGGCTGCCTATAAGGGAGAATGTTTGTTTTAGGGCTTGTTTGGTATTCAATACAAGAACAGCTTTCTGTTTAAAAGTCAAGATTCTTTGAAAATGTATTTGGTTGGACTGTTTTCATAAAACTCAAAAATTGTTTTTAAATTTATATTTGAAATTTGTGAAAGAAACATGAATATGACAAAAAGTTGTTTTCCTTGTTTTTTAAAACAAAACTCTAACATCAACTTCTAAAAACTTTTTTTGAAAGTAGTTTTTAAATTTAATACCAAACAAGCCCTTAGCGTGATGTACATTATTGAACCTCTACCTAAAAGCTGTAACATTTGGTTCAGTGGCTAATATACAAATGGAAGCATATGAGATACTGGAAACTTTTGGGTCGAAATTTATAGGAAGCGTTGGTATATGTTATTTGAATGATTAATTGACCAAATTGTCCATCACCTCAACTCAACAAAGACTTTTCCCAACTACATGGATTCCTTTACATGAATTTGCTTCCTGCATTTTTATCAAGGGCTAAGTCACCATTTAAATATAAGTGATTATATCTTTCTCAATTATCTCTATCCATTTTACTTTAGGTCTTTCTCTAGCTCTATCATTAGTAAATTGTTAACTGGTCATTCTTCCTAGCTGACGCATTCAAAGGTCTTCTTTGTATGTGTCCAAACCACCCAGTGGTTTTTGAGTGAATGGAGATTGGATTTTACTTAAATTTCGGAGTTTACATTGTTCAACCATCCTATATGCATATTTTTGTCAATCTCTGACTGCTCAACGTTTTTTTTGATGAACTAATCATGAACGTGGTAAAAGAGCTAAGCGGTCAAGTATTCGAATCCCAGGTGGTTTTGGCATGTGTTATTTGGTGTTTGCATGCTAGTCCCTGCTCACATGAGTTGGATGTTATTTGTGTTGCCATGTTGGATCTTGCCCTTACTTTTCGGAAGATCTTCTGGTATGCATTGCCTCACCATTCTTTGACAACTTAAGCTTTTAACTGAATTGATCCGTAACAACTTAACACTAGTTCTCTGCTATGAAAATGTGGAGAATAATAAGATAATACATACATTTCAGATTTGTATGTATGGGATGTCTGCTTTTCCTTTATTCCAATGCGAATTAATTGTATGAAAAAAGGTGAACTTAACAGCGAAAAACTTACACTTGCATAACAGTTTATAGGACACGGCCTTAATGAGCACTCTGCTGTTCTTATTCAACACCTATTAGTTGTTTTTCAACTTAAAACCTTTAGAGACATTTTTAATTTTCACTATAAAACCATTTGAGGCTAAAAAATGCAGTAGAAATGGTGATAAGATGTTTTTCGGGCTGGTCTAATTGATCTTGGTTTTCTATCATGAATTGAAGAATTTAGAGATCCAAATTAAATTTCTTTAAAAAAAATGGCTCAAGTTACTAAGATATTACTACTTGTTTCTAATCCATGTGCACTTCATCGTTTTGAAGGTGTGCTACAAATTCATATGCTTGTCTTTCTATGTTTATTTAGTTATTTATTTAGGGATGATACCTAAATATTTTACTGAATTGTTGAAGCCAAGGAAGGCTATCAGTCTCTTATAAGTCTTTCTTCTAAAAATTTTCAGGTATCAGTTGCCACTGGACTTTTTGTTCTACAAAACAATGCTGTGGTAATTTCCTACATATTCTCTGATTTTGGGTCTGTACCATTTTTTCCTTTTTTTTTTCTATCTTATAGACAAATTCTCGGCTTGGTTTTCCACCATAACTTGTAATTATTTGGATACTTATTTGCCCCCCATAACAACAGCCTCAGCATCAAAGAGGAGCCGCAAATGGCATTGCTATGACTGGGATATCCTTTGTCAATGGATTTGGTCCAGCTATAGGAGGTTCTATGTAAGTATCTCGGAAAATTGTACTATTGCTCATCTGTCATGAAGCTTGATAAATAACATAGGTCTGTCCTATTACAATGTATGGACAAGGATTTTATGTGCTTCTGATTTTAGACTGGAACTTGTTCTAGACTACTTTCCTGTTAGCATTGCAAAAACAATTATGCGAATGTCTGAAATGAAAGCACATAGAGGTGATCCAAGGGCCGATGAACAGCTAGTCGTGTCAAACAAAGTTTGTGGCATCATGCAACTAGTCCAATCAGATAGTGTTTGTTAACGCTATTTAGCATTTTAGCGACCTTCATTTTTCATGATATCCAGGAACCTTTTTTTTTGCTTTTTGAGAAGAGAAAGGAAGTGATTCCATGAAAGACTCTAGTGATGGAAACAAAGATCATGGTGCGACCAATTACTCTATAGTCATGTTATTGATGATATTGTTATTTGTTAGTTTGTATTGTGTTTTTGTGCTTCTTTTTTGCTCATATAAGTTGATACTGTGAAAAACACAGGTTTTCCTGGGGAGAAGACCGATTAAACGCTTCCTTCCTCCCAGGTATGAGGCTTTACCTACTTTAAATTGTTAGTATTAGCTTGATATATAATTATACATAATTGTGCTTCCTCCTAATAGCTATAATTTATAGTTCAACTGTTATCTAACATGATATCAAAGCAATCAAAGCTTAAATTCATTGAGATCTTGGGTTCAAGCCTTCTGTCCATGCATTTGTTTATTCCCCATTTGCACATCTTTTGGAATTTGGATCTTTTGTATATTTCAATCAGATTTTTGTTGATTATTTTTGTTCAGCTTCTGTTACTGAATATAGCTGTTCTTATTGAGATGCAGGTGCTCAAATGATCTTCTTCATGCTAAATGTGGTTGAGTTAATTGGACTGCTGATGACCTTCAAACCATTTCTAGCTCTAACACCCCAAGAGGACTAGGGTTTAGAAAATAACTTCACTGCAAACCAGACCAGATTAAAACAAATGAGTATGATTGATTCATCGTTGTTTCTAGGTGTTCAGGATGAAGCTTGTTGATAAAGGAAGAATGACGATGAATTGGTTTTCCATTTGATTTTTTCATAATAATAATCTTGGATTTGCTTATGTTACTGATTTATTAGCTGAAAATAATCTCATCATCACCATAGAGGCATTTAATGGGGTTATTGCCTTTTGTTTTAGATTTTCAGAAATATGAATGGCTCTGCCATTCTATACCATTGCATGAGTTTGCAGCAGTGTGTCTATCTGGGCTTTGTTACTCTATCCTCTGTGGATGAATAAATGAATTGCAGGGCTTTGTTCTTCCAATCTTTGGTGCTACATGCGAAATTGGACTGTAGGATCAGGACCCATTTGCACATTTGAATAGTTTGATCAATCATTGATCAATCATTTTAAATAACAGAACCAAGTGATGTATTTTCAAATAATAATTATCAATTTTAAGTTTGGAATGCTATAAAAAAAAAAAGTGCATTTTGAATTGAAGACTCACATTCACCAAACTACAAAAAAATATATTAATAATTTAATTAATTGAAAAAAAAATATTGCCTCTTGACACAAATTTATTATACTTACTGATAGCAAAACAGGCATCACTCACATTCAACTGCCGATGTTGATCAATAACACTAATACAACTCACGCCATAAAATCTTGAAGTACTCCATCCTTTGCTGATCCGAGTACCTGTCAAATGGTTAGGAACTTAGGATTAAGCAACACATCCAGGTAGATTCTATAATGAATATACTCTAAGCTTATAATCATTTTATTATGAGAACCAGTTAATAAACTATACGAACTTGTAGATGCTACATGCATTGAAATATGCATTATACAACATGTCTATGTACACCCATTTTTATTTTTTATTTTTTATTTTTATAATGAACCCAAAACACAAAAATAGGATGAGATAACATACAAAACCTAGGATGACATAACACAAACTAGGATGAAATAAGTAGAGCGCTCGGTGGCAATATTCCTTCACTTGTCATAGAGGATGTATCATACAAAACTTATGGTTGAAGCTAAGTCTATAGTTAAACATTTATTTTTTTGATTTTATAAAATATAACAAGAGATAATCAAGAAAGATATAACTACTTTAATACAAATATTGGCTTAGCCCTTTATCTATAATTAAGAAAATAATAGGGTCCAACTTGAGGAGGACTAACCTGATTATGCAAACTCATTTGTTATTTCTTGCTCCATTCATGAGGTAGAACCAGGAATGGTTTGAAGCTCAGTAGCAGTCCAAAGGCCTCAATTGCATTTAGTATAACAAAGACCAATTGAATTCCTGCAAGTCAACAAGAGGAAAATATTTTCAGTATCTGATTCAAGGGCTATAGTTTTTGTTGAATTTTAGAGCTAGAAATATCTAGCTTTTATCCTTTAACCTTTAATAAGGATAAAAACATTTCGTTATTATCACCCAAAAAAAAAAAAAAAAAGAAGAGAATAAGATATCATTCAAACATCAACTTAGGTAAGGCTCTGTAAATTGTACCTGGAAGGAAAGAAGCGTGCTGCCGCTGTGTAGCCCAAGAAAACCTGCAAACATAGAAACCAGAGAGTTGAATTATAATTTGAGAAACACGTAATGAAAATGCTTCATTTTGAAGCAGTAGACTTTGTATTGGTTACATTAGATTCCTTGTGCATATCCAAGTAGTAACTTGTGATATCTTTCTTGCTATTTTGTAATACACTCCTCTGAAGCAAGCACTAATATGAAAACAAAAAATACCCCAATTGAAGATATTTCATTTTCAATTAGTGAAAACTTGATCTCTTTAGAAGTGCAATTGCTCACTTTGGAACAATTTGCTTATGATATTCACATGGCCAAAGTATGTAGGATCAATTTCAAGAGTCAAAACTTAGTCCTATCAAGCTTGGTTTCCAATTGCATCTTCAGTTCGAGATCATTGGTTTGTGTACCTATTAGCTATAATTTTTTGGTCTAAGTAACTTCTAAAATGGTATCAGAGCTCTAGTTTTGTGAGAGATCTTGAGTTTAAGTCTCTTAATTGGCATTTGCATGTTTGGTTCTTGTTTGTTCTTTCTTCTATCTCTCTTCTGTCTCACAAGTCACAACATATAGGATTGGGGGGTTGCACACGAGGAAGAGTGTATGTGATAGCTTGACACTATTGGGCCTCCACCTGTATGCTATAGGTTTTATGTACACCCTCAGAACAAACGATTAGTTGGATCTTACAAACGGTTTTATATTGAAATATTTTAATTTTTGACACCTATCTTTACAGGAAGAGGCCATTTTTCTATTACCCTTAGAACTGTAAATTCTATAGCTAATGATCAAGTAAGGAAAATAAAAAACAAGCAAGGAAATTCTGAACATAGATTTTTCATTCATTACGGTAAAATGTTGAAGTTGCTGCATGAATGCACTATGAATTTCCATCAAGCTCCAGCGTGCATTATAATTGTTGAGAAACAAAATACAACTCACGGTGATTGATACTTACAGTATGCCTCCTATAGCTGGGCCAAATCCATTGAAGAAAGACATTCCAGTCATAGCAATGCCATTTGCAGCTCCCCTTTGGCTCTGATGCTGTTATTATGGATTTGGAACAAATAAGCATCCAAATAACTAAAAGCACAGATAAAAAGGTGGCAAAGAAAAAGATCCAATCGGGTAAGCAGGAAAATTACCACGGCATTGTTTTGTATAACAAAGAGTCCAGTGATGGCAGACATCTGACAAGAGAAAATTTTCAATTATGCAATCAATAACATGACCATTAAAGATTTCACATGGTTTTTTTTATAAGAAAGATTTTACATGGTTATATGTATTTAGACATACAAGATAGATGCATTGCGAGCAAGAATACAGAAAATGAAGGAAAGTTCTTGATAGGGATCAAGCATTATTGAGGGGATTAACCAAAAACTTCATTATGAATGTGAAGTTTTGATGCAACTTCATGGTGTCCCCACACATACTGTTCATGACTAGTCCTAGATGGGCACAGAAAATGTCAGCCTAACAGGTCATTAGCCAATAATTTAAGCATTACAGTGCCCAAACTTGATCATTTTATGAGGGCGCAAGAATGAAAAGCATTGGAAGTACTATTTTATGATGCGAAACTCTTGCAGTGAAATTCTAACTCAAGGGTTTTGCTGAAGTATCTATTCAACAGCAAAACAAAAACAATGTACAGCTAGAATTCATTCATACTCCCATGAAAATATAGCTTGAATTTGTTCAATATAAAGTTTACAAAGCTTAGTAACCTCATTTATACTGAACCTCTTGTGTCAAATAGCTAACAGCCAGTGTAAAACTTTATCAAATCAACTATAAATTTAACTCATTTATGAATGTAACAATAATAAAATCAATTTTCAAAATGAAACTTGATGAAAATAATCATTTGAACTGCTGCACAGCCTCTTTTTTATTCAAAAGAATGGGATTTCAATGATGATCTTCTAAGCTATAAGAACAAAAGTCCTGAGTTTGTACTTACAGATAAAGCATTCCTCACTGTAGATGCACAACTAAGTAGAATGAAGAGGCTGAAACCAGATAGTTGAGCTATCAAAGGGTAAGCTGATAGCACCACTATGGACAAAAGCTTCACATGGACAAACAAAAACATACTTTCAGTCCAAGAATAAAAAATGAATTCAAATATGCTTTCTACATAAATAAATATATAAATAAAGAGGTTCAGACGTTGTACCGCTGCAAGGCGAGTTACCAACATGATCCCCAGCATTCTCTCAATCATTGGATATAGAAAAACTTGACATAGTAAAAGACCAAGCCCTAATAGTCAAAGAAGTAGTCAGTATCATGACCTGGATGAGTGTAAAAATCTAACATAACTTAAAGTTATATAAGACATTAAAAGATAATACTGGGAATGAACATACTCGTGAAATAATAGAGGCAGGAAAAGATTAAAATAACATTGGAAAAGATAATTAAAAAAAAAAACTTATAATATAAATATGGACTTAGCCCTTAATAGAGTAAAGTGGAGGAAGTGGGATTCATATAGCCGATCCCGAGTAGTTGGGAAAAAGCTTCATTGAGTTGAGTTGAGTTATAGAGACAAGGAAAGACCTAAAACAACATAAATAAATCAGGATAATTAAGAAAAATATAACTACTTGTATTCTAGCTGTCAATTTAACTCCTAATAGAGCAGACTGGAGGAATTGGATTTATATACTCAGCTCCATGTCATCGGAAAAAGGCTTTAGTGAGTTGGAATTAAGGTGACTTTGTAAGGAACATTCATGTGTACAACTGTACATATGCAACCTATATCCCAGTGTATGTTGATTAAATATTGCCACATAAATTATACAAAACATACTCCTACCATACAATGCAATTGACCCATTGGTTAGCAATGCAATTAATACACAAGTTTCCCCATTGTAAGAGTTACGCCACCAATGCAAAATGTCTCATGCCAAATACAGATCTCAAGTATACCTGAGATTGCAATAACTTCACCCGCCTTATCACTTGTGTAGCCTAATCCCCCAAACTCTTGAGGACTGACAGCCCATAATGAGAATACCTGTTAGAGAAGATTGGGCTACCAAGTATAAGGAAGATATATACAGAAAGAGATATAACAAACAAGTTCACCAATGAAAAATCATAGCTTGTAGAATGAAAATAAAACATATAATTTTTAATTAAGGCTAGAAGAGAACCGATTGAAGTGATTAGAGAGCAGGTAGAAATAAAACGAGTTCAATATCTAAGCTATATTAGAGCAAACTCACAAACAGAAAGTGAGGGTAACTCTGTTTGTGAGGGTAAAGGTGAAAGTTAGAACTTGATCCCTGTATAATATATCTGGTCCAATTATCAAAAATTGTACAAGGCTCCAGACAAGTTACACAAGAAAATTAGTTCTTGGTCAACACTGAATAAAAGTAAAACTTTCTAGGATTTACTGAGGACAATTTCAGTAAGCATAGGATTTATAATTCAATGATAAGCTGCAAATGGTGTTTGGGTTACTGCAAGGACAAGATTCCACTGTCCATGTCCACATCTATTACAAGTTGTACAAATCATAAATTAACCAGAACCCTTGGAATTTCAGTTACTATGATCAATATTTTTGCACAAAGATAATGGTATAGATGAAATGTGAGGCCTACATTGCCAAGGAGGGACAAGTTTGTGATATGTGAGGCTCTCTAGAAGGGTAGTGTATTGGCTCAGTGATTACTCCAAGTGCGGATTCTAACTCCTTAAGGGGAGGTTGCGAGTTCGACTTGGGGAGAGGCCCCCTTTGTGGACAAAAAACCCCGGGGATACTAGACGTTGTGTGCGGGCTGTGTATTGAGGTATAACAATATTATGTGGTACAACGGCTGGGGTACGCTCGGTATGAGGTACCCATCACATTCCGGGGGTACTAGACACTGCGGTGTGCTGTGTACTGGGGTGTAACAAAAAGGCCTACCCAGGTGTGGGCGCACCCCCTCGGAGCGAACGCCTAGCCATAGTACCACATAATATTGTCACATCTAGTCGAATTCGCGATACCCAACAGGGCCCTAGTAACGAACTAGATCATTTACCCCCACTATTGACCCGAGGGGGTGCGCCCACACCTGGGTAGGGGGCACGCTGTGCAACCCAGGGTGTAACAAAAAGGCCTTATGTATTCAGTGGCTACTCAGTTCCGACGGAGGACTCCCTGAGGGGGAGGTCCTGGGTTCAAACCGGAGGAGGCCCTCCCTGTGCGCTGCGGTGTGCAGGGGGACAAAGGACACTGTAGTGCGCTACAGTGGAGAGAATATTATGTATACGAAGTCCTGACAAAAAGGCCTCATGTATACATAAGGCCTTTTTGTCACACCCTGGGTTGCACAGCGTGCCCCCTACCCAGGTGTGGGCGCACCCCCTCGGGATAGTGGGGGTAAATGATCTAGTCCGTTACTAGGGCCCTGTTGGGTATCGCGAATTCGGCTAGATGTGACAATATTATGTGGTACTATGGCTAGGCGTTCGCCCCGAGGGGGTGCGCCCACACCTGGGTAGGGGGCACGCTGAGCAACCCAGGGTGTGACAGGTAGAACCGGAAAATATTGGGTGGTGAGGGGTCATTACATGGAAGAAAAAGAAAAGTTTAACAATGAAAATGTAATAGTTGTATTTAGCATCGTTTGTGTAGTACCATGGATCTTAATAGAATGCAAGTAGATAGTTTGATAACAATGTCATGGACCAAATACATATTTCAAAGCAAAAGAATAACAAAATACAAAACCTAATCCATTACCTCAGAGTACGCCATATCATAAAGTGAGAAAAGACAGTAGACAATGATGGCTGACATTAAAGGCCAATTCTTTAAGAGGGTTTTAGGTTTTGGTTGCATTACATCAGTCTCTTCCATAGTTTCTTTCGTCTTGCACTCATCTAATGCAGCCTCCAAAGCCTCATCTGAACTGTAATCTATTTTTCCTTTGTCATGATGCTTGTGTATTGATTCCTGTTAATTCAGAAAATGCAGAACTCAAAACTTTTGTAAAGTGGCACACACAATGCTGATATCAACCCTTCTAGTAAAGATTGTTGAATACCGGAGATTCTCTGTAATATGAGACACATTACAATGACATAATAAGTTATTTATGAACAAAGCTCACTTGAACAAAATTGATAAACATGTCAATCGAGATAGAAGTGAAGTAACTGAAATTAGCATAATACATAAAAGTTAACTAGTACGCATGTAAACCAACACATAAAAGCTTATGTTTTTAAGGGACGTATTAACATGAACTAAGAAACATACCGGAAGCCAAAAACAAGCTATAGTTACAAATGCAGCAAAGACTGCTATGCAGAGGCCAGGTAACAAGTATGGAAACCTACAGCAAAATATTTATATTTCAGCATATCAGTTCAATTAAAGAGTCACAAATTTTCCTAATGGTGCAGAAACACAAATAATATTGTAAGAAGTAGATGTAATATTGCTCACCTTCCAAATAGAGATTCTTCGGAAAATACATTTGGGAATTTCTGTGCAGGCTACAAAACACAAAACCATCCATGTAAATTATATACCATAAGTTCAATTAGACATCAAAAACACTAATAATGACGGCAGTTATTGCAAAGGAATATTTCAATAGGCACATGGGTGATTGAAAGCTCCTATGCCCTTTAGTCAAAATTTTGCACTCGTGTTGATCATATACTAAACTCAACTCAACTAAGCCTTTTCCCAACTACATAGGGTCAGTTACATGAATTCGCTTCCTCCACTCCGCTCTATTAAGGGCTACGTTGACATTCAATGTTGATCATATATTACTCATTTTTTTATTTTTACTAGTTCGACCATATGATTAACCATTTTGCAAAAGTGAAGAGACAATGCAATTCCTCCAAGAAAAGAAAGGATCCCATCACAATTGACTGGTTGATATGAAATTCTCTGTAATCTCTGGAGGCATCTTGACTTTATGTCTTGACACCCTCCCTCCAGGAAGTTTTTACCAAATAAAACTTGGTTATATCTTCGTCTTAGTGTCGAAAAAACTTATGATGAGATTAGAGTACCTGTGCGAGGAAACCTCCTAGAGCTGGACCAACGATCAAGCCTAATCCCCATGTTACACTAACCTGAAATGAAATACTGTATTACTTGGCATATAATTGAAGAGCAGCAGGGGACCAAAAAAAAAAAAGGAAGAAGCAGCTATATCCATGGAAAATGAACACTAGGGAGGACTTTCTTACAATTGACAATGCTAGAGATTCATGCTCTGGCCGGGAAACTTCAGAAGCATACGCCTTGAATAAATTCATAGTAAAAAAAAAACTCATATTTGTAATATGGAAAACAAATTGAATAATAAAAAAAAAAATATTGGCCATCCATTATTCAAATGCAATAGCAACAATAGAGATGAAATAGTACCTTAATTGGACCAAGCAAACCGTTTGAAATTCCAAGTAAAATCCTTGTGGAAAGTGCCATCCAAAAGTTTGTACTAAGACCAAAGAGAATGTTGAAAACAACCCTGAGATCAACAAATCAAAGCAAAGAAATAGTTTTAGAACGTTTCCCAAAACAAAGTAGCTTTATTGATGGTTCAAGTGGCAAATTTTTCAATCGCAAGTCTAGCAATACTAACACTGAAAATGTTCCAATCAATATTACAGGTTTCCGACCATATCGATCAGCTATAACTCCCCAAAAAACAGAAGTCAAACCTCTTCCAAACATAAGTGAAGATCCTTAAACAAACAAATAAAAGGCCATGAGCTTTCCATTATAGGGAACTAGAACAGAACACCATCAGCATAAAATGTAGCAGCAGACATAAAGCTTATAAGATAAACTCACCCACAAGACCTGCATAGAGTCCAATATTTTCTTCCCTTTCTGCAACATGGAAATCCCTAACCTACAGAATATATATATATATATATATATATGATGTAATTGTGTTTCATTATTAGAATTTGTGTGAAGAAATCCCAAAAGAAAAAGCTGGATAAATATGCAAATTAGAACCAAACAGTACATAAATGAAGGAAGATTATGTAACATACTTACCATGAAGTAAACATAAGGAAAGACATTTGTTATTGGCAAAGCTGAAAAAACAAACAACAAAAGAGGGACATCAGGGAGCAATTTTATGATTAACAAAACAGAAAGCATATTGCTTTCTTGGGTAGAACTGATCCGAATATAAGCAATAGAAGCTAGCAAGCAATTAATTTAAATGTGACATTGTCTGTGATGATTTAAGACAATGGTTTAGAAATCCCTGTAACATTCAACTACTCTAGCAGAACATCTAATTTGCCTCAAACACTCTTGCAGAGACCATAAAATTGAGCCTGGGAGCAAGTGAATCAACAGATTATTTACTTTCTCCAAAAAATTAGAAAAATAAAAAAGAAGAATATTGGACATTTTCATCATCTATAAACTTGGTAAATAATCAAATAGTCCTCTAGCTGTATTCATCATTTTTTTTAGGTGGTGGACACCAAGATCACTGAAATCAGTGGCTCTGCTTGCAAAAATGAGCTTAAAAATAAATAAATTATTAACATTGCATACATAATATTCAATGTAAACACTAAATTGCACCAGCAAAAAACAAGAAATGTATATATATACATTCAAAAAATCAAAAGGAAGACCTATTATGTGACTAAAACACTAGCTTACATAGAAAGAAAAAAAAAAAACAATAACATCAGAAACATACTTTTTAATGAAAAAAAAAATATGTATTATTCAATAAAAAAATGGAGATCAGAAGAAGATTGTCTTTTACAGTGGCTGCACACTACAATTAAAAAAACAGCACCACAAAAAACAAAACAGATACAACAGAAAAAGAAGACGAAAAAAAATTAAAACAAAAGGGATGAACAGTTGATAATGAAACGGAAAGTGTGTTTTGTTGGACACCAGAGTCAAAAAATAATAATAATAATAATAACAAATCGTCAACATTTCATATCATCGATCCATCGTTAATCTAAAGCAAACAACGATCACGCATTTTCATCAAAAAAAAAAAAAACAAAACATACACATTACATGCAAACAACATCACTCACTGATAACTATTCAATTTTTTTTTCTTTTTTTCTTTTTAACTTGATCAGATCAGAAAACCACCAAATCTCAACTCTAAATTCAACTCATATAAATCAAAACAGATTAATAAACGGATGGTTCTGATTCAGATTTCGATTTTGATTTTGATTTTGCATTAATTTGCTTTTGTACTTACCATTGCACAGTACCGTCATCCAAATGAAACATATACTCTTATAAGGAATCCCTCGATTCTCCTCCTTGTGTTGCTCCACCTTACATCCTGGACAGTTCTCGTAATACACCTTCTTCTTCTTCAATAGCGGTTCCCCAATATTCTCTGCCATTAAAACAACAACAGCTACTCCAACTAGCTAGCTTTAATCAGCTTCTTCTTCTTCAGCTGGTTCTGCTAATGTTGCTTGATGTTCTTGATTATTTTCTACTACTTGTTGTTGTTGTTGTTGTGGATTTATACAGAGGAAGTAGGAGCGAGAATGTTACGACTTCTTCTTGTGATTTTATATAGAGGAATCAGCACAATATTACCACTTCTTGTTGTGAATTTATACAGAGGAAGAAGGGGACGACAAGGTCCGGAACACAATATTACGAGCTGGCGTAATATTATAATAGAGAATATACAATTAATCCACGCTGCCAAACGGGACTTATGGCTGCCTGGCTGGTGTCATACAGGTATGAACGTGGTCGAGTTTTAATCACACGCGGCCCACCGCATATAAATTATTTTTCCCTTTTTCTTTGTTTCTCTTATACCGAAATATTTGATGGAATGGATTAGAATCGCACGTTGCCTGCTATACTGTAGAGTGAAAATAAGGGGCCGTTTGGCTTGGGAGTAGAAACACGGAAACATCATTGTTTATAAATTGTTATTACTATTATTGTTTTTTAAATATAAAAAATATATATTAATGACTTCATTTACAAAAGTTTTTTCAAAAGTATTTTTTTTTTAGTAAAAATATTTTTTTAGATTTTTGACAACGCTTGCTTCTAGCAAAATTATAAAAAAAAAATAGTTTTCTACTTTTAAAAGAAGTTAGGACGATCAGTTTTTCTCAAAAAGCTTTTTTTAGAAATACTTCTTTAAAAAAATACTTTTAAAAAAGTTTTCTCAAATAATATCAATGAATGATCTTATTAGAATGAGCTTTTCAAAATACGTTTGGATCAAAAATACCTATTTTTAGCAAAACTGAGATGAAAAAAAATATAACTTTTAAAAAAAAGTTGAAAGGTACCAACTTTTCTCAAAAGTATTTTTAGTAAAAATGCTTATCGAAAAATTAGTTTTAAAAAAACTCTACAAAACCGGGCTATAGTAAATTAAAAATTATATATTTTGTAAAATTATTTTTTTAATAGGAAAGAAAAGTTGTATATGTAAAATCGAAAAAGCTACAAAAAAAACTATACTCATATGTACATAAATAAAGCTACTTAAATTATTAATGGATTATGTTAATATTTTTAGAAGTTAAAGTTAATAATTAAAATACAAAAAATCTAAGGCTACTTTTGGTTTACATTTCATTTAAGAAACAATTTTCTGTTTTCAAATGCAAAAGAAACAAAAATAGAAAAGAGATATGGGTTGGTGAAGTTGTTCGAAGGATTTTCCTTAAAAGAATATGTTTAAATTCTATACCAAACAGGCCCTTAACACCTTTTGTTTTTTTGTTACATCTCGTTATGAACGAAAGGCCTTCCCGGTCTATATTTTCGTCGCTGCAAACGACAAAATAATATTGATAATAATATTGTCAAAAGTGGAACTTACGGTGTGAACACTTGTAGCCTTCTTCTAGAATTATTTTTTGAGTATTAATCCTAAAGTATAGAGTATTGGAATTTATATTTAACTTATTCGATAGACTAAGCTGGCTGATAATTATTAATTCTTACATTTACTAAGTTGTATTCAAACATTGTACGGGCATTGGGTGACTAAAGTAGATATAAGTTTTAATTATTAGATTTTTATCTCTCAATTACTTTTTATACAGATCTTCAATCATTTGTGTTGCACCAGTTTAGGTTACTAATATTCTTATTTCTTACATTTCAATCAACCAAGTTATCTACTAATTTTTTATTTTTTAAAAAGTTATAATTTTTCGTTATGATTTTAATTTAAGTGACTCAAGATATATTGAAAAAAAAAAGATTTAAAAAATTTAAGGTCATATTTGATTTGTGATATGGATATAATTTTTTATATTTAAAATTTTAAAAATACAAAACATATTTGTGTAAATAAATTCGAAAATTTAATTTTTTTACTAAGATAACAAGGTGTTTTCAGAAAAATGACAAGAATTTTTTTTTTTATTTTTACTTAGAAATTATATTTTTATTTTTAAATCACTAATCAAACACAATTTAATATTTTTAATTAGTTTCTAATCATTAATTAATAACTAATGGTAAATAACAAATAAAGAATAAGCTTGTCTTTTTATTTTTATTTTTATTTTTTTATGACTTTAGACTATGTAGTATCGCAGGCCAGTCAAAATGAACTACGAGATTAAATACGTGGACAGACAGTGATTCTTTAAGAGAAAATTCTCGTAAGCCCTCTTAACCATCTTAAGTGAGTGCTGAGTGAGGGAACCACCCACCCACCCGACCAAGGTTGGTTTGTCTTTTCATCTTTCAAGACAAGATGAAAAGGTATTCTTTGACTTTGACACTCCTTCTTTTATACGAATAAGATACGATCTATATTCTAAATGCGGACCGAATCTCCAAATTAATTAATTAATTAAGTAATTAAGAGCGGAGATACCGGTATTAATAATTTATGTAGTCACGCGATAACGATAAAGTTGAAAAGTATAAATTTATAGAAACCAATCCTAATTTTAAAAGAACAAAAGCATGGCCATGATCCGGATGATGCGGGACCATGTTACCCTACAAATCTGTAATCTAGGTAAAAAGATACACACACAATATATATAATAAAAAAGCAATTTGGACACTTTTTTTTAATATTATATTATGTAATAATATGTGATGAAATTATTTTTAACTATTTAAAAAAAAATTAAAAAATATTATTTTAATTTTAAAATTTTTAATTATACTTATAATTAGACAAATATATTTATTAAATATTAATATTTTATATTTTTTTAAATATTTAATAAATAATTTAATAAATATGTATGTATAATTATATTTATAATTATAAATTTTAAAGTTATATATATAAGCTCGGTCAATGAGCACAGGGAGAACGTGCATTTGCAGGAGTACATGGGGGGAAGCCCATTGGCTGGTTTGGGTCCCCTTGGTGTTCTTGAAGTGGGGCACGTGTGCAATGTACTTTTTCATTTTTCTAAAATGGGTCCACTCGTGTGCTAGTGGGTTTCTTTAGTTTCTTTCCATTGCTTTGCTTTGAAATGGGTTTTGATCATTTGGAGTTCCACCAATTAGAAAGAAAAGTGTGTTTTGGATAAAATGTAGGGAAATATAAAAATTGGTCCTAGAAAGAAACGTGTATTCATTTAAGCCCATAGGCTTTCTTTTTCAACCCATTATTTTTCTTGTGTAAATCTGCATTATTGAACAGTGACTCAAGCCGCCTATCTCAATGATGTCATTAATTATGTATATAACTTCACCAGTGCTAAGTATATTGACATATTTTTAATCATAATCAATTTTTAGGTAAAAGAGGATAATTGAATTAGGTAATTGATAGTTATAATAAGACTTCATTTCATGAATTGTCACATGTATCTAATTAATCAGAATAGAGTCAAGGAAACATATTCATGTAGAAAAAAATGTTGAGTTAATATATATATATATATATATATATATATATATATGTGGACACTAAATTAGTGAGATAACGCAAGAATTACACGCTTCAATGAATGAATGGTTAAGTTGAATGAAAGGTGTTCTTTTTTGTTTTCTCCTTCTCTGTTTTTTATAAGAAAAGATACAAATATCTAATATTTGTCTTCTATGGGATATCAGGCTCAGTTTTTAAACTCCCTAATAAGTAGGACTACAATGACCACCTAATGATAGGAATCAGCTCAAATCTAGTTTGAAAATGTCTTTTCTGCCTAGCTCCTATTCTAAGCTGATGAAACTTTTACGGATTTTGTGCATGCGTTCAGGTATTCATTGTGATACGTAATTTAAAATTTTATTGTCCTTTCACGACTTAAACTCATGACCCGTACAATGTTCGTGGAACAGGGACCAATTGCGCTGGCTACTTATTTAAATAAAAGTTGTTATGATGACTATAAAAAATATATAACAAAAATCGTGTCAACCAAAGGCAATTCATTTATACATGGGACCTTGAAAAGAGAATATATGGTTGGAAACATTAATATTAGTATACTGAGATAAAGGTTTCTTAGTGACCAATGTTCGAAAAATAACATTGACATCAACGTACATAAAATATTTTTCTTATAAAAATTGTAGCAAAAGGGCTCATAATTATTGAGGTATGTTGGATGTGCAAGTGGTTTATTTTCTTAATTAGAAACGCCTCATGTTACATTTTTGTGTTATTCTTCTAGCTTTGTCATTTTGTAAATGGTAAGGTTATTTATATCACCTCGACTCTGTTGCATGTGGCATGCTTACGATGACAACAAAGGCCTTAAGAGATTGATACCTAATGTAGTTATAGTAGAAATTAAATCTCTTGTTATGAAAGTTCATTATTTGCAATTATTATTATTAATGGAGTTTGTACTTATAAAGTTAATTATCATTTTTTTTCATAGAAATTCTGATATACATGATTCAATTAATAGATGTTAAAGAACCCAATCTATATTTATTATCTTAGTAGTTTTACATGATTATTATAGTTATAAGGTGCCACCTCAAATTCTATCATATGTCCAGCAAGTATTGGAAGCTCGCATTGAAGAACTTTTAATTAATGTTGCCTAAAATCATAATATAAAGTGTCTTTCTCATCACATTGAATTATTTAAGGATATTATGCACAGCTAGAAAAATAAATAAAAAATATTAATTAGCCAACTACCATGATCTCTATCATATGATAAAATGTTTCAAGTCATTTTCCCTTACATGTGTGGACAGAATGATGATGAGAGGAATTATACCATATATAGTTTTTAGTTTGAGTTCCACGTGGTCCACGGTTTATCATTAAAAAATGAGGGTCTTTGAATATATGGTTGGAAAATTAAATATGTGAGCAATTATAGCATATATATATAGTTCTTGAAAAGAGAACATATATGGTTGGAATTTATTTTTTTTGGGTTTCTGATGAGGTATTCCCTCCCCCACACTATTTGAATACGGGACTAGTTCTCGTTTGAAGCAGAAGCAAAATAATAGATATTTCCCAACAAAGACGTTTTCAAGAATTAAACCTTGAAACTTTTATTTATGGATGACCTTGGAATTCAACCCGTTTTCCACTAAGTCAATCAGTCGTTGGTATGATTAAAAAATTTTCATCATCAAATATTGCAAACATATTAATATAGTGAGAGAAAAAGTTTATCTTAGTGGCCAATATTTGACGGAGATTTCTCTATTTATAAGGTGATGTGGCTTTTTATAGCCCTTATTTGTTTGAGCATTTAGGGTTTAAGGTTTAAGATTTAAGGTTTAAGTTTAAAGTAATTTTAAATTAAATTATGGTGGGCTAAAAAATCACGTCTAATTTTAGAAAAGCCTTAACATTTTTTGTGTTATTCTAGCTTTGTCGTTTTATTAAGGTTATTTATATGGATCGTGACCTCGAGTCTGCATACTTGAGTCTGCATACTTATGATGACAACAAAAGGCCTTAGGGATTGATACCTAATGTAATTACTATAGAAATTAAATGGAGAAATTGAGAAAAAGACTTACATCTGTTATGTGGATATGGTCCACAAATGGCCTTTATTCTCCTTCAACTATCTAGTTGGTATCCTTTGAAGTGCATTAATTTATTCACATTTTTTACATTTCATATCATTTGCTATATATGAACCCACCATATATAGCAAATAATATTCAAAAATTAAAATTAAAATTATTTGCTATATATGAAACCAACCATAGATACGGGCAACTCTTTCACTAGTATGAACTTTAAATCCATAGAGAGGAGGGAATAAAATAAGGACAACTCTTTCACCAGTATAAGCTTAAAATCCATTGAGAGAGAGAATATATATAACACATATACATTGATCACTCCAAAAAAAAAAAAAAAGTAACTTTAGCATCTCTCACTTATTAATACATTTTAGATGAGAGCAATGGTTTTTTTATTTTTATTTTTTTTTAATAACACAAATGAATTCAAATTTCTTGGGAGATAGAATAAGGGTGAAGAAAGTAGAGGAAACTATATTTTATCGTTTTCTATAAATAATTTGTTTTCTTTACAACAAAAGTGAAAAATCGTTTTTGAATTCACTGCAACCAAACAGGTTTTTGTGTTTTTGAATTTTTGGATAAAGAAAATTATATATGATTCTTAAACCAAACGCACCCTAAAGGACTCGAAGAACTTAATCACCCCACTCCCAATTAAAAGGGTACATACCTAACTTTTGAGAGCAATGTCATTCAGTAAAACGTCTTATATTATAACTTTTATAGTGAGAACCTACTTGTTGTTTGGTGGATATTATTATGCTAGAAAAAACAAAGGGCTTTGGCTGATCTATGAAAAACTCCATATATTAGTTTGATTCGGTAACCCTTTCAATTTAGGAAATAAGAAACTCGCTCCCTCTTTCTTTTTCTCTTATTTTTGGGATTACTTTGCCTCTGCATCTGTATTTTCATTCCGAAGGTGTCGTTGGCTCATTTTTTCTACTTTATCCATTTCAACCATAATAATTTAATTTAATTTAATTTAATTGTCCTTTTTGTACTTAATTAATTTTATAATGTCCAATAAATGGCATTAAATTTATGACCATTAATTAATTGATATAGTATAAATGAAAATAATGTGACCATGTTATTGTCTATTTGTTGGTCAAATATTGTGCAAACCGTCACAAATAGTTCAGAATCAAAATTAAATGACAATAATGTTAAATTTTGTTATTTTTCAACATTGTAGTGGGTGTTATTACAAGGTGATAATAGTGCATGACTAGATTTTTTCTATATTTTTCGTGGGAGTAAAAAACAAGTTGAGTTGTTTTCTTTTTTTGGTCAATTTCATTCTATTTTCGGAGAAGCTTTCAAACATGAAGTGCGTCATTTCAATATGTACTACAACAATAAGCCCAAAAACTACTAAGAAAACAGATAAAATACGACAAAAAGATGATAGAAGTATCGTCAGAACAAATAAATATGACAACAGAAAGACAACTCTCACAATAAGATCCTCTTATTAATTAAAATCTCAGGTAATAGAATGATCAGATATAGAAAAAACAAAAAGTAAAAAATTATTTTAAAATTATTTTAAATTAAATAATTTTTGTAATATTTTTGAATATAAAAAACTATATCCAAATAACGGAGGAAAGGGGGCTAAAAAGTTTATATTTTAAGCCAATCCTTTAAACCCTTCCAATTGGAACACAGTTGGGCCTATTCTGGGCCGAATGTTTCAGTAGATTGGGCTTAACGGCCCGTTTCTTCGCCCACTACAAATTAAATGGCCAGCTAAGCTGAAAGCAATGTTGCAACTTGCTAGTCTTTGTAAGTTTGTATAAATAAATAGATGGGCCTAAAAGGATCAACTCTTCAACTTTCTTTGCTTTGAAGGCCCAAGAACAAGAAAAAATTAATCAATAAAATAACATAAAAAGCTACTTTTTATTTTTATTATAACAAAAGGTTTGTGTCAAGATTCCGAACTGACACATTTAATGATTTTTATCATATGGGTTTAATCCATCTTAATCATTTTTCTCTTAATTTATCTTTAAATATGTCTCCCTTACTTTTAAATTTTATCTTTGATCAAGGTAAATGTGCATCATTTTTTTAATACATTTATTCCTATTTTGCTTCTTATTATATTACTACAAATCTAACATTAATAATATTATTATTATTAATACCATGTTCTACAAATCAAAATTATTAATTATACAGTGCAATTACTTCATTTTTTTTTCCATAGTTTCAAAATCAACCCTTTTAATTTAATTTAATTTAATTTAATAGTTCATCAATCTCAATCTTCATTTATTCCTTCTGTTTCTAAACTTTTTTATATTCTTATTCATCCTTTTAACCTTTTTTAAACTAGTGTTTCCAAAGCTTATATATATATATATATTTTTTCTTAAGAGGTATTTTGTACTTGGATATAAGATTAATTCTTAAAACAGAGAACAGAACGATAAACGTCTCATAATGAGTGCACTTTTTAAAATTAAATCATAGAACTTGTATACATGAACGACCTTAGAATTCAGTCTGTTATCTAAGGCTTACATTTATTAAAAAAGACTAATCATACCCGTGAGTTCAACAACCTCATGCGTAGTCACGACACAAGAGTTTTGACACATGCCAAAAAAAAAAAGTATTTTATCTTTTTAATCTTCAATTTTTTATTTCAATAGTTTAAAAAATTAATAATCTCATGCTCATAATTAATTTGATTTTTAAGTAACAAATAAAATTTCATTGAATACTAATTCAACTAACTAAAGAAAACCAAGAAAAAATGTAGTGGAATTATAGTAGGAATTGAAGACAAATGCATCTGAAATGATTAAAACTCTATTGACTTTTGGAATTCAACTCTGCCTTGTTGGCCCACACGGCTTCAGCGCACGCAAAACTCAAAGAATAAAAAAAGGCGGCTCTTTTGTATTTTAGGTCTTTCCCTGCTATTCCCAAAGCAGATTCTATTCTCTTCACTTCTTTTCTCCTACTCTGTTCATCTTTCTTTCTCGTCTTTTCAATTCTAATTTTTTTTCTTTCTTTCCCCCAGAAATAAACCCTAACTGAGCTCAACAAATTATGGCCGACTTCTTCTACAATTGGTCTCTGGTTCTAACCCTAATTTTTCTGAATCTTCTCGTTGTTGTTTATGGGAATTCCGAGGGAGATGCTCTTTACGCCCTTCGTCGGAGCTTGTCCGACCCGGACAACGTGCTTGAGAGCTGGGATCCGACGCTTGTTAATCCTTGCACTTGGTTTCATCTCACTTGCAATCAGGACAATAGCGTTACTAGAGTGTAAGTTCTTTTTAATTTTGATTTGATCACCTTTTTCAATATTGTAGTTTCTGTTTGTTATTAAAAAAAAAATTGATTTTTTTGGTTATTTTATGTTTTTTTTTTTTTTTTGGGGTGTGTTTTAGTGAATTTATGTAATTAAGAATGATATTGACTATTTGTAACTTAAATGACGATTTAGAAGTATATTCATGTAACTGAGCTAGTAGAAAATTTTGATTTTATTTGATCACCTTTTTCAATACTGTAGTTTCTGTTTGTTATGGCAAAAAACTTTGATTTTTTTTTTTGTGCCCATTTTTTTTTTCGGTGATTTTATGGTTTTTTTTATTTATTTTGGGTGTGTTTTAGTGAATTTATGTAATTAAGAATGATATTTACTACTTGTAATTTAAATGACGATTTAAAAGTATATTCATGTAACTGAGATAGTAGAAGATTTATGTTTTTGGGGTGTACTTGTTTTGTGGCGATGCTAAGTTGCTTTAGTGTTTTGGTTCTATCTGGTTGAATTTGAGGCTTATTTTAGGTGGTTATGACCTTGGCATTAGATTTTTGCTGTTTGATGGGCTGTATTTACCCGAACAATCCGATTAGCATTGGTACATCTCAAGATGGTATAAGTTAGAGTGGAATTTTTCAATGTTCATCAGTTTAATATTGAAGAGCGCTGGTTTTGGAATATGATTTAGTAAGACAAAGTTCTATAAGTTTTGACTAAATATATATAATTTAGAACATTAAAAGATAGAATTAGAAATGAACATATGCGAGAAAAGGGTAGAAGTAGCTCCAATTGAAGAATGATAGAAAACCGATTAAGGTAGTTTGGACAAATACAATGAAGACTTTTAGATATTCAAGTTAGGAAGAGTGAACTATTCACAATTCACAGTGTACGATAGAGGTAAAGGAAGACCTAAATAACATAGATAGAAATAATTAAGAAAGATAAGACTACTTATAATTTAAGATTAGACTTGGCCCTTGATCGAGTCGAGTGGAGTGGAGTGGAGTGGAGTGGAGTGGAAGAAGTGGCTTCATGTAGCCGATTCCATGTAGTTAGAAAAAGGCTTAGCTGAGTTGAGTTGATATAATTTAATACATGCATAGAACATGTTACTTCTAGTATTGAATCTAAGAGTTATTTTGTAATTTATGGTTCAGTTAATGTAAATTGAAGTAGGTGGACTTCTACATTTTTGTCCATAATAGTCATCAATTACGATGGCCATTTAACTAAGTAGAGGGCATTTATAGTATGAAAGAATCAATGATACCAGGACAATTTCCTTTCTACAATTTCCTTTCTGGCAAGACAATTGAGTTTTGATTTATAATTTATAACCCTTTTTTGGAATGTAAAGAGTGGTCAAAGGTAAGGGGAAAATAACATATTTTTAAACAAGTTCGAATAAGTTGCAATCAGTTGGGACTAGAAACAAATGCCATTACTATCTGAAATCACATGCTTAACAAAGATAGAAAGAAAACAATTTAGTTGCACACGCGGCGTATCTTCATTTGATCTACAAACATGAGTTGAATCTTCAAATTGTTTCTTTTGATACCTCATTCGCCAAACTTACTTTTAATAGGAGAAATTGGTCAATGATGATTGAATGTTCCTTAATGCTACTATTATAACAGACACTTTTTAAGCACCCTTTTTCTTCAGACTTGTAATTCATCTGTGATTTCCTAGGTGTTATGCTTGTACATGAGTCGGATTTTGGACATGCTATTGGCTGATTGCTCTGTGTATCTTGCATTGTAGCTCTAACATAGAAAGAAAACATGTAACGGTGCACCTTACTTGACTTTTTATTTGGCAGGGACTTGGGCAATTCAAATTTATCTGGTCATCTGGTACCTGAACTAGGGAAACTTGAACATCTGCAATATTTGTAAGTTTCTTAACTTTTTTTCTTATATGTATGGTTCTCCTAGGATTCCTTCGCGTAAACATGAAAACAACAGAAATCTGAAGTCAGTTAGAATTCACATTAAAGTGTCTTTTTCTTGTTCTCATTCTGACAGAATTCTTTTTAAACTTTAATTTTGTTTTCTTTGTTAATGATTCTCGTGCAGAGAGCTTTACAAAAACAACATCAAAGGGAAAATTCCAGATGAGCTCGGTAACTTGAAGAACTTGATTAGCTTAGATTTATATAACAACAACATAACTGGGGCCATCCCTCATAATCTGGGGAAGTTGAAGTCTCTGGTATTCTTGTAAGTATTTTGTCATTTTTCCTTGTCTGTTTATTTATGTTTGAGTCTTCTAAAAATAAAATAAAAAATGTTTGAGTGGATTGAGCTATGAATTTTGATATCTTCAAGCCAGGTCCATGGGTAAAGAACCTGGTGAGCTATTTAAAAATGCCCCCAAATCTGGTTGGTTGGTGGGTGACATCAACAGCAAAGGGTGGTCAGAACTGTTGAATATGATAAATCCCAATAGTACCCCCCATTTTTTTCTTGCTTGTTTCACGGTAGGCCTTGGGGGATGTGCAATTGACTGAATTATCTCCCAGCTTATTGGGTATTTTAGACCCTTAAATATTGGTCTTGTTTAAATAAGTAACTTTGCTTAAAATTTTCCAAACTTTCTCCTTGCCTGCCATTAATTGTTTTCATGTTTGTAGGCGCCTTAATGACAATCAGTTAAGTGGACCAATTCCAAGAGAGCTTGCTAGCATTTCAAGTCTCAAAGTTGTGTAAGTGATGGACTTGTTGTTTTCCTTTCATTTGTCGGTTGTTTTTTACTTGAGTTATGAATTTCTGAAACAACCATGTAATTTTGATTCCAGAGATGTCTCAAACAACAACTTATGTGGAACGATTCCAACAAATGGGCCTTTTGACCACATTCCCTTGAACAAGTAAATCCTCTTTCAATATTTTAATCTTTGATTTTTGGTCTGTTCTCTTAGTCCCTCTAGCATTCTAGTATGTTGAAGTGTGTGATCTCATTTTATACTCATCTTTTTGTTTCTATAGTGCAGCCTAGAATCTTACTTGCATGCCTAACTTAATCGCTTGAGAAATAGGAAGCAAATTATGAGATAATGGGATTGAGCCCGTGATTACCCCTGATAAAAATAAATAAAAAATAAAAAATAAAAATGAATCAGGGGAGGGTTGAAATCTATGTATATAACGTACATTAGATTCTACGCCCTGAAAAGCAACAATCTTGTAACAGATCTGTGTTTTAAGTTATATTATGCCACAGGATCATACCTGCTAAAATAGATCCTTGTTGCGGGAAACAAGGATCTATTTTGAACGTTTGGGGACCAATTTAATGCATTAGGTGTATATTGAATCGGACTCTTAACTGGCTTAAAGTCTGCTAAATGGACATAGTCTTCGCCTAATCGATAAGGCGATCGAGTGGCCTCCCTTAACATGCATTGAGAAACCTGCTATGCTTTGTGACGAGATTTCTTTTTGCTCTCTTTGGTCATGGAGTTCCACCCAATTCTATATGCTTGATTATTCTTCCATTAGAAAGATCCAATATGATGGTCTATAGCATCTGTTGCCATTTCACTCTTATTTGATTATTTCTTCTGCTTGTGAAAACTCTCAGACAATAACTTTATTACCGGCTCTATCATTGGGCTGCGATTGCTTGTATCAGTTATGTTTTCCCTTGGCTTCTGCACAAAAGCGGTGATATCTTGTATTTATATTTTACTTTCTTAGTTGTTCATTAATATCAACTCTTGTTTCATGCCGCAGCTTCGAGAACAACCCCCGGCTGGAAGGTCCGGAGTTGCAGGGACTTGCCACGTATGATACAAACTGTGCTTGAAAGAAGATTTATTTGTGAACTTGACGTTAAATTAGCTTTAGTAGGGCGATTTATCCCCGTATAATGAAATGGGTTTGGTGGTAAATTTTGCAACTCTGTATGCCATAATCATGTATCATATGAATCCCTCGTCTGTGTACTGTTGTAGCATGTATTGAAACACACTACTTATCTCTATGTATGGGACATGTGAACAGCTCCAATAAATGAGTACACAATGTTCCGTCTTTTGTATTGTTTAGAAAGCTTGGCCTAAACAGCTTGGTTGAACCATTTTGGTTTGAAATTTGAATCGTATAGTTATATTTTTGTCTTACTATATTGAGAGAAATGGAAGAAGTAGATTGAAATTTAAATTGTTTAGTTGTATTTTCTGTCTTACTTTATTGAACCATTTTGGCTTGAAATGTTAATGATGAATTGGGTTTTCAATAGAATAAAGCTAAAAAGTTATAGGCTATTTTAGAGAGTTTTTTTAAAAGCGTTTTTTAAAAAAATACTTTTGAAAAAAATTAGTTTCTTCTAATTTCTTATAAGAATATAAAATTATTTTTTTAAGGGTAATTTTGTTAGAAGTAGATGATGTTAAATATTTTAAAAAATATTTTTATTTTAAAAGTACTTTAAAACAGCTTTTTTCAAGTCTAGTAACAGGTTAGAAGAAAGTGGATATATGTTGCAAAAAAGGTTGGAAAATAAGTGAAGAGAATCCTCAACATAGACAAGAGGAATATGTTGATTGCACTCTTATTTTGGAGGGCCAGGTCCCCCCCCCCCCCCCACAGAAAAGTTAACCTTGTTTTGTTTCTAGACAGGTATCTTTTTTATTCCATTTTTAATATTGTACCTATATTCTTCTTCTTCTTCTCATTCTTTTCTGTTTTATTTTTTTATTCTTTTCATAAATAAATAAATGTTCTTTTTTATTATTAAACCTACCATGAAAATTTAGTGAGTGGCAACACACTTTTCTTTTATTTCTTTTTTCAATTGAAGTTCAAATACAAGCAATATTACTCTGCTCATTATAACACAAGCAGAGAATTGAACTCGTGCCATAGTTAATTTAATAAAGTTTTAGACTATGGAATATAATTCTCTTATTTTAGTTAGGAATGTAATATTACCTTGCCAACAAGTTGGTTAGGCTTTTAGGTTTATTTCCAGAGGTTTAGGGTTCGAGTCATAACAAAAGTTAGAGAGATTAATAAATACGTTAGTGGGGCACTTTATTAAGCTAAAAATTTCTATAGCAATATAGGTTACTTAAGGGAAAAAGTATCATATCCGAATTCCCTTAGACAAATTTACAAACTCTATTGACTATAGACCTTAAGGATAAGACCATCTTATCGATCCATTAGTACAGAGATTAGTGGATTTTTAAGGGACCTGACACCTCATGAGTTCATAAAAGGCTTAAGGCCATGTTGTTTCAATTTAAAAAAAAAAAACAATTATGCACTGAAAATGTATTCAAAATAAGTAGAGTTTTCCCTTTTGACAAAATATAATAGAATAGAGTAAATAAATCTATGTGAGAATTCATGATAAGATATATTTAAAGAAGGTCCAAAATGACATAAGAAAAAAATAAAGTTAGGTAGAACTACTTATAATATAAATCTAAAATTAACTCTTTGATTTGATGTTAAAAAATAATACAAAATCATTCAAGCTTTGGAAAAAAAAGAAAAAAGGCTTTTAATTTATATTATACAGATCACAAAAAATAGCTTAAGGCAAACAACTACAGGCCGGTCTAGATTTAACGCTGCTTAAAATCAGAGTAACATCGCGAGGCACCAGATAATTTCCGAGAATGGCGTCAGTGTCAGACTTTTATGTTACTCGATAACATCACGGACAGAGTACAATAAAAAATAAATAAAGGGATGTTTAGAGATTGGTCCTGTTGTATATCAACCTGTCACAAATTAATTAAATTATAAATTGTCAGAATATATATTTGATAATCTTGTCCTTTTATTTTAATCCTCAAATTAAACTTAACTTAAAGTGATTCAAAAGACCTTAAAATAAATAATTCGATAATCGATTGGTCAACTTGATCATCGATCATTCAACTCAGTCACTAATTGGTGAGTTTTCAATATCTAATTTGGTCATCGGTGACCAAAATATTATTTAAAGCACATAAATTTGTAGATTTCATTTTTATTTCAAACGAATATTGAATCACTTAAATCAAAATTAAAATAAAGAAATTATGATTATTTGAAGTTTGGATATCGATTGGTCACCGATCGTTCAATTTAGTGACAGATTAGTGATTTTTTGGTTGACCGATCGATAAAAAAATTTTAAATAGTTATAGTTTTTTTATGTTTAATATTGAATTGAATGATTTAACATGCGTTAAAAGAGGAAGCAAAGATTTATAAATTCAAATGTTTTAAGTGACTTTTTGGTTACTTGTGTGATCAATCGATATATCGAAAATTCATCGATCGATAACTGAGTTAATCGATTGGTTATCAAATCGTCTGATTGTCGATCAAAAACTTTTTTATTTTAATGTCTTTTTAATTCGCGTTTAAAAAATAATTAAAATGATAAGGGTAAAATAATAAAATATATTTTTTAACAACCGCTAATTTGATTGACTTGTATGGATTAATTAGTTGAAAATAATTGAGGACTTAAATACAAAACTACGAAACTTATAAAAATACCAACGCGACCCAATCTCGAAGAATCCCAAAAATAAATAAAACGCTAAACAAGGGCAGTTTCGACCATCCGAAAGTCCACTCTCGCGCCAAATACCTCAGACATACCCACTACTGAAAGAAAGTGTGTTGGTGAAGCACAGTAATTCTTTTCTCGAGTGTGTTTTGTGTCTCGAAAATTTCTAGGGTTTTTTTGAGCTTCTCTGAGGTAGGGTTTTTTTTTGTTTTTTTTAAGGACATTTTTCAATGCATTTGTGGTAACATGTTCTTTGTTCCTCACAAAGTTTATGTAGTTTTTGTGGAAATCGGAAGGTTTTTTCAAGCATTTTGGTGTTTGTTTGGAAGGTTTTGGTACGGTTTTTGCCTTTGTTTTGAGGATTTGTTTGGTTTTTCTTGAAGCGTTTTTTTTTTCTTTTTCTTTGGTTTTTTGGTTAGGGTTTTTGGTGGTGTAGTGTTGAATCTGTGAAATGCCGGTGTGTTAATTCGTTTTGTTTGAAGAAGATTGTTGTTTCGGCATTTTGTGACGGATTTTGTTGTGTTTGGTTCTTGGTTTCGAAGTGGCTTTGAAGTGAATGCGAGTACGGTGATGCATGCTAGGTTGTTGCTTCAGATGGTTTTTGTTAAGCTTGTCTAGGGTTTGTCCGATGCGTGTCATTTGAGGAGTTCGTTAGGTTTTCTTTGTTTTGTTTCATCTCTATTATATTTTGATGGTTCTCAACCTGTGTTCGAAGTTCTGAACCTGTTTACAGCTTCTTTTAACATCATTCTCTTTTATTTATATATTTTGTTTTTGTCTTCATGCGTATTTTTTTTTTCACATTTATAGCATTTTAGATTCGAAAATGGTTTTTGTTTTGCATTTTGTGTTTAAGCGTTGTCGTATTTAAGCTATTTTAAAGGATTCGTTTCAAACTTTTGTTTCATGTTCCTCTCTGCGTTTTGTTGTAGTTTAATGGATAGGTATCATGAAGTGTCTACACGTGTTCTTTCTTGTTAGGGCTTTGCTGGTTTTGTCTAAAATGGTGGTATCTCTAAAGGATCTTATGGGTCGGGATTGTATTGTTTCAGTAATTAGTTAGCATTGTAACAATTTTCTCTATGCTTTGTTTCACAATAACCACCATGTTAGTCATTTTATGTTCTCATTAGCTGTTCTCTATTTGCTTCATTCATTTTGATTTTTTTTGATTATTTATTTATTTTTATCAATGAAACACGAACTATTATGGATTTCCAAGGAATTGTAAACATTTTGTTCAACTGAATGTGTTTTTAATAGGTAGCACGGCATTGCCCTGGATTTGGGTTTAAGAAGCTACTTGTAATGTAGTTATAGAATATATATATATATATATTTTTTTTTCTGGAAGGTTTAAAGTTGTTTTTAATGGTGTCAATGTGCTTGCTGCTCAGGGTTTTGGGAGATGGATTCTTCTGGTCCAGATGGGGACGCGTTGCCACCGCCACCTCCCATTCCACCAAATGTTGTTCCATTGCGTGCAGAGCAGGTGCAAGGCCCTGGTACAGAAAAACAAGTCTCAAAGTCAAAGCGTGTCCCAATGGCTAGGAAGGGCTTTGCTCGAAAGGGCCAACCAATACAATTGCTGACTAATCATTTTAGGGTCAACGTCGCTAATGTAGATGGCTACTTCTTTCATTACAGTGTATGTATATGCCTCTGTAAGAAGGTCTTCCTAAGGATGTTTGCAATCAGTTATAAGAAGGCATATAGCCAATGCGAATCATGCTATTCTTGTTTTATTTTGGTTGGAGCAGGTTGCACTTTTCTATGATGATGGTCGTCCCGTAGATGGCAAAGGTATTGGAAGAAAAGTCATTGACAGAGTTCATGAGACTTACATTAGTGAGCTAGCAGGAAAAGACTTTGCTTATGATGGGGAAAAGAGCTTGTTTACAGTTGGTTCCCTGCCACAGAACAAACATGAATTCACTGTTGTGCTGGAAGATGTGTCCTCTAATAGGTAAACTTGCATGTTTTCCTTTGGTATTCATCCATCCATTTAACTTTTAACAGTACTATTTACTTTTCAGAGATTGATTTTCTGGATGATTTTGTATCTAGGGCTGCTGGCAATGGCAATGGCGGTGGCAGTCCTAATGGCAATGACAGCCCGAGTAATGGTGAACGGAAGAGGATGAGACGTCCTTATCAGTCCAAAACCTTTAAAGTAGAGATAAGCTTTGCTGCAAAAATTCCAATGCAGGCTATTGCAAGTGCATTACGTGGCCAGGAGTCAGAGAATTCTCAAGAAGCTTTGAGAGTTCTAGATATTGTACTGAGGCAGCATGCATCAAAACAGTATGTCAAATTTTTATGTTGGTTTATTCCTTAATCATGCCTTTATGATTTGGATTGCTAATCTCATTCCTCATACAGGGGTTGCCTTCTTGTTCGACAATCCTTTTTCCACAACAATCCCCGAAACTTTACTGACTTGGGAGGTGGTGTTCTGGGATGCAAAGGTTTCCATAGTAGTTTCCGAGCTACTCAAGGTGGATTATCTCTTAATATTGGTAAGTCTTCGTGAGCAAATTTTGATCTCTCTTTCTTTCTCTCTCCATGGTCGCTGATTTTTCATTATTATTTGCAGATGTGTCTACTACCATGATAGTTCAACCTGGACCTGTGGTGGACTTTCTAATTGCTAATCAAAATGTGAGAGATCCATACGGAATTGACTGGGCAAAGGTAACATTATTCTGAAGTTTCAGGTTTGTTTGTTAGGAATTCGTGTTTCTGATAAATCTATGTGATTTCTTTTGTTAAAGGCTAAGAGAACGCTTAAAAATCTGCGGGTCAAAGCAATTCCATCTAATATGGAATATAAAATCACCGGCCTAAGTGAGCTACCTTGCAATCAACAACTGTAAGCTTTTGATGTACTATTATCTTGCTATATTTTTCTTAATGTATATACGAAACTCTAGCTGAATATGTTTGTACGCTGGCATGTCTGTTTGTGCTTAAACATTTATTGTGTGATATTGATTTGCTTCCTTTTTAGATTTTCTTTAAAGCAAAAGAATGGCTCCAATGGAGATACTGAGGCTCTTGAAGTAACGGTATATGATTATTTTGTTAATCATCGCCATATAGAGTTACGCTATTCTGCTGAGCTTCCATGCATCAATGTTGGTAAACCTAGGCGACCAACATACATCCCACTTGAGGTAGAAAATGGCTAGTCTGGAATTGTGAGTGCACAAATATGTGTAATGATATGTTAAATGTAATGATTGTGTTTGGTACATATTGTAGCTTTGTTCGCTTGTTTCTTTGCAACGCTACACAAAGGCTTTGTCCACTTTTCAAAGATCTGCTCTGGTAGAGAAATCAAGACAAAAGCCTGATGAAAGGATGAGAGTTTTAAGTGATGTAGGTTTTAAACCTGCTATAATCAGTGACTTTTGCAAATTTGAGTTCATTTGATACACTCAGTTTGTATCATTTAACCGATCATCTGGACAGGTATTGAAAACCAGCAATTACGATTCTGATCCAATGTTACGTGCTTCTGGTGTTTCAATCAACACTCACTTTACTCAAATCGAAGGTCGCGTTCTACCAGCTCCCAGGGTAACTATTTTTATATTTATTGCTATTTGCGTGTTTTTTCTATACAGTTTTGTTCTGTTTTGGTGCCCTTTATATTCGTTGTTGCAATTTAAGGCTTTCATTTCTATTTTTTAAATATTTTACTTTATTTTAATTTGCCTTCTTTTTTGCAATTGCTTTTGTGAAGTTGAAAGTAGGCAACGGAGAGGATTTTCAACCTCGTAATGGGAGGTGGAATTTTAACAATAAGGTAGTTTTTATAACTTTCAATCGCTTTAAGATTATGTACGTGTGTTAAGCTGACGTAGAAATTATTCTTGTGCAGAAACTGGTACAACCAACGAAGATAGAGCGCTGGGCCATTGTGAATTTTTCTGCTCGTTGTGATGTACGGAATCTTATTCGTGATCTTATCAAATGTGGAGAACAGAAGGGAATCGTAAGTCAAGTTTTTTTCTGCTTGCACTACTTTTTTTTTTAATCTTGCCGTCATTGTTTTCTGAGCTTATTTTTATATTTCTAATTGATCCATGCAGTTTATTGATCAACCCTTTGATGTATTCGAAGAGAATCCTCAGGCCAGAAGAGCGCCCCCTGCTGCCAGAGTGGAGCAGATGTTTGAACAGATACAGTCCAAACTTCCTGGCGCACCCCAGTTCCTCCTTTGTCTATTGCCAGAGAGGAAAACATCTACTATATATGGTTGGCCCTTAGTAATTATAATTTGTTGTCTTGCAACTTTTTCTTTTGTCCAAGAATACGGGTAATGAGATTGTTTTGTTGACATTCAAGGTCCATGGAAGAAGAAAAATCTTGCCGATTTTGGTATTGTGACTCAATGCATTGCTCCCACTAGAGTCAATGACCAATACGTGACAAATGTTCTCCTGAAGATCAATGCGAAGGTGAGCTATTCTAGAAACCCTTATTTTCTGGATGTATATGTATCAGAGCCTCTTTTCTATTGTTATTTGATTGTCTCGACTCTTTCTCCTTCCGGGTCAGCTTGGTGGCTTAAATTCTTTGTTATCCGTGGAACAAACTCCTTCTATTCCCCTGATCTCTAAGGTCCCCACCATTATTCTTGGGATGGATGTTTCACATGGTTCTCCTGGCCAGTCTGATGTGCCCTCTATTGCTGCGGTACTATTCTTGTTTGTTTATATTTGTTTGCATGCTTTGTCAACTCTGTTTGGAGGACAGTTTTGTAACAACTGAATATTCCTATCGGTTCTATTTTTGTTTGTTCCTTTTTTAATAGGTAGTCAGCTCTAGGCAATGGCCATTGATTTCTCGGTATAGGGCATGTGTAAGAACACAGTCGCCCAAGGCTGAAATGATAGACTCTCTGTTTAAGCGAGTATCTGACACAGAGGATGAAGGCATTGTTAGGTCTGGATTTTTTTTTTTTTATGATGAGCATTTCCTAACTTGCTACTTTGTATTTGTTCTGCACTCATTGATCTTGGAATTTTTGCTCCATATGAAATCTAGACCAGAAACTGTCTGAAAGTTTATTGATCTCATATAAAAATGTGATTTAATTTGAGTAGTTTTGACACTACTCCAATCAATTGCAATTTGTTTGTTTTTGAGAAATGTTACTTTCTTCTGTTTCAGGGAACTGCTTCTGGATTTCTATACTAGTTCAGGGAAGAGAAAGCCTGATCAAATTGTGATTTTCAGGCATGCTTCTCTTGTCTCTTAAATTTTCTATTCTTCTATGGTTTAGGGTATGTTCACCCTTTACTTATGTTCTAGAATATGTAACTTAGGAATTTTATTTGTATCGAAAACCATGTTCTCGCTTGAGTGTTGATCTTCTATATGTTTGCTATAACTTTTTCAGTTCCACTTTCTTTGAATCGTGCCTGGCACTCGATCTACTTCTTATGTCCTTGAATTATGATCTCTTATATTTCCCTACTACACGAGTCAACTAAAATGCCGCCTTCTCTCTACTTTATCAATGGCTATGTCCATAGTTATATAACCAGAGCCGTAACTTTTTTTATTAAGAAAATGTTAGTAATTGGGTAAGGCTTAAATCTTTGAGTAAATGATAAAGTAGATGCTTCTACGATAATTCATTTGGATTGGAAGGGAATGAATGATTATGAAAAATGATATTTCTGTATGTCAATTGGTCTGGTGTTTGATGTTGGTTACAATCCAAGTTCTATCATGGTTCTACTTGCTATTTGTCCCTTTTTGTAGTGTAGTCAAGCATCGTAACTACAATACTAACATGCAATAGGTTTCACGCTGGGTTCTAACTTCAATCACATTGATATGTAATCTATCTTAACCTGCTTCTATACCTGCCATCATGAATAACCTATAAATTCTTTAATCGTTGCTATTGCATTGGTGAAATCATACATTTTTGGGCTTAAGTATCCAAAAGTGAAAATATACATTGGAAACTATACTTTACCTCTGGACATTTTTTTTACTCCCCGGTTACTTATTCGGCCTTCGTAGCTTTGCTTGATGATTTTTTCTAATCTCTCCTTTTTATGATGCGGCGAGGTAGAGATTTATAACAACATTATTTTTATTCCGTTGTCTGATAGTTGATTGCCAACATATTGTGTTCAGGGATGGAGTCAGTGAGTCGCAGTTTAACCAAGTCTTGAACATTGAGCTTGATCAAATGATTGAGGTTATCTTGCTGAAGAAAATGCACTTTTAATTCCTAGTCTTGTTAGGAGATTTCTTAATTATCCTATTTTGTTGTTTTTAAATTAATGTTACAGGCCTGCAAGTTCCTTGATGAGAAGTGGTGTCCCAAGTTTACTGTGATTGTTGCGCAGAAGAATCACCATACCAAATTCTTTCAGAATGGATCTCCTGATAATGTTCCACCTGGTTAGCTATGCACTACACATTCTCTGGTTGTAGGAATGCCAGTTAAACTTCTTGATGTGAACTCTTTCTTTCAATTCTTGCAGGTACAGTTATTGATACCAAAGTTTGTCATCCACGAAACAATGATTTCTACATTTGCTCTCATGCTGGGATGATTGTGAGTGTGTTAATGCAGCTCTTGTTGATTAGCTCTATGTTCATTGATTGTGAGGCTTGGGCTTTTTTTATTCTAGCATTGGCCTAAGTAGCTTCCCCATCTTTGCTCATGGCATTAGTTGAAGTGCATGCTTGAGTAGTAAAAGGAGGATTTAAAATATAAATACATTTAGGTTTAAGTGAAAGTAGCAATAATTAGGAAATTGCACTTTATTAGCAGGTTCATCTATTCTCTATTATTTTACTGAATTATTAATACCTTTGCACCAAATAAATAAATGTATGAATACCATATGTTGATGTATCAAACAAGTTTTAACTTATAATTTTCCTAGTGAAAATGCTCTGTGCTTGACCAGTTGACCTGATAAGAGTTGACAATTGGAAGATGTAAACGAAAGTCGGGCGGATAAATAAGAGAAGGTTGGAGAAAAAAGAGAAGACAAGCAAAACATATGAAAGAAAGAATGATTAATCCTTGGATATTCTCGAATTTAAGGCTTCTTGTATCATGAGCTTTAATTTGTAAAGCGGCAAATGAATGATTATAAAGCTCAAACATAGAAAAGCCACTACCTTAATTAGACTATCTATAACTAAGATACTAGGCTTAATTAACATATGTAACTGAGATCAAAACCAACCAAAAGCACCTGCCAGAGCATTGTTATCAAGGCGTGCCCTGTAGAGCACCTCAAGCGTGCGTGCCTTGAGGCGGGGTGCATGTGCTGCACCTCAATACTTGATACGCATAGTGCATTCACTAAGGTGTGCACCTCGATGCGCTTTAGTGTGCCTCACTTTTTTGCTCACTTTTAAAAAAAATAAAAAATCATGAAATAAGTATTGTGTTATATATTTCTTTTTTCCCTTTTCTTTGAATAAATATACATAATATATAATATAGAATATAAAACATTAAAGGAAACTTGTGTTCTATTTTTATAACAACATAAGTAGTAGTTCCAAAGAAATCATAGTTTCTACTTGTCATTCTTTGCTTTTGTGTTTTTTTTTTTAATTCAATTTTAAATATCTAAAGAGATAAACATAATATTAATAGCAACTATGAAAAAGTGATATTAGTGCTATTATGAACATCGTGATGTATGATTGAAAATTTTAAAACTTTTATTATTTTTATCTTTTTTAAATTCTTTTATAAAAAAATAATGTATAATTAAGTTTTTTAAGAATTTTGTACCTCATTTTACTCATGTGTGCGGTTCGTCTGGCTCCTTGCGCCTCAAGCGCTAGGGCCCCTTGTTGCCTTTCTTTAACTACCTTGTGCCGAAGGTGCTCCTTGGTGGCTGTTGCTAGACTAAGACATCCATGTGCTGACAAATTTGAAGGTTGTGTGTTGAATCTGTTGATAACTCGATAGCCATGGTGTTGATGTCGCATTAACCATGCCAGAGATCAATCATTCAAACTTCAGCAGGTTTTGTTAATATAGAGTCGGGGTCGTCAAAATTAGTTTTACTTTTCGCTGTGATAATGCAGTATGGTTGAAAATTATAGTATTAATTACTTGCTGCTTTTAGACTCCCTGAGTTTAGTTTTCAAGGCACGCACTCTTGCAGGTCCAAGTGGACTGACCTATGCTCATTTTTAATAATTGGAGTGAAAGTTGGATTACCCAACAAGTGAGCAGTGACAATTACTTTTATGAGCCTTATGATTAGTTGTTGGATCTGTACTTGACTATCCATGTTACTCTTCATAATTCTAGGCATAATGAGTGGTATGTTAGATACTTGTTTTGGATGGCTTGATATGATATCCATCCCCAATTTTAGAGCAATGTGATCTTTTGTATGCTTACCATCACAATTTCTGTTGGCTTGACCTCGTGTAAAAGCTTACATGTATATTTATATGGATTTATTCTTTTGCATGGGAAAGAGATCAATGGGCTTGGCCACTCGGTGTATAATTTTATTTTTTTATTTTTTTAATTTTTTTTGTGAGATTGACATAGTTGCCCATTTGGAATTGTGTTTTTTTTTTTGACAGGGAACGACAAGGCCTACACATTACCATGTACTGTATGATGAAATTGGCTTTTCACCTGATGATCTTCAGGAACTTGTTCATTCACTATCATATGTGTAAGTATATCCTTTCTCCCACTTGCTTGCTGAACTAGCTTATATCATGAATTTTGCTAATTGAAATCTTTAAAATGTGCAGGTATCAGCGTAGTACTACAGCTATTTCAGTTGGTAAGTAATGCTTCATTTACGCAGTATTTCAATACGTTTTGCAGTTGCATCAAATTCTATGCTCACCTGGTGACCACCACTCAAATATGTTTTTGCAGTTGCACCAGTTTGCTACGCTCACTTGGCGGCCACTCAAGTAAGTCAATTTATTAAGTTTGAAGACATGTCAGAGACTTCTTCAGGCCATGGTGGGATGACTTCTGCAGGGGCTGTCCCAGTGCCTGAACTTCCTAGACTCCATGAAAATGTGAGCAGTTCTATGTTCTTCTGCTGACGAAAGGGCCCTATTTAGTAACATATATATATATATATATATATATATATATATATATGAACACTATACTAGACTGGTCTTTTTTGTTGGATCGTGTTTTTTAACACAGATGCGATCAAAGGTAGGTAGGTAGGTAGGTTGTGTATACATCTAGGCTGGGCTTTTGGCTTGAATCATCTGTCCTCTTTGTTGCAGTTGGGTCAAAAAAAAAAACTGGGGATTATCTTCGTTTTTATCTTTTAATTTGGGCAGATTGTAGTTACTGTTTTTCTGCTTTGTTTAGTCCTGTAGGAATCTTGTTGCTTTGCCTAGAAACCTTTTTTAGTAGGTGTAATTGTACTTTTTGAAACTCCGCCGAATGTTGAATCCAGTTCTTTATATTATCAGCGATGGAAATGTTCGAATCTCACGATGTAATGTCTTGTTTGGTCAAGTTCCTAACCATGTATGTTATCACCTCATGGACTACTACGACTATATGCTGTGGTTGAGCTTGAAAAGTTACTTAGTATTTATGAACAATGCTCAGTATAATTGTATGGTTAGTCTAGGCATGGATTGTAAGTGGCTGGAATGAAATATAAGTGATTAAATAATTTAATATAAAGGCTGTATTTACAAATTAAATGAAAAGCGAGGACGCATTCATCCATCTACGTTTCAAATAATATGTTTATGTTTATGATAAGTAATATATTGCCTGAATAATAACTTAATCTCATGTAATGTAGTGAATTAGCAACTGTGGATGTTCTAATATTTTGTACCTGTGTTTAATAATTATGTCATATTGTAGGTACTACTGTATCGGTTTCATCGTTAGATGTGAATTTGTTAAGTTTAATTATTGTATTTATCTATTAATTTAATATTACTCCTTAAATTATTTCAATTGTTGAGTAGGGGTGTGCATATATTGGTTTTTGGTTCTGTTTTCACTAAAAATTGAAATTGTTCCGAACCTTGATCGGCTTTATGTTTCAAAAAAGAAAATCGAACCAATGAACCAAGATGAACTGAACCGGTTCTCTTAAAAATCAAATTGAATTAAACTAATCGTATCAGTTTGATTTTTTGGTTTTGGCGGTCGTGATGGTCACCCACACACCTTTTGATTAATAAATGATAAAAAGGTAGTACTAAAATTTAATTAGAGGTAAACTTGAGCATTAAGAGTAAGTACTATTTATTTAAAGAACAAAAAAGAAAAAAATAAAAGACGGGTGATGACTTGGCATCTTACGTGGCGATCACAGACATAACTTACAAGATCTTATCTCCGGTTAGCCAAACCAAAACTCGAACCCTAGCCCGACACAACGAACCCTTCTTCTTTATTTTCTTCGATTTTGAATTTCGTTTGTATCTTTGTGTTCTAAATCCTCCATTCATGGCGAAAAAGCGAAAACTCGAGAACAAATCCGCCGCTGAAACGCCCATCAAAACACCAGCAACCGAAGAACTAAAACAAGAACAACCAGAACAAGAAGAACAGCTTCAGCAACAACAAGAAGTCAAACAAGAAGATCAAGAAAATGTAGAAGAAGAAGAAGATGATGAACATGAAGAAGACGAAGATCAAACAAACGATGCCTCAGTTGCAGTAACAAAAAGTAACGAAGCAAACGCTAACGAAGAAGACCAAGAAGAAGAAGAAGAAGAAGAAGAAGAAGAAGATTCGGACGAACCAGTGGAGAAGCTTCTAGAACCGTTCTCGAAAGATCAGCTGATCGATCTTCTCCGCGAAGCCTCCGAGAGCCACTTCGACGTGCTAGATCGGATTCGCAATCTCGCCGACGTCGATCCCGTTCACCGGAAGATCTTCGTTCACGGCCTCGGTTGGGACACCAATACCGAATCCCTAATCAGCGCGTTCAAACAGTACGGTGAGATCGAGGATAGCAAAGCTGTTTCCGACAAGGTTTCTGGTAAATCTAAGGGTTATGGATTTATACTCTTTAAACATCGTAGCGGCGCTCGTAAGGCTCTTAAGGAACCGCAGAAGCGGATTGGTAATCGGATGACCGCGTGTCAATTGGCGTCAGCTGGACCGGTTCCCCAGCCGGTGACGGCTGGGCCTCCGGTTTCGGAGTATACGCAGAGGAAGATTTATGTGAGTAATGTCTCAGCTGATATTGATCCTCAGAAGTTACTGAGTTTCTTTGCAAAGTATGGGGAAATTGCGGAGGGGCCGTTAGGGTTGGATAAGCAGACGGGGAAGCCGAAGGGGTTTACGCTTTTCGTTTACAAGACGGTTGAGAGTGCGAAGAAGGCGTTGGAGGAACCACACAAGAATTTTGAAGGGCATATTTTGCATTGCCAGAGGGCAGTTGATGGGCCAAAGCCTGGGAAAGCTCAATTTCAGAATCAGCAATCAGTTGGTGGTAGTGGGTTCAATTCAATGTACTCTAGGAGTGGAAATTCGAGTTTTGCAGGGGGTGTAGGAGCTCGTGTGTCTACGGCGGAGGTGGGTACGGGACACCTGATGGCTCCATCTTCTGCTGGTGGGTCTTTCAACCAGGGGACGGCGCAGTTGAACCCAATGTTGGGCCAGGCTTTAACAGCTTTGATTGCGAGTCAGGGTGGTGCAGTGGGTCTGAATAACTTGCTTGGTTCACTTGGGTCATCAGGGATGGGGGCACCGATGAACCAGGCTGTGCCAATGGTTAACAATGTCGGTCATGGAGTGCAAAGTGGATATGGGAATCAAGCTGTGGCAAGTAATATTAGCCCCAGTCTGATGGGTGGCTATGGCAATGCTCCTGGGATGCACGGTGGGTATCCAAACCCTCAGATGGGTCAAGCTAGCGCTGGACGCTCACAGCAAGGTGCTGGACACATGGGCGGTGTTAACCCTTACATGGGCCGTTAGGTGAGGATTCAACTCTGAGTATTAATATATTGGCTAGAGTTAACTGAGAAAAGTATTAACATCATTTTTTTCTGAGCTTACATGAAATGACACTCAACACAGATGAATAGATATATTAAGAAAAACTAGAGAAATGGTTTTACTGATCTTTCTAGAAATGGTTATGTTAGTTTTTGCAAAACTTTTGCTGGAGTTGATTTTAGGTGTGAATAATTTTTGGGTCATGTCATTTAATTACATGAGTTAGTGTGGAAGAAATATGATGTGTTTAAGGACCACAGTAGTTCGGATTTTGATTTGAATCGGTGAATCATTCAATTCGCTATTCAACTCACCACAAATCTATTTGAGTTGGGTTCCTGAACTGCTATACCTATGAATTGTAAGTGAATCTGTCCGATTTTTCTCATTTTTGGATACTGATAAGTTCAGCAAATTATTTTAAGTGGTATGAGAGCTTCTTTGTTGCGTATAAGTATGAAACTAAAGTTGTTTGAACTTCTCCAAATTTTCTTGATTTTTTAATTGTTGAATTGCAAATTAAATCTTAACAAAAGATTACAAAAAACTCTATCGAAATTTGATTAAACCAAAATAATTTGTAAAATCTTTCGAACATAATGTTAAGGAAAAAAACTAATTTCAACAGTTTAACTTTTGTGAGAAAGTCTTCTGAATGGAAATATACCAGATTGAAGTGCATTTTCATATGTAATAAATAGAAACTAAAGAATCACTGTAGGGAGAAAGAAGGTAAGATTTGCAAAACTCTAACGTTGACTCTAGATAAAATTGAATATGTCATCTATAAACTATAGAATCAGTGAATGTGGAAGGAAAGAAGCAGGAGAATTTTTGATGGGATTGAGTCAAACTTGGAAGTTGTGTTGGAGAACTCACACTTTGCCGCGTCCTATTGGATTTCAAATTATAAATTTTCCTATTGGCATAATTTTTATCTATTAGAGGGTAAGGGTACATTGTTAATTCTTATTAGGCATATTGGGTGAACGATGTGTCCTCCTCTTTGTCTACTTTGTTTTCGGATGCACTCCTCACTTATATCTACTATTAATCCATGATTTCTTTTGAAAAATGTTAACTATATAATCAACCCATAAATTTTCTATATATTTTAAAAATAGAAGTTGTGAAATAGTTTGTTGCTTGTTCAATGTGTGTTATGCATTTTAGAGATTATAATTCTTTCTTTAATCCGTTATGTTTTATGAGTTAAGATGTGTTCGTATATGATATATATTTATGCTTGTTTTCAGATATTCAAAATGAAATTTAAACCTTTCCAACATTTAAACCATTCTTTATATTTCTCTAAAACTCGAGTTCTTACAAAAAAAAATTCATGTAGAATTAGGCTTTTTTGAATTAATTTTGAATATTAAATGACTGAAATATAGGGAATATTCAAGTTATTGATCCTTGCTAATAAGTAGTTGGACTTAGTAAGAAGACAATTGTTTGGTGCTTACATTTTGTTTTGAGTGTGGATTTACAAATATTCATGGAATGCTTTTGGCAATTGAATGTCTGGAGGGCTTAGGATAATGTATCCAATGTGGCAGCTAGGAATGAAGCGATTAAAACTAAATACCCTTATATCAAAACGAGGATTTTTCATCTAATGTTTGCTCATAGAATTACAAGATGAAGCCCATTAGTTGCCTGTTTTTTAAGGCCTGTGAAAAAAAATCTCAACGAGTTCAATATTTAGGGACAAAATGATGAAGCAATAAGTACTTGGTGAAGCTAGGATGATTTCAAGTGTTCATGGACTTTGTTTTGTATGCATTCTACTTGTGGCTTGATTTTTATTTTTTTATGTATGCATATTTGTCATGATTGGTACTTGTTTATGTTAAAACTATTGTATTTGCGATAGGGGTGGCAAAATACCAAGTTTAGGTGGAACTGGGTTTGGGCAACACCTTATATTAATACATGTATGGTGTGCTCGGACCTGACCCGATTTTAAATTCGGGGCAACATGTCTCTATCTAAACTTTACCCTATTTAAAATCAAGTTACCTTGGTTTATCCAAATTTTGAAAACATATATTATGATTAATATTCATAAATACAAAATATAAATAATTGTGTATAAAACATATTACTAAACTATCATATTCATATTTAAAGAAAACTCATTATTGTATAACAAAAGTAATTTTATGACAAAACCCTTATTGTATAACAAAAGTATTTAGGTCAGATAAGAAAAAATGACAACTTTTATCCTTAGATAAATTAGGTTCTTATAGTGCTTGCCCCGACTCGGCCTGTTTTTGAATTCAAGCCTAGGTTTTTTTTGTTCTAACCTGACCCTAATTTTTAATAATAATGCCCAAACCCTTTTTATACCTGGTTTGACAAAATTGGGTAACTAAGTTCGGACACACTTTTGCCACCCCTAATTTGCAACCCTTGCTGTTTGGAATTCCTTTCTTTCGATTTATAATGTGGCATGACTTAAGATTGTGGAAGAATGTGGTTGCCCTCGTATTTCTCTTATATGCCTTGACATTTTTAAGATTGATGTGATTTGGCCATGATTTCCTATTTGTACTTTTTAGTGGTTGCAACTATTTATCCTTGTTTAAGATTGTTAGATTTATTAGTTTATTGGTTCAAGTGCTAAAGAAGAAAGAAAAAGAATTAAGAGGGGAGATTGTCTAAAGAGTTGGGGTGATAAAGTTTGTTTGAACCTAATTACCCAGTTTTGCTCGACTTGGTATAAAAAGGGTTAGACATTATTATTAAAAATTTGGGTTTAGTTTGGGCAAAAAACCTGGGCCCAAATCAAGCACTTCTATAAATCCAGATATAAAAACTCGATTTAGCTGGGGATAAAATTGTTACTTTTTTTTTTTATCTTGCCTAATATACATTACTGATCGCATAATTTTGTCATTAAATTGCTTTTATTAAACATTAATGAGTTCTCTAGAAATATGAATATCATAGTTTAGTTGTATATTTATACATTATTATTTATTTTTTGCATTTTTGAATATCAGTTAATTGTAATTATAATATATGTTTTTAAAACTTTGATAAAACAGGGCAACCTGGTTCTAAATGGGGTTGGGTTTGAACAAAGGCATGTTGCTTGAATTTAAAACTGGGTCAGGTTCGAGAGCACACCATATGTGTGTTAATATAAGGTGTTACCCCATCCTAGTTTTGCCCGAATTGTTTTTTGCCACCCCTACTTAAAAGGGGCAGATGATCATGTTTACAATGAGATTTTTTGTTGGGCCGTAGTTTTTCGGAATTAACAAGGATTACAAGACAAGAATTAAGTTGAGACTTGATTTCTTAAGTAAATAGCACAAATGAATGATAAGCGGAGCATGCTTCAAGACAAAAATTAAGTTGAGCTTGATTTCTTTAGTATGTAAGTTTCTAAAAACATATGACTTTATCAGTATTAGGGGTGTGCATCATACCTGATGACTCGAGAAACTAGTTGATCCCATCCCGATTTGGTCGGGTTTGGGTCAATTCTAACCCCATGAACAGGTCAGTTGGGTATTTAATTTGTGAACTCTAATTTCTCTAGACCCGCACAAAATCATATAGATTATAATAAGAAAAATGATATAAATCATCAACAAATCTAAGATTTACGAAAGCATATATATATATAAAAAATTAGTATACATGCATGTCTACTTAAGTATATATGCATATGCACATAGATAAATATATATACTTAAAACAAAAGAAAATCTCTTTAGGGGCCTCCTTAGTGAGGAAGCTCGCTAGCCACAAAGAGTGGGATGAGCAATAGAAGATAGGGGACCTTATTTACAGAGGGGAAGTGTCCCCTCTAAGTGAGACTAAATGGAGAGGGGCTTATTCTCTTCAATTTCAATACCTAGTGTTTGTTGGGATCGAAGGTGAGAGTGCCTCCTGTCCACACTCGCACCCACCCCTAAAACACTCCTCATTCTACCCCTTGTGTTGCAGTGAGAAAAGGCCCTTTAAAGATTTTTTATTACAACTATCAAGCCTCCCGTCCATTTCGTCAATCCTCTTTTTTTTTTCCTCCTTAGCATGTATCCTTCCTTTTGAGACCTTTTTCATTAGTATTAAGGCAAATGGGTTTATAATGTTTTGTTTTTTTTTTTTTTTCTTGTAAGTATAAACCTGACCAACTTGGATTAATAGTTGGATTGGTTGAATTATATAATGTCAAATATATATATTTTTTTATAGTTTTGTAAGTTTGGTTTTGAGTATGGGTTAAGTGGAGGAGTACTTTTGGAGTATTATATAATAGACACATCTCGTTGAAGTTAAACGGAAAATTTTATAGAGTTGTTATTAGGTCAGCCATGTTATATTGTACAAAATGTTAGGCAATTAAAAACATGTTAACAAATTAAGTGTAACAGAAATGTGATGCTAAGATGGATATGTGGTAAAACTTTAAAAGATAGAATTAGAGATGAGCATATTCGAGAAATGGTAGAAGTAACACCAATTGAAGATAAAATGTGAGAGAACAGACTAAGGTGCTTTGGATACGTACACCGTAGGCCTTTGGATGCACCAGTTAGGTAGAGTGACCTATTACACTAGATGACAACAATAGAGGTAGAGGTAGACCTAAGATAAAATGGACAGAGATAATTATTAATGATCTAACTTCTTGTAATTTGAATGCGGACTTAGCCCTCGATAGAGTGGAGTGGAGGAAGTGAATTCATGTAGCTGACCTAATGTTGTTGGGAAAAGGCTTAGTTGAGTTTCGACTTTCGAGTGATAAAATATATCATTGAAAACCGTTGGGATGGGCTACTTTTAGCATCAAAATTGACTTGGTTTGGCTAGTGCACACCACCCTTGGGTATCACTTCTCCTTTCTAGTTTCAGAGGAGTAGAAATACTAGTTCCAGGTATTTGAGTTGAGGAAGGAATAGATGAAGTGGTTGACACCATTGAATTTGTCTATTACACATATATCTGTTCTTTTCCCTTTTCTTACACCCATTGCTCTTTTTTTTACTCAAGAAGCATTTGTACAATATACGAATTATCTGGTGAATCTAGTGTGTTGTAAAGTTCTTTTGGAGATTTTAGGTTATGAAATGAGTTATGTATTTGATCATCATAAGTTCCGAGTTGATTGGAATAGTTAAGAAATATATTCTACTGTTCCTACATGCCTAGTAAATTATGCAAAGCCACCATGTCTAGATGCTGATCAGTTGCTGAGACTGTCTACCATCTGTTAATATTTTCAAGTATAAATTAGAAATATATCCTACACGCCTAATACGCTAATACTTGAGAAACATGTACTGTTTACATTCTATTTGCCCGTATTTTCAAGTACAAGTTAGAAGCATACACTTCATGATCTTTATACTGTGATGTTGACACTTGGCAGTAAGGTATATCTAGCTTGACAACTGCACAATTAGTGTTATGGTCTGTTTCTTAAGTTATGAGGGTAGAGATCAGGGGTTGGTGCGATGGCAAGCACTCATTTGTTCCATTGCTGAGATGCGGGTTTGAGTCATGGGAATTAGCCTCTAATAAATTTGGGCGAGGCTGTCTATCATCACCTCTTCCACGTCATGCTATTAGTGGAAGTCTTGTGCACTAGGTACGAATGTTTTACTTATGTTATGTGGTTGAGATCCTTGAAGATTTCTGTTTCAAACAGTGACATTTAAGTTCTGTGATTGGCAGTGTGGGTTAGCCCTATCTCAAGGAAATCTATTCAAGTACAAAATCAATTATTGCTATTTTTCATTGATCAAATAAACTATGGTGTCTGCTTCAATTCTTTTCTTTAACTTCTAAAAGACCAGAACAACTATATATGTATTAATTATTAAATTTAAGTATTTCATAATGTGCAACCAGGGGATGGGAGGTCTCTAAAAGTACACCTCGAGAGCTTAAACTGCTTATATGTCAGTAAAATGTCTTATAACATGGTATTTATTATGAGCCAAAAACTGTGTTATCCATGTCATGTAAATCCTAGCTCCTAATATATTTAAGGGCTAAAATGCCTAATTGGTGGTTGAATGGTTAAAAGGACCTAGTCCTAGGAAGTAAAATATTAGGTTCTTAGATGTAGCTAGTGCTTGGTTCCGCCTTATATTGGTTCACTTTTGAGAATCAGAAGCATGCCAAGACCTGGATGCTGGCTTTTTGAAACACATTCATGTTGGCACAGTCTTCTGAAGGTGGATAGCTGTTTTCAACACTTATATATGAGCCGTTACTCTCCATTTTATCATTAGAGTATATTTGTTTCGGAGATTACTGTTAATTGCCTTGCAAAGTGTCATCATCAGTTGTCAGCCATGGGCAATTCCACTTGCAACACATTCTATTGAACTCCAACTTCACTTTTGAGTGTCTAACTTGGTAGAGTTCTGTTTGTAATATTTTAAGGGTTTCTTCTAAGCGCTTCTTCCCCTTGACTCGCTATTTGGTTTGGATTTCATTTTCAAATGTGTTTATTTCATCTCGAGTTTAAAATTGGTCAAAGCTATTTAAGTATTTATTTATTTGTTTGTGGCACGGTTTCCAAATTTGTTTGTTCATTATTTTATTTCATATGCGCATATAATGATTTTATATGTTAAGTTGGAAAGTAGATATATCTCTATTTTAAACTTTAGAATGAATTTATCCAAATGGTAAATCATGGCTTTTAATTACTACTTGTAATTTTTTTCTCTTGCATGTAAGGTTTTGACTTGGAAATCTTGTTTTTGAAATTGGGTTTTTATGTTGAACTTATCCATTGTGCAGATCCATCATAGGTGCATCAATCTGTTTAATTCTGGACTGGTGATTCATCGGATATTCCAGGAGCTCGTGCAAATGCTGTCTTGAAAAAAATTCTAGTGTCTTACTATATGCCAATGTGGAGTACTTTTTTCGTTCTTCAAAACTATGTAGTATTTTGAGAGTCTTAAAGCTTTGACAAACATATCGGGTCGTTTCTTATAGAACTTCCGCACTTTGACTCTGTCAAACTGCTATTAATGATGCATTTTATAATTTAAATAATATTTGAACTTGCTTAGTACCCAAATTTTATATTTTAATATGCTAGTACTGTGAATTTTATTCTACATGAGTTGAAGGTTTATTTTTCGCTGTCAAACTACTTTTTAACGCCTGCATCTAACTACGATTGTATAATAACAATGCACATTTCGAACCAACTGCATCGTGGAACTGGGTGCCGCTCTTGCTTTTTCCATGTTACCTTTCTAGTAACACGCTTGGCTAGAAATGTGTGTGATGCTGTGCCATTTATCATCCTTATCATATACTCATGCTGTTAGCCTGTTGAAGTATTTCTTGTTTCAGGTGTTTTGTGAAGCAGCAAGCAGCCCATTTACTCCCTTAATTGTATTTTGCTCACTCCTTTCTTTCTTTCTTTCTTTCTTTTTTAATACTTTCAGGGTTGCTGTTGATATTTGAATTAATCTTTTATTTATTTATTTGTTTTGAACTTCATTATCAGCCTTTCTATTTTGTAATGCTTTGTGCTAGATTTTATGTTTGCTCTTTCTGTGGCCTTTTCTGCAAGTATAGGCTTTACTTTTCCCATTGTTATATTTTATGAGAAACTACAAGAAATTCTTTCTTACGTCTATTGTTTTGTCCATAGCACAATCTACTGTCACTAATGTTTTTGTTTGGAACTGGAGCTCTCGATTTTCTTTACCTAGTGGAATTTGGTACACAAATTGAACAATTTCAAGCTCTTTGTCTTCAGGTTTAGTTTGAATGCTAATTTCATGTTAAAATTTTAAAATGGGTTGAATTATTTTGAATATGGTCTCTATGGATGTGGAGGCTATACTCAGCAAATCCAACCTATTATTCATAGGTAAAAGATGAGTAGAATTTCAATAGTCTCTCTCTCTCCCCCTCCCTCATTTAGGTTTTTAAATGTTTTTTTGTGACTAAAAGATTTTGACATTTTCACCACCATCAAGTAGTTCGATATTTCAAATATCAAACGATATCTTTATTTTCATAAATCATAACTAAGTGAAATCCATCCCCTCCTTCACCCCCTCCAAAAATACCACCACCAAAACAGCAAGAAGGAAAAGGCGAAGATTGGCCTTTGAAGCAGGAGGTAGTCTTGAGATGTGCATGAAGAAGTATCCTGATCTGCATTTGACCAAGTGGTTATACAATTTCTTCTGGTTGTTGGAAGGTAAAAGAACTTGAACGGCAGGTTGGTTGATTGCTTTAATTGGTCTATATGTTTTCATTAGAAGTTTCTACTTAATCATCCAAACTACTAAGAAGCTGCAACTCATTGCTATTGAAATCCATGTTTGTAGGAATGTTGACTCGAATATATGAATCTAATGATTCAATGATTAAACTTAAGGGTAAATGAAAACTAGTGCTTTTGAATCTTAAATCCTAATAAGATAGTATAATCTTATAATTCATGATTCAAATCGTACAACCTAAGATTTGAGCTTGTTATTTTTGAGAATCACAAGCATTTTACAAATAGTGGAATGTATATTGTAGATTTAAAATATCATGTTTTCATTTCCAAATTTTGAGTACTTTGTATCATGCTAATCTGATAAATATACAATTACTTATTAGGACTTTATGGCATGATTATAAGCATTTAATCTAGATAAAACTTTACTGTGAATTCCTAGTTGATTATTGAAAAATCTTTCTAGTGTTTCTCTTTGATTTGGTTATAGATTGGAGAAGGCAATTTTTGTGTTTGTGGGGTGTCTTCTTCTTCTTCTCGACTTCCTTCACTTTGCTCTAAGGGCTGACGGTTAAATTATCAGTAGTTATATGTTGTCTCATTATTTTAATCCATGTTATTTAGGTTTTCTAGTAATTCTATCATTATTGTTAATTGTCAATCAGTCACTATTTCTAACTAGTGCATCTAATAGTTTTTGTTGTATATGCTCAAACTATTTTAATTGGTTCTCTCTGATTTGTCTTGATTGGGGCTACTACCATTTCTTGAATATGTTCATTTTTTTTATCAGTTAATGTTTTAGTGCATAACTATATTTTGCATCCGCTTTTTGTTGCATTTAGATTCTTAACGTGTTGTTTCTTTATTCCACGACATTATGCTCCTTAAAGCATGGCTAGCCTAATAATGGTCTTATAAAATTTTCTTGTTAGCTATTGGGATTAGGATGTTTATTTGCTTTTATTGTTGATTAATCTTGTAATCGTTTCATCTCTTTGCTATGATAGTATGATGAATGAGAATTTCGTATGGTTGAACAAATTTTTAAGGCCATGGCCTTTACTTGTTTGTTTGTAGAAATTCTAGAGCCATCTAATATATTCTTGGTTGAGTCATTCTTAAAACCGAGAACTCAACTCAAGAAATCCTTGTTCCAACTACACGGGGTCTGAAAACCTAGAATTGATTCCTAAAACCCCTCAAGAGTTTCTAAATTGAGTTGTCTATGTGATCCGGACCCGTGGAGGTGGATTAAGTGCAGAATTTATTTTATATGTTGTCACACCACATGGTGTCCTTATGGGTAAGTGCAAGTATATTGTCAAAGGGTTACAGTTTTGCTGATTGGGTCAGTAATTGGGGTGAGATTTTGGAAGTCTCTAACTTTCCAAAGAGAATGCCTTGTTCTCCATTGGACATGGTTTTGGTTATATGTACTTATATACTATTATAGTAATGAATATTCATTTCTTAAAAAAAAAAAGAAAAGGAGAATTATTCTTTATTTATGTCTTTATCTTTAACTTTTTTTTCAAAATAATTTTTATATTCTAACCTTAGACTCTAAACTTCAAACTCCGTATTCTACTTCTTGACACCCAACACGGCAATAATGTCAGTTTTAGGGTTCCTGTAATTAATTTTTATTCTACCATAAACCTGTGTGTTTCTTTCCTGCTGTTAAACCTTTGCATTTCAACGTATATCATACATAGTTAATACAATACAAACTTTGTTTCTTGTCAAAAAAAAAAAAAAAAAAAAACAAAAAAGAAAATGTTTGCATTTCAACAAGTTAGTGCTTTTTCTCCTACACCAAGGGGTCCCCCTTGCCCTTGTACTATTTTTTCCCTTTCTTCATGTCTTAAAAAATGTTTCTTTTTCTAGCCTTATTTTAACCTTTTGATATCAATCTCCTTGCTCCTTAAATCAGTCTTCCCACTTCCCCTATGCTTGATTTTCGCGTGGATAAAAGAAATAATCAGTGAACATCCAGGTGGTTCAAGGGAAAAAATAATTGATTTTGCATTATTTGCATGTCAAGCGATCAGTCAGATAGTTATTTCCTTACCCTTTGTGATCCAATATATGTTTTTGACTTTTTTTCATTTCTTTCTTGTGTCTTCTGGGACAAGCTTCTGTCCTATTTGTTCTTACATAGTGTGGAAAAGCCTTCTCTTGAGAGAGAAGTGCATCCACAGGGGATGTTCTCAATATAAGAGTAAAACAGTTTGTGTGGTCTTAGCTTTTCTAGTAGATATGTCAAGCCACCTTTTTAGTTTTTAATGGGGTGATTTTATGCAGACCGTAATTTGGGGTTTTAGGAATGTATGTACAACATTTTATAGATAAAGTGCCCACAGGTGAAGAATGGTTCTCTCCATTTTGAAATGTTTTTATGATGTTCTTGACAAAGTGTTGTCTATGGGTAAATACAAGGTGGAGAAACTCGGGGTTGAACCATCAGTTCAAGGGCTTTTCATGTGGAGTGCAAGCTTTGAGTTCACGATTCAAATCTTACCACTTACCATTGGTTCTGACATCAAACTGCAAACTGATCCAACAAGTCTGTCATCTTGACTCTGCAGTAGATAGGGGTTAAAGTCAACTGAATCTGATCAATTATGATTTTGTAGGTCTGCTTGCTAGACGTTTTTTGGTGTTGTGCTCAATTGTATATTCTCCTGAGCCTTGGGCGTCTGAAAACAATAAAATGCAAGTGTTAGTCACATATGTTGAATGCTCTAAAAATGGTCATTAGCAGAAAACCCTAGTTTATGCTATTCATGACTTCAATTTATATGAACACAGGTCTAGAACTTGGAAAAGAATTTTAGCTGTGTTTGATGGTTCTGATATAGAGGTGATTGTCAGGCCCATGTCCTGCTGGAATCTAAACAGAAACTATAAACTGCTGTTAACGATTTGGGTCTAAAGGTATATGACTTTGTAGGGAAGTTTTGGCAGGTAACGAGAACAGCGTATGTTTGAGAGGCTGATGACAAATAAAACACTGGCATGGCTGGTGAGAGTTGCGCATTATCATTGCCGCTCCTCCATCAAGGTTCTCTCTACCTTCATTCTTGCAGTTCATCTTCACTGAAGTCTTCTCTATCGCATATTTGGAAATAGTAGAAAAATTACTGGGATGGCTTTTCGTTGTTAGATTTGATGCTAACTGTTTTGAGTTTGTTTTAATTCTGTGCTTTGTTCTTTGTATGCTTCTTGCATTTTAATTGTGATCTTATCTTAATTAAAATTTCCACACAATAGAGTTTATTGTGGTGCTTGCTTCAATGTCTATTAGATTCAGCATAAAGTTTCTGTTCCAACAACTACTATGGCTCGAGTTCTGTTTGAATCCCCACCAGTTTGTTATGTTTTTTTAGGCTGATTTGTTGTGTATCTTCCATTAACTGCACTTGCTAATATATATGGCAATTAATCATAATGACAATTTAAGCCTGCAATGCTATAAATCTTTGCCTTCAAATAAGAAAAGCTTTGGTGATCCTTGCAACTTTTCAATGAGAAAGTTGGGGAAAATTAGCAACTTTTTCATTCTTTCTGTGGTTTTTGTTCTTGTTGGAAAGAATTTTCAGAGGACAGGAATTGAATGATTTATAACCTTCAACCCTCTTGTTTGATTATTTGAAGGACGACCCAAAAGTGAAAACATACAATTGGGTGCTGACTTTGGATTTGAAAATTCTAGACGTGGAAATTGCGACGTTCATGAGAAGACTGGAATTTGATGATTTTATCAAACTAAGAAGAGCAATTTCTTACTACAAAGGGGTTTTTTTTTTTTTTTTTTTTTTTTTTTATTTGGCTTTTTGTTTCTGTTTCTTTTTTTTTTTTTGTCTTTTGAGTGTAGTCGTTCTTGTCTGTTAAAGTCTTAGGTAGCGTTTGACAAATTAAAAATAAGCTTTACTTTCTTTAGTTTTATTTTAATAAGAGTTTTTTTGAAAAACATTGTTGGGTAATTAATATTTTTAAATTTAAATTTTAATTTTAAATTAGATATGGAGGGTTTGATAATCAACACTTAATTTTTTTATAAAAAAATATTTTATGTCTTTTATTAAAATATTTTTTAAATTTTACATTATTATAATATCAAAATATGTGATTCGTTGTACACAAGCATGAAGGTTCTAGAAGCGTTAAAACAAGTTTCTCAAGATCTACAAAAACCAGTTAGATTTTGTAAAATAAGATTTGAACTCGTTTGCCATTAAAGCCTTGCTCGAGCTCAAAAAGAAGCTGAAAACATTTTACAGTGACTCAAAACTCTTGAATTTGTCTTTTCTACTCTACAACCTTAAAATTCGTGTCGACGAGTTTTAGAGATCGAACGACCACAACTTTCAATCATTCCTCCGTCAATGATTCAAAAGTCAGGAGATCGATCGAGAAACCGTCTAAAATTTTGTTAGGGTTCTTAGCAAACTAGTCAGTCGATGAAGAAAATGGGCGTCGCAGCTGCTCATTGTTGTAGGGTCGTGAAAATTTATTTCTTTTGGGGAAATCGTGTGGAAGACAGAGATTAAAACATGGGTAATCTGGGGTTTTTTAAGAAAATTTTGTCAAACATGGGTAATTTGGTTAAATCTCACCATTTAGAGCAATTTCCTAAAGTATTATGTCAAACATTTCTATAAAAGTCACATTTAAATTATAACAATTATATTCAGAGCAATTTTTGTTTTTCAATATTTTACTTAGAAATCTATTTTTTTTCAAAAAACAATTAAAAGTTAGCGTTGAATTTCATTTTTATTGGATTGCACCCCAGTTTTTTTTTTTTTTTTTTGGAAAAATAAAATTTGCAATTCTTGAGTATTTTGGCTAAACGTTAGAAGAAATAAACAAAAAAAAAGCACCAAGACCAAACCTTGCAGTTGTTGACTGTAGAGCGGAAACTAAAGTTTCTCCAGAATGGATGAGTACGTGCCACTTGGCAATAACAGAACCTCACGGTTGTCCAATCAAACCAACAAAACAAAATCATGAGAAAAATCTCAATTCATTTACTCATTCTTCTTCAACTGTAGGCTTCAGCACAAATGGAGCTGTGCAATTATCTCTCAAATTCATCAAATACTGCTTATTTCATCTGTAACTTGCCTCGTTCTCGACTTCCATTGTTAAACAACCTTTCTTCTTCTTCTTCCTCTTCCTCGTGTGCTCGATCTTCCAATTATTCGTTTCAAAGCAAGAAGAAGCAGAACCACCCACCAATTCCTCTTCTCAGGTTATCCAATTTCGCTGCTTCCACTTCTTCTTCTCAGATTCGTCTCTCAAGCACCCAGAAACTGCGGAGAATCGACGACCGTAATAATGGGTCTCTACCGGAGGACGAAGAGCTTCTCCATAAGCCCAGCGCTGCGATGGAGCAGCTTGATATTGAGCGCGGTGTTTGCGTGCCCTTCAGAAAGTACACCCCTGAGATGGTAATAATATCTCAGTTAATTTGAAATTTTTTCAAATTCTTTTTGAGAATTTTTTCAGTTGTTTTTGTTGATGATAGCTAGATAAACATTGTTGGGCCTTATTTGAGAGCTTAGGAAATTGTATGTTAATTATATTTATCAAGAAAAACTCATTTGTATGTTTTCATTTGCATAATTAGTATTTCTCCACTTCTATTTTTCTTCTGGCTCTCCACATGCGGCTGCACTCGAGGAGGAATGTTAATGATAACTTGATATGCATTGTTGGGCTGATTGCTATAACTTTTGGGTTGAGTGGTTTTTAATAGATCTGATATGGGTTGTTTGTGAAATTGTGTTGTTATAGGTGAAGAGGAAGGTTTTGGAATCTAGAGGTGCTATACTTTCGTTATTGGGTCGTGGTGTGGAGATTGTTTGGAATTTGGGGCTTTACTGGTCTGCTCTTACTTATGATTGCTTTGTGGGGAGAGATGAAGAGGTTGTGCCTTATCGTGCTCGGCAGCTCCGTAATCTCTTGTGTGATCTTGGGCCCTCCTTTATTAAAGTCGGGCAGGTTCGGTTTTCGTTCTTGTTTCATTTGTCTCAATTTTGACTTAATTGTGTTTGCTTTATAGATTTTTGCTCCAATGGATTGGTGCCCTGAAAGTTTTTGATGTATGTGGTGTCATGAAGAATAATATATGGTTCTACTTGTTATAAGTATTTATAGCTTCACAATCACAAAGTTACAAGAAGCTGAAATCCCAGTCGTTTGGCTTAGCCAGAAAAAAAAAAAAAACTTAAATTGGTGCAAAATTCACAAAGGTTAGAGTTTTATTAACTTGGCTAGGAGTTGATCAACTTGTCTTATAGTTGTGTTTGTAGCATACCCTGAAACTACTTTGTCGTGCCTGAGACAATAGCATAATTAAATCGCCTACACGAGTGACTGATGCGATTACTGAAAATGCTATCTTAATGATTTAGTAATTATTTAGCTTGGTGCTTGTTTATCGTTTTCTTACTGTTGAGATGTTAATGTATTTCTAATTGCAGGTTCTAGCAAATAGGCCGGATATTATTAGGGAAGACTATATGAATGAGCTCTGCATTCTTCAAGACGATGTTCCTCCTTTTCCAAATCAGGTCAGAGTAATAGTAATTTGATTTGGAAAAACTAGTTCTGTTTTTAGAAATACAGCAATTTCTTGTGAGTTTGGTAAAAGGGCCTGTTTCCTTCTAGCAGTGAATGAGTTGATTTGACAGATGGTGTGTAGGTTGCGTTCTCCATTATAGAAGAGGAATTGGGGAGACCCCTTGAAGCTGTTTTCAGTAAAATTTCGTCGCAGACCATAGCAGCTGCAAGTTTGGGTCAAGTTTATCGTGCTACTTTACATGATTCTGGAGAGGATGTGGCTATTAAGGTTGTATAGGATATCTATGAGAATTTAGTACTCAACTAAGTTACATATTCCATCCGTGAAGTATAGTTGAATCACTATATTTTCTAGCACTATACTTTCAAGGATTAAAGTCACATTCTAAATTTCTAATTTGAATATACTCTGTTCTAGGTTCTAAGGCCTGGGATAGAACCTATAATCTATCGCGATCTTTTCCTCTTCCGTACCCTTGCTTCATTCTTGAATGGTATCAGTCTACAAAAGCTGGGATGCAATGCAGAGCTCATAGTTGATGAATTCGGCGAGAAGCTTTTGGAGGAGCTGGATTATACTCTGGTACGTACCTTTTAAAGTCATCAATTTTTTGGAAACATTAATCTGTTTTATATATGATAAAAAAGATTGAATTGGGGATGGAAGATTTTATCCTTATTCCCCAATTCAATCAACAGGTTTGGTACCAGAGGTTACTGATTGCGAGATTTTATATTTTGACTGTTTCTAGTATGGTGTTGATTACATTATTCAGGAAGCCCGTAATATCGAAGATTTTCTGGAAAACTTCAAAGATGATCCTACAGTCAAAATTCCCTGTGTTTATAGGAAGCTTTCTGGCTCACGGGTTTTAGTAATGGAATGGATTGATGGCATTCGTTGCACTAATCCACAGGTTAGGTTACTGAAATACACGATGACGGACGTACTACATCTCTTTGAATGTGATTGTGAAAGATTTTTTTCCCCATTTTTTCGTATCGACTTTTATTTGGGTACTTAATGAGGATAAACATCTAGTCTAATTTTTTATTCCCTTTTCTATTTGTACTTCAGGCTATAAAAGACGCTGGAATTGACATAAATGGATTTTTGACAGTTGGAGTGAGTGCTGCTTTGCGACAATTACTAGAGTTTGGGTTGTTTCATGGAGATCCACATCCTGGAAATATCTTTGCTATGCGTGATGGACGTATTGCATATGTCGACTTTGGCAATGTTGCTGTGCTTAGTCAGGTAGAAGATACGCTTCACACTTTATAGATAAATTTGCTATTGGATACAAGAAGTCTCTTAACCAATTCCTAAGTGCTGAACATTCCAAAATACTAATAAAAGTCCACTTGGAGCTTATTTTCAACGATGAGGAAAAAACAAAGGTGTATATTTTTATATTTTTCTTGTTACTAGTATTTTCCATCAGTTATCCTGCATGATATCCGTGAGTAATTGTTTCGGATTTTCTAGGAAGTAAGAGTTAAAGAACAAAAAATCTGATAGAACTCCTTATGATATGCATTCAACTGTACACTCACACACCTACTGCCGCATGGATTTTATACGTTGGCTCAGGCACTGAGATTTGACTGAATATGGATATACATGAAGACTAGAAAATTTGATAGATGGTCTTGATCATGCTCAAGTTTTCCGAGTTGCGATATATGGATTATATCTTTGATTGGTTGAAGAGACTTAGATAATGACGAAGCCAAAATGCTGCCACCGCAAGAGTTCTTTGTGAATTTTCCTTTGGAGTCCAAAATGACTTTTAGATGTTAAAATGTTACGTGAAGGTCAATCCAAATGTAAGCCTGTCTATTTAAGAGATGGTTGTGAGAATAAAGTGTGGAGCATTTTCAGTCACATAGGATACTATGTACTTTTATTCTCTTTTTGTTTACTAAGTATTTATTTTCCTTGCCCTTACAACCAGTGGAGTCAATAACACATAGTTTAAACTAGTGCTTGGGAGTAATCCTTTATCCAATAAGCAACTCATGAATCTGAAAGAGCTTACCCATTGAAATGTAGCATCCATATGATTATTCCACCCTTTTGTTACTTTTAGTTTTGAGTTGTTTACTGCCTCGAGAAAGCCTTTTACTGCTTTTATGTATTTCTTTTGTGGTCTCATTGGGTTTCTCTACCATTTCTTTTCCAGCAAAATAAACAGATTTTGATCGATGCAGTTGTCCATGCTGTAAATGAAGACTATGTTGAGATGGCGAATGATTTCACCAGGCTTGGTTTCCTTGCTAGTGGGACAGATGTATCACCCATTATTCCAGCTTTAGAAGCAATCTGGCAAAACTCAGCTGGAAAAGGATTATCTGATTTTAATTTCCGGAGTGTTACTGGTAATTCCATAAATATCATTCTCATTTTCCATTAGTCGAGTCTTCCATTACTTAAGCTTCCATGTGGAAACAAGATTTTGAGTTTTGACTTACGTGTCTGTGGTCAAGCTATGCACTTTCATGGATTTATTACTTCTCGATGGGGAAAATTTGAAATCACTATCTATAGGCCAAAAAATCTGGAGTAGCTTGTTTTGACCATTGACTTTAATGAGAATAAAAACAGATTCACAAAACACCTGCTTCTCTTGTCTATTGATTTTTATGCCAACAACTCAATTGTTCAAGGGAGGTAGCTGTAAATTTTCTGACTGGAGTCTCGTCTCAAATTCACTTGCTGGATGAAGGTGTACTGCAAGATAGCTTGAGATTTTGGATGCCTGGATAACCAAAATTTGTACTCTCATGTACTTATGATTTAAAAAAAAAATAGCTAGTTCCAAATTCCAATAAACAAAATAAGAAAAACATTTAATGATTTAAGACAAGGTGTATAAATGGGAATATGATGCATGATCATATCTTTTGGGGTTCTGAGATCTGGATGTAGATAGTGTTAATGATGTAGGAATTCATTAGTTAAAATAGGAACAACAACTAGCTGAGTCAAAGAAGCTTGCAGCTTGTTCACTTATAGGAACTGAAGTGGCAAAGTTCATGCTAACTGGATTTGCCTGGATTTTCTTGTTTCAATTGCTGCGATGTTATAACATGATGATTTGACCTGACAATATCAGCTCAAAGTAACTTTATAGTGAGCTTCAAACAGAATTGGTAATTCTATCTGTGTCTTTGCATTTAATGTCACTTTATCTCCGGTCATTGTTTGATTTTCTTCTCTTTTTTAATTCAGTCTAAAGAACAGGAACAAGTTTCACTTCATTTGAGAGATGGTTTGTAATTCTTCTTCTTATCAATAATACGCACGCTGCATGTACCACAGGAAAGTTCAATCAATTGGTCTACCAGTATCCTATCCGTATACCAGAAAGATTTTCTTTGGTTATTCGTTCTTTATTGACCCAAGAAGGCATCTGTTTCACCATCGAACCGGACTTTAAATTTCTTGAGGTGAAGAAAAATCTTATCTCTTTATGTTTATTTTTATTAATTATGCATTATTTTAAAGCAATTTCCATCTTTGGAGTATAGCTTATAAGCATATGGTGGGAAATTTATTCAAAATCGTAATAATTAATAATAGTTTTGAGCAATAGTATCTTTGTGTAGATTTTATCTGAATCCATGTCTTTTGAAGGACATTTTTTCTTCATAAACTTTTATAAGAAATTTGTTTTGTGATAAATAAAACATAAAATACATGGATGAAGCATAATTAACACATCTATTTAGTAAGGATATTAGTTATTAATGCCAACCTCATAGGCATTAAAAAACGAAGTACATATCCTTAATAAGGGGCATCTGACTGTAGTTGGGCAGCAATAATGTTTGACCAAGTAGAATGCCATTTACTCATGATAGAAAGTGGTTTTTTCAGGTTGCCTATCCATATATTGCAAAGCGTCTTTTGACCGACCCCAACCCTGCTCTACGTGAACGCCTTATACAGGTAATTGCATTCTTTTCTCTTCTGGAGTTCATAATGGGAGTGCATTACGAACTTATAATTGGTTTCTCAGCATCCGATCTCTTATATAAAATCTTTTTGTATTATCTTTTTTTTTTGACAAGAAACGAGAACTGTATTGTATTAACTAAATGTGCTGTACAAGAATATACAAACGGACTTGAGTTCGCATCTATAAGTTAAAAGCTAAGACTATCCAAAGGGCTTCTCCTTTTCCAACTTACTAACACTAACCCAAAGTGAAGCCAAAAAGAAGGAATTGTCCCACACAGCCCTTTTTGTATTATCTTTGATATCTTATGCTGTGTTCTTCTACCATTTCAAAACTTAAAAAAATGTTATAACAAGACTACTCTTTTTATCTTGTCCCTCTGTACTTCTTTCCTCTTCTTCTTTCTTCCTTGACAAATTACTGGTTGGAGACATGAATATATGGGCTCAGCTACGTTTTCCATATTGATCAAAGGCCTTTATTAATTTTCCATTCATTCGATTGTGCCTTCTTTAGTTATCAAACTACTATGACTTGTTGGTAGAAAACCAATTGGTAGTCACTCTTAAACTCTAAATTACAGGGTTGAGATGGTATTTTCTTTTCAACTGGATCTGTTCTTATTTCTTGATGCATCCATAATATTGAAAATTTTAGTTTGTCTAGATTCCAAAGAGTAGTAAGATTAAGAAGCTGTCCTAGGTTACACATGTTTCTCTTATTGTTTGGTGGTAACAGTTAAATTTGCTGCTGGATTAAATCATGGAAACTTCATGTACTTGTTTTCCGACTATGTGTCAAATCAAGTAGACATATAGCTTAAGCCTTATGCCTAGTAATTGAAATCTGATTGAGTTTGGGCCTCCCCACTTACACAACGGCGTCCTTGGGTGTTTGTGGCCGTGCCCTAGGAGACTAGTGGGGGTGGGCCCCCTTATAACCCTGACATAAAAAAAAAAAAAAAAAAGTAATTGAAATATGAAATATCTACCTATTTGATGTATATTGATTAGTTGATCAGACTTACCCACCATATCCTGCACTTGGCATGGTTAAAAAAGTATTGCATCCCAGAACTTTTCAAGGCTTCTTACAAAATTCAGGTCATTTGATAGGTTCTCTTCAAGGATGGAGTCTTCCAGTGGAAACGCCTTGAAAACCTCATAGTTCTAGCAAAGGAAAACGTCGCCAAAATGAACAGCAACCCCGCATTGAAAGTGAACACGTATGGCTACTGCCCCCGACTGGCTTACTCATAGTTTTGGTGTTTTGCCCAATTGAGTTCTCATTCAACCTTTTTCATTTTTTTCCCAGTGCACAAAGCTCAAGAGATCGTCAAGTTCAGAGAAAACTAGACCTTACAGACACCATTAAGGATGGAGCTCGCCTTTTCCTAGTTGATGCTGGGATTCGCAGACAGCTTCTTCTAGCTTTAACTGAAGATTCCAAGCTTCACATTCAAGAGGTCTGTGTGGTATTTCAGGGCATTTATGGTTTTTGTTCAAACATGAAATTATCAGATGCTCAATTTGCTGAATTATTATTATTATTTCTCCATCAGCTTGTAGATGTATATCAACTAGTTCAGGGCGACATAGATATACCCTCAGTAGCTTTGAAGGTTGTTCGAGGTATGTTGTCTCTCTCTCTCTAAGAATTTAGTGCCTTAACCAAAACTCAATTACAACGCGATGTTTGCGAATAAACGAGAAATTACTTTCATAATGTGCTTATTGGGGCTCAAATCTGCCATTATTGGTTTAGGATCTAGAGTTCTATATTGCCATTTACGGATTCAGAAAAAGAAAAAAATCATTAAGACCATTTAAAGGGTAAAACTATATGAAATGCATTAAATTTGGACATTGTAATAAGTTCAACAAAAGCTAATATACTTTTTGTAGTGATCTTTTTGATTTGTTTTGGGTTGGTGGGTGAATGTTGCAGAGTTACCAGAAGTTACAAGAGACATCATGCTCTCATGGAGTGAGTCTGTTCTCAAGGATCGATGAGATGAGATGATTCAAGAGCTTTCAAGTCAGCCACCCTTTTATCAAAATTCATAAATTTTTCTGTTTTTTTTTTTAAACTTTACTTATATACCCCTCTTTCATTGCATATATAATCATCATCTAATCCTTGTGACATCCTCCTTTTGTATTATATAGTAGTCCTCTTCACAACAACATTTATTGTAACATTTGTATTACTTCTCCTTGTTCTGTAAAATATTTTTTTGACTGCACAATTCAGCCAAAAGAAACATTTATAGGGAAACAACAAAAATTCAAAATTCCATTCATACTTTTGGGCCTGCAGCTGTTTTTTATTTTTATTTTTATGGATTCCTACTGTGTCTCCGCCCCTTTTGGGCTTGAGATTAGTTCTTGTTTAAAGTGAGAATAGAATGATATAACTTTTTCAACGATGGTGTTTTTAAGAATTGAACCCTAAAATTTTTATATAGTTTTGAGACTCAATTCGTTTCTACTGTGCCAACTTAGTTACAACTCTTTCTTTTTTGATAATGCAGAAAAATATGAATGGATTTCTTCTTTTTTTCTTAAAAAATGTTTTCATGTGCAAAAAAAAATTATTTATTTATTCCTAAGTCCAACTAATTCTATCTCTGTACACTAATTCTATCTCTCATAATTTTCTACTTTTTTTTTCACACAAATCAACTGTTTAATTTATTTTAATAATGACAAAGAAAAGTTACTTTATTTTAAAAATTAAAACAACATTAATTAATCGATCTAAAAAGTGAGAGCCGTCGCCGTAGATGATCATCAGTAGTGTGACCTAGACAGCTGCTGCTGCATGTGCTTCGTTGCTTCGGTTGCGCAGAATCGAGAGAGAGAGAGATGAAGAACATTCCAGTGATTCTATTGGGATGCGGAGGCGTTGGGAAACAACTCCTTCAACACATCGTAAACTGCAGATCTCTTCACGCTAAACAGGTTCGATCCCTTTCTGTTTTTTTTTAGGGTTCATTCATTTGATTGATTTTTATCTGAAAATGCTTCGGTTTTCATGCATTCAATCTATCAAATCACGCACTCTTTTTCACTGCGCGATCGCAGGGATTGGTGTTGCGAGTGGTGGGAGTATGCGACAGTAAATCCTTACTCGTGCCTTGTGATTTCATCGTTAATCACTTCAACGATGAGTTCTTGTTGGAGATTTGCCGCTTCAAGTCCTCTTCTTCTGCTGCTCGACCTCTTTCTGCGATTAGAAATTCCCGTATAAGTTCTCTGATTTCTTCGTTTCTGCGAGATTGAGTTTCGCTGCCTATTTATGCGATTTGATGTTTTTTTTTTAAAACATAATACAATTTTTTTTTATTTTGTTTTTGATATAGATGAATGCCAAGCATTTGAAAATTCGAAATCAATGGAGAAGATTATAGACATTGCGAGAAGTCTAAGCAGATCAACTGGTTGGTAGCGTGTCCATGTGCAGGTGTTTATTTGCATTGTTTGATATGTGTTCATCTTGTATCCTCACTTTAAGCTTTTATCCTTTGTGAAAGTCTAAATATTACATTTCCGATTCATGGTTATTGCCTGTTGAAGACATTTTGATGATATGATCTCCTTCTGCCTTTTCCAATTATTATACTTGTTATGATTTTTTTTAATTGGCAGGTTTTGTGATTGTTGATTGCACTGCTAGTTCGGAAACTATTGGAATCCTAAGTGAAGTAGTCAACTTGGGTTGTTGCATTGTGCTGGCAAATAAAAGGCCGCTTACTGCTAGAATGGTAACTATGTTCTCCTGGTTTGATACAGTAACAGATGTTAGAATTTATATCATGTTCCTTTGTATCCTTTCTCTGTGTTCTTTATTTAACAAAACAATTACATAGCTTTATGGCTACACAGGTCTCATCTTGCTTTTCAACTCGATTGGATCTATATTTTCTGAGTCTCTGGACTTGTCTGTTATAATATTGAAAAAAATGATAAAAAAAGGATAAAACTCGATTGGATCTATACTCTCTGATGCTATGCTGGCCTTCATCCTGATGCAACCTTCTTACTTGATTTAGGAATTCAGGTTTTTCACTCTAAAAACTTAAATACTGGTTATATGCATTCAATTAGAAGCTTCCGTGTAGTTTCCAAAATATTTGCATTTCATCATTTGTTTGTTGTCATTTTATCATCTTCCTTATAATTGTATCTGGCCTTGGAAGAATGACTAATAGTTTGCCATGCAATTCTATATAGTTTTATATTTTTTTTGTATTTCTTTTCTGTTCATTCATGCCAATGTAGCAATGCTTCTTGTTCGTTGTAACCTTTGACCTCCACCAAGGGGGTGCATCGCACAATAACTTTACCTAACGTGGTATGCGCCTAAATGAACTTGTATTTCTCCTTTCTCAATTTGCTCAGCAGTTCTCTCTTCTCCCATCTTTTCTCTCTTTATTATCTTTTGCTTTCTAGAAGGGCTTATAAAACATTTTATTACTGGCATGCAGGAGCAGTATGAGAAATTGGTTTTACACCCACGTCGCATCCGACATGAATCAACTGTAAGCATTCCTTCCATTGTAGCTGCTTTTGGTATGAGGAAAACAATAACACATTGGTTATAAATTTATAATTTCTCCCATATTTTGTTTGATATGCTAAGCTTTCTTGTTAGTGTTGGCAATCGTTACTGATGTTTTTACCCTCTTCCATGAAGCACTTGTTCTATTAACAATGGGACAATATGCTGAAAACTCGTTTACAAGACATAATTCAATTGTGTGGAATGTTACTTATGCTGTTTAGTTTTTAAAATTGTTATTGTGCTTCAGAATTTAAATTACATGCTTCTCTCACTGTCATTAATATTTCTGTTTTTAATTTATACTTTCCATTCATTAAATCTGTTTCTCTTTGTAGGTTGGGGCTGGCCTTCCTGTGATTACTTCCTTAAACCGCATACTTGCATCTGGGGACCCCATACGTTGTATAATTGGAAGTTTGAGCGGTACCAACTTAAGGAACATATCCGCTATTTTTTGCATGTTTGCCTTTGTTCACTATCCATTGTCTAGGTACTGATGATTATTTCCTATGTACCGTTGTTATAGGAACTCTAGGATATGTAATGAGTGAAGTCGCTGATGGAAGACCATTCAGTAAAGTTGTTAAAGCAGCTAAAAGCCTTGGATACACTGAACCAGGTGACTTTAAATAGTACTCCTCACATGCAACATATTCTTTGCCAGGGAAATTTCAGTCTTATTTGTGACCCTTTAGTTATTGCCATGAGATATAATTCTGGATGCTTATGTTGCTGTTGTCCGATGTGTAATCAGTATTTTAACACTTTATCTAGGAATCAAATGATTTTCCTAGATTAGATAAGTAATCTTGCATAATGAAAAAAAAATTCTCTTATTTCCTCTCTTTTCTATGAAGAGCATGTGTAATATTTTATTGCGATTACGCCAAAAGATTTGCCACATTTTCTTTTAAGTTGAGGACACTTATGATTTATGATTCAAGCAAAGTCAATTTTTTGGGTCTTGCATTTTGGATATTACAGAGTTGCACTGTCTTACTCCTCATCGGTGCAATCCTTGGTCTTTGTCTTACATGGCCTACCCCGCTCAGCCATCTTCCTTTGTTTATATTCATATCTGGTGCTATCCCTTAATTCTCTTAAATTACTGTGATTTCATACCTAATTTTATCATTTTTTCGTTGCATATAATTCATCAGTGCTCTATAAAAATTCTCCTTTAATCTTAATGGAATTTGATCATCACAAAGAATACTGGACGCACCTCTCAGCTTCAGTCATTATGCTGTAGTTCTACAGACAAAACCTCTCTTTCACTTTCTCCTTATGACATATTGAGCCTAGATGATATAAATGATGGGCTATCAACTTCAACTACTACCGCATTTTTTAGTATTGTTACTAAAATTTTATTGGAGAACAACATTGACCACGGGTGCTCTATTTGTATGTGCCTAGTTAGTTTACCGTTATATAAGAACAATTAGATATGAGCCCAATGTTGACCCTTTGGTGTAAACTGACCATTGTTGCTGACTCGCATTTTTCTTTCCCTCAATCTTCTAACACTTTTAACTACCACGTCATGCATATCGTGATGAGTTAATCTATATACACAAAGGAGATCCCTTTATGAAGTGAACTAATGATCTTGTGACATACCATATCTAACCCTATTTCAAATTTAAACTCCATCAGTATGTGTATGTCAATTTTGAGATTAATGAATGCAAATCTTAACACAATTTGTCCATAATCCCAACAATTCAATTCCAGACTCTGATCATTGAGCCTATGCTACAAATTCGCTTGTGGATTTCTTATTGTCTAACTTGTTTTAGACCTTATAATAGAAATAAATACTTCAAGTAATTCTCATATCTCAATATGCAGTCACTTGTTTAGTTTCCACTCTTGTGTTTTTTCAATTTTGGGATGTCATTGTTTAGTTTATTTCTTTCTTACTAGTTTTTTTATTACAACATAGGTGTTTTAAACTTTTAATCATGTCTGAGTCCCACTTTTCCTCCACAATTATCAACTTTGTTATCTTACGTACATGTAAAGAACTGTTGTTGAACATGGCTTTGAATCATCAATATGCTTGATTGTTAACAGATCCGAGGGATGACCTTAGTGGAATGGATGTTGCAAGAAAGGTTTGTTTGTCTTTAACATTTATATATGTTGAAATTTGTTGAAAATTCTCTGTTTCTTAGTATTTTCAACTAGGAGTGACTTAAAGCAAATATATGGTAACTTTGTTGTATACTAGGGGTGTAAGCAACCCGATCGACCCGACCCGATCAAACCCGACCCGATCAAACCCGACCATTTCGAGTCGGGTTGGTTCGGGTTTATTTAAAATCCTAAAATCCTAATCAAATTATATATACCACGTATCTAATTCTAACCTATATGCTAAAATCTCTTTATATACTCCTAAATATGACAGACTTCTACCTAAATACTATTTTTATCTAATATAGCCTAAGCTTTCTAATCTAACAATTTTTTTTTTGTTATGGGTTTCCTCATTAAGGACCCCCAGCACTCATGCTCCAAAATCAAAGCTCAAGTGCAAGTGTTGCAGCAATGCAACATGTTAATTGTTAAGTGAGTGAATAGAGGAGTGGGGAACCCTTTTTATAGGAAGAGAGTTCAACCTCTCCCCCTTCAAAGGCGATGTGGGATTAAAAAAAAGAAGGGGAGAAGTTAGATTCTATATTCTTAGAAATTACTTCTAATTTTGAAAATTATATTATCAACAATATTATTACATGCCTAATATATGTTGCTTCTTATACATTCATAATCAAACCTTGACTACTTTTGCCTTGTTTATTATTATATCATACTAGCATATATATATATATAAGTTAGAATCTATATTCTTAGGAATTACTTCTAATTTTGAAAATTATATTATCAACAATATTATTACATGTCTAATATATGTTGCTTTTTATACATTCATAATCAAACCTTGACTACTATTTCCTTGTTTATTATTATATCATACTATATATGTATATATAGAATCTATATTCTTAGAAATTATTTCTAATTTTCAAAAATATATTATCAACAATATTATTACATGTGTCTAATATAGGTTGCTTCTTACACATTCATAATCAAACTTTGCATTGTAAAATATCAAGATTTTTATAAAAATAAATAGTAGTAAGCCATTTTTTTTCACTAATTTTTACAAATATATCATGTCCAACTTTAATTATATTATTGTGATATGAATCAAAACTAATTAATGTCATTATGGTCATTTGAAAGATTATGTGAATGCAAGTATAGACTAATTTTTTATAAAAATAAGCTAATTTTAACACATATTATACCCAACTTTAATTCTATTCTTGTGACATGATTCAAAACTAATTAATGTCATAGTGGTCAATACCTTATAAAAAATTGTCATAGTAGTAACTTGGAAAGATTATATAAGTGCAATTATAGACTAATATTTTATAAGAATAGATTAATTTTAACACAAATTTTATACCCAACTTTAATTACTTTATGGTCACATTACAACTTGTCAAATAATTTGTCCAACAATCATGGAACGTGACTTAGAAGAGAGGGAAGAAAATCTCCCCAACACATTACAGGTTGCAACTATTCAAAGAGTGAGTGAGTGGACTTAACGGTTGTGGGGGGGGGGGGGGGTGGGTCTAAAGGTTGGGGGGAATTGCCCCCTCCCCAAAACTTTCAAAAGTTCCCCTATAAAAATCCAATTTCCCTCCCTTCTTAACCCATCTCACAAGAGGTCCTCTAGTGAAAATAGGACGCCTTCTAAGGGGGAGCCTCTGCATTATTGCATTGAAGCTCCCCCATTTTATTTTATTTTATTTTATTTATAGTCATATATATGAATATATATATATATTTCTTTTGCTTTGAATTTTTTTTTCATTTTTTTTTTGTTTTAATTCTTTTTTCCGTTTTCCTTTTGTGTTTTAATGTTTATTATGTTTTCTTTTAATCTCTTTGATTTGTCTTATTATTTTGTCTTTTTTTTTCATTTTCATGTGATTTTTTTCTTTTAAGTTTGGTCCAACCCGACCCGCCCGACCAATTGGTCGGGTGGGTCTGCTATAATTTTTTATGGGTCGGAGTCAGAGTCGGAGTCGGAGTCGGGTCGGGCCAGATTTGGTTCAAATCCGACCCGATTACAACCCTACTATTTACCATAGCATTTATACCCGTGGCTAGGGCTGTAATCAAATCGGGCTGGGTCGGGTTTGAACCAAATCTGCGCCCGACCCGACATTGTCGGGTGAAGGATTTCCTTCACCCGAATCCAACCCGACCCAGAATAATTATAGCAGACCCACCCGACCAATTGGTCGGGTTGGACCAAACCCAAAAATTTAATATTTAAATTAGTAGATAAAAAAGTAAAAGAAAAAAAAAATACTTGAAAATGAAAAAAAGGACAAAATAATAATATGCTAAATCAAAGAGATTAAAAGAAATCAAAATAAAGAGTAAACACAAATAATAAAGAGAAAAAATAAAACAAGGAAAATGGAGAAAAGAATTAAAACAAAAATGAAAGAGAAAAACCAAAGCAAAAGATGTTGGATTTTGGCTCAAACATGGATTCCTTGTTGGATTAGAAGATGAAGCATGTATTTAGAAAGTAAGTAGAACTTGTTAAAATATGGACAATTATTTTATGATCTAGTTGTGTTTGAATAAGGAAACTATGTTAGTGTAGAACGAGGAATCCTTGTTGGTCACAATTTCTAAATATTGTGGCTAGAAAACTTATATATAGGAGATCCCTCATTGTTTATTGATCATCCTAACATGAGAGAGATTAAGAAGAAGGTGAAGCTTGTGCCAAGGGGAGGCTTGCATATCCTTGGAAAGTTTGTGAAAGAGAGTAGAGTTTAGAACTTGTGCGGACGCAGTTGGAGTTCTAGTTTTCTCTTGGGTATTCTCTTTTTGTTCTTCTTCTTTACTAAAATTTCAGATTTGTGTACTATTTGGTGTAGAAGCAGTTGAGGTGTTTAATTCCTCTGAAATATATATATATATATATATGAATCTATTTAAATAAAAAAATTAAATTGGGGGGAGCTTCAATGCAATAATGCAAAGGCTCCCTCTTAGAAGGCCTCCTGTTTTCACTAGAAGCCCTCTTGTGAGATGGTTTAAGAAGGGAGGGAGATTGGGTTTTTATAGGGGGGGATTTCCCCCACCTTTCCCACCCGAGTGATGTGGGACTAAAGGTTGGGGGGAATTCCCCCCTCCCCAAAACTTTCAAAAGTTCCCCCAACCTTTAGTCCCACATCGCTGGGGTGGGAAAGGTGGGGGGAGTCCCCTTTATAAAAACCCAATCCACCCTCCCCCCACAACCTTTTAAGTTCACTCTCTCTTTGAATAGTTGCAACTTGTAATGGGTAGGGGAGATTTTCTTCCTTCTCTTCTAAGTCATGTTCCATGATTGTTGGATAAAGCTATTCAAATTATTTGACAAGTTGTAATGTGAACATAAAGTAATTAAAGTTGGGTATAAAATTTATGTTAAAATTAATCTATTCTTATAAAATATTAGTCTATAATTGCATTTATATAATCTTTCCAAGTTACTCCTATGTCATTTTTTTGTAAGGTATTGACCACATTTTTTATTTTTTTTTTATTTTTTGAGAAGAAACAATGTTAGTAGTTAGTTGCATAATCTGTTCCATCATCATCCATCACCCAACCACAATCTCGGAGAGGTATTAGGCCCATTCCTGACCTATTAATCCCCCTCACGCAGGCAGTGACAAGAGTTGAACCTGGAACCTTTGGGTTCTAAAGCCACCTCTTTACCAACTACACCAAAGGTATTGACCATTATGTCATTGATTAGTTTTGAATGATGTCACAAGAATATAATTAAAGTTGGGTATAATATGTGTTAAAATTAGTTTATTCTTATTAAAAATTAGTCTATACTTGTATTCACATAATATAATAAAAGGTGGGTATAATATGTGTTAATATTAGTTTATTCTTATAAAAAATGAGTCAATACTTGCCTTCACATAATATAATAAAAGTTGAGTACAATATGTGTTAAAATTAGCTTATTTTTATGAAAAATTAGTCTATACTTGCATTCACATAAGTGACCATTATGACATTAATTAGTTTTGATTTATATCACAATAATAATTAAAGTTGGGTATGATATATTTGTTAAAATTAGTAAAAAAATAATGGCTTAATACTATTTATTTTTATAACAATCTTGATAATTTACAAGGCAAAGTTTGATTATGAATGTATAAGAAGCAACATATATTAGACATGTAATAATATTGTTGATAATATAATTTTCAAAATTAGAAGTAATTTCTAAGAATATAGAATCTAACTTCACCCCGTTTTTTTTTAGTCCCATATCGCCTTTGAAGAGTGAGAGGCTGAACTCTCCTCCTATAAAAAGGGTTCCCCGCCCCTTTATTCACTCACTTAACAATTAACATGTTGCATTGTTGCAACACTTGCACTTGAGCTCCGATTTTGGAGCATGAGTGTTGGAGGTCCTTAATAAGGAAACCCATAACAATTTTTTTTTTTTCTTAGATTAGAAAGCTTAGGCTATTAGATAGAAATAGTATTTAGGTAGAAGTCTGTCACATTTAGGAGTATATAAGTAGATTTTAGCGTATAGATTAGAATTAGATACTTGGTATATACATACTGATTAGGATTTTAGGATTATATATATGTATGTATGTCGGGTCGGGTGGGTCGGGTTGCTTACACCCCTACCCGTGGCCTCTAAGATCTCCTAAGCACAATCAAATATGATTATTTTATTCTGTTTTGGTTGATCTACTACATTCCTGTGGATGATGTTAAGAGAGGTGAAATGATTGGAAGAAGTATAACTTATGATTTATTTTTGGCTGGGCCATAAATTCGAGACGTTTTGCTAAGATTTGCTAGCTTGTATGATTCTTGTTCATGGTTGGTAAAGAATTAAGTTAAGGAATTTGAGCACAAGTATTGATGCAATCTTGGCAGTGCATACTTCTATGTCATGTCAGAAACTTTTCAAATCCCTTTCTTTATATTTGTAGTTACTTTTGTTATGGCATGTGGGTGATCAATGAAGCAAATATTTTAGTTCTACATGCCTCTACCTTGCTATATGTATATATAATTTTTTACTGAAGCTAATTTTCACCTTATTGTCAATATGTACCAAAAACACTACTAATCTTACGTTGCTTGCTTTTAGTTTTTTAATTTTTTATTTTATTTTAATAATTACATACTGAATTTCTAGTATGCTTTGCAGTTGGTTTTTCAATACTTTCTGAAATTTTATGCCCATTCCATAAATTTTTCATGATTTTCATAATGTTTTCACAATTTTGAAGAATCTTGAAACCTACGCTAGTTTAAGTATATTGTGAGTTGTGTATTTGTTAATGAAATATGCAATTCAAAATATCTCTTTGAACTAAACTATAGAAGGCAAAGTGTTTTTTGAAACCCTTCGAAGTTTTAGGCCTAATGGTATGTGTTCTCTGCTTACTGTTTTATATATGTTGAAGCTGCAACATCATAAGCACAGTATGACGTCATTGAGTAGTTGAACTTGACAATGATGATGTCATGTCATGACTCGTTACAGTTCTAGTAACTATTGGTGTGGTTAATTGACTTAACTGCTGGGCTGCAAGTGTTATTCCCTATACTTAATCCAGTTTTTCATGGATTTCAAAACAGGCTTTAATTCTTGCTCGACTTGTGGGATTGCAGATTAATTTGGAGGACATTAAGGTTAGTGTTTGTCGCCTTTTCGGATTATGTTTTGCTAGTTTTCCTGGTGATATATTTTTTATGTTTGATACTCATCTACTTTTTTTTTCATAAGTCGATCATTTATGAAGTTTATGTGTTCATTTTTTTTTTTTGTTTCTCTGCAGGTTGAGAGCTTATACCCAGTGGAAATGGGGCCTGACGCAATGTCCACAGAAGAATTCTTGGCCAGTGGGCTCCCATTACTGGACAAAGATATTGAAACAAGAACTGAAGTGGCTTCTTCACATGGAAATGTGCTCCGCTATGTTTGTATGATTGAGAGATCAAGGTAATTTTTATACTATTATTAGATGCAGGTTAAAAACATACTAATATGTGCATTATTTCTGTTAAGCTTGAATTGTTTTTCTGTAATACTTTTGAGTTTCCTGCTAGATCTTTATTCTTATGAGAAAATTTTCTCAAGCAGAGATGCTCAAGTGTCTTCATTTTGGTTTCATGGCTTAGCCCTCAACAGTTTAAATGCTGTTGCAACGGATGGCCTTGTGAATCTATATACTATAAACAGATTCACCATTTCTACATTAGTTCTTGTAGTACTATAGACTGTTGGATGATGTGCAAGCATAGCCACTCTATTTGTGTATGGTACCAGTTGACTTGCCAGGATAAACTGAAATTTCACACAACGAAAGCATTTTCAGCGTGAGAGTGACCTCTGTAGCCACAACGAAGTGGCTTTCTGATAGTCATTATATACAGATAAACCCTCATCTACATTGATTAATAAATAGTACAATAGCGTTGGGGAACTAGATATTCCATTTCTACACAGAAAAATATGTTTTCTATGGTTATGCACACTTTTTATTTTCTCAAATTCAATTGTTTTGGCTAAAAATGTTATGTTCACTTCACCTTCAGAGTTGTAATTTTATCTTTTTCTGCAGCTGTCTGGTTGGCATTAAAGAGGTTCCAAAAGATTCTGCTTTGGGGAGGTTGAGAGGAAGTGACAATGTGGTATGTGGGCCCTCTTCTCTCCTTCTTCACCTTTATTCTTCTCATTGGTGACCACGCCATAATAATATATTGGCTTCTTCTTCTCACTGGTGATGATCAGGCCATGATATATAGGCTTCTTCTTCTCACTGGTGATTAATCTATGATACATAGGCTGGCATGATATATAGGCTTCTTCTTACTGGGGATCAGGGCATAATATATAGGCTTCTTCTTCTCACTGGTGATTAGCCTATGATATATAGGCTTCTTCTAATTGGTGATCAGGCCAAGATGTATATGTTTCTTATTCTTCTCACTGGTGATCAAGCCATGATATATAGGTTGGCCTGATATAGGCTTCTTCTCACTGTTGACCAGACAGTGATGTAGACTTCGTGTTCTTACTGGTGCTCCAATGATATATGGGTTGGGCTGATATATAAGCTTCTTATCGGCGATCAGGACATGATATATATAGGCTTCTTCTTTTTCATTGGTGACAAGGCCACAATATATAGGCTCCTTTTCATTGGTGATCAGGCTATGATCACCGTGATATATAGCACCTGATGTACAGGTTTCTTCTCATTGGTGATCATACTGTGATATATAGGCTTCTTCTCATTGGTGATCAGGCCATGATATGTGATCTAACTGTGATGATATATAGGCTTCTTCTCATTGGTGATCAGGCCATGATATGTGATCTAACTGTGATGATATATAGGCTTCTTCTCATTGGTGATTAGGCCATGATATATAGGCTTTTTTTCATTGGTGATCTAACTGTGATATATAGGCTTCTTCTGCTCATTGAGGAGGCCATGATATATATATAGGGTTTTTCTCAGTAATGATCAGGACATGATATGTAGCACCTGATATTCTTCTCATTGGCGATTTGGCCATGATATGTAGGCTGGCCCCGATTTATAGGTTTCTTCTTCTTCTCATTGGTGATCATACTATGATATATAGCCGTCTTCTCATTGATGGTTAGGCGTCTTCTCACTAGAGAACAGGCTATGATATATATATAAAATATAGGCTTCTTCTCATCAGTGATCAAGCCATATTAATGAAAGCTTCTTCCCATTGATGACTAGGCCATGATTATAGGCTTACAAACAAGCAAATACAGTACACATTGTAAGTTCAAGCAAAACACAATTCTCATTCAGAATCTTAAAACTACCACAAAGAATTCTACACACGACCGACTCTGTTTGACAATCTAATTATTTCTGTTAGTTCTGTAATGTAATGTTATATATTTGTTGACTAACTACTACATTCTCAACGGCTTCTGCAGCTGGAGATCTACAGCAGATGTTATGAGAAGTTACCTTTGGTGATTCAAGGTGCTGGAGCTGGCAATGACACCACTGCTGCAGGAGTACTTGCTGATATTATTGATTTACAGGACCAGTTTTCTTCCTAAAGCTGTCTACTTGTTCTTTTGGATTGATCTTTGCTTATTCAGCAATAACATCCTGTTTACTTTCTTTTTAGAGGAAACAAGACAATCGTGTATTTAAAAAAAGGAACAATTTGCTACAAAACAATGCGCACCAGCAGTACTCAGGAGGCAACAAACACTCCAAAAGACCAATATTATCAAGCTAAACAAACATATAATCCAATCCGTGGCCAAATGATTTGTAGCTAAGTTGGAAGAGCTGATCCATGAAGCTACTGAAATATTGGTCGACTTCAATACTTCATTAGACGCAAATAAGATTCTCAAAGAGTTGCTGAGATTCTGTTATGGAACAAATACACTGCAAAACAGCATAGAAAATAACCCTCCCACCTCTTTACATCTCAAAGACATATTTGCAACATTCTGTACAGGAAAATCAATCTGCACAATTTAAGGGGGTTCAGATCTTCCTTGCAAATATTCTTCCCATATCCTGTGAAGGAATGTACTTGGGATTTTGCTTCTAGAAAATCTGTTTGGCAGTACATTATCAGTTAAACTCAGCCATTTATATTAGCCTCAGTCAAATTCAGTACATTCAGTTCATCTCTGGTTGGTATTTTGGCATTGAAACCAATAAGTCCAAAAATCAAACAGTGAGCTCTCATTTGCACCCGATAATCTAATGGTTGATGATATCTTCAGCTTCCAATGTTCTGCATGAGATAACAAACTGCATATTAATACAAAACCAAAAAAAATAATCAAAATTTCATAAAAATTGAAACTTGATTTCATAAACTACATCCAGCATACTCAATTTTCAGCTTGTCAAAGAGTCATACTTTTGTGTTACTGGTATAAACAAATTCCTGACTTTTACCTTAAACGAGCTTTCCGTGTTCTTATATAAATAAATACATTATGATAAATGAACTCACAATTTTTAGGCTAAATGGGTCATTCATGTGTATATATATATATGAATTTATAATTATTTTTCCCTCAATAGGACATTCGAGTGCATATATAAACAAATTCATAAGTCTTACTCTAAATGAGACTTTCGCCAACATATATAAATAAATTATTTTTACCCCAAATGGGACATTCAAGTCTAATATACATACATACATACATGCATACATATATATATAAATTTATCACAATTGTTCACAAAGGACTTTCTTGAGCATAAACAAATTTATAATTTTTATCCAAAATGAAACTTTCATATGCTTAAATAAGAAAATTCATAATTTCTACCTTAAATTGGACTTTCTAGCGCTTATATAAACAACTTCATAATTTCTACCATAAATGAGACTTTTTTGTGCTTATATAAGCAAATTCAAAAATTTTATCCAAAATGAGACTTTCGAGTGCATATATTAACGAATTCATAACTTTGATCCTAAGCAGACTTTTGTGTTCTTACATCAACAAATTTGTAACTTTTACGCTAAATGGGACTTTCGTTTGCTATAATAAACGAATTCGTAATTTTAATCCTAAATAGGACTTTTGTGAGCTTATATAAACAAAATTTGCAATTCCTATCCTATAAAGGACTTTCCGAAGCTTATATAAATAAATTCTTAATTTTTACATCAAATTGGACTTTCGTATGCTTATATACATAATTCAAAAAGTTGACCCAAAATTGATTTGCATGAGCTACTACAAGCAAACTCATAATTTCTACCTCAAACTGGACATTCGTGTGCTTATATACATAATTAAACAAGTTTACCAAAATTGACTTTCATGCGCTTATATAAACAAATTCATGATTAGTACCTAAATGACACTTTTATGTGCTTATATAAGGAAATTCAAAAATTTTACCCTAAACGAGACTTTCGTATGCTTATATTAACGAATTCATAACTTTTACGCTAAATGGGACTTTCGTTTGCTATTATAAACAAATTCGTAATTTTAATCCTAAATAGGACTTTTTTGAGCTTATATAAACAAACTTTAGAATTCCTATCCTAAAAGGACTTTCCTGAGCTAATAAAAAAAAATCGTAATTTCTACCTCAAATTGAACTTTTGTGCTTTTATATATACAAATCAACAAGTTTACCGAAAATTGGATTTATGTGCACTTATACAAACAAATTCATAATTTTTACCCTGAATGAGACTTTTGTATGCCTATATAAGGAAATTCAAAAATTTTACCCTAAACGACACTTTCGTTTGCATTATTAACTTATTCATAAATTTTATGTTAAATGGCACTTTCGTTTGATATTGTAAATAAATTCGTAATTTTAATTCTAAATAAGACTTCTGTGAGCTTCTATAAAAAAACATTTTAATTTCTATATCCTATAAAAGACGTTCGTGATCTTATATAAACAAATTCGCAATTTCTAATACAAATTGGCCTTCCGTGTGCTTATATACATAATTCAACAAGTTTACTAAAATTGAACTTACGTACGCTTGCACAAACAAATTCATAATTTTTACCTTGAATGCGACTTTTATGAAACCATGAGTAATGGTGCGCTTATATAATTCAACAAGTTTACAAAAAATTGCCATTCGTGCGCTTATATAAAAATATTCATAATTTCTACCTCAAACTGCACTTTCATGCGCTTATATTCATAATTCAATAAGTTTTCCCAAAATTGGATTTCGTGAGCTTAAATAAACAAATTCATAATTTCTACCTCAAATTAGACTTTCGTGTGCTAATATTCATAATTCAACAAGTTTACGCAAAATTGACTTTCGTGAGTACATATAAACAAACTCATAATCTTTATCTCAAGCTGGACTTTCGTGCGCTTATATACATAATTCAACATGTTTACCCAAAATTGACTTTCGTGAGCTTTATATAACCAAATTCATAATTTCTAGCTCAAATTGCACTTTCGTGTGCTTATATTCATAATTCAACAAGTTTGCCTAAAATTGACTTGCGTGAGCTTATATAAACAAATTCATTATTTCTATCTCAAACTAGACTTTCGTGTGCTTATATACATAATTCAACAAGTTTACCCAAAATTCACTTTCGTAATTTCTACCTCAAATTGCACTTTCGTGTGCTTATATTCATAATTCAACAAGTTTTCTTATATAAAAAAATTCATAATTTCTATCTCAAACTAGACTTTCGTGTGCTTACATACATAATTCAACAAGTTTACCCAAAATTGACTTTTGTGAGCTTATATAAAAAAATTCAAAATTTCTACCTCAAACTGCACTTTTGTGTGCTTATATTCATAATTCAACAAGTTTGCCTAAAATTGACTTGCGTGAGCTTATATAAACAAATTCATTATTTCTATCTCAAACTAGACTTTCGTGTGCTTATATACATAATTCAACAAGTTTACCCAAAATTCACTTTCGTAATTTCTACCTCAAATTGCACTTTCGTGTGCTTATATTCATAATTCAACAAGTTTTCTTATATAAAAAAATTCATAATTTCTATCTCAAACTAGACTTTCGTGTGCTTACATACATAATTCAACAAGTTTACCCAAATTGACTTGCGTGAGCTTATATAAACAAATTCATTATTTCTATCTCAAACTAGACTTTCGTGTGCTTATATACATAATTCAACAAGTTTACCCAAAATTCACTTTCGTAATTTCTACCTCAAATTGCACTTTCGTGTGCTTATATTCATAATTCAACAAGTTTTCTTATATAAAAAAATTCATAATTTCTATCTCAAACTAGACTTTCGTGTGCTTACATACATAATTCAACAAGTTTACCCAAAATTGACTTTTGTGAGCTTATATAAAAAAATTCAAAATTTCTACCTCAAACTGCACTTTTGTGTGCTTATATTCATAATTCAACAAGTTTGCCTAAAATTGACTTGCGTGAGCTTATATAAACAAATTCATTATTTCTATCTCAAACTAGACTTTCGTGTGCTTATATACATAATTCAACAAGTTTACCCAAAATTCACTTTCGTAATTTCTACCTCAAATTGCACTTTCGTGTGCTTATATTCATAATTCAACAAGTTTTCTTATATAAAAAAATTCAAAATTTCTATCTCAACCTAGACTTTCGTGTGCTTACATACATAATTCAACAAGTTTACCCAAAATTGACTTTTGTGAGCTTATATAAAAAAATTCAAAATTTCTACCTCAAACTGCACTTTCGTGTGCTTATATTCATAATTCAACAAGTTTGCCTAAAATTGACTTGCGTGAGCTTATATAAACAAATTCGTTATTTCTATGTCAAACTAGACTTTCGTGTGCTTATATACATAATTCAACAAGTTTACCCAAAATTCACTTTCGTAATTTCTACCTCAAATTGCACTTTCGTGTGCTTATATTCATAATTCAACAAGTTTTCTTATATAAAAAAATTCATAATTTCTATCTCAAACTAGACTTTCGTGTGCTTACATACATAATTCAACAAGTTTACCCAAAATTGACTTTTGTGAGCTTATATAAAAAAATTCAAAATTTCTACCTCAAACTGCACTTTTGTGTGCTTATATTCATAATTCAACAAGTTTGCCTAAAATTGACTTGCGTGAGCTTATATAAACAAATTCATTATTTCTATCTCAAACTAGACTTTCGTGTGCTTATATACATAATTCAACAAGTTTACCCAAAATTCACTTTCGTAATTTCTACCTCAAATTGCACTTTCGTGTGCTTATATTCATAATTCAACAAGTTTTCTTATATAAAAAAATTCATCATTTCTATCTCAAACTAGACTTTCGTGTGCTTACATACATAATTCAACAAGTTTACCCAAAATTGACTTTTGTGAGCTTATATAAAAAAATTCAAAATTTCTACCTCAAACTGCACTTTTGTGTGCTTATATGCATAATTCAACAAGTTTGCCCAAAATTGACTTTCGTGAGCTTATATAAACAAATTCATTATTTCTATCTCAAACTAGACTTTCGTGTGCTTATATACATAATTCAACAAGTTTACCCAAAATTCACTTTCATGAGCTTATATAAATAAATTCATAATTTCTACCTCAAATTGCACTTTCCTGTGCTTATATTCATAATTCAACAAGTTTTCTTATATAAAAAAATTCATAATCTCTATCTCAAACTAGACTTTCGCGTGCTTACAGACATAATTCAACAAAGTTTACCCAAAATTGGCTTTTGTGAGCTTATATAAAAAAATTCATAATTTCTACCTCAAACTGCACTTTTGTGTGCTTATATTCATAATTCAACAAGTTTGCCCAAAATTGACTTTCGTGAGCTTATATAAAAAAATTCATAATTTCTATCTCAAACTACTTTTGTGTGTTTACATACATAATTCAACAAGTTTAGCAAAAACTCACTTTCGCGAGCTTAAAAAAATAAATTTATATATTCTATCACAAACTGGACTTTTTTGTGCATAATACATAATTCAAAAAGTTTACCCAAAATTGACTTTCGTGAGCTTATATAAAAGAATTCAAAATTTCTACCACAAACTGCACTTTCGTGAGCTTATATAAACAAATTCATAATTTCTATCTCAAACTGCACTTTCGAGTGCTTATATACATAATTCAACAAGTTTATCCAAAATTGACATTCGTGCGCTTATATAAACAAATTCAATAAGTTTTCCTAAAGATGGCTTTCGTGAACTTATATAAACAAATTCGTAATTTCTACCTCAAACTGCACTTTCGTGTGCTTATATTCATAATTCAACAAGTTTACCAAAAATTATCATTCGTGCGCTTAGATAAAAAAATTAATAATTTCTACTTCAAACTGCAAATTCAATAAGTTTTCCCAAAATTGTCTTTCGTGAGATAATATAAAAAAAATTCATAACTTCTACCTCAAACTGGACTTTCGTGTGCTTGTATTCATAATTCAACAAGTTTACACAAAATTGACTTTCGTGAGCACATATAAACAAAATCATAATCTTTATCTCAAACTGGACTTTCGTGTGCTTATATTCATAATTCAACAAGTTTACCCAAAATTGACTTTCGCATGCTTATATAAAAAAATTCATTATTTCTTGCTCAAACTGCACTTTTGTGTGCTTATATTCATACTTCAACTAATTTACTCAAAATTGACTTTTGTGAGCTTATATAAACAAATTCATAATTTCTATCTCAAACTAGACTTTCATGTGCTTATATACATAATTCAACAAGTTCATCCAAAATTAACTTTCGAGAGCTTATATAAACAAATTCATAATTTCTACCTCAAACTAGACTTTTGTGTTCTTGTATTCATATTTCAACAAGTTTACGCAAAATTGACTTTTGTGAGCACATATAAACAAAATCATAATCTTTATCTCAAACTGGACTTTCGTGTGCCTATATATATAATTCAAAAAGTTTACCAAAAATTAACTTTCGTGAGCTTATATAAACAAATTCATAATTTTTTATCTCAAACTAGACTTTCGTGTGGTTACACACATAATTCAACAAGATTACCCAAAATTGACTTTCGTGGGGTTAGATACAAAAATTAATAATTTCTACCTCAAACTGCACTTTCGTGTGCTTATATTCATAATTCAAAAAGTTTGCCCAAAATTTCGTCAGCCTATATAAAATAATTCATAATTTCTGTCTCAAACTAGACTTTCGTGAGCTTATATTCATAATTCAATAAGTTTTTTCTAAAATTGGCTTTTTTGAGCTTATATAAACAAATTCATAATTTCTACCTCAAACTGCACTTTCGTGTGCTTTTATTCATAATTGAACAAGTTTACACAAAATTGACTTTTGTCAGCTTATATAAACAAATTCATAATTTCTATCTCAAACTAGACTTTCGTGTGCTTATATACATAATTCAATAAGTTTACCCAAAATTGACTTTTGTGAGCTTATATAAACAAATTCATAATTTCTACCTTAAACTGCACTTTTGTGTGCATATATTCATAATTCAATTAGTTTTCCCAAAATTGGCTTTCGTGAGCTTATATAAACAAATTCATAATTTCTCCCTCAAATTGGTGTTTCGTGTGCTTATATACATAATTCCACATGTTTACCCAAAATTGCATTCGTGCATTTATATAAAGAAATTCATAATTTCTACCTCAAACTGCACTTTCGTGTGCTTCTTTTCATAATTCAAGAAGTTTTCCCAAAATTGGCTTTCGTGAGCTTATATAAACAAATTCATAATTCAACAAGTTTACGCAAAATTGACTTTCGTGAGCACATATAAACAAATTCATAATCTTTATCTCAAACTGGACTTTCGTGAGCTAATATAAACAAATTTATAATTTCTAGCTCGAACTGCACTTTTGTGTGCTTATATTCATAATTCAACAAGTTTACCCCAAATTGACTTTCGTGAGCTAATATAAAAAAATTCATAATTTTTATCTTAAAATAGACTTTTGTGTGCTTATATACATAATTCAACAGGTTTACCCAAAATTGCCATGCGGGCGCTTATATAAACAAATTCATAATTTCTACCTCAAACTGCACTTTTGTGTGCTTATATTCATAATTCAACAAGTTTGCCCAAAATTGACATTTGTGCGCTTATATAAACAAATTTATAACTTTTACGGTAAATGAGAATTTTATGTGCATTAATAAGGAAATTCAAAAAAATTATCCTAAATGAGGCTTCTGTGTGCTTGTATTAACGCATTCATAACTTTTATCCAAGCGCACTTTTGTGTTCTTGGGTTTAACAAATTCATAACTTTTACGCTAAATGAGACTTTCGTTCGCTATTGTTAACGAATTCATAATTTTAATCTTAAATGAGACTTTTGTTTGCTTATATAAAAAAATTCGTAATTCGTAATTCGTACCTCAGATTGGACATTCGTGTGGTTACATACATAATTCAGCAAGTTTACCGAAAATTGACTTTCGTGCGCTTAAATAAACAAATTTATAAATTTTAATTTTTACCGTAAATGACACTTTTATGTGCTTATATAAGGAAATTCAAATTTTTTATCCTAAATGAGGCTTCCGTTTGCTTATCTTAACGCATTCATAACTTTTAGGCAAAATCAGACTTTCTTTAGCAATTATAAATGAATTCATAATTTTAATCCTAAACAGGACTTCTGTGAGCTTATTTTATGCTATAAAGGACTTTCGTGAGCTTATAAAAACAAATTCGTAATTCCAGCCTCAAATTGGCCATTCGTGTGTTTACATACATAATTCAACAAGTTTATTAAAAATTGGACTTTTGTGCGCTTATACAAACAAATTCATGGTTTTAACCCGAAATGAGACTTTTGTGTGCTTACTTAGGGAAATTAAAACTTTTTTCCCTAAACGAGACTTTCATGTGCTTATATTAATTCAAGACTTTTACGATAAATAGGACTTTTGTTGTATTTTGTAAACGAACTTGTAATTTTAATACTAAATAGGACTTTTGTGGGATTCTGTTGAATTCAGAGAAGAAAATAATTCTCATATGTTTTCATGATCACTGTACAGTCTGAATATATAATGGAAGGAAGAAACATTCCTTTCACTATATTTGGTAACAAGATACTAATTACTAAAAATCAGGAAACTAGTAAAATAGGAAACTATAAAATAGGAAACAAACTAATAGAGATATCAGGAACTTCCAGAATCTCTTTATTCCTAAATTTATGTAGACAACTAGTAAAGGAAACTGATTGCTGCAGTTGTAACCCTGAAAATCAGGGATCGGGTATTTCAACACTCCCCCTCAAGCTAGGCGTAGATGTTAATCAAGCCAAGCTTGATATTCAAATCTTCAAAATTCTTCCTTGGTAGAGCTTTAGTGAGGATATCTGCTATTTGCTGACTTGTCGGTGTGTATAGCAGACTAACTGTCCCATTTTCAATCTTCTCCTTTATGAAGTGGCGATCTATCCCCACATGCTTGGTCCTGTCATGATGTACTGGATTCTTTGTAATGTTAATAGCTGACTGATTGTCACAAAATACCTTCATTGATTCAGAAGTGATGATTCCTAGTTCCCTCATTAGTCTTTCCAACCATATTCCCTCACAAATTCCGAGTGCCATAGCTTTGAACTCTGCTTCTGCACTGCTTCGAGAAACTACCGGTTGTTTCTTACTTCGCCATGTTACTAAGTTTCCCCACACATACGTACAATAACCAGATGTTGACCTTCGGTCCGTTATTGATCCAGCCTAGTCAGCATCAACAAACACTTCAACATCTTTCCTTGTGTTTTTCTTGAAGTACAAGCCTTTACCTGGTGTCATTTTAAGATACCTTAGTATCCGATAGACAGCTTCCATATGTTCTTCAGTTGGATCATTCATGAATTGACTGACTACCCTAACCGAGAACCCAATATCAGGTCTGGTGTGTGTGAGATAAATCAGCTTCCCAACAAGTCTTTGATATCTTCCTTTGTCCACTGGAATATTGTCCTTATTAGCTCCAATTTTAGTGCTTGAATCCATGGGTGTTTCAGTCGGTTTGCACCCAAGCATTCCCGTCTCTTTAAGTAGATCTAGTACGTACTTCCGTTGTGACACTGAGATTCCCTTGCTTGACCGGGCTACTTCCATTCCAAGGAAATATTTTAGGCTCCCAAGATCCTTGGTTTCAAATTCTTTGGCAAGTAGGGTTTTGAGCTTGATCAATTCATCTTCATCATCACCTGTTAAGATGATGTCATCTACATATACAATGAGAATCGCCAACTTTCCTTTGGTTGAGTGTTTGATAAACAAAGTGCGATCAGTTTGACACTGAGAGTACCCATACTTCTTCACTGTTTTGTTGAATCTGTCAAACCTAGCTCTTGGAGATTGCTTCAGTCCATAAAGGGATTTCTTGAGCTTACACACCTTATTCATAGTTGCCTTTGTTTCAAAGCCGGGAGGAATATCCATATAAACTTCTTCTGTAAGGTCTCCATTGAGGAATGAATTCTTCACATCAAGTTGATGGAGAGGTCAGTCAAGATTGGCAGCTAATGATAGTAGTACCCGAATGGTGTTTAATTTGGCTACTGGAGCAAACGTCTCTTGGTAGTTGATGCCATAGGATTGAGTGAACCCTTTTGCAACCAGCCGCGCTTTAAATCTGTCCACACTTCCATCAGCTTTGTATTTGACAGTGAAAATTCATTTACATCCTACTAGATGTTTCCTACTCGGTAGGTCTGAAATCTCCTAAGTTCCATTCTTCTTTAGTGCTTGCATTTCTTCCCATACTGCAGTCTTCCATTCTGGAATTGAAATGGCTTCTTGAATGGAGTTAGGAATTTGCACTTTGTTCAAATTTACCACAAATGTTTGGAAGCTAGGTGACATCCCTTTATAAGAGACAAAATTGTAGATTGGATGATTGGTACATGACCTCCTACCTTTCCTTAAAGCAATGGGACAGTCAAGGTCAATAGCAATAGACTCACTAGTGATGAATTCAGAGCTAGTGTTACCTGGTGAACTTTCATGATTTCTTGCACTCGGGTCAGATTCTTGACTTTGCTTGGGAGGTGCTTGTTGCTCAACATCCTCTTGGATCTTCTTCTTCCGAGAATATACAATGAACTCACCATTGATTGCAGGTTTCGGACATTGGACAGGACTCGAAGGTGGAGGATTTTCAGGAGTTGAAGATGGAGGATTTTCAGGTTCAGATTCAGAATTTTCCAAATCAGAATTTGTTCTGTTTGGTGGCTTTGGTTTGGAGTAGGTGTAGTTGAGATAGGAGGGATGGTGACTTGGAAACTTGGGTAGTTGTTGGATGTTGTGGCATCAATATCCCAAAGCTGGTATTCCTGTATGAGATTCTCCCCCTGAATATCAGATTTGGGGTAATAAGGTCGATGTTCAAAGAAAGTAACATCCGTGGAAGTGTATAGTCCTTTTGTAATAGGAGAATAGCATTTGTACCCTTTTTGGTTTGGAGAGTAACCAAGGAATATACACTTGAGTGCTTTGGGTCGAGTTTACTTCGGTGTTGTTGATGCACATGGACAAACACGGAGCACCCGAATACTTTGAGAGGTATTGTTGAGACAATGCGGGTGTTGGGATAAGAGTGACAAAGGAGTTGGCACGGTTTTTGGAAATTTAAGACACGGGAAGGCATTCGATTTATGAGATAAGTTGTTGTGAGTATGGCTTCCCCCCAAAACTGTTTTGGAACATGAGTGGAAAACATAAGTGATCAAGCAACCTCTAGAATGTGTTTATTTTTCCTTTCTGCTACTCCGTTTTGTTGAGGAGTATCGACACATGAACTTTGGTGTATAATGCCTTGACTTTGTAGGTAATCTCCGAGAATGTGGTTGAAGTAATCCTTGGCATTATCAGTTCTAAAGATTTGCCCGACCTCTGATTTTTCTTTCATGAGAAACACCAAGTGATCCTAGTATGATCATCTACAAATAAGATAAACCAGCGGGTACCAGTCACACCTTTGATACGTGAAGGTCCCCAAACATCACTATGGATCATTGAGAATGGATGGGATTTTTGATATTGTTGAATTGAATAAGGAGTACGGGCATGTTTAGCAAATTGACAAACTTCACACTGAAAATCTTTTGGACTTCTATTGCTGAATAATGAGGGAACAAGTTTTTGAAGGTACACGAAATTGGGATGGCCTAGTCTATAGTGCCATAACATCACTTCACTATCATTATTGAAACGAGAAACAGAAAGAGAAATTTTTGTAGGCTGATTGTTTGCCTTGTTCGAATCTGCCTTGTGAGTTTGTTGTTCCGGAAGATCACTAATCCTGAGGACGTAGAGCCCTGAGCACATCTTAACATTGCCAATCATCTTCCCCGAATTCAAGTCCTGAAATTCACACGAGTTAGGGAAGAACTTAGTAACACAGTTAAGCTCTTGAGTGAGTTTACTAATAGAAAGTAAATTGCAATCTAAGTTTGGGACCAAGAGGACTGAGTTTAGGGTGAGGTTCTTTGAGATAATCACAGAACCTGTTCCTGCTACTCTTGAGAGAGATCCATCTGCAATTCTGACAGAGAAATTTTCATGACATGGACTATAAGTATTAAAAATCCTTGCATCTCCAGTCATGTGGTCGGAGGCTCCTGAAACCACAATCCATGGTCTGATTTTTTCTCTTGTTGCACTGAGTGCGTTTAAGAAATTACCTTCGTGAGCCAACGATTTGGTTCCAATGACAGAGGTATTGGAGGATTGTTGCTGGTTGATTAACTTTTGCAAAAGTGTCATTTGTTCTTTGCTGAATAGGCTTTGTTCTGGCTATGTGTGGTTCTCGTCACAGGAGGCCAGATGTCCACGACTTTCTCTGTTGTTGGATGGACGTGAGGGCTTCCAATCAACGGGTTTTCCATTGATCTTCCAGCAGGTCTCCTTGATGTGACCAGTCTTCCGACAGTGATCACACCAAGGTCGTCCCTTTTTTTGGTTGCATCCCAGATGTCCTTTGCAGTCACATACAATAGGAAATTTTCTCCAATTTCGTTTGTCATCAAGTTGATAAGCCAACACATCACCATGTTGTTTTCTGACTTCCATGTTCTGTATTTTGGATCTTCTTTGCTTGGTGGGACTGCTACTCCAGTGAGGTAGTCATCTCTTCCCTTTCCGCAAATGAACATCATTACTGATTGTGACCATTGAAGGTAATTTTGTCCATTGAGTTTGTGCCCAGTAATGGGCAGAAGATTTTCATTTGATCCTCCATTGCTGCCTGCGGCTGGGGTTTCAGAATGGGAGGTGACTTCTGAGCCATTGTCATCCCGTATTTTGTCATCTATCTACAGGTCAGAGGTGGTTGCTCTGATACCATGTTGAATTTAGAGAAGAAAATAATTCTCATGTGTTTTCATGATCACTGTATAGTCTGAATATATAATGGAAGGAAGAAACATTCATTTCACTATATTTGGTAACAAGATACTAATTACTAAAAATCAGGAAACTAGTAAAATAGGAAACTATAAAATAGGAAACAAACTAATAGAGATATCAGGAATTTCCAGAATCTCTTTATTCCTAAATTAATGTAGACAACTAGTAAAGGAAACTGATTGCTGCAGCTGTATCCCTGAAAATCAGGGATCGGGTATTTCAACAGATTCTATAAGCAAAATTTGCATTTTCAATCCTATAAAGGACTTTCGTAAGCTTATATCAAAAAAACTATAATTTATTTCTCAAATTGAACTTTTGTGTGCTTATATACATAATTCAATTAGTTTACCCAAAATATTCATAATTTCTACCTCAAATTGGACTTTCGTATGCTTATATACATAATTCAACAAGTTTACAAAAAATTGAGTTTCGTGAGCTTGTATAAAAAAATTCATAATTTCTATATCAAATTGGACTTTCGTGTGCTTATATACATACTTTAGCAAGTTTACCCCAAAATTGCCTTTCGTGAGCATATATAAAAAAATTCATAATTTCTACCTCAAACTGCACTTTCGTGTGCTTATATTTATAATTAAACAAGTTACTTATATACATAATTCAACAAGTTTACTCAAAATTGCCATTCGTGCGCCTATATAAACAAATTCATAATTTCTACCTCAAATTGTACTTTCGTGTGCTTATATACAAAATTCAACAAATTTTCCAAAAATTGACTTTCATGAGCTTATATAAACAAATTCATAATTTCAACATCAAACTAGACTTTCATGTGCTAATATACATAACTAAACAAATTTGCCCAAAATTGACTTTCATGAGCTTAAATAAACAAATTTATAATTTCTAGCTCAAACTGCAATTTTGTGTGCATTCATGATTCAGCAAGTTTGCCCAAAATTGACTTTTGTGGGCTTATATAACCATATTCATAATTTCTATCTCAAACTAGACTTCCGTGTGCTTATATACATAATTCAACAAATTTACCCAAAATTGACTTTCGTGAGCTTATATAACAAATTCACAATTTCTACCTCAAACTAGACTTTCGTGTGCTTATATACATAATTCAACAAGTTTACCCAAAATTGCCATTTGTGCGTTTATATATAAACAAATTCATAATTTCTACCTCAAACTTCACTTTCGTGTGCTTATATTCATAATTCAACAAGTTTACCCAAAGTTGCAATTCGTGCACTTATGTAAAAGAATTCATAATTTCTGCCTCAAACTGCACTTTTGTGTGCTTATATTCATAATTCAACAAGTTTACGCAAAATTAACATTGGTGAGCACATATAAACAAATTCAAAATCTTTCTCTCAAACTGGACATTCGTGTGCTTTTATACATAATTCAACATGTTTACAACTTTCAAGAGGTTCATAAAAACAAATTCATTATTTCTACCTCAAACTGCACTTTTGTAGCTTATATTCATAATTAAACAAGTTTGTCCGAAATTGACTTTCGTGAGCTAATATAAACAAATTCGTAATTTCAACCCCAAACTGCACTTTCGTGTGCTTATATTCATAATTAAACAGGTTTGCCCAAAATTGACTTTCGTGAGCTTATATAAATAAATTCATAATTTCTATCTCAAACTAGACTTTTGTGTGCTTATATACATAATTCAACAAGTTTACCCAAAATTGGCATTCGTGCGCTTATATATACAAATTCATAATTTTTACCTCAAACTGCACTTTTGTGTGCTTATATTCATAATTCCACAAGTTTTCCCAAAATTGGCTTTCGTGAACTTATATAAAATAATTTATAATTTCTACGTCAAACTAGACTTTCGTATGCTTATATTCATAATTCAAAGAGTTTACGCAAAATTAACTTTTGTGAGCACATATAAACAAATTCATAATCTTTATCTCAAACTTTCGTGAGCACATATAAACAAATTCATAATCTTTGTCTCAAACTGGACTTTCAAGTGCTTATCTTCATAATTCAATAAGTTGTCCCAAAATTGGCTTTTGTGAGCTTATATAAAGAAATTCATAATTTTTCCCTCAAATTGGGCTTTTGTGTGCTTATATACATAATTTAACAAGTTTACCCAAAATTGTCATTTGTGCGCTTATACAAACAAATTCATAATTTCTACCTCAAACTACACTTTCGTGCGCCCGCACAAGGACTGAAAATTCGGCGAATTTTGCCGAAAAATTTCGAAATTCAAAGGAGTGAACTAATTTGTCGCAGGTAAAAAAAAAATTACAAAAAATCGACAAAAACGGGCGAAATTAGGGGAAAGCCGTAAACATCGGCGAAATTCAAGGAAAGGTGTCGAAAATCTTCACGGGATGCACAGAAATTTGTTCGCGTGAGATTATCTACCAAAAACGACAACGACGAACTTCACGCGTGAGATTCTCTACTAGAGACCATTATAAAAGAAGAAGAAGAAGAAGAAGAAGACATCGGCGAAATTCAAGGAAAGGTGTCGAAAATCTTCACGGGATGCACAAAAATTTGTTCGCGTGAGATTCTCTACCAAAAACGACAACGGCGAACTTCACGCGTGAGATTCTCTACCAGAGACCATTATAAAAGAAGAAGAAGAAGAAGAGATTTTGGAAGGAGGAGTGAAATCCAGTCATACCTCCATCTTGCGCTAGCGGAGGAGAAGACCATATTTTCGTTTGTTTATGCAGTAGCGGCGGAGGGAGGAGAAGACCATTTTTCTCGTTCGTTTATGCAGTAGCGACAGCGGCGGAGAGAGGAGAACCATTTTTTCGTTTATGCAGTAGCGGCGGAGGGAGGAGAAGTCGAATTAAACTTCTCCGAATTAATTCTGATTTTTGAAGGTCGAAGTTTAGGGCGAAATCGAATTTTCGAGCCTTGAGCACACAAAAGTGAAGTTTGGGGTAGAAATTATGAATTTGTTTATGTACGCTCACGAAAGTGAATTTTGGGTAAATTTGTTGAATTATGTATATAGGCTGCCTATATAAACAAACCTAAAAAACGTCCTTCTCCTCCCTCCGCTGCTACTGCATAAACGAAAAAATGGTTCTCCTCTCTCCGCCGCTGCCACTACTGCATAAACGAACGAGAAAAATGGTCTTCTCCTCCCTCCGCCGCTACTGCATAAACAAGTTGGGCTTTTGTGTGCTTATATACATAATTTAACGAGTTTACCAAAAATTGTCATTAGTGCGCTTTTATAACCAAATTCATCATTTCTACCTCAAATTGCACTTTCGTGTGCTTATATACATAATTCAACAAAATTACCCAAAATTGACTTTCGTAAGCTTATATAAACAAATTCATAATTTCTACCCCAAACTTCACTTTCGTGTGCTCATATTCATAATTCAACAAGTTTACCCAAAGATGCCATTCGTGCGCTTATATAAAATAATTCATAATTTCTACCACAAACTGCACTTTCATGTGCTTATTATATTTATAATTCAACAAGTTTATGCAAAATTGACTTTGTAAACTTATATAAACTAATTCATAATTTCTAGCTCAAACTGCACTTTCGTGTGTTTATATTCATAATTCAACAAGTTTATGCAAAATTAACTTCTGTAAACTTATATAAACTAATTCATAATTTCTAGCTCAAATTGTACGTTCGTGTGCTTATATTCATAATTCAACAAATTTGCCCAAAATTGACTTTCGTGAGATTATATAAACAAATTCATAATTTCAACCTCAACATGCACTTTCGTGTGCTTATATTCATAATTCAACAAGTTTGCCCAAAATTGAGTTTCGTAAGCTTATATAATCTCAAACTAGACTTTCGTGTGCTTTATATACATAATTCAATAAGTTTACCCAAAATTGACTTTCGTGAGCTTATGTAAACAAATTCATAATTTATACGTCAAACTGCACTTTCGTGTGCTTATGTAAACAAATTCATAATTTATACGTCAAACTGCACTTTCGTGTGCTTATATTCATAATTCAACAAGTTTACCCAAAATTTACTTTCGTGGGCTAAATATAAACAGATTTATAATTTCTATCTCAAACTAGACTTTCGAGTGCTTATTGTGTACATAATTCAACAAATTTACCCCAAATTATTTTTTGTGAGCTTATATAAACAAATTCATAATTTCAACCTCAAAATTCACTTTCGTGTGCTTATATTCATAATTCAACAAGTTTACCCAAAATTGACTTTCCTGAGCTTATATAAACAAATTCATAATTTCTATCTCAAATTAGACTTTCGTGTGCTTATATACATAATTCAACAAGTTTACCCAAAATTAACTTTCATGAGCTTATATAAATAAATTATAATTTCTATCTCAAACTAGACTTTCATGTGCTTATATACATAATTCAACAAGTTTACCCAAAATTAACTTTCGTGAGCTTATATAAATAAATTTATAATTTCTATCTCAAACTAGACTTTCATGCGCTTATATACATAATTCAACAAGTTTACCCAAAATTAACTTTCATGAGCTTATATAAATAAATTATAATTTCTATCTCAAACTAGACTTTCATGTGCTTATATACATAATTCAACAAGTTTACCCAAAATTAACTTTCGTGAGCTTATATAAATAAATTTATAATTTCTATCTCAAACTAGACTTTCATGCGCTTATATACATAATTCAACAAGTTTACCCAAAATTAACTTTCATGAGCTTATATAAATAAATTATAATTTCTATTAGACTTTCATGTGCTTATATACATAATTCAACAAGTTTATCCAAAATTAACTTTCGTGAACTTATATAAACAAATTTATAATTTTTATCTCAAACTGGACTTTCGTGTGCTTATATACATAATTCAACAAGTTTACCCAAAATTGACTTTCGTGAGCTTATATAAAGAAATTCAAAATTTTTACCCAAAATGAGATTTTCGTGTGCTTGCATTAACTTATTCATAACTTTTACGCAAAATAGGACTTTCGTTTTATATTGCAAACGAAACTAGTAATTTTAATTCTAAATAGGACTTCTATGAGCTTATATAACAAAATTTGCATTTTCAATCCTATAAAGGACTTTCGTCAGATTCATAATTTCTCCCTCAAATTGGCCTTTTGAAGCATACTTCAAAGATTCAGATAATAAACTCCAAGATTTAACATAAAAATAAAAGAGAACATGGGGATCTTTGCAAGAGAAAGAGAGACAAACCTGATTATCAGGAGTACAATGGCACTGTTGGTTCAGGGGAAGGTTCCTTTCTCAGCTCTTTGACCAGAGCAGCAAGTGCCTCCGGATTCAAACCCTGCTCACAGAGAGCAATGAGAACAGATAGTGTGTGCCGGTCGAGCCCCGAATCAAGAATATTTGACATGTGAAATGCCAAGTCCAATGATTCCCGAGCAGTTCTAGCAGCTTCTGGATTCATATCGAGATGCCAAATTTACAGAATCTGAAAGTAGAACCCTCAAATCAACAAAATTTAAAGATGCAGATTTATAATAGGCTCCAATGAATGGTGCAAAAAATCGAATTCCATAACTTCTTCAAAACCAAATCTTCAAAGGATCGTGATTACGGATCCACAAGAACAATAAAAAAAAACAAATTGATCCAACATATGTTACATCATATATCCAAGGGCATGGGAGTATTTCCGCACAAACCTGATCTACTAGGTTTTACTTTCAAAGCAACGGATCCACGGATACAATTAAAAGACCTAAAAGCCTGGAACCAAGGGTTTGATGACTGTGAATAAAGTTAAAGAAGTTAATTTCATTTCGAGCGAACATACACGAAGAGAATAAGCCCTTACAGATAGTAAATTTGTTCAAAAAATCATTAGAATCTCAAGAATCGTTAGAATCATTTTAGAACATTTCAACCATCGCTGCTTCTGATTATTGAACAAACGATAAACAACAAGACAAGAAGAATGGACAAGAAAGAAGACGAACCAGTTGGCTTAGCTGCTCGGATCAGGTGGTCGACTCTCCGATCTCCGGCGAACGCAGCCGGCGACTGTAACGGGGGAGATCAGGTGCGTTCAAGTAAGGAAGGAGGAGATGGAGCGAGAGGTTGCTTAGTGCGAGCGCGAAGGACAAATATACAGTTTTTTTCAAAATGTATCCCAACTACAATAAGTGCAGCTATAACATTATAGTGGATTTCAAAAAAAAAAAAAAAAAATATATATATATATATATATATATATATATATAGTCACGAATATACATGTTACCGAAGAAAAAAAGAATATACATATTTTACAACCCTCTTATTTACGTAATGCATAATTCAATATAGTATTAGTATAGTAATATATGTAATTGAGTAATTCAACGATATATAATATTCGAAGAGTAAAAACTTTAAAAATAATATTTTATCATTTTCTAAAAATAACTTATTTTTTTATAAATTTTAATAAACCAAACGTGTTTTACCCTTTCAGCAACACAATACTTTTGTTTTTGTTTTTTAATAAAGGACAAAAATATCAATCATCACTTAAATTCACGTATTTTCAGCATTTCTCTAAAACATATATAGGTATAACTAATATTATTACTTTTTAATGTGGTCATTGGCCCATTGGCTAAAAAGTAAGAGCTAGACATCTTGGGAACAAATGACATTGCAGCGTGGGATTTCCAGTAGATGCAAAGCAGATAGATTCTTGGGCTGACCATAAGCTTTCCCCAATTAAACATGTCATTACATATTACATACGATATTCATGAGAAAACAAAAAATATAAGAACTACTATAATATATACTTTTAATGTAATTAAAAAAAAAAAAGTCTTATGATGCTCTCTCTAATACAAATACATATAATAGGCGGTCATTTCATTGAACCTGCTAAGCTATCCCTGCAAAGTAAAATTTACAGATACAAAGACCAATGGCACGAACCATCCTTTCCTTCAGTGAGAGTTGAGACTCGTCAACCAGAAGGTATTCATTAATCACATAAATAACACTAACTGAATCATCCAGCGAGGAAAAAAGAAATACAAGCAGTGATCTAACTCTCTCTTTTCTTGTTTAAATCCTATGATGCTGAAATGTGTCCCGTACAACAAATTACTGCAAACACTTGCCTCAACAACGCATAGCCAATGGAGGAGTGAGTAATGGCCACAACAATAAAGATCGTATCCTCTACAAAAAGACGAGAATAAATGATCCACCAATCACCATTACATGAGGAAATGAGCAATAACAAGTATCTAAAAAAAGGTTTACATAATGAGAGTCATGATTCCATACCTAAAGGCCAGCTATTACCGGAGTGACAAGAAGGTGGCATACAGTACTTGTACCCTGCTGGGAAGGAAAGAACCTGTGACCAAGTTTTCCAAAAAATGCAACTATGATACAGAAAAACTAGGGCCCAATCTCCAAAAGGGCATAAGAAATGAGAATGGGATAGGGTAATATTTTCACTGCAAATTGTATTGCATAAGGAATACAAGACCAAGGTAGAGCAATTGGCTACAGTCAGCATTTACCCATGAATGAAGGGAAATGATGTACTTCCACAAACCCAACTGGCTTTTATGCAAAAGGATTCCCACCAAGCGATGCAACAGGCCCTTGTGAAGGAATGTTTCTGCAAATTAAACAAGAGTCTTCAAAGTAAGACAAACCCAAAATGATGTTAATCAAATGAGTAAAAATTGCAAATTAATCTATGGTTAACTATTATCACCAATGCAAGTGTGGATTCATTTAATTTAGTGAAAAGCTGCCAGTCTATAACATAACATTGGATGGTTGGTTAAAGAAAGAAATGGAGATCTCAACCAATGAAATGTTTACTGAAGAAATGACTATAATAGTCAGAACCGTAATAATAGATGAAAAAAGCAGCAACTTACGGCAATCGAGTGTTCGGTGCTTCCCCGGCCATGTAAGCCAAACCTCCTACAGGTTGTTATACCAAAATTAGAGGGGGATGGAAGGGAGAAACAATGTAAGACGAAATTTCATAAAACTGACCTTGTGCATCAGCTGGAATATAGGGTGCAACAGTATTCTGAGGAAACCATGGCTCAGTTATGCCACCAACAAAAGCAGGCGGTAACTGGGATTCTGGCAGTGCTGCTTGCAAAGCACTCATGTCTAAGAACTGCAGATGAAAAAAATGTGTTAGCAAGCACAAGCAGGACTGGCGTTTATATTGCAGATAATTTAAAAAACATGAGCAGCAAGCTTCTGTGATGTACCAAAACAAGGGACACTTCCAAGGATCACAAAAACAACAGTAGGAGACCTTAAACATAAAGATGTGTCCAATGCAAGTCGTATTAAGATAATTAATATGTGCATACGAAATATAGGCTTGGGCATACAGGAAAGTGATGCTTTACACAGGATACTTCGAAGCAGAACACAAATCCTGGACTCCAGATTCACCATTCAAGGCATACCAAAAGTAAAATCTTCAAATTTAGGTAATTTCTGAAACTAGTGAAGCCCATATAAATCCTGATGTCAGCTTTTAACATTTGGCAGCAGAATGAGGTGGTATAACTGCATTAACAACGCACTTATGAAAGTCATCTTCAGGAGACATCTATAATAAGGCATCATTCAGCCAAAGATTTCATAATTTCATCAGCAGGATCTCAGATAAGGAATACAGAAAATGTGAAGAGAGCAAACATGAGATAGCCAAGAGAGGAAATGGTTAAAGATTGTTTTCACCCAACTTAGGTTACCAAGCTTTTAAAGTCAATGAGGTGGACCTTTAGTTACACATAAGGTGTAAGAAAGAAGCTTTTAGTCCTTTGCTTTAAAAAAATAAGCTACCAAGGAGTTCAGCAATTTAAATTTTTGATATGGCAAATCCATCATAGACCCATTTTTTTCAGTACCAAAGAGTTCTTTTTTTACCATAAAGTTCTAAGAAAAAGCCATTGTATGGTTGTTTATCAATGCATTTCATATATTTCAGAACAAGGTCACATCACATATTTCATGGTAGACAAGAGTGCTAATAATTAAAAGGTCAAGCTTTTGGCCCAATACCCATACGTTGTCCCAGAGACTTCTAAAGCACGATCTGGAGGACGACAAAATCCAGAAGGCCAAGCTGAGATTTGGGAGTCTAAGTAAAACCCCAGAAAAATGTTTTTGAACACTATCCTTGGAACTCTATCAATAAATGTAATATAAAAATCTACTAAGAAAAGGGAAGAGTGAATACTAATTTTAACTTTTAAGACATATAACACTTCTTTGAACACATTTAATTCACATACATGTAACTTAAAACCCTCCCATCTTTGCTAAAAGACTTCATACCCCATATCGTAATGATAAACATCTTCTTTGCATCAGAAACCAGAAAAAGCTACCACTGGCCATAGTTGCAAAAACATCAATAAAATGTCTCATATAGTAAGGTATCAAATATTACATTGCATGACCAGTAAGTGTAACATACCGCATCGCTAGGTTCCGGATGCATGTCATATGGAATATCAAATGGATTTATGGATTTCCGTTCAGTAGCATGTACTGGCAGTTCTTCCTGAAATCAGCGAACCAGTTGGTTAATCAAAAAGGACAAATAATGATATGTTAAAAAGTGAAAAAAAAACACTCAAATAATAACAACAGAAACAATCACTGGAAATACTAACAAGTACAGACCTCTGAAACTTTAGTGCTCAAACACAAAGCAGTAGCTGAAGGAAGGTTGTGTGCTGTAGTTTGTGGTTCACCCTTATGTGGCAGACCTGCAAATGAATCATGAGTAAGGGTTCCAAGAGAGTCTCCAAAAGCATTCCAATGCTGCAATAAAAAGTGTATCACAAAATAAGAAGGGTTATAAAATGAATAAGCAAACTAAGAAGATGATGACTACAATTAGTCTTTGGTATGAACCTTACTAAAGTCATACAAACCCCAAACATTGCATGTAGAAAAGCATGATGTAATTTAAGATTTTCAGGAAAAAACAGGAAGGATAGCAATAGTGTCTGAATTGCCTAGTCAGATTCTTACCTCACTACTTGGTACATCAGATGAAGCTTGAACTTCACGCAGGTCTCCATTCCACTGATTATTGGATGATGGCAAAGGTTCCTGGGTAGAGAAATCTACCAATGACCACTGCACGGTTGAATTTATGGAAGAAACCGAGTTGCCAGGAGCTGTACTAGCAGGATGCACATCTTTCATTCCAGGAACAGACACCTTCTGCTGAGGAAAGTCAAATGTTGCCCATCCTTCATTTTCTGAGAAAGAAACTGCCAATGAATTTTGGTCCAATGGTGGTGGTGCTGTAGGCGAGGCCTGAGGGGTTTTTTGTTCCAATGGGTTCTTGTTCAAGTTCTGATGCGTGAAATCAGCAAACAAATCAATAGATTGAGCTGAGGAAGTCTCTGGTGCTTTAAACAAATCTGTAGAATGAAAAAATGAAGCTTCTGGTAGTCCAAACAAATCCATAGATGGAGCTGAAGAGGTTGGCAATTGTTCTGTAAGTGGAAAATTGAAAAGGTCTATGGCCCCAGCATTAGTAGAACCAGGTGGTTGCTGTAGAGGAGTGGAACTCATCCTTTCAGACTGGGTCCCAATAGATTGCTCAGATTCTGGCACAAGATCAACCAAGCTACCAGAATTAACTGAGTTCAGAGACACAGAGTTGCTATCAAAAGATCCAAAGCTCCCCAAAGATGCAGTTCTCTGAAGAACCAAGTAATTTAGCCTTAGTCAGCAAATAGAACGATTAATCAAAAGTTGAAATAGAGTAGTAGTAAAATAATTCATAGGACATTAAACTAATCATTAGTGGAAATTGAAAACATTTAAAACAGTCAACACCATTACAAAGCTCGCACTAGGCCATGTTAGGTACAAAATGATAGACCCAATATACTTTCCATAAGAGGCACTAGATAGAGTTAACAACTGGTAGAATCATGTTAGTTTTAAAGGATTTGTTTATGGAAAATATACCAATTTAAATAGTCATCTTTGATGCAATACTTACGAATAAAAGGGCCCCAATTGAAGAGAAAATGAGAGAGAACTGATTAAGGTGGTTCGGACAAGTACAACAAAGAACCTTAAATGCCCCACTTAGGAGAGTGACCTATTAACAATCCATGGTAATGATAGAGGTAGAAAAAGACCTAAAATAATATTGCCAAAAATAATTAAAAAAGATATAATTACTTGTAATATAAATGTCAATTTAGCCCTTGATAGAGCAGAGTGGAAGAAGCGAATTCATGTAATCAACCCCATGTAGTTGGGAAAAGGCTTAGTTGAGTTGAGTTAAGTTGACTTATGACCAAAAAAAAAAAATTACAAGTAATAAAATATCAAAATTAGAAAATAGGAAAAAAAAAACCTTCTATAATGGAAATATAAGTATGACATGAAATTAAACAATCACAAAAGTAATAGAATGAAGAAAAAAACAGAACCTTATGTTTTATATATCTATACTAACCACCTTAAACTTTTAAAAAATCTTCATAAAGCCGCCCCATTGCATGCCTTAAGTATAGCCTAGGGGTGGCCTTGACAACAATGTTCGAGACCTTATGGGCCCATTAGATGGGTTAAGACTAAACCCAACCCAATGTTTTCTCATCATGTCGGTCACGTTTGACGAGTCGTCAGGTTTTATGTACACCACTACATTTCACTGATAATTGTCTCAGCTTTTTCAAATTTATTTAATGTAAAATCCAAACAATGGCAACAAAAATTTCACCTGTGCATGTCTAACCTCGCCAACATCTCTCTTGGGGTTTGCCTCTGAGTATGAACTTGCTCTTTGGCGTTGTGCATCTTCAACAATGATATTCCTCGCAGGATGGACAGGAGGGCTACTAAAGCTCTCTTGAAAACTAGGTGACTGGGTACCAGGTCTAAATGGATCGCCTGAGCTAGGTACTGAATAGTCAGAAAATCTAGGACCAGAGCCCTCATTGGCAAATCTATCCTCATACATTTTCTCTGCTGAGCGACCAGGACTGTACATGAAGCTAGAGATCTTTCCTTCGTAGCGGCCATGATCAGAACCAGGCTTTCTACTAAGTGCACCGCCTTGTCTACCATACTTTCGTTCTTCATATTGATATTCATATGGTGGGCTCTGCGAATAAGAGTGATATGAACTGGCGCGTCGGAAGTCATCCTCGGGGTTTTTTAGGCTCTGTCAGAACATAACAAGTGAAATTAATCTACTTTTTTCCTTCTGCATGAGTGGTTTAGAACAAAATATTTGACATTGTATAACGACACATAAATTGAAAAGGAAAACACAAATCAAAATATTCATTTAGCCATCTCAGTCCAAGCATCTATGAGATTAAACCTGGATTCTTGGAGGCTTATCAGAACTCTTTCCCCCAGCGTATCTCTTTTCCACATAAACATGCTTTATAAATTCACGTACTCTATCAACATTACTGCAACAAGAAAGGTGATAAAATAAGTATTTATGTTATACATAAAACAAAATGACTAAGGGACTAAATGATTGACAGAGTGTTTATCCTCACCTACTATCAGGCAATCGTTGGTGTTGTAGGTCCCAATCTTTCAAAAACACTTCCCTAGCTCGCTGATTATAAATGTTTTATTTATTAGCAAACGAAACATCATTTTACTGGCACAAAAGAGAATAACATTAGCAATCTTTACCTGATTGCCACCCCTTTGTAGAGCTTCAACTTCTTGAGAGGTGAATTTTGCCATGGATACAGATTTCACCCGATGTGTAAATTCACGGCTGAAACATGATGAAAAAAAAAAAGTATCACCACAAAACTCCAAAATAATATGTGCGAAATACAAATGTATGCAATCTAACAAGCAAAGATCCCCAAATTCACAAAGGTTACGAGGATTTAAAACAAACGCATCAAAATGCCCTGAGGCTTGCACATTAGACATGATGTGTGCCTCAGCTTGCAATTTCTAGCCTGCACAACTGTCTTTTTAGTTTTTAACATGAGAATCGAGCTAAGATTGAATGATCCAAAACCCTAAACCTTGAACCAACACAAAATCATGATTTATTTTGAAAGCACAAATAGTAGTGTGTCACCGTAGCAAAGAAATGAATACAAGATAACAAACTTGCATGGAAGAATGCACACACAAGTAATTTAATTTTCTCCATGAAGCTATTGCTCATTTGGTGCAATTACACTGATAAGCATACGTTAATTCTTCCTTCTTAAGTATGGTAGTACATAATTGGGTGGGTTTAAGCATTACGGAAGGGCATACACAGCACCACAACTAAATAGATCATTCATTTCACTTCTTTAAAGAGTTGTAGTTCAAACAACTAAATAATTGATTATGTCGTCTACAATATTTGTTAGTTCAGTACGGAGAGAAGGAAAGAGAGATCTTATGAAGCCACTTACTGAATTCCGCTGCAGTTGGTACAGACAAAGGTCCAGAAATTTGTACAAACATACTGAGGCCCCTGCACCAAAGCCAAAGAAAAGAAAATTCAAATTACACAAAACAACTTGAAGAAATATTCCATCACAAAACCAAACACAAATCTAATTGCACAAAACAACGGAAACTAGAAATCAAATTTCCCAAAGAATTCCACAGAATAAAAAAATAAAAAATAAAAAGCAAAAAGAAGAAAAAAATTACCAGACTGTTGCAGTTGATGCATTTACGATTCGGAGGCAGCTTCATGAGACCTCTAATGATCTTCTCATTTCTCTCCTCTTCCTTCCTACCACTCATCTCTTCACCGAAGAAAAAACAAACAAAAAACTAAGCAAAGCAAAGATCACGACGACGACAACTCCAAGGTCAGATAAACGAACCCTAACTATTACGAAACCTCGAAAAAATCTTCAAGATTTTTGCACAGTAGAAACCAAAAACAAGAGAGACAGAGATTCAAGCTTCGTCTAGGGTTTCGAAACTGAACAACGAGAAATCGAAACTCGATTCGAACTCAAAAACACAGCTCGATTTGATTCGAATCCCACGTCTATCAAAACGATCACAGATTTTTTTTTTTTTTTTTTTTAAACAATAACCGAAAAAATTAGAAAAAAATAATAATTATAAGGACTTCTCTCTTGCTGTCTCTCTGCGCTGCTCAACGTGGAAGTCCAACGGGTTGTTTTCGAAATGACAGGAATTTTTTTCTGTATTCTGTATTTTTATTTTATTTTTTTCTTCTTTTTTTATGGTATTTTTTGAGTAACGGCCAGAAAGTACAGAAAGAACGCACTGTGCATTACCATTTACAATTTTGCATTGCATTGTTTTACAGGTTGTTGCCTGTAAACAAACTTTACCGGATCGGACAACGACAAGTGGCAGAGTTTTCCTACACCGACAAACAGAGATATAAATAACAACACAAACTCTCCCTGCACCCGTAGTCTCTCCAAATGCCAGGTCACTTGATCTCATGACGTGGTAAGTCCACGTGGCTTGGTGCCCACAGTGGCCACGTGATGTAACTATCATGTTATGCTTGGTAATGCTGTCTGCTGTTTTGCACGTGAATCAGTTTTTTTTTTTTTAAATATGTTATCGAAGTGGTTTTTTTCACATTTTCTATTATATTTGTAAAGTCCAAACTCCTTAATTCTAAGTGTCCTATTTTTATCATAAATTTTTAAATTATTTATAATTTTTTAATAAAAATCTGTGTAATAAATTTAAAAAAAGTATTAATTTAACCACAATAAATATAACTCCAAATGCAATTATGTATATATATCTATTGAATGTATATGTGTTACACGTTTTAAGATGTATAATAAATAATCCAACAGATGTACATATATAATTACACTTAAAATTATAATTTATTATAATTAAATTAACATTTTTTACAAATTTATATGAAAAAAATATAATTTTGGATACTTTGATAATAAGGTGTTAAATTTTTTTTCTCTTGAAGTGTTAGCAAGGACAATAACTATTTTAAGATTTATTATTTTTTTGTCATTTTTAATCTCTTATTTATTTATTTTGGTAACTTTAGCTCATTTTATTCACCTTCAACACATGTGGTCAGGAACTAGTTATTTTTAATATCTCTTTTTTATTTTATTCAACAATTAACACAACAAAAGCCCTTGAGCAATGGTAAAAGTTATTTTCAGATCAAGTGGTCATAAGTTACTATGAGTTATAAAAACAAATTTCTTGTGATGTAAGAATAAGGCTGCATACAATAATTCTACGAGAGCACATATAAATGGAACATTTGGATAAAGCTAATGACAAGATGTCAAGTGCCTTCTTTACGTCGAATCATGCATGCCTTTTGTCACTTTCAGAATTTTGTATCTTAACATCTTTTGAACATTCACTTAATTTCATCCATTTCCATGTTATATAAAACAATAACAAATTTTCTTTTATAAACAAAAGTTAAAAACCATGCATTTAAATAGATATAAATTTTTTAACTAAATGTTATACTATATATTCAATTTTGCAATTAATTTATAATACAAGGGAAATCAATTTCACTTGATTTCTTTGATTGTGGTTATCTTATGTAGATTGGTACATTTTAAGTTAAAACTCTACTAGTTAAGTTATAAATCTTACAAGAAGATAGGAGGGGGAGGGGTTGATATCTGTAACCTATGTGTTTAAGATTCAGCATGTTTTAGAATGTTGAACAAAATTCAGGAAGACATCGAGCTCTTTCAAAGCCTATCTGATCTTTGTGCATTGAGCAATCTTTTTTACTTTATCTTTTTATTTTAAAACTGACTAATATGTCACAATATCATGTATTGCAGTTTTTTTTTTTTAGTTTTCTATCAATTATCCTCACACCCTATGTGTTTTCAACAATCTTGTTCGAGGTGAGAGCGAAATTATAAACCTTTTGCTTTTAAGAATTGATCCTTCAAGTTTTTATATAAGAACGACTTTGTGACTCAACCCAGTTCCACTGAACTAATCACTTATTAGTAGTGTAGGCTGTGATCCTAAAATTTCATATTAAGAATCATGAAAATTCTAAAAGAGAATAATAAGAAGCGGCAACGAGGACAACCTCTGGTTCAAAAATTTAAACTAATAATGACAAACAAAATAAAATATATATTCAATTCAACATTAATAAATTAAACAATTAGAATTATTTAATCAAATGACACAACTGTGCATACCTGCTCATACTAACACTGCAGTGCGTGCAGTTATGTCTCTGCTTCTTGTCGTCGGCATCTATCTCTAACCATCATAATTAAAACCAAGCATTCCTTCCTTCTTCACAAACCCTAAACTAAACCCCGACTACAACATGGCAACACTTCAACCTCGCTTCCTTCTTTCTTCTTCTCTTCCCACTCTCCAATCTCGATCTCGATCTCAACCTCTGATCGTCGCCGGAAAATCCAACGCGCCACTCTCCGGCCGAAAGCTCCGAGCCGCGGTGATCGGCGGCGGTCCAGCCGGCTCCTGCGCCGCCGAGACTCTCGCTGGCGGCGGCATCGAGACCTTCCTCATCGAACGCAGTCCGAACGGCTCAAAACCCTGCGGCGGCGCCATTCCTCTCTGCATGCTCGACGAGTTCTCAATCCCGTCCGATCTAATCGACCGGAAAGTAACTCAGATGAAGATTGTCTCTCCGTCGAACCTCACCGTCGACTTCGGAAAAACTCTCAGACCTCACGAGTACATCGCGATGCTCCGCCGCGAAGTCCTCGACTCGCACCTCCGGTCCCGCGCGCAATCCAACGGCGCCAATCTCATCGCAGCTCTCTTCACTCACCTCGAGATCCCAACCTCGTCGTCCGCACCGTACGTCGTGCACTACAGCATCAATGGAACTCGACACTCATTAAAAGCGGACGTCGTGATAGGAGCGGATGGAGCCAATGGCAAGGTCGCTAAGTGCATAAACGCGGGAAATTACAATTGTGCCATTGCGTTTCAAGAGCGGATCAAATTACCGGACGAGAAAATGAGATATTACGAAAATCTCGCGGAGATGTACGTGGGGAGCGACGTATCACCGGATTTCTACGGTTGGGTGTTCCCAAAATGCGACCACGTGGCGGTGGGCACGGGCACGATAGGGCGTAGGAGCTCGATCAAGGCATATCAAAGAGGGATTAGGCAGAGAGTTAAGGAGAAGATTAAGGGTGGGCTTGTCGTGAAAGTGGAGGCCCACCCGATACCAGAGCACCCGAGGGCGAGGCGGGTCCGGGGACGAGTGGCATTGGTTGGGGACGCAGCCGGGTACGTGACGAAGTGCGCGGGCGAGGGGATATATTTTGCGGCCAAGTCGGGGAGGATGTGCGGGGAGGCAGTGGTGGCGGCGTCAGAGAAGGGGGAGAGGATGGTGGAGGAAGGAGATTTGATGAGGGAGTATGTGAGGAAATGGGATTTGGAGTATGTGAAGATGTTTAGGTTTTTGGATTTGTTGCAAAAGGTGTTTTATGGGAGTGATGTGGGGAGCGAGGCTTTGGTGGAGCTTTGTGGGAATGAGTATGTGCAGAGGATGACTTTTGAGAGTTATTTGTATAAGAAGATTGCAGAGGGCGATAGGTGGGAGGATTTGAAGATGGTTTGGAATACTTTTGGGAGCTTGATGAGGGCTAGGATTATAGGGAGAGAGATGGAGAGATTGGTGGTGTAAAAGGGTGATGGTGCTTTTGTGATTTATCAGAAAAATGTTTCATTAATGAAGAGCTTCCAATTCTACTTGTTCTTTGATAAAGATTCCCTAAATTTTTTGATATTAAAGAATTAGAAGTATTCAGTTGAAAAGGGGAGAAAGGAAAACAACATAACAAATGCAACTCAAATAAATTTGAACTCAGGAGGGCAAAAAATAAAGGTTCATCATAGCCCAATGGCAACAAAGTACGATTTAAGTACACAGATATGAGATATATTTGCGGAGGAACTCAGCAAAGTGATAGCTTCTAACTTCTACATATAAGGAAGTAGAGAGCATCCCCAAAAGAAATTAAAGATGAAAACCAAAATGAACAACAAACCACAGATGGAGGAAATCTAGTCTTGCCATGAACACAAAAAGCCCCTGTATCACAACCCTTGAAATATAACTTTGCAACTTATGCCAAGCAGGGAAAACGATACATACATCGTCATCCCAGGAACCCAGGAAAAGATCTCAAGCCTGAAAATAAATCAAGCAAGGTCGTCATTCAAATTGGTTACTTTACTAATCTAAAAATTTACAATCTTCCAATGATAGAAAAGCCACCTAAACCTGAATTTTGGAAGGATAAGAAGACAACACGCATCCATACAAGCGGAGAAAATCTTTCCAGAGGCAAATATTTCATAAAGAAATACAAGTTTCTCTTTTTATTATTTAATGTTTGGTTTACATACCTTGTTTGCAATGTTGTTAGAAAGCCAATCCAGCCCTTCGTACAATCCCTCTCCGGATGTGGCACAGGTGCTCTGGATATACCTGGAGTCAATACAAAGATTTTGATCAGTATGGGCCAACCGGTGGTAAAGTAGATATCAGATATCAAAATCTTGCTGCTTGCTGATGCTCAAAACAAAGTAACGGATTAACTATAGCTGCAGAAGCAAATAGAGATTTTTGTTTTAATCTAGCATTGTAAGTTACAATTTAGCATTTTGATTGCTATTTCTGCAAGAATAGAAGATTACATCCTTCCATGCAACAAAAGCTTGCACATGTGTGAAAGCAAAAGCCCGCCGAGATACTGGTCAATAATACAAATTCATTAAAATGAACATATTTAAAAATGGTAGAAATAGCTTCAATTGGAGATGAACCAGCTACAATCCATTGATTGTTTGCACACATCAAAGTTGAGATGCACTAATTAGAAAAAGTGACATACCGACAAATAATGGCAATGATTGATGAAGAGAAAGACCTAAAATAACATAGCTAGACATAATTAACAAAAATAGCACTCCTTGTAATATGATTGCAGACTTAGCTTCCGATAGGATGGACTAGAAGAAACAAATTCATATGGCTGACCCTATATAGTTTGGGCAAAGGCTTGTTGAGTTGAGTTGAATAATAGGTAAACAACAAATCGTATTCTTATCTAGAGTGATTTCCCTATAATGCATCTTTGAACCTTTATTGCCTATGATCTTTGCTTGATGATATCAATTTAACCCTTTCAAAAAACAAAAACAAAAAAACAATCAATTTAAGCTATCCTCAAGACTTCAAGATAGAGACATTTAAACTATTTATGCTTATTTCGCATTAGAAAGGGATTTAGCTTTAACAACAATGAGAAAATAGCAGCAGTTGAACGTCCAAGCTTTCATTTTGAACTCATCATAAGGTCCCTACTAATTGTTTGTAAAGGAAAATTCATCTTACCAGTGACGCTGACGCAATGAATGCAAACCAAGCTTGTCTGTGATTTCAGCAGCATTCATTGCATTAGGCAGATCTTGCTTATTGGCGAAGACAAGTAGCACAGCATCTCTCAATTCATCCTGAAAAGGACCAAACAAGTAACATTTCAATATGATCAAAAAAAAAAAAAAACACATAGTACCACACGACAAAGAGGGTTATCTTGAAGTATGCATATTATTATGTTATTTTGCAATACAGAAAAGAAGGAGAGCAATTTTCAACTCCAACAAATTCCATTCAGATCCTAGAAAACACTGCAATAAACTAACACGGGTTACTACCATCAATCATTATCATTGAAGCACTATCTTGAGAGGTCCAATGCAGCCAACCAGTTGAGCTTTGATACAGAAATCATAAAACAAAGTATTCTCTTAAAGGAACACTTTACCTCATTCAGCATTCTGTGGAGCTCATCCCTTGCTTCTACGACACGATCCCTATCATTGCTGTCAACAACAAAGATGAGACCCTGTGTGTTTTGGAAATAGTGGCGCCACAACGGTCTGATCTGTTCTTCAACACTCATATGAGGACATAACATCAGTCATCTGTTTCACGGCTATTATAATTGATGAATATAGACTTAGTGATTGTTGAGAACCACTTATCAATAAGCGAAACACCTAAACCTATAGACTGCTCTTTCGGAGGTTGGGATGGGGGGGATGTTTAAATAAATTGGCAAATCCATCATTACTAAAGAAAGTGTTTGCAAATACAAGATATAAAAACAGATGACACTAACAGCCTCGAAGCTAAAATACAGTATAATTGCTTAGACAAAGGGGACATTACTGGCCTGTACACTTAAGTCATCAAGACAATGAAAACAATGAGTTTTTTGGAAGTTAGCATGTTGTCCTACCTTGTCTTGGCCACCAACATCCCAGACAGTAAAGCTGATATTCTTGTACTCCACTGTCTCCACATTGAAACCTGTTCAAGAAGTGAAGCACAAGTAATAAGCTCAACACACCATTTCTTCAAATCAAGTCATGTATTAAGAACTAGTCTCAATCAAATCTAATAGCATCAATAAAAATACCAGAACTCCTACTACCATTGGATCTGTTTCCATAGTTGACACGTGGAGGGATGCTGTTTTTCTTCTTGTTCTTACTACCATACATATATTCTTTTTCTCTATCTGAAATAACAGTTTGCACAATACAAGGGACACAACTATTGATCAATTCAACCTAATTTCTAATGAATCCTGAGAGATTGACAAATTTTTTTTTTTTCCTAAAATGCATTTATAAAATAACCTAAAATGCCTAAAAATGACCTAAAAACACTAAAATGTGACCTAAAGAGATTTTTATTATTATTATTATTTTTATTTTTTTTTCTTAGCCTAAAAGCATTAAAAATAGGGATAAAAATATGCAAAATTGTGACTTCATCAACTATCAATAAATTAGGTCCCATGATCTCTTTCCTCTCCCCTCACAACTGATTCAATGAGAAAATCAAATAAATCGTCTTCTGTACCACTGGGAGTTTATGCAATAAGAAATCAATGTTTCAAATTAGTTATATTTTAATAATTCTAACTCAATAGTAAATTCAATTTATGTAATCTAGTTGTCTTAATTGTAAATAAAATTGAAAATTCTAAAATATATTTGAACAAAAAAATATATTTAAAATTACTATTACATTTTACAAAAAGTAACTTCGGTATATTTTATAATTATAAAAAAATGTTTAATTCTGAAGTTTTGAATATTTAAGATTTATATAGTTGAATAAAAAAAATGTTTAATTCTAAAGTTTTGAATATTTAAGATTTATATAATTGAATAAATAAATATCTTTTATAGTTTATCAGGTGTAAAAAACTTATATTGTTAATTCTAACTATATACACATTAAAACAAACTATCTTCTCATTTTTTTCTCTCTATGTTCATCTTCATTAAATTAAAAAATATATATTTTTAACTTAATGTTTTATTAGAATCCAATTATTATTTTAATTCTCTTAATCAATGCTTATTTTTCTATTAAATTTTTTCCTTCTTCATTAATAAAATAAACTTTCATTAAGCAATATCTGAAATATATTATTATAGCATTTGCAATATAATCACTAAATGTTTTATGTTATATTTTGAAAGACTGCGTATGCATAGTGCGCGATGCAAACTTGTATAAATAATTTTCACGTCAAGATTTCAAACACGGATCATTAGGGAACAATTAATATTTTGAAACTGTAACAAATTCTCTAAAAAATTAACTCCTTCGTGCTTTTGGTTTCCACTCAACATATTTTCTTTTTTTTTCCCCTTAGCCCAAGAATATCCTCTCACCAAATTAGAGAAGTAATGATTCTATCAAAATAAATGAGGTAGAAAGTTCTATTATAAATTAAAAGGCGATGTCAATAATATTATCTCAATGACATTGCAAAACAACCATGGTTGTCAGGGTCGGGAGTCAGATCATAGGATTGTACGATCCTACTATTCTAGAATCCTGAATTGACCCGAATCGCATATAGGATCGTTTATTGGTAGAATCATTGTAGGATTGGGAGTCAAATCGTAGGACTATATAGAATCATTGTAGAATCGAGATCCTCTAATGATCGTACATATCCACTAAAATATGACATTTGAGCTGTAAAATTCACTCTAAATATGATAAATAGGCCAAGTACACACATATTTAGCTCATTTGAACAAAAGACATTAGGCTAAGTACACACATTTTTCTTTTTCTACTTCTCTTTGTTTCCTTTTTCTTCTCTCTAACTCTTCTAAGCTCAAGATCAAATCAACATTAATTATTTTGGATAGTAAAATCCATTAATTTCATTTTTTTTATTCTTTCTTCTCTCTCTCCCCCCCTCTCTCCCCTTTTTATTTATTTATTTATTTCTTTCTTTCATCTTCCCTCTATTTATTATTCATGTTTCATTATTTCTATTTCTATTATTCAATAATTTGTTTTATTATTTGTGTTAAATTATTATATGTTGCAATAACGCATGTATAGAATCAATTTCATTGGGTTGTAGCTTAATCTTAGACTATTAATTTGAGCATTGAATTTGACTTAGATAATTTTATATGCTAATATATTTAATTGTCAAGGTAGAGGTGCACACCAAAGTAAAGTAAGACATAATTTTTTTTAAAAAGCTTAATTTTATATTAATTTCTGGTAAAAAAATTTTAAAAAGATAAAACCAATAGAAGTTAAAAACTTTTCTCATTATACGTCATAATGTTCATAATAGAACTAACGTTTCTTTGCATAATTGGTATTAGTTTTACATTTATTTCTTTTATATTTAAGATTGAATTGAACTAAGAAACACAAAAAACAAAGAAGAACAAGTAGCAATTGTGAGTCTGTGACGCCTTAATAATGACAACTTCTTATTGTTGATATAAAAGCGGAAGACAAGTTTCCTTTAACATTTTATGTTTTACATTGTGTCTTATGATTAAATATATAATAAAATATTTATTTTGTGATTAAATATTTTTAAAAAATGGGAAGCTTCAACAGAAAACCTCCCTCTTATGAAAATGTACTCATTTAAATTTGACACACGAACTACTTCAACTCTGCTCAATGAGAAATGGAGAAATGAAAACATAAGATTCTTATAAATGGTTTTATTGCAGAAGGTAAACCTTTTAAGCTTAACTTATCTTTTAATAATTTAACTCTACTTTGATTTTTTTAGTTCTAATATCATTGATTTAATATCTGAACAAACCAGGCAGCCAAATCTTCAACCAAACCATGCATGGATATTCAGATCTGAATTCAAGCAGAACATGATGCATGTACTGTTAGAGTTTTTTGTTAATCAGTTTGTTAATAATTCCTATTCTTTAGGGATCAGTTATTTGTGTTTTTGACTAATTCCTTTTACCACGTTTTAGGTGTTGCAAACGTGAGTTATCTTTGTAAAAGGCTATATAAGCCTGCAGCTTGTTATCAATAAAATAAGAACTTTGCATTGAAGCTTGTGTGTTGCAATTTCTTCTGAGTGTTCTCAACAATTGGTATCAGAGCCTCATAACAGGGGCCTGATTGTGAGTGTGTGGAAAGAAATTGCAGTTTTCTTTCAAGAGTAAGGGAGTGACGCAGAATGGCAGAGAGCAACAGTAGCGGTTTTGCGCAGCCGGCTATTCCCAGATTTGACGGATACTACGACCATTGGGCCATGTTGATGGAGAACTTTCTCCGTTCCAAGGAATATTGGGATCTCATAGAGAATGGGATTTCGGTGGTGGTGACACAAGGGACTGAGCCAAGATCTGACCAGGCAGAAAAACAACACAAATTGATCGAGGGGCAGAAGCTGAAGGACTTAAAGGTAAAGAATTACCTTTTTCAAGCTATAGATCGGAATATCATGGAGACTATACTTGACAAAGACACATCAAAGAGTATTTGGGACTCCATGAAACAGAAATACCAAGGCTCCACCAAGGTGAAGAGGGCACAGTTGCAAGCACTTCGGAGGGACTTTGAGACACTCTACATGAAGGAAGGCGAGACGGTTGATAATTTCTTTGCTCGTACTCTCACTATAGCCAACAAAATGAAGGCTCAGGGTGAGACAATGAGCCAAACCATCATCAATGAGAAAGTTTTGAGGTCCATGACTTCAAAATTTGATTATGTGGTTTGCTCCATTGAAGAATCCAATGATCTGAACACACTGACCATTGACGAGCTGCAGAGTAGTTTGCTGGTCCATGAACAAAGAATGAATGGTCATCGAGGAGAGGAGCAGGTTCTCAAGGTCACTCATGAAAACAACAGTAGCAGAGGTCGAGGTCGAGGGGTGTTCAGAGGAAGAGGAAGAGGTCGTGGCAGACAACCTCTCAACAAGGCCACTATCGAGTGCTTTAAGTGTCACAAATTAGGACACTTTCAGTATGAATGTCCCAGTTGGGAGAATGGAGCCAACTACGCCGAGCTAGATGAAGGAGAAGAGCTTCTATTAATGTCCTATGTCGAGCTTAACCACGCTAAGAGAGAAGAGGTATGGTTCCTCGATTCAGGATGTAGTAATCATATGAGTGGGAATAAAGAATGGTTCTCGGATTTGGATGTTCAATTCAGGCATACTGTGAAACTAGGCAACAATGCAAGGATGACAGTTGTGGGGAAAGGAAACATTCGTATGCAAGTGAATGGACTCACTCAGGTAATTTCTGAGGTTTATTATATTCCTGAGTTGAAAAATAACCTGTTAAGTATGGGACAGCTTCAAGAAAAGGGTGTGGCAATTCTGATTCAACATGGGGAGTGCAAAGTTTTTCATCCTAGTAAGGGTCTAATTATTCAGTCCAAAATGAGCGCGAACAGGATGTTTGTTGTGCTCGCAGCAATGATGTCTCAAGCTACTACTTGTTTTCAAGCTATGACAGAAAATGAGAGTTATTTATGGCACTGCAGATTCGGACATTTGAGCTTTAAAGGGTTGAGAACCCTTCAATCTAAACAGATGGTTAGTGGTTTGCCTTCTCTTCATACTCCTGCAAAGTTATGCACAGCGTGTATGGTTGGAAAGCAACACCGGGAATCCATTCCAAAAAGAAGTCTATGGAGGGCGTCACAAAAGCTGGAGCTGGTACATGCCGATATATGTGGCCCCATAAAACCTGCTTCAAACAGCAACAAGAGGTATTTCTTGAGTTTTATTGATGACTTTAGTCGTAAGACTTGGATTTACTTCTTGAATGAAAAATCAGAAGCTTTTACCATGTTTAGAAGTTATAAGGCTTGTGTTGAAAAGGAAACAGGTGCCTCCCTTAAATGTTTGAGGACTGACAGAGGTGGTGAGTTCACCTCAAATGAGTTTGATGAATTTTGTAAGGCAAATGGCATAACCAGGCAATTAACCACAGCCTATACTCCTCAGCAAAACGGAGTTGCTGAGAGGAAGAATAGGACTGTGATGAATTTGGTGCGTTGTATGCTCAATGAGAAGCAGGTTCCAAAGGCTTTCTGGCCAGAAGCTGTGAGATGGTGTGTCCATGTCCTCAACAGGTGTCCTACTTTAGCCTTGCAAAATAAAACTCCAGAGGAAGCATGGAATGATATGAAGCCTACAGTAGAGTATTTCAGAATTTTTGGGTGCTTGGCTCATGTGCACGTACCAGACCAGAAAGAATCAAGTTGGATGACAAAAGCATTCAGTGTGTTTTATTGGGTGTGAGCGATGAGTCGAAAGCTTATAGATTGTTTGATCCGGTCTCTAAGAAGATAATTGTGAGTAGGGACGTTGTTTTTGAGGAGAATGAGGGCTGGAATTGGAACATGAGCAGGGAAGAAATGACTTCGGATGTGTTAGAGTGGGGTGATAGTGAAGAAGAAGAAGATGATGAAGCTGAGAATGATAGAGAACTTGGAGCAGAAGGTAACGAGCATGAAGAAGTTGGCTCAAATGGCACAACTGGAGCTGGTTCAAGTGGCAGTAGCTCACCTTCCAGTACGTCACATGATGAGAATTCCACGGGTCCAGTTGAAGGGAGGGTAAGACGAGTTCCACTTTGGATGCAAGATTATGAAACCGGCGAGGGTTTGTCAGAAGAAGAAGACTTGAGTGCCATGATGATTCTCACAGAAGCTGATCCCATTACCTTCGAGGAAGCAGTGAAGAGCAAGAAATGGAGAGATGCCATGAATGCAGAGATTGAGGCTATTGAACGTAATAAAACATGGAATCTGACTATCTTACCTGAAGGAGTGAAGACCATTGGAGTGAAGTGGGTTTTCAAAACAAAACTCAATGAAAGTGGTGAGATAGACAAGTACAAGGCTAGACTTGTGGCAAAGGGATATGCACAGCAATATGGGATTGATTACACAGAAGTTTATGCTCCAGTTGCCAGACTAGATACCATACGTTTGGTAATTGCCCTAGCAGCTCAAGAAGGTTGGAGTCTTTTTCAGCTTGATGTAAAGAGCGCATTTCTGCATGGAGAGCTTAGTGAGGAATTGTTCGTCCACCAGCCTCAAGGATATGAGAAGAAGGGCGAGGAACACAAGGTTTATAAGCTGAATAAGGCACTGTATGGCCTCAAACAAGCTCCACGAGCTTGGCACAGCAAAATTGAGGCTTATTTTGCTAAAGAAGGTTTCGAAAAGTGTCATTGTGAACACACCCTATTCACAAAGTGGAAGGAAGGAGGTAATCTCTTAATTGTCAGTCTTTATGTTGATGATTTAATTTTTACTGGGAATGACAAGAGCATGTGTGAAGAGTTTAAGAAGTCAATGATGTTAGAATTTGACATGTCTGACTTGGGAAAAATGAGATATTTTCTGGGGGTTGAAGTACTACAAAATTCTGATGGGATTTATGTGTGTCAAAGAAAGTATGCTCATGAAGTTTTAGAAAGATTTGGAATGGACAGAAGCAACTTGGTAAAGAACCCCATAGTTCCAGGTTGCAAATTGTCAAAGGACGTGAAGGGAGCTAAGGTTGATGAGAGTGTGTTTAAGCAGGTGGTTGGCAGTCTTATGTATTTAACTGCAACCAGACCTGACTTGATGTATGGTGTGAGCCTTATCAGTAGGTTCATGTCGTGCCCTACAGAGCAACACTGGTTGGCAGCGAAAAGATTACTTAGATATTTGAAAGGAACGACTAATCTGGGGATTTTCTACAAGAAAGGAGGTTGTAAGCAACTCATAGCCTATTCAGATAGTGATTTTGCTGGAGATGTAGATGATCGCAAGAGTACTTCGGGGTACGTATTCATGTTTGGTTCTGGAGCAATGTCTTGGTCATCCAAAAAACAACCTGTGGTTAGTTTATCCACCACTGAAGCAGAATACATCGCTGCTGCCTCATGTGCTTGTCAATGTGTTTGGTTAAGAAGAGTTTTAGAGAAGCTTGGTTATGTGCAGGAGAAATGCACTACAATTCTGTGTGATAACAGTTCAACTATAAAACTCTCCAAGAATCCAATTCTTCACGGCAGAAGCAAGCACATTGACATCAGGTTCCATTTTCTTCGTGAATTGGTAAGAGATGGTGTGGTTGATCTGAGTCATTGTCATACTCAAGACCAGGTAGCTGACATTATGACAAAGCCACTCAGGTTGGAGGTGTTCGTGAAGCTTCGTAGCTTGATGGGCGTGTGTGAAGTTCCTAATGTAAACTGAATGCATTCTGCATATAGTTTAAGGGAGGGTTTGTTAGAGTTTTTTGTTAATCAGTTTGTTAATAATTCCTATTCTTTAGGGATCAGTTATTTGTGTTTTTGACTAATTCCTTTTACCACGTTTTAGGTGTTGCAAACGTGAGTTATCTTTGTAAAAGGCTATATAAGCCTGCAGCTTGTTATCAATAAAATAAGAACTTTGCATTGAAGCTTGTGTGTTGCAATTTCTTCTGAGTGTTCTCAACCCTTCCGAGGTGCCGCATGGGTATCATGTCGGTCATGACAATATGCCCGTGACAATTTGGTATCAGAGCAGGGTTAATAAGAGGGCGAATTCGAAAATCATGATCAGGGATTCTCACGAGGTGAGGGTGGCGAAGCACCGGCTCTTACCCTGACATGACCACATGGGTAGCCTCCAGGGTGGTTGGTTGGTATCGACAGGTCGACCGTAAAACATGTTCTGAGGTACACTTACGTGCCACGTTACCCCCTAGGTAATGGTCGTTGGACACGCGTAGGTGGCAAGCGTGTTGGTTCGAGGTACTAGTGCAAGACGCACAGGGTGAAGAACAACCGGTAAAATTGCCCAGAGAAAGATGGTATCAGAGCAGAAGCAAGATTGCACGAACCTCGTGGTGAGCTAGTGCAAGATTGCACGATCATGGGGAGGATATTGGATACAAGTTGACCCGAGCAGTATCCGATAAGTGGGTAGATGGTTCCGAGTAGTGGTTAGGACTACTGGCCGTCAGTGTTGCCAACTCGTATGTGATGGCAGCATGTGGCAGACTTGCTTGAGCATCAGAGGGATGGTGGCACGCTGCTTGTTCTCAGGGTGAAGACGTGATGTCGAGGGACTAGAGTTCAAGGTTATTTCTTCCTGGGTGAAGACGTTGGTCGAGGTACTGGAAGGAATGAAGTGGGGTAGCACTCAACATAGGTGTTACTCCAGTTCGTGGCTTGTTCGAGGGACTAGTGCGGGCAGAAGCACAGGGTGAAGAACCATCGTCGTGATGATGGCCAGCACGGAGGTGCGTGGGTTCGAGGGACTAGTGTAAGAAGACGCGCAGGGTGAAGAACAGTCTTAGTGGAAGCACAGAGGTGCGAGGGAGAGCTACATCAAGTAAATGCTAGCTCGTCCCAAAAATGGAGCCCCAAGGTAGATAACTATCGTTAGAGTTAAGAGGAGTGGTTCTTCGTGCAGAGAAGTTGAACCACGAGTTGGGGTGCGACAATCAGAAGGTGCGCATAGAGATGCCAGAGAGAGGATCCGTCTGGAAGGTGCATCAGAAGACAAACTCAGTGATTGTGTCGATGAAGGGCATCGACCATTTAAGTGGGGTAGTTTGTCACGGTCATGTCAAGACATGCACCGTCACTTAAGAAGAGGGTCCGTGAAGTTTGGTCTCAATCGGAGGTGGCAATCTCGTAAATATGGCCCAGTATGATTGGCCTCACATTTTGATGTTTCCATTTGGAAACAAGCCTAAAGCTTAACATCTACCTTGAGGGGGAGGAGTAGTTGTCCAACTCTCCCTTATGGCCAACTCTTGGCCATGCATTGGACACTCCCTTGGCGCAACCCAAGGGGCCGGCTACCATCATCCTGAAGGGGGTAATGGTAGTTCCCATAGCATTCGGGTAGGTTATGGGACACTGTTATCGTGCTAGCAGTGCGGGGTTCACCGATACGCAGGGCTGGGTATCTAACACTAGTATGCCACCCGCTATCGAGTTGAACGCATTGAGCTATCTCTAGCCTACGTGCTAGAGTGTGCTTGTGGGGATACTCACGAGTGAGTTATCCGTGAAGCTTATTGGTATTGCATGGTTCGGGGCGACACCGTGCTAGAGATGCTATCGAGGGTACCTCTTTCGTTTTAAGGTATTACCTAAACTCTGTTTAGCAACAATATATAAAAACCTACTTAGATGAAAATACTATAAATACAAATAAATATTCGCACAATAATTCACACAATAAGAGCTTAATCCGCGGTTAGTTTTTACATATTTATCAACAACTATCAAGATGGAAATAAAACACAAGCATGCGCATGTAGAATTAATATGCCCCTACCCTTTCTTCACCCAGAATGGAGGGCAAAATGCCCTCGGAGTAGTAACTAACTCCCACTACGATCAAGAAATCCTCCATGAACAACCAAAATACAGACAGTAGTCATGAATTTTCTATTTCAACTATTACAACAGAAACTAACTGCAGATCTGAGACACAAATGCAGATGGCTATATCAAGAAAATTTGCCACATTACAGATCAAGCCACAAGAACCTCGTTCTAATCAATAACCACATGCACATCATGCAATGCAGGTAAAAGCAATAAACAAGAAGTAATCTCAAAAGCTAAGAAAAGGCATCAAGGAAACCATCACATCTCCACAAAATCAAAACCAAAACAAAACGAAGAACTTACCGATGGTTGGGATAGTGGTCACGATCTCGCCAAGCTTCAGCTTGTACAGGATCGTCGTTTTACCGGCGGCGTCGAGTCCGACCATCAGAATCCTCATCTCCTTCTTCGCGAACAATCGACTGAAGAGCTTCGTGAATGTCAGCCCCATTGTTGTTGTTGCGGTTCTTCAGAATCAGCAGATCTGAAACAAAAATCAAACGATAAATTAAGAACATGAAACAGATATTGTGGAAATCGTAGAAGAGAGAAATTAGGGTTCCTTTCTTGAAAAATCGCTTCTCGCTTACGAGTTAGCAGTTGGATCTGACCTCCAAATGCAGATCAGAGAGAACGAGGACGAAAGAGGCAAGCTTGAGTTCTGACTATTATAGGACAGATGTTGAGCATGTGCATAGCACGTGAGCTTCAAATGGGGTAGTTTTGGTGTGGTGTACCATCAAGTTAGATCCACTGTTTCTGGTTATCTTTCAGTCATTTGTTTCGAGATCTTGAGCGTTCGACATGTCATATAATGTAAATGCAAGTTTTTTTTGGTACCGGTAGGTGGGCCCAATGACATGATTACCCTTGAAAAAAAAAATTATTTCACAAATGTCATTCATAAAAAAAAATTGTCAGTATTGCCTTAATTTACTGTTCATAACCCAGTCAGCGTTCCAAACAAGCGCCACGTCGGCGCGGAGGTGACATTTTTTTTAAGTGAAGGGAAGGCATCTTTTTCAAAAGACGTCTTTCCTTTATAGTATTTTTTTTAAAGTGAAGGAAAAGCGTCTTTTGAAAAGACGCCTTCCCCTCACAATTTTATTTAATTTTTAACTTGAAGGGAAGGAAAAGACGCCTTCCCTTCGTTATTTTTTTTAACATGAAAATGGGTGACTAAATTACCTTCAGTTAATGAATTGGTAACAGGTACCTCACTGGCAAGCTTTTCTTGGCTCTCTATGTGTGTAATTTTCATACTCTCACCCAGATTAACTGCTTCAGCATTCTGCATCAGAGAGTTCATGTCAAAAAGAAAATCAGAACAAAATCCAATTCTATGCTAAGAGAAACACTTGAAACTACGGTTTTCTGATATGATGTTACCTCATCTTTTGAACTTTCATTTTCTGTGGTATTATACAAACTGAGTTCGTTGGCCTTACTCCCTGTATCATGGACTTCGTCAATGTTCTTTATTTGTTCCTCTTTCTTCTGAGTATCCTTTTGCCTTTCTACAGTGGCGCCAACATCATCTTTGTCCATTGTTTCCACTGTCAAGTTGTCCTAATTTTTTTTTTAAGGGTAATCATGTCATTGGGCCCCGGTAGGTGTCCATGCCCCTTTACGATATGCTAATCCTTTTTGAAATTTATAGGGTAAAGACACATTTTTCAACAAGAGATGAATGAATGCGGGCTTAAAGTTGTGATAAGTCTGTCAATCGCATATTGTAGTTCGCTCCTCAAATTAATGAACCAACCTCATGTTGGTAATTTATTATTAGTTAGTTATTCAGTTAAATAACTATAACTTCTTCAAATTTAAGTCATGTTTGATAACTAAATTCTTTTTTTTAATAATTGTTTGATTGTACATAAAAAAATATTTTTTTACAATCTTATAATGTAAAAAAAAACTTAATAATAAAAATTTTTATAAAATATATACACGAATATAATCAATAATATTAAAAAAAAATGAGAAAATTAAATTATCTCACCTTTACATATGAAAAAATTTTGGAGAAAAATTAAGAGATTGAGAAAAATTTTCTCTAGAAAATATTGACAATCAAACGCATTTCTTTATATTCTTGAGAAAATAACAATGTTTTCACTAATCAAACAAGGCCTAATAGTATAAAGACAATTTTTCATGAAATTTTTTTTTCAACCCTAAACTGAAAAAATTATGATGAAAAAATAGTGAGGTCGAAAAAATCTTTTAAATTTTTTTTCTTATCTTTTTTGTCAACCAAACATTAGAAAATAAAATTCTTCTTATTAATGTATTGGAAGAAACTATAATATTTGACGAAAGTAAGGGTTTGTTTAGAGCTAAAAAAAATATATTCAATAATCTTTCTACATGCGTTGGCAAGCATGCTTCTTGCCATAACTATTTAATTTGAAGGATGTGCTTAACATGCAAATATTACATTAATTTTGAAGAAAAAATATTTTTGGAGTATACACCAATTACTATGATTTTCAAATATAAATAATTTTTTAACTTCAAACATTAAATAAATAATGTTGGCTTGGTTGAATCTCTACATCCCTAATTATATTCTATAAAATAAATTCAAGATTATTATTTCAATCCACACACAAGTCGTAACAAATATTCATAATACTTACATCAAAAGCTATATATACATCAATGAATCTTTTTACCTTAACGGTGGTTGCTTCTTACAGAATTCATTCTTTTTTGTTTTCTTTTAAGAGCTTTTACACTTCTTTCCATCAATCAGTCTTTATCCTCAGCTTGCTCAAGATGTCCGACCATGATACTAATTCGCAGAATCCTCAGCTAAAAGGTTATGTTAGTCCACATAGTTAAAAACAACTAGAGATTAGATACCAATTGTGATTAGTCTCACAAGGACTCAAAACTCTTACATGGGAATACCAAGTTAAACAAAGAAGTTTGAACTTTGAATAAAGTAAAAGAAAAGAAAGAAAATGGCAATTGAGAAAAGATCAGATCCTCTGGTACTAGGATTGGAATTAACATACATCTCAATATAAATATACCATTCAGTGAAATTATACATTTTTACCCACTTCCCCCTTCTCTAAATAAAAAACATCCTTTGTAGTCTCTAGCATTACTACAGCCCTCTACAAAATTGCAATTAGAACTCGCCCTATTCAGAAATAGTACATGCTCGTCGACTTTGATCGATTCTCACCATTTAAGTTAAATGTGCAAAATAATGAGGAATGAGAAGAAACGTCACCATATACTTCAGAATTGATATCAAGCTTCTGCAACCTCAGCCTCAGCTTCTTCTTCAGTGGCTGAGATCAAAGACACTGACTGGATCTTGCCAGCATGATCCAGCCTCATCAAAATAACACCCCTGGAAATAGGACAGAATTAAGAAGAAAACGATTACCACAAAGAATGAAACAAGCCATCATGGTTGTAAACCTGTGAGTAACTAATATTATAGACTCATTCTTTGGTTAGTCGAGGTGTAATTGATGGAAGTAATCAACAAAGCATTGTTCCATCATGTTCTTGACAAAATATAAGCATGCCATGATTACAATCAAGGAAAACAATGGTTGACAAAACAAATCTCGAAAAATATAGAAACCCGTCTCTCACATTTACCTAGCAAAGCGCGATTGTATAGAGACATCTTGAACCTTTATGCGGTTGACTGTCCCACTCTGACTTACCAGAACTACTTGTTCATCACTTTTACCATCTTCTGTGGAGTAAATTAGGAGGTTGTGAAATTAAATGCATGGCAAGTTCAAGTAGAATTGTAGAAATTAAGAAACGGGCCTCAAATGACTCGAGACATGGTAGTACCTGCCAATGAATACCCCACCACGAAGACTGCGGCAAGGCGATCTTCCGGGGGAAGCTATAAGAACAAAAACGATTATACATGTTAGAGCCAATTTTAAAAGAATTTCCAGTTGAGTATAGTGGCCATGAAAGACAACAGAAGCAACACACCTTGTAACCTATCAAACCAACTCTATTTAGAGGTGACAACCGGAAGCTGCTAAGAGGGACCCGCTTTCCCAGACCACTTTCAGACACAAATAGCAACCATGGGGCACCAAGATCTTTAATCCTGTGGAGCCAGAAAAAAAGGAAGATTTTTATGAGAAAACATCAGTTGCACAAAAATAATGTAGACAGCCATAGTATAAAAGTTGTGAAATGGCTAGAAATCAGTGCAGATAGGTGAGAGAAGTACAACTGAGTTAAAACCAAACCAGGTCCAAGAACAAAAACTAGCATGGACTTCAATATCAAGACATGACTCAAGTCCAAGGTCTTCAATGGAAACTTAGGTCAAGTAATTAAAAAGTTTATTCAGGTGTTGCTCAGAAGTGGATGATATTCAAAACTATGATCTTGCAAATGTCATAATTTCATTTGATGTGAAGAGTAAACCATTGTTGATTCAATTATTTTCAATATTAGAGCATGATGCATTATTCTGGAAAACGTTTATATTAAATATAAACATTCACTCGCTTTGAAAAATATATTGTCACATCACATGTATATCATGTAAGAATATGCATACAAAACAAGAGAAAAGAAAAGTAAAGAATCTAAGGACAAACAAGCAAACATATTTTTTAAGACCCAAGAATGAATAAGCAGGCCAAAAGAGCATCAAATCCAATTTGACATTGGTCAGGCCAACAAGGGAATTTTAGAAGCACTTAACATTAGCAAAATCCTTAAAAAAAATCACACATGTACCAGAACTGTAACACAGAAGTGGCAATGATAAAGAGTCTACAAGTGAAAATTGTTTACCGGTTTTCTGATGCCCTTTGCAAGTTTTTCCTCATTGCTGCAGGTATTATGCCCATGCATGCCATCTTGTCCCCTCCTTTTAGTCGCATTGCAACTGAACCCCTCGTATTTCTTCCAAGAGCTCGAAGCTGAACATAATAGTTGAAAGAAAATGGTGACAGACAGCACAATGGTGAGCTTTAATCCAAATTGTAAATTTTCAAAGCATACAAGAGTAGTTTTCTTGAGAATTTAAGCTCATAGGTAGAGCTAGCTGACCATTTGAAATGGAACACATTACTAAACATTCCCTTTTCATTTCTTCTTTTTTATTTTTCTTGTGTGACCTGTTACTTTCTCAAGATTTTATAAGCTTTTGAATTTCAACCATTGTGAAATGGAAACTCTGTTTTGAAACAGAAATAAGAGAAATGACCTAGTGAGCAATACCAAGGAACAATTGGAATTGACTGTATTGGATCAAGGCTTCTATTCTTGCATTCTTTCAGACCTCAAATCTTTTACTTTGCCACTTCAGCGTTCAAATAGAATAAATTTGTCAGTAATACATCATGTTAGATCCTTATATTCTTCGGGTTTTGATAAAACTCTTTTTTTTTTTTTTTTTAAACAAGAAACGAAATTTAAATTGAATTAACTATAATTGCTATACAAGAATATACACTCGGACCGTTTCGATTCTATAATGCAAAACTATCCAAAATTGGTTTCCAAAATTAGTTTTCTTGAGAATTTAAGCTCATAGGTAGAGCTAGCTGACCATTTGAAATGGAACACATTACTAAACATTCCCTTTTCATTTCTTCTTTTTTATTTTTCTTGTGTGACCTGTTACTTTCTCAAGATTTTATAAGCTTTTGAATTTCAACCATTGTGAAATGGAAACTCTGTTTTGAAACAGAAATAAGAGAAATGACCTAGTGAGCAATACCAAGGAACAATTGGAATTGACTGTATTGGATCAAGGCTTCTATTCTTGCATTCTTTCAGACCTCAAATCTTTTACTTTGCCACTTCAGCGTTCAAATAGAATAAATTTGTCAGTAATACATCATGTTAGATCCTTATATTCTTCGGGTTTTGATAAAACTCTTTTTTTTTTTTTTTAAACAAGAAACGAAATTTAAATTGAATTAACTATAATTGCTATACAAGAATATACACTCGGACCGTTTCGATTCTATAATGCAAAACTATCCAAAATTGGTTTCCATCCCCTCAACCACTCCCCCAAGGACCCAAAAAGAAGCTAAAAAGAAGGAATTTTCCCAAACAGCCCCAATTTCCTACACTTGGTCATAAAAAATGCGAGAGTTCCTTTCTTTCCATATAGACCAGATTACTGCAAAGACAACAACATGCCAGTGATCTCTAAGACATCTTGGCAAGACGGAATCTTTCGGAAAGGCGCATAAAGCAGGATCATTGGGAAGCCTCTCCCACTAAAGAAGGACTTCCCATCTCTTCCACACACCTTAAGAGAACTCACAGTCCACAAAGATGTTGATTAGTTTCCCCACTAGCCTTGCACAAACAACAACAATTCAGGAAGAGGGTCCAATTCTTAAAACGCCTTTGGAGTATATCCGTACACTTCAACTTGTCATGAGCAATAGTCCATCTCAAAAATTTGGCTTTTGAAGTAACATGAGTTTTCCAGATGAAATCGTGAGGGAAATTGGCAAGAATCGGACTAGATTCATGGTTAGAACAAGATGAAGGAAAGATTTTGAAGAGAACTCCCCCAATGATTCTAAAGGCCAAGACACTCTATCACTCTCATTCGATAAATGAACTCCCTCAAGAATCTTAAGAAGGGATGAGGCTTCTACACACTCTCTATTAGAGGGATCCCTTCTAAGGTGAAGACATCAAGAAGGCCTACCTCCTACACTGCCCTCCAAGTTAACCAAGAAGTCACATATAGGTGGTTAGGTTTAGATGATAACCTGTAAATATTTGGAAACAATTCACTGAACATGGTTGTACCACACCAAGTATCCTCCCAAAATTTAAAATTGGCCCCATTACCCACTTTGAGCCAAACAATAGCAGAGAAAATCGGATAAAGGGAATGGATGAACTTCCAAGGGCTACGATGAACACCCTATATTTTTATAAGATACCTTCATTAGTTACCTACAAAATTATTACAGATATTCCATATGAATCTCACTGCAGATATTTAGGAAGCATTAGAAAAGTACAGAAAAGACACTAGTTTATCATCTATTGGTTGCAACCAAAAAGTATGGAGTAAAAGAACTTACAGTCTCACATGAACTCAAAATAACCATTCCATTCTGAGAAGCCATAGTGATCAGGTCCTCATTTGTGCAGCATCGGACCCATTTCAGCTCATCACCAGGAACCTATCAATTTGAGATTTAGAATTTTGATTTGACAATAATTATAGAAACAAGAAATGACGGAGAAAAGTATCAACCAGCTGAATTGCTATAATCCCTATAGATCTGATTGCTGAGAAATAGTTCAAAGACACCTTCTTTATATACCCCTTCGCAGTAAGCATTACAAGATACTGATCTCCAGCAAATTCACTGACAGGAATTATCGAAGTTATTTTCTCCCCATCGGCCAAAGATAATATCTGGTCAAACAAAAGAAAAGAAAAAAATAAAAGGAAGGTGTTAAATATCAAACAAGGTCAACTTGGGACCAAAAAGAAATGCATCTGCAAGACAGAATACCTGAACAAGAGGTGTGCCAGCAGCAGTCCGGGAGCATTCTGGGATTTTATAGGCACGAGCAGAGTACACTACTCCCCTATCACTGAATACGAAGTTCCTTCTCAGTACTGGTGTCACAAACAAAATAATATTGAATCCTAGAGTAGCTAGTTCATCGTTTATTAAACAGCTACTTGAGTTTGATTCGAGTTTGAATTAAACATAAGCACATGTTGCTTGAGTAACTGAGTTTGGTTAAGTCAATATTTACCAGACTTTAACTTTTATTACTTAGCTACACCAAAATAGAACATGAAGCTGGTTCGATCAGATGTGCTTTCTATATTGGGTTTTGTTTTTGGTGTTTGAAGGATTGCTTCAATTTAATTTTTGCCAAGTTTAATTGGTTGTCCGGACATGCTATAAACCCTAGTTAGATCAAAAGAATATGTTTTATGGCTTGTGGACTAGAGTGCGTTAGTTTTAGTTTCAAGGTCACGAGGTCTTAACTCTTTCTGTGGACTAGAGTGTCTCAATAAAACCCATAAATTTCAGAATGTAATTGCAGTTATAGCTTGCAACAAATGTATTACAAATTCTAATGTAATCCAACTGATAGCAAAAAAAAGTTCAAATTGAAAATTTTCCAAATGGTTGCACCCCAAGTGTCAAATGCCAATCAAATTTTCTAAAACACACAAGCCATCCTCATGTAATTTTCATGCAAATTATAATCCTTTTTTTTTCTTGAAACCGGACCTCATTAAAAATGTCTCCATAACAGACAGTGAAAATGGACCAGATAGAGGCTAAGGTGCTTCCAAATCAAATTGAGCTGCTGGAGCTTGACATTTACGCTAAGTCAAGTAAATTTGACTTTCACTAAAGCTGTGTTTGGTTTGTAATTAAAAAACATGGATATAATCTGAAAATAAAAATTCAGAAAATGACTTTTTATTGTTTTCTGAAAACAGGTTGTTTCCTAGGTAAATTTTTTTAAAAACAGTTTTCAAATTCGACCAACCAAACAGGTTTTTTGTGTTTTCAAATTTTCAGATACAGAATCTGTATCCAAATCATAAACCAAATGGAGCCTAAAGCTTTCATTTTGTTCAGTTATCATAATTCAAATCATGCCAAAAGGAAAATGGAAATAAAATTAATCAACAGCTGGTCACACACACAGAGGTCATCACTACTTATGATTAATAGATAACTACCTGAAGTAAAGGACATGGTCATGGGCATGACAAACAAGGAATTCAGACATTGTGTCATTTACTCTCATTGTCCCAACAGATTTTCCAATTGTTCCTCGATTTTGAAGATTAAAAGTGCTAGGCTTCATGCGCTTTAGGTATCCTTTTTCGCTAAGTGCCTAAAAATGCAATACAACATCATACATCATTTCATCAATAACAAAAGTAATAGCAACACAAACAAATAAAACATATTACGAAGAAAATGTTTTGCCACTAGAAATAACGTAGGTTCATACCAAAAGCATTTCTTCATTTGGGATGACATCTATTTCCTCCAATAAACCACTCTCACTCTCCTCCAAGATTGAACGTCTTGAAGTTGCAAATTTGCTCTTCAGCTCAATTGCTTCTTGTTCTACCAACTAACAAGACACAAAAAGATAAGGAACAGTTTATGTAATGATAAAAGAAAAACTGGTTGATGCTTTCCAAGTAAAAAATGGAACAACTATGTTGGCAGCATCCTCATCCATGTATCAAGAAAATGAATTGGAAAAAAACGAAAAAAAAAAAACGTTTGGGAAAAAAAAGGTGTCACTAGAAGCAGATCCTGTTGCATTAAAACCAATTAATACAGCAATACAAGAAATGGACAATGTATGCCAGTAACAAAAGAAATGCATAATCTAATGAAACCAGGAACAATTGTGATAGGTGGAGTGTTTGCAGCTGGAGTAAGTGCAGCCACAAGGTGAACCATAGAAGCAATTACGAAAAACCTGTGGAAATTATCATGTTGATCAATATAGTAGCGGATCTCATGTAGTTGGGAAAAGGCTTCATTGAGTTGAGTTGATCAACATAGTGTCGCACGAGTAGGAATAGTACTGTTTTCCCTTTTTAGGTTGGGGGAAAAAAGCAAAAATCGCACCTCAAGTTTTGCTGTTGCAGTGTGAAATCAAGAAATAGACAAGCTGAGTTTCAATTAATTTTTTGTTGGACATTTTCACACTTAATAAACAACTCCAAAATTTTCAAAAAGTCTGTCAAACATTAAATCATGGAGAAAGAAAGTGATAAAGAAGAGGGACTTGTTTAACGATCAGCACTTCTTTCTGCATGATATTTTACTTTGAAAGATGGAAAGAAAGCTATAGTGTGTGGAACCATACATCACAAACGAAGATATTTTACTCTGAAAGATGGAAAGAAAGCTATAGTGTGTGGAACCATACATCACAAACGAGTTTCAAAATATTCATCTTGCAGGAAAAATCTGAACGAAGAATTGAGTTAGTGTGGCTTACTCTGAAAGGGAAAGGCACTACACATTATGAAGGGCCACTCACAAGTCACAACCATTTATTTACATTATTTAGCAACATAGAACTCCAAACACTGTGAGTAGGGGACCAGAATATATGTAAGCTATAACCCATGGGTAGCTGCAGTTTTAACACATATAAAACTACTCTCGTGTTGCAGGAAAGAAGCAACATGTAGCTAAATCTCCAATCCTGGTGCCACAAGACTAAATCCAACAATAAAGAAATCATTCAAACTGTAACAGATAAAGTTGCAATCTTCTGGAAAACATTTACCTGCAATATCTGTTTTTTGCTTGCTAAGAGTTCATTTAACTTGGAAATCTGTTCCGTCAACACTTTACCTTCATCAACAAACTTTTTACTCTGCATGGTAATAGACGAAGGAATTATAGTATGCATATAACATTGATAACTAATCAGTGACACCAGAAACTAATTTATCAAGAATTATGCACCTCAAGAGAAGTAAGTTTTCTCAAGGTTATATCCAATAAAGCTTCAGCTTGTTTCTCAGACAAACCATACTCTGCAAATGGAGGAAAAAACTCAATTAGTCTATCCATGCAATCGCTGTTCAGAATGCTCAAGGCTTGGCATTGATGATCTTAACCTAACTCTTATTTAGCATAGATAATTAAGTCAAACCCATGCTTGCATCCTGATTCCTGCTAATATTGACCTTGATGTTCATAGACTTATTATTTAGAATTGAATTTATTATTTTCACATATAAAAGGGTAGTCTGGTGCACGATTCTCCCACCTAAGTGGGGTTCCAGGGAAGGGTCAGACCATTTTAGGTCTATTGCATGCAACCTTACCCTACATTGCAAGAGGTTGTTCCCACGGCTCGAACTCGAGACCACCTGGTCAAACGGCAACAACTATTCACACACACACACACACACACACACACACACACACACACACACACACACATATATATATATATATATGTTAAATGTGTATGCTAGCAAATGCTTCAGCAATGAACTGTCCATGCGCTGGCATTCAAAAATCGGTTTGCTAAAGATCCAACAGATAATACTTACAGCTGAAAGAAACAAAAATGTCCAAAATAAATGCAACCTAGGACTCGGATGCAGTTTGATACGAGGTATTAAAATTCAACTTCACAATAAATTTAAGCATTTAGATCTAGTACAAGTTTACTAAGTGGCAAGTGTTGATCAGTTTTTAAAATATGATGCTGAGTAACCACATCAATATGATGGGATATTTTATACCAGCATTATTGGGAAAAAATGTTACTGCACAACGGTGAAGACTGCTAGGCAAGTAGGCAGTCTTAGACTAGTGCAGGAATTAGTAGGGTAGCCAGTTTTAATAAATGAATTCTGCACAAAGAGGGAAGAAGATATAGGTAACATCTAGCAGCTTACTTGGACCACCAGGAACTTACCATTTCTGAAATCTATAAGATAAGATGAACCAACTGGTTCAGGCCCTTCAGGGCTCCTTAGTAGGCAGCGCCAATGCAAAGGAGTGATCTTGAACTGCTAAGTTGAAACTCTAAATATTCTCTTCAGAATGAATCAAATGATGTAGAGATGAACATTATGAGAGGATCTATGGTTATGCAACTATTGCAAGCTACTTCAACATACCAATAGGCTATAGCTTTTGCTCTTTCAAATTAATTTGTTGATGCAGATATGTTAAACCATATGCAAGAAGATATTCCATGGTGTGTTTTACTTCTCGATGATATAGTGATAAATGAAGAAACTAAACTCGAAGTAAATGCTAAGCTAGAGGTTTGAAGGAACGCTCAAGAATCTAAAGGGTTCAAGATTATTAGGACTAATACTAAATATATTACATCAAAAGTAGATTTTAATTTTTTAATTTTTAATTTTTTTTTGAGATCATGGGTATCAAGGACCCCACTCCCTACTAATCTCATGGTGTCAAATACAACCAATAGTACTGGTGGCCAATAAATGGTGGGAGACATAGACTTGAGCCTGAGGCCTCTCCCTAAAGTGGATTTTAGGTGCACCTAACTACTCTGCCAACCTTTCTTGGTTATTGGAAGTAGAAATATAAAGTGAAGATTGAAAGCCAAGAAATACCAAGGAATGAAAATTATATGCATTTGGGACCCATTATATATCATAATATCAAGAACGGGGAAAAAGTTGGGGATGTGAAACCATAGAGTTAAAGCAAGAGGGATCAAGTAGAGGAGTACTTTTGAAATATCTTATGATCGATGCATTCCATTGAAGTTAAAAGGAAAATTTTGTACAACTATTATTAGGCAGCCATGTTCTATGGAACATAATGGCAGGCTGCTTAGGTACTAAAGAAGCATCACGTTAACCAATTAAGTGTAACAACAATGTGAATGTTAAAATGTATATGTGGTAAAATATTGAAAGATAAAATTAGAAATGAGGATGTTCAAGAAATGGAAAAAGTAGCCTCAATTGAAGATGCCCTGTTTGGGAGAGCTTTTGTAATAGCACTTTTCCGATAAGTGATTCTACCAAAACCGCTTTTGGGAAAAGTTGGTTTCTTCCAGCTTCTTCTAAAAGCTAAAAATTGCTTTTCTCCACCACAGTTTAGTTGGAAGCAAGTGGTACCAAACACTCCCAAAAGTGCTTTTACTCCAAACACACTTTGGAAAAGCTCTCCCAAATGGGGCCAAAATGAGAGAAAATCAATTAAGGAGGCTTGACAAACTAAATGAAAACCTTTGGATATGCTAATTAGGAAGAGTGATCTATTAACAATTGATGGTAATGGTAAAGGTAAAAGAAGACAAAAAATAACATGGACCGAGATAATTAAGAAAAATAGAACCCCCTATATATTAAATGTCGACTTAGCCCTTAGTAGAGGGAAACGGACGAATCAAATTCATGTACCCTATCCATGTAGTTGGCAAAAGGCTTTGTTAAGATGAATTGAGATATTTTAAACGATCCACCCCTCCAACAACCAATAACTAAATTCAAACATTTCAGATTAACACAAAACATTGAATCAAAAATACCAAGGTCTAGTGTGATTAACTAGAATATTCAGAATAAAATATAATTGCAACCAATAATCAGAAATCAACTAAACCTTGCACTTTGCTAGCACAAAAGTAAATTGGGTTAACAAAACCACCTAACAAACAAGAATTAAAAATTCAACTTCGCCTTAGACTTCGATCATTTGAGAATTAGAACTAATTTGGTTCTGTTTAATTCAACATGGAGATTTTTCTTGTAAAAATTCGTCAAACTAGAGAAGTTTAAAGAACTTTTGCATAGATGCTAAAATATCTAGATTTATTGTAATAAATGCTAAAAGATAATGTAAATACACTTTTGATACACGATAATATCCATAAATGAACTAATAAAGTTAATCCAGTTAACTAATATGATGAAATTTGTAATGGTAACTTCTAGTCTTGATCAATTTTCAGTGTTTTAATTTTTTATTTTGTGGTGGCTTGCTCTTAGACCATGTAATTCGCTAGTTTCATATTCTACTTTACTTAATTTATTAGGTTATTATAGAGTTGTAGTGCTTTTTCATCTTGTTACAGGGGATTTAAAATTAGAAACTTGGCTTTGGAAACTCTTGCAATATATTTGTAAGGGTTTTTTTTTTTTCTCATTTTTGCTTTCTTTCTTTCTTTATTGTTGTTTTTTTTATTCCTTTCTTCTTTTTTCCACAAGTCATATCCCATAAAATTGCATAATTTGTTAGCTTGTTATTAGATTATTTTTTTTTGGTGATATTGCTATGTTGGTTGGTGAAATAAAAAGAGATGTTACATAGCTTTTGGTTAATCTTTTGCATTTTGTTGATGAACTAAAATATCTTGACCTCTTTGTCAAATTTTACCAAATTTCGTCGAATTTTGTATCAATTTTTTGCATTTTCTAATTGAAAATTTAAACTTTTATCAAAGTTTATCAAATTTCGTTAAATATTCGAAACAACCTCACAATTTTAATTTGACAAATTTGATATTGAAAAAAAAATCAGCAAATTTTGTTGACTTATCATACCATGCTAGTTAAGGAACTAATAGGGCCTCAAACTGCAAACCAAATTTGGAACAATGTTGAGGAGCTTGAATATAAGTTCCAACGTCAAAAATAGAGATTATATCAAGTTGATGTATGACTTATAATAAGAGTGATATTTACTAAAGTAATCCTAGGAAGAACAAAATCATACCAAACTAATTATAATTATAGAACATGGTAGCTTAGAAACTAACAACCTAGGAAGATAAAAGAAACAATGAAATGTAAAAGTACTAAGAAATCAAATCAGATGAAGCGTTGAAAGTACAACACCTACTTTCAAGTGGAAAAGCATAAAGATGTCTACCTTTCCTCAAAGCAGCCGAAGCCATCGTATTATTTGAGCTTTCCCTAATAATTTGTATCACACCATCAACATTTTGAAGTCCCACAATGATACCCTGAGGACATGCCATCAATTTGTTGTCACAAAATAAGTGCCAAACATTTCACACATTCAATGCACCATATTGGACACCGTGTAACGTACCTCTACTGTGTGTTTTCTTTCTTGAGCATGAGAAAGCTTGAACCTTGCACGCCTTTCAATAACAGAGCATCTAAAATCTAAGAAAGCCTGAAAAAAATGTGAAATGCTTCGTATAAGAAATCTAAGATGCTTTATTTTACAAACAGAATGAGAAAAAATAAAAGAGAAAATATCAATTCTTGCCCATATTTCGTTCATCTATTAACAATATGGACAAGAAAATGCTAAAAAAATCACAAATTAAAAAACTACTATGAGAAAATGCTCTACATAACTGGCTCAATATGATACTGTTTCAGTAATACTTGTATAATTGAATAATTACATCAGTAAGACAGCCATACTAGCTCACCTTCAAGTTTTAAAATTTCCTTCTTGTGCACAACAACACTAACGGTTCTTGTATTGTTGTATGGAGGTTTGTATTGCCAAGTATAGGAGTTTCATTTCTCCTTGTTCACTCATTTATATCACAGGAATTTTTCACAAAACAGTTGGAGGAGATTTTATGCCAACTTTTCAAACTAATGCAACATTTCCAAATGTAGCAAACCACCTCATCCCTCAGTCTAGCACAAGAAGCAAGTTACATCTTCTGTAAACATGAAAGACAAAAGTCCGCAAATAGGAGGTGAATATTACCCACTAAAGATGATGGTAGTCATTGTGTGTGTCCCCAGACTCCCCACGTCAAAACGGTTTCTAAAAGAATGTTTGAGACGTAAACAGTTGCACCTCCTTAAAACCATTCAAAATTCACCAAGTGGCAAGTAGTTGGTCATTAACCAATAGGAAGAACCCAGCTCAAAGATAATGTAAGCACTCATTTGCGTTTATGTTGATGGTTTCTAGAAGTACATCTAGAAGAATAATGCTCATCAAATACTGCCACCCAGGCTAGCAGTTATTAGTTAATCTCAATTAGTGTTGTCAAGGCAATGCCTAAGCAATGACTAGTCCATCGCCTAGGCAATTTGCAACTAAATCTCCTACGCCATATTTAAGGTAGGCAATGGGGCTCTTTGAAATTTTAAAGTTGTGTTAGATAACTGACAACCAACGTAAAACTTTGTCAAATTAAATAACACAAATCTACTAAATCAAACAACGCAAAGGGCTAAGATGTCCCTTGAAATGTCAACTTAGCCCTAGATAGAGTGGAGTGGAGGAAGCAAATTCATGTAGCCAACCCACGTACCTAGGAAAAGACTTAGTTGAATTGAATTGAATAATAACTTTCAATTTTGATCTTATATTTTCATGCGCAAGTTATCCTTTTCTTTTCCTATTTTATAATTTTGATTTTCAATTTTATTTTCGTTGTATTACTGCAAATATTTTCCTCCTTGTCAAAGCTATCACATTGATCATGCCTGTTAAATTGCTACACTTTCACTATATACCAAGTTGCCCTATTTATCTAATACATTTTTATGGTTTTTAATTTGTAGACATAAAAATGTAGAATATAAAATATAGTTAATGTTTTATAACTCAAGATATGACTCATATTGTGGAATATGTATCTAATTACATATACAGGGTCATTTATATATAAAAACTAATTAATTATTTAATTAAGGGGTTGCAAATAAATATTAGAGGGCAGCTAAATAAACCACAAAAAAACACTCGTTACACCACAAGAAACCACCAATTTTGACTTTCAATAATACCCTCATGTAATTGTACCAAAATGCCCCCGTTTTTTTTTTTTTTTTCCAATTTCGTCATGGGTTCGATCTTGCGTGACCGAACCAGAATGTATCCGTTCGGTCATACAGACCAAACCTATAACTATTGGTTTGGTTTGTATGACCGAACCATCCATTTTTATTTTTTTTTTGTCTTTTAAATACATGAAAAGAAAAATTGTACAGTTCGGTCGGCGATGACAGAACCCAAAACATAAGGTTCTGTCGTCTCCGACCGAACCACCGCAATCGGTTTGGTATCACAGGTCTGAATCGATCGTGGTCCAGTTCTTTCCAGGGTGATTTTTTCGGACACCCAACGACGTTTTTTCGCGAACAAAAATACCAAAACACACCATTTTAACAACAAATCTCTTATCGATTTAGTATTTTTGTTCGCGAAACTTCGAATCGCAGCTGTTTTTCGTGTCGAAAAAAACAATACAAAATCCACCAACCATCGATTTTCCCGCTAAAGATGAGATAGTAGCAAGGAAGTAAGTGATTTTGAGGGTTTTGAATGTAGTGATTTATGATTTTTGGGAATATGTTTGAAATTTGTAAGGTAGGGTTGGGTTGGAGGAGATAAATTTGTTTGAAATTATGAGAAGGGTATTTAGAGAAGTTCAATGTGGTAAGGATAGCATTTCTTCAGATTTCTGTGGTACGAATAGAATGTGGTGGAAATAGTCTTTTTTTATGGTTTATTTAGCTGCCCTCTAAATATTATTTGCAAGGCCTAGACTCGCGTAGGCGATACCTAGGCATCACGTCACCTAAATGGGTTCAATTGCCAAGGCATTTCCATGATGCCTTGACCACTATTCAAAATATCGAACTAATTAGCCGAAATTCGGCGAATTAATTTGATTTTCTGAACCATCGAAGTGCGAAGTGGATGTAATAGAAAAAAATACAAATATTTGCTGAAAATTTTGATAAAATTCAATAAACTTCGACAAAAGTTAAAATTTTCAATTAGAAAATGCAAAAATTCAACATATAATTTGATGAAATTCGATAGAGACAAAGACGTAAGCATGTGTTATTTCATCAATAAAAAATTAAAAAAATACCAATAATTATGCATTAGTTTTAATTTTATCAACCAATATAACAATATAAAAAAATATCTAACAAGCTCACAAATCCTGTAATTTTATGGGATATAACTTGTGGAAAAAATAAGAAAAGAAGCAAGTAAAAAAAGAAAGAAAGAAAGAAAAAATAAATGAGACAAAAACTTAAAAATACATTGAAAGAGTTTCCAAAACCATTTTCTTTTGGTTAAATTCTTACAAAATAAGATGAAAAAGCAATATATTTGAATAATAAACTAATAAATTAGGCAATATGGAATGTCAAACTAGCAAGTATATGGTTAAGAAGCAAGCAACCATAAAATTGAAAATCACAAAATATAGAAAAGGAATTAAGATGAAAAACCACCATTTCAAATTCAACAACCTACTTAAAAAGATTGATTTTGTTAGGTCATTTATGGATTTTTTATGCATTAAAAGTGTCTATTTATATTAGTTTTTAGCTTAAATTATATGTAAAAATTCTCTAAACTTCTCTAATTTAGCGAATTTTTACAAAAATTCTCCAAGTCGAATTAAACTTCCCCGAATTAATTTCGATTTTCAAGAGACTAATAAAGTCTAGGGTGAAGTCAAATTTTCAATCCTTGTCCTTGACAATCATGGTCTCAATCCAATTGAGAAGCTCCAAGTTAGACAAGATCAAAGAAACAAAATCTGAATGAATAGAACAAATGGCTCTGGCATAGTGTTTGTTAACTCTATTTAGCCTCAACTTCTACTTTGAAAATGAACCTCTATTTGTAGTAAGGTTCAAGCTCTAATAGAATAAGCCAAATTTTTTTGTTTATTGTTGTAGAGGTAGAAAAAATAAAATATTCACCTAAAAAATATTATTTTATTATCCTCTATTTTTTTTAGAGGTTACAAGTAGAGTTAACAAACACAACATAAGATACCAACGATAGTAGAGTTGTGGAATAGGGAAAGACTTTTCAAACCTTCTCAAGAGGAAACCAGGGGAGAAACCTTAAAAAGATGCTCTTTCCAAACAAAAGAATCCCACAATATAGAAAACAATTGCAATCAATCCGTTCAATAGGTAGATGAAGAATGTAAATACATTTTTTTCAATTTAATCTTTCAAAATATCAATCTCTCAGTGTCTAAATAATACTATTCAATATCATATTTGCTAATTTAAACCCATTCTTAAAGGTCATCCTAGGGATTGATCTGCTCCAAGCATGCATTGAGCCATTAGCCAAAACTCATTGGAACATCAAGCTTGGAACCATCAATGCAGAAAATTTAAAGAAATTAAAATTTCCACAATACAACAGACAAATTTGAAGAATAAAAACAGCCTACCTGAAGCATCTCTTTCAAACCCATGAGCTTTGGTTGTCCGTCAAGGATACTGGAACAATTAAATATAAATGGAAACATTAATCGCACCAAAGGGGACAGAGAAAACAAAATCAAAGAATTTACAAACAAAAAATTAAAAAATAGCTTATCTACAAATGATAACTTGACAGTCAAAAACTACTAAAAGCAGTCCAAGTATTAGTCCTTGGCATGATCTCTTTCAATGTCAAGAGTGAATAGAGATGAATTGCAGAAATTTAGTTATTTGGTATATTTATCGAGGCTAAGTGATAGAGATGAGCTCCATTTGTGTTTAATGATTGAAACATAACTTGGGCATATAACATATCTCCAAATAAAGGAGGTACACAAGCAGAGTTAAGAGTCATATTCCCAATTTATTATTGCCACATTAAATTGAGATTATTGTGTTTATTCTCTTTGATTGCTCTCAAGCTATCTTAATTAACTTGACAAAAGAAAGGATTTCCAAATACTGGCAACAAAGGAGGCGGCCATTTGGGTATTGTGGGGTGGGTGGATCTACAACTTCATTGTTTACTACTAGTTGTGCTACATGACTTCCTTCTTTAAAATACAGCTCTCCTAACGAAGTTTAGACTTTAGACCTCTCATATATTAAATATATATTAGGCTGGCTATGATATATGGAATAGAGTGTGGGGCAATAAAGAAACATGTAAACAAATTAAGTGTAACAGAAATGCGCATCTTAAGATGGATATGTGGTAAACTTCAAAAGATAGAATTGGAAATGAATATATACAAGAAATGGTAGGAGTAGCCCCAATTGAAGATAAAACGAGAGAAAACAAATTAAGGTGGTTTGGACATATACGACGAAGACCTTTAAATGCTCCAATTAGGAAGAGTGATCTTTTAATAATCCACGATAACGATAAAGGTAGAGGCAAACCTAAAATAATATGGACAAATAATTAAGAAAGATATAACTGTTGTAATCTAAATGTCAACTTAGCCCTGGATAAAGCGGTGCGGAGGAAGCAAATTCATGTAGTGACCCCATGTAGTTGGAGAAAGGTTTAGTTGAGTATAAATAAAAAATATACTAGTGGTGCTACATCTACTTCCTTGTTCAATCATTTAGGTACCTTAGCCTTGGTTTCAATGATTCTACACCCACTCCTAGTAGTTCTAAGATGTCTAAGTCAAAGGCATTTAATAACATGGAACCTATTCTCTCCTCTACATACATGTTCTTTAATGGGGAAAGACTGAAAAAATAGTTTACTCCTCCCATTTTTATATTTCTACTAAGAGAAATCTTTGTGCCTTTGAAGCCTTGCCTAAAAAAAGAAGCAAAAATGAGCATTAAATTTAGCATATAATTGTAGAAGCCAACAGTTGATCTAAGCCAAAAATACTGTCGATTGCATCATCTACATTCCATCATTTGAGATCCACAACTCATTTGAAACCAAAAGCATTGAATTGGTCTAACTTGTCACAATGAGGTTTACTCGAGTATTCCAAATGGGCCAGCAGGATCTCACTGTCATATTTGTATCTAGGGAGAGATGTTTGCTTATTTTTTTCTTAATAAGATAAAGATGCAAACAGGATACTTGATCCTTAAAATATTATGAAGTCTTAAATCTGCATTATTTCCTTGAGATTGTACTACATGCTAGCCATTCCAAGTGCTTGTCTATATATCAGATGTCAATGACCACAGATGCCAAAATCAAGGATTCAGATTAATTATTCCAGTCCACTATCAATATTTGATAATATGAGGAGGTAAGGCTACACATATCATCCCTTCCCCTAGACTCTGCAATTGTGGGAACTTCATGTATAGGGTACATCCTTTCTTATCAATATTTGATATCATACACATTCAGGTTTAAACAATAATTAGACACTATTCCAACTTATAAAGATCTGTAGGAAGAAGTCAACAAGAATTAAACATTATCTGATCTACACCAAGTCCAACAACATAAAGACAACACACATGTTATGTCCACAAAACTACTCACCCCACCATGTTGCAGCTAAAGCTAGACTGAAGAGCTGTAAGGCGATAAAGATTGTTGAGAACTATAGATGAATCTGTTCCCCTCTTAAGCTGAAAAAAGGATGAAAAAAAAATCAAACTAAAAAAAATCTAAACTGTCACCAAATTTTGTGTATGCAATGGCTAGTATAGCCACCTTAAGACACCATAAAACTACAATAACATAATAGAGTTACGCACCTCTATGACAATACGCATGCCAGTACGATCACTCTCATCTCGAATATCACTAATGCCTTCTATGCTCTGCATGGATACACCAAAGAACGGAGGATCTAATTGCATGCAGAAAATTAAACTTGCTAGCAAGCCTAGCAACAATAGGGTTCATTTTATGACTTACAAGAAGACCTTTTAGTTTGAATAGAAAAACTCACTTGAATTTTACCATGAAATGAGAGAGTATCAAATCATGCCATCTCCCACCACTCCATGAAATAATAATTTTTTAACCAAGAGTAGTAACAAGATAGGAAAAGTCCATGGTAGAATTAGAGCTATACATATATATTACATTGCACCGAGCACCTTCTTGCAAGCTATAGTTTGTGGCTACAGAGATGGCAAATGTGGTGGTGGTGCTCATTGTGTGGCAACAAAAATGGTTGAGATTGTGATAGTGGCAAATGAAGTGAAAATAGCGACAGTACAATGAAATAATGAAGCAATATGTATGCATATATGGTTGTAAGAATCCCAATTTGAATTTCTGAATCTTAAATTCACAATTCAAACCAAGCTAAAATGATTTGAATCCTTAACATGAATCCTAATGCTTCCGAATCCCATAGAGCATCCTAAAAGCTAGGAGAATCTCATGATTCGCAATTCAAGTCAAATGATGGTATACTTATGAAAGTAAAAAGGCATAAATTGTATATGTTAGATTTCAAGTTTCATGTATTTTATATTTGTTACGCCATTCTATATGATTGGCTATTATTAAATAGGACTTTTAGGCATGACATAAGATTTTGTGTGTGTGTGTATGTGGAGAGAGAGAGAGAGAGAGATTGTAAGGGATGTAGGAAGAATGAGAATAACATAGTCATCATTTTTATCAACATAAACTTCTTTTGATTATAGCATAATAGAGAAAGCACCCATTGTAGGGGATGTAGGAAGAATGAGAATAACATAGTCGTCATTTTTATCAACATAAACTTCTTTTGTTTATAGAATAATAGAGAAAGCACCCATTGTATTGTCATTTCTTTATTTTAATATATTGTCTCTTTTCCTCTTAAAAAAAATATAATAAAGAAAGCACCCATCGAAGTGGAAATAATTAATTTACTGCCAGAGTAATTAGTATTAGAATTGGTTATGTCATCACTCAATGTTCAGACTCAGTTATTTAGCTGAAACTCAAAAAGTATCATTCAGACTCATATTTTTCTTAAACACCTACCAATGAGACATTAATCTTTAAAGTAAATTGTAGGAACATCTAAAGATATCTAGGACTATTAGCTTTTAATTACACAGACACACACCAAAAAAAAACGAATGAGAGATACAATGGTGAAAAAAATCCCATGAAGCACAAAACACCTAATCTGTACTAGTACCTTATTTTCCACGAGTTCAGCAATTTTCTCCACTAATGCAGATTTGTTGGTCTGATAAGGTATCTGTATCATTTTCAAGATCAGAATAAGAAATCATACCTCCTACAACAAGAACCAGTTCAAATAAATATCAAAAGGATCCACCCAAGATATTGACCTCTTTAATGACAATGGCACTACGCTTAGTCTTAGAATCGAGCAATTCAACATCAGTCTTTCCTCTGACAATTATGCGCCCTTTTCCAGTTCGATATGCCTCTAAGACACTTCACACAGCATAAACATCAACTATCTTGATTCAATAAATCAATATGATTAACACTAATATAAATGTAAACCACAAGGGATAACTTCCCCGCCCCACACCCAAAAACAAAAAAAAGGAAGAGAAAACTATTAATAGGAGGAAAAGCAGTTTTATATTTTTACATACCCTCTGTTACCCATAATCAGTCCTCCGGTGGGAAAGTCAGGTGCAGGCATGCATTCCAACAATTCTTGGAGCTTTTTACACATTGAGGGATAGCATAGTTCCAAAATAATTAAATATTCAGCATAAAAATTACTGAAATTCACATCAGTAAAATAATAGTAATAATAATAAATGAGCATTATTAACACAGAGAAACAGTTAAGTTAAACAAACTCTATGTCAGTCCATGGAAAAGCAATAAATTTCATTACTTATCAGACAAGGAATTCCAAGTTGAATAACAGCAAGCAATTTTTTCTTCAATAGAAAACTCTAAAAACTGTTTTTGAAAAGATTGTTTTAAACTTTTCCCATAACGGTGAATCAAACGGGGATTAAACAACCTTAATCAACCACAAATTCCATCAAGAATGAAAACTCAAATACACACACACACACACATAGATATCCCATCAGATAGCGTACATTTGATAATCACTATAGTACCCACTTCCAAGAATTGTGGTGTCATATGCAGCAATTGCAGAATACACAAGCACAGATATTTTCAATGTCCGAAACCTGTTTCATATATTTCTAGTGATCACAAGGATTACAAGAAACCAAAAGAAAATAAATAAAGAAATGGTGGTACCGTGGCTTCTGGATTATGAATCAACACTGAAAGTGCATCCACTAACTCTCCAAGATTGTGAGGAGGAATGTTGGTCGCCATTCCAACCTAATCACATCATACACAAAAATAATGGATGTTAACTCATTTATCTAGGAAAAAGGGTACATGATCACTGAAAAGGAAACGAAGAAAAAGCAATAAGAGACTCAACCATGAAATATGAACATCCAAAAATTTTCAATTACAGATTACCGCAATACCAGAAGAACCATTCAACAAAAGAGTTGGGATCCGAGCTGGTAGAAGTGATGGTTCCTTCTGAGAATTATCAAAATTTGGAACAAAGTCTACCTGAAATGCAATAAAGCATACTTATACATATAAATCTGAAATGTTAAAGCAAATGAAACATGACTATTGATAAGAACACAGACCGTGTCTTGGTGTAGATCCTCCAAAAGCATTGCTTCTGTAAGTGCCTGCAAGTTTTTAGAGTCAAGACAATAAGTAAAAACAAGATATTCAAAACTCACATTTTATACCATCCAAGAACCTAATCAAGTCCAGTATTATCTTAACAAAGTTTAGGCACTTGGTTCACATAAATCTAGGTCCTATCTTGATCTTTGTCTAAGAGGACCTGCCTTTAATTGCACACTTTTGTTAATTTTTACCAACCACACTATTTTTAAATGAGTACTTAAAAGTATATATTACATCCCTTAAGTCAAACATAAAAAACCCTTAAAACATAGTGTAGGACTATCATCAATGAATTCAACTTCTGGACATTGTCTTTCCAACAAAGAGATAATATATGTGATTCACTTTCAAAAGTAATCAAATCTCCGTACTTCAGGTGTCAACAATTTTCTAACCTAATATAACAGTAGCGGCGGCAGCATAAAGCCATAGCCTAATTCCTAACCACTAGGGATGACTATGCAAATCATACTTGACTATATAAATTAGGACTATAGTCTATGTTAGGTTAGAGGCACCCATTTCTTTATTACAACTACAACTCAAGTCAATTGACCAAACTATCTGAACAGACTTTACCTAGTTTTGTTCATGATTGGTGCTACCCTAGCTCCAGTGAATGACGATCTTCCCAGTTTTATCCCTTTTGATTTTCCTAATCATCCTCTTTAGCATCCTTATTTCCACCAAACTTATTATTAGTTTTTATTTAATGGCCCATAATTCAATTTCATATAATAATATCATGGCTAGTCTTATGGTTTTTTCTACATTAACCATCTTGCTTAGTTTAGGGGCAATATCTTCCCAATAACTCCATTGATATGGGTGATTAACAAAGATAATGAAAATGATGATCACGATACCCTTCTTGATTACCAGCCCTAAGTACTCCCCTTTTTCATGGTATTTTTATTAAATAATAATATCTCAAGCTTCCAAAGGCATTTAAGGCATCAAGCAAATAGCTAAAAAGTGTGTGTAATAGGCCCATATTGCTCATGAGAGTAAAGTTTATGAGTTGCATTTTTAAGTCTTCCTTTAAGACTCTAACCACTATCGAAGCTTTTCCAAGAGCCCAAGGAACAAGAAAGCAAAATTGTGGTGAGCGGTCATCACAATGTAAATGTGACCTTTGAGAATAGATGGTCCAAAGGACAACTCAAATTCAAGTCCTAATATTTAGAGCTTTAAGACAATTGAGATAGGTTCTCAAACAACGCAAAACTTCGATTCCACTAGTTCCAATAAATGTTTTTATAGAAGAATCAAGAATCTCGCCAAATAAAAGCTAGAGAACCTATCATTTGAAGAAATTTTGATGTGTATGTATGCTTTTAGCACTAGAAACAAAGTATCACATTTTTTATTGGTATATAGGTTGTCAAAATGATTGTGTTGATCATCATTTAATAGAGTGATCAAGCTTATACAACAATAATAGTTGTTCAGAGAGGCCCCACATGGTAGTACTTATTGTTTATTGTTTCCATCTTTGATAATTTTACTAGAAAGTAGAAACTTCAAGCCATTCTAATTTTATTTAAATATGTGACAACTTATGAGATGTAAGTAATGAATTATTTGATCCACATTTAGCGTTTCCAGCATTGAATCATATACACGATACATCACAATTAGATGTTAGCAAAGAGAAGTCATCAAACAAGGAAAAATGAAAAATCATAGAAAATGACTACAATTACACCTCACAAACATCCAAAGCAGAATCTTCTTAAGGTTCTTCCAACAACACAGTCCCACCTTAAACACAAGCATCTTTTGGCCTGTGATTCAGATACGATGTTCTGTATCTGACAACTTGAAACCACAGGGAAGATATCTGGTTGGTTAAATCTATATTTAGTTTTTCCCAGTGTTTTCAAGGCTTCGCCTAGGCGGTCACCTGGGCTCCGTGCTAGGCAGGCAGTGGGGGTTTGTACAAATATTAAAAAAGTTTTGGGGGGTCTCTCTAATTTAAAAAAAAAAAAAAAAGCTTAAAAAACATAAACACCCCCTTTCTATAGTAAACCCTCAAATCTTTCTCTCCCTAAGCCTATCTTTTCCATTTGCTCCAACCAAGAAACGTCGTCGAAATCTCCAACAACCGTCGACGACCCTCCGGTGATAGATATTTTAGTTTTGTACTTTTGAACCTTTTGGATAATATGTTGTGGACATGATTTTAATTAATATGAAGTGTTTTTTTATCAATTTATGAAAATTTAACATTTATTATAGAATATAGTTAGATATATATAATTTTGTATATGAACTGTCCAGGGACCTGTAAATAATTAATTAATTATCTAGGAACCCATAAATAAATATTTTTCTTATGGCCTAGGCCATGTCTAGGTTTTGCCTAGGCTACACCTCGCCTAGATAGGGCAAATCGCCTAGACATCACCTTAGTGCCTTGAAAACACTGATTTTTCCAAGATTTTACTCAAAAAGCAGGCTATTTCCTGACAAAGATAAATAATTATTTTCCAAATTTTACTTTTGAATGGCTTTCCAGTTTTTAAATAACAAACCAAATGCAACCTCAGTTTTTCACCATTCCTTCTACTCACTCCTGTCCTAATGACTAAATCACAAATGATAGTTTTCAATTTGACAAATTAAAGCAAGAACTATAAATGAGAACATAGTCAAACCCACTTCCAGTCTGCACTCTGTATATCGCATTGCAGCAGGAGGATCTGCATCAATTGACCCAAAATTTCCATGCCCTTGAATAAGGGGGCAGCGCAGAGAGAAATCCTGCAGAATATTAGTTCCATGAGCGGTCAAAAATAAAATACAATCATAAGAGCAGAAAATTATACACAAAGATTTATATAAAAGGGCTTTTGCAAGAACTTCCAACATGAAAATTGAAACTTGAAATTTGTCCCACAATTTAATCTTGCTGGTCTTAGTCCCCATTAACTTACAAAGACCAGAAATGACCAAGATCCCTTCCCACATAAAATCACAAACTGCTCAAATAATTATAGTAGAAAAAATCACATTGATTTAGATGCAAGACCCAGATTTAGTATCATGACAACATCAACTCTAGCGGTCATATGATTGGTACACAAATTAAAATCAAAGGAGGGCAAGAGACATGAAGTTATATTAGAATTTAGAAAAAAAAAACCAAAAGTACAAGGAAAAAAAGAGGGAGGACAAGATATCCTCCTAGCAAAGAAAAAATCTGCAGATTACATCAAGTTGGCCCAACCACTTCACAAATCTGACAAATTATAACCTAGTAATAGTTTGCCTGAGGATTGAAATATTTAGTATATTTACCTGTGCCATTCTGACCAAAGTATCATAAACAGCACTGTCTCCATGTGGATGAAATTTCCCTAGAACCTGCAGAAAAAAAATAAATAGCATTCTATTAAGCAATAATTTAAAATTAAAAGTACCGATTTCTTGAAGTTCATACACTAACGCTGCAATACAATTAGAATTAGTCAATGATGAGAATGGAACTGCAAAATGCAAAAAATTATCAAACATGCAATGTGAAAGGAATTTGTATAGCTGGAACTTTCACCTCACCAACAACCCTAGCACATTTCTTGAATGGTTTTCGAGATGAGAGGCCTAATTCGTGCATTGCAAACCTGTACGAAAATTTTGAAGATGGAGCCAGTAAGTTGCTATATTTACAAAGATAGTTCATCGTATTCATAAACACTCCAATCAAGTAGTCTATGATTAACATTAGCTTTAACAGTATCAAGTACCACTCAAAGTGGAGTTTTAGATTACACTTACTCCAAAGAAAATCTGGGATTGAACAAGCAAAATGGGAAAAGTAATAGGTAACACGTGCTTAACCAACAGCTAAAATGAAGACATATATATATATATATATAGAGAGAGAGAGAGAGTGTACTTCTCTTTCCTTGAGTGAAAACTACATATTAAAAGATTCATAAAATCAGGCATATTCTACATTTTCATTATCTAATAGTGCAAAACATGCCAATTCACAAAAGTACATATGAAAATCCTAAAGTTACGGCAAATGCTGTTATAACAACATTTTTATATAGCATATAGATGAATTAAACATGTTTCATAATCATTTTATTCTTATGAGCATAAGAAGCTCTTCTTCTTTTTTTCTCCTTTGTAGGGAGTGCAATTTGTGCAAAAACTACAAAATGTAGCTTTAAAGTTCCGATCCAAAAATCACAAACACTATCACAGTAACCAAACAACCATAGAAATCCACAATTTTCCTATCATACTAATTACTAAACTATCAATTCTCATTTATCACCTCTAAACTACTGAAAAACTTACAGGATTCGACGATGCACAGGCTTCAATCCATCACGTACATCCGGCAACGCTCTACCGAGCAACACTGACATAGCATAAGCCATGTAAGCTTCCGTCGCCTCCTTGTGAAGCTCAATATGCACAATCTTTCCATCTCTACCATCCCTCTCTTTCAAAACCAAGCTTCCGTTCCCTTCGTCTCCTCCGTCTCTCTCCTCTCTCGCCGGCTCCTCTGTCCGCTTTGCTCTCACAGCTCGCACCGCTCGCCGAGGCGCGCCAGAGAGGAACCGAAACTCCGAGAAACCGCAAGAGCGTCGATTAATACTGACGAAGCTCGAAGTTAGATGAGACGAGAGGCGGTAACGGATGAGCGAAGATGCGGTGAAACCGAGTCTCGCTGAGAACGCCATTGTTGTTTGTTGTTTGTTGCTGGAAGATTGAGAGAGGATTTGAGTAGTTTTGAATGATCGAAAGGTTTCAGAACATCGCCATTAGAGGAGCTTTTGCTTCGGTTTTTCGAATCTCTGTAAGCGTAGAGTAGACTTTTGTGAGTGACAAAGTAGAAATTCTAAAACCCTAACCACTGGGCTTTGGTGGCGCGCGGACATTTGGGCAATATTTTCGAAAATATGGTCATCTTTAGACATTTGTAAGACGCGCGTTGATGCAACGTTCGACTAACGAGCTTATTTTAGCCGAGGAAATAAATAAAAAATACAAATATAAAAAAAATGTGAAATATATCTAATAAGATTTTTCTAAATTATTCTTCCTCTAAATATATATCTTTATCCATAATATTATCCAATTATTTTTTGTTCCCATCTCATAATACAAAGAGAATTTTATTTCATCTTGCTTATATAATAGCATATTAGTGCATCAAATGCAAGTAATTGAATGAATTTGATGAAAAAAAAGGGGGTCTTCTGTCTTATAAATAAATAATGTAGTCTTGGTAATTGTGGTACTAAGTATATTAGTGCATTTTTTAGGTGGGCTTACTTAGGGACCATTACATCATATAAAGGCATCCATTTAGATACATACTCTGGATTTAAAATTTATTGAGATTAAACACGATTACAGAATGAAAGCAATTCAATTTCATACACTATTCCCAGGCTCCAAGCCCTTATTTAGTTCACATCTTGAAAAACTGCACAAATCACATAACAAAAGACTGCAAAGAGAAGTTACTTCCTCATCATTGTAATTAAATTTGCCCATCTCTTCCACCAACTTCATTCTGGTGCAAGTCACACCAAGAAGAATCAGACACTTGAGAATGGTTTCTTGATCATTCCAACAAAGAATCCGTCACTTGGTACTAGATTTTTGACTTTTTTGTTTTGCCAAGTAAACTGAATTTCCACGAGAAACTCGCTTGGATAAGATGCGGTTCAGCTATCTGTTCAGAAGGTTGAATGCTGGTAGATCTCTCACACTGAACACATCTTCAAGTGCAAGCTCCCGCTCCAACTGTGCTCTTGTAGATTTCAAAACATCCTGGAAAGAAAGAAGGTAAACGAAGAGATGATCAGAAAACATAAGCGATTTTACCCTTATCATACATAGATTTTATGCGTAAGAAATAGATAGATCAGCAGTCAGTATAATCACATTGAATTCCATGTAAGAAGCGCGCTTAGCAAGCCACTGAGCGTCCATCATTTGAAATGCCACGCAGTACAAGTTATCAAAGGCCATTTCATCCTCTCCAAGCAAGTCTAGGAAACGGATTCCTGCCTCAGAAGTAGGCATACCTGAAAGCCAAAGCCCTGTAAATTTTCTTTCTCAGTAAAGTAAAGTTGAATTGCCGGTACTTCTACTTAAAATTTTGCAGTTTATGTTAGTTCATTGTAAATTGTATTAACAACCGAAGAAAATAAAAAAAGGGAAGTGATTAGTACTACACTACTTGATGAAAATTGTCAATCGTGGTGGAGTCCTTTCATGAGTTTTATTTACTTTTTTCGCTAATTCTTTTTATGAATGAAATGCTTGACTAGAGTTACAAATCTAACACAATAGATTGGAGCACTTCCATAGATTAATAAAATGGAATATTTGCATATATTTACTGATACAAGATTTTGCAAATAAATGGAGTATAAGCACCATATAGTCTTCACTAGTTTGGTGGGTCAGTGTGAATACTTCAGACTTCACAAGCAAAATAATTAACGTAACTTTACTATGTAACAGAGATGATAATTGGTTTGGCAGGAAATGCTATAAATTAATAATTATTTGTAAAGAGAAGATCCATCTAGGAAAGCAAAGTGTTTGGTGTTACCGCACATTTTATCACTGTTCATGCTCTAAGGAAGAACATTGTCCATTGGATCATGATGCATTGTTACAAACTAATTTTAATAAAATCTAAACTGCATTAGATTTGCAACTTTTTCTTTGTTTCCCTTTACCTGATTGCAGATCCAACATTTGAGCCAACATAAAAGATATATTGATCCCAGCTACGGCAAAGGGGTACTCCCATTCTGCTCTCCTCCCATCTTGCTTGTGCAATAATCTCTGGAATGATTCCTGCAAGAGGAACACCCACCAAATGGTCAAAAATAGATGTGTTTATGTCAGTATTCATGTCAAGAGCCCTAAACAGTAAATCTTCTAAATGTTTATTCATTAACAAAAGTCAAACTATGTGTTTCATCAACTATCAAACAAACCGGATATTTCTTGGCAAAAAAGATAAGATTCTCCAACGATATAAATCCACCACCCCTGAAAAAAAAAAGAGATGAAAATGTCAGACTCAAAATTAGCCATAACCATAGTCTAAACATGTAGCATTTCAGGCCATAGCCTTGTATACCTAAAATCAGTTGAAGGGTCAGGACCTTGCCAACCCATGTCCTTCCAAAGCTCTGTTTTGAGAGATGGGAGTTCCCTACCAGGATAGGCCAGCTCCCATAGTTGCTTGAGTGCATCCTAAAAGCAATTTTTATAAATTACAGCCCCACGGTACAGCACAGAAGCAAAATTTATATCAGCCTCCTATATGGCCAATACCAATAAAGTTGAGATCTTAGGATTAAATGATGCATAATGATCCATGTTCCAACCAAAACTTGTATTCACTGTTTTGGAGACCAACTAAAACCAGTCCTGACATGCCCATAATAATAATCTCTCTTCCATCAAGATGACTTTCAAACATAATCCAGACTGAATATTGTTAAATGCCACACTTATATATCATTATGCAGTCAACCTAATGATCCACACAAATCACATTTAAATAAATAATGTGTTTATCAAAAGTAATTGCATATACCTAAATATCAAGTACTAAATTAAGAATATGTATTACTGCAATTCAGCAACATATAAAGTATCAGTGTCCAGAATTTAATTCAATGTTCAATTATTCTTGGAAGAGGAATTATCCCGTACTGCAGTACCACAATACACAAGAAAATTGAACTATCTTAGTGATAGAACCAGAAATTTTTGTTTTTCTAGATGTTTTGTCATTTTTTATCAAATATTTTTCTTGATGTTTGTCATTCAATACAAAAGCACATGCCTTTTGGGCTAAATGAGCTCACTATTTGCTAAGCGCATAACTGCTCAAGAAATAATATAAGCACACATCCTTGATAACAACATGATAGAACATGATAGAAGTGCAGGATAAATGCTTACTTGATGTTCCATTAGAGAACCATCAAAAGGGACTTGTAACCTTTGCTGTAGCTTTCTCAATCGTTCTTCCTGAAAGAGTACCATAGTTGATAGTTGAGCAATAGGTAACTTGTTTTATGATAACTGTGTACCATTTTCTCAGTGTAGAAGTGCCTAATAATGCCAAGCAAGATACAAAGTGAAGTCCTACTGGAGAAGAAAACCTATAAAATAGAATGCGAAATTAATGCTGCATAGACACAGTTGCATTGGTTCTGTAAGGGAACGCATGTTTATTCCAACACTACATGAACACTTCTACCACATGACAATAGCTGATTTTTCTATCCTATGCCATCAAACTTGATTAAGTTTATTCAATTTTATATGTTAAAATGGCAAAAAGCAATCTCCCATGAAACTACTCAAATGTGCAAAGAATTTTGTTAATGATTTTTGAAACGAAAGATAGGAAATGAGACCCAAAAAAAACACAGTTGACTCAATGAACGAAATACCCAGAACAAGAACCGTAAGGCAACAACGACACATCCAGCTTATCTATTATGATGTAAAAAAACAAAAACAAAAATTATAACACATTTTAGCTTGGAAATCAGAGGCCATCAAGTCATACCACTCTTACCTGCAAAGGACTGAGGATGATATTTCTTTTCTCTAGTCCAGTGAAAGAAAAAGGTAAGAGCCTTCCAATAATTGATCCAGTTCCAAAGATGATGTTTGCTACAATACCAAAATGAGGTTATTAATTTAAGGTTGGACCACAATTCAATAATACTTTTGAGACTCACGCTAGCATTCTGTTATGAGGGGGATAAAATAGTATAAATATATGGTGTGGTCAATGGGTGTTTCACTAACTACATAGGCTAAGAAGTATGACGAGAAACGAAAGGATTCATTCTACTACTCCCAAATTAAAGAAGGCATATGCAATATGCATTGCCCAAGGCTCGCTATAGCAAGGTCTAGAACTAGGTCAATGTATAACCTTACCCCCAAAATCGCACTTTATAAAGAAGTTTCCATTTTCCATTCGATTCCTTGACCCTCAGGTCACAAAAGATGTCACTTACCTTGATCGTAAGGCTTACCCTTCTTCTAATACTCCCAAATCTAGTACACAATTTATGATAACAATGTAGCTCTTCATGGCATATGTGTCACTAGACCATGACAAAGACCAAACACTTACCCAACCATTGTGCCCATTGAGCAATCAATTGAGAGAATAGAAATGTCCAATGGAGATGTTCCTTTTTTCGTTCATCGTCCCACATCTCTCCATAATCATATCCCTATGAATAATAATACATATAAATCTGGGTATAAGATAGCTTTAACACATTTTATCTGATTGTTTGGTCAACTATATATAAAATACTATAAGGAAGACAAATAAAATATTAAAAAAAAAAAAAAAAAAAAACTTACCTTTGATGGCTTGCTATCATATTCGTAATTTTGTAGCAAAGGCTCATCCAATCCATCCAATCTTGATGTTTCCAAATGCTCATGCTTTCTCCCATCAACATCCCCATGATGGAGCCTTCTTCTTAGGGTTCTTGATGCCATGAGTTCAATTTTTGGGGATTCAATAAGGAGCCTGCAATCAATATAAAAGCATAAATCTTTCATTTTAGAAAAGAGAAAACAAAAGACAGCAAGAATTACGCACAGCATTTCATTTCAGGGAAATGCTGGAACTATTATGAATGGAAGTATCAAAGAAAAAAATTGTCTTGATTAATTGCATGGGTAAACATAACTTAGATAAAGCTGCACATATAAATGTTGAGAAAAAGCATACACTCAGTATATTTGCTTTAAAAAATTATAGGTTTGTCAAGTTTGGCTAGAGGATGTCCCACTTGTAGTCACGGATGTTGTGCTTGAGGAGGCACCTCCTCTTTCTTCTTCTTGAATGAGATCTATTTGCTTTCAAAAAAAAAAAGTCTAACCCTACAAATATACTAATGCGTGAGATGATGTTAGCACCATCTCTATCCTTACCCATATCGTTCAAGCAAAAAAAAAAATCTTATCCTTGGAAGATCAAACCTATAATTTTTGAAGCTCAAGCTTTGACGAATGCCATGATTTCCAAATTTAACATATTAGAAGTGAAGCAAAGCAAGCAATATAGGTTGACATGCCGTCTATCATCTAATATTCTCACTAGGAATTAATGGAAAGACTTTTATACTTTAATAGTTTGGCAACTGTCAAGTTTATCAAGGGATATCAAGTGGAGGGATTCATGTAGCCAACTCCATGTAATTGGGTAAAGGCTTAGTTGAATTTTTGATTTTTTCTTTGAACAAAATATACTCTCTCAGGTCTATCATCAGTATTCCTTTGATCTAAAGTATAGGTCAAAAATTTTATAGATCGAATATACTTCATTTCTTAACTATTGTACATTTGTTCCCACCTAATGAATTCAAGCCAATTAGCCAACAATATTCTTAATTGTTGTACATTTGTTCCTATGAATTAGAACTTAAACCTCTAGCACAAATAGAGGTAAGGATGTTCGTCCCACCGACCAATCCGACTAAATCAAGCTATATGGGTCGGGTTGTATATTAGATTGGGTTGGGTTGAGAAATTTGTAACCCGAGTAGTTTGGGTTGGGTAAGATTTTTACAAAAATATAACTTGTGTAGAACCACTCACACACACACACACACACACATATATGGTTGTAAATGGGTTGGGCCGGGTTGAGTTTTAGCCTAATTTTAGCTCGACCCGACCTCGTTCGAGTAAAGCAAAAGGCCACTCGAATCTGACCCGCCCAAATTAAACAATGGTACTACCCACCCGACTCAAATTTCAAGTCGGGTTGGCTGGGTATCGATAAATACCCTTAACCCATTTAAAATCTTATAGTAAGTGTTAGATTTAAACCAGATTTGATTAAAATCTCATAAAAGAATTTAACTCTAAAACTCCTATAGAGAAGAGATTTGGTTTTAAACAAACAATTTCAACTTCAGGGATGGCTACAAATGTAGTTGGCCCTCCCATCAACACGTGTTAAGATTGAAGAGGAGGTGAGCATGAAGGGAAGAAATGGTCATCAATTTATAGAGAGACTCCTCCTCTCCTCCCTTTTAGTCCCGGCAATGTGGGACTAAAAAGAGGAAGAGAGGAGCAACCCCTTCCTCCCCACTTGGGTTAATTTTTTTTTTATTTTTAACTTACCACTTGGATTAATTGGATCTTGTTTTGTAAATTCTAATATAAGTTGGATTGTATTTTGTATACAACTTATAAATTAAAAGACCATGTTATTTATAATATGCTTGTTTTTTCTTAAGTAATCGTATAAGAAATAATAAACAATTGTATAAAAATAATGCAATTGAATCAGCTTTAGATCCAAATACATTTAACGTTGAATTAATTTTGAGATAAAAGGGTAGCCCTTCGCTAGTTTTAAGTTTGGGTTAAACTTCATATTATAAAAGCAACCATAGACTACATTTAATCAAATATTTTGTTTTCCACTACTAATAGAATTCATGATATTTGGTGGTATTAAAATGAGTGGTTTATTTATTATTAAGCAAGGACTAAGGTGGTAACTCTGAAGTTGCTCCTGCTTTGCCTCACTAGATTTCAATCTTTTTTTCAGAGGAAACTCACTAGATCTCAATCACCATAAACATCAAGTTTTTATTATTGTTATGATCTCAAATGTAAGAATATTAGATATGTAATGAAACATTAATAAATAAAATTAAAAATTAGTGTATTCAATACATAGTAATAAGGGAACCAATTTTATGATCATGGAACATGCAACAAAACTAATTAAATGTTCTAATTTGGCAAATTAACACATTGACAATGTAAGGAGAAACAATGAAAAGAATCTAAAATAATACATATCAAGATAATTAAGAAAATTAAGCAAACTAGACAAAAATCAAAAATCAAGTTTTGCAAATTTTGCAAATTAAAACACAATTGCCTAATTTTTTAATTCACTCTATTCACTTATAAGTTGCGGGACAGGGGCATTTCATTCACCTATATTTAGTCCCACATGGGACTAAAAGGAGAGAACTCAGGGAGGGGTTGCTCCTCCTCACCCTCTTTTTAGTCCCACATCGGTGAGGATGGGAAGGAGCCTTGTAAATACCCCTGCACCTCCCCTCCCCTCCCCTCCCCAACCCAACACCTTTACCTTGTCGCTACAAAAGACAAAAGGGGTCTCTCATCGCTGTAGGGACCACTTTGCAAATTCAAAGCTTGTTTTTTTTAGATCAGGCTTGAATCCAATGATTGTTCGGTACGAAGCTACGCTATTAAAACTTCAACGCATCGAGCGAGAGTGAGGTTGTCTAGTTCCAAAACCAATGCAAGCAACCCTAAAGCGCATAGAAGGGATAATAGTACACTGGGAACTTCTTCCATAGTTTTTGCGTCCATCGTTCCACATTCCGATGAGGCCTCCCGTTATTTCCTCTCTGAGCGATGAATTGGATTTATTTATGACATGTAATTCAACATGTAGTGTATATTATATAGAATATGCAATAAATATTATAATATTTAAGATAAAGTTGGGCAGGTCGAGTTATAGTTGGGTTTCAATTTTTAAACCTGACCAAATGACCCGACTTGTGGGATCACTAGATTTGTGACTCGATTGACTCGACTAAAGGGTGAAAACCCGACCCAACCCGACTTTTTATGGTTGGGTCGGGTTGGGTGAGTCAGGTCAGCGGGTTGAGCTTACAGCCTACACACACACATACACACACACACACACACACATATAACTGATGAGCTTGACCCAACCCGAACTACTTTAAAATAATAATTACTATTCTATTCACTATTTTCATTATAGTCACTCACCTTAACAAACTTGTTTTAAATATCATAATGCAAATAGAATAAAAGAAACTTATTATAATATTCTCATTTGACTTTAAAATAATTTTATAAAATAACATTTAAAAATCCATGTATTAAGGATAGAACATGAGATTTTGGAATTCATAAATTGAGTAGACCAACCTAAGCAACCAACCCGAAGTCATTGCGTTGGGTTGGGTTAAAATCTCTTCGACCCGACTTGATTGGGTTGAGTTGGCATTTGGCAAAAACCCGAATGAACCAAACCCGTGAACAACCTTAGAGACAAGTTCATTTTAAAACAGAAGTAGAGGGCCATAGGCTAACTAGAGTTAACAAAACACCACCATAGTTTCATCAATGCATAATTAGCGTCTGAAGATTCCTTTCCTTTCCTCCACCTAAGTCTTATAGTACAAACTAATGTAAGATATGAGATGGGAGTCTTTCTTTAGCTTCTAGGCCGTTGAAATATCAATTGAAAGGTGAGAATTCCTTTTGTTTGGTCTATTTCATTCGACATAGATCATTTATTTTGACCCTTTTTTTGTATAAATATGTTGGGGTTACTCTAGCTAGTTGATATGCTAAGTTAGTATGTTGGATGAGACTATATTTATTGAAATCGCTTCGAATTCTATAGCAATTCTTACCATGTTTTACTTGTAGTATTTTTTTAATTTTTTTAATTGGGTGATACAACTGCAATTGGCTTTTTTTAAGCAATTACTGTTTTTTTGCCAGTTTGGTAAGTGTAGTTGTTCTACTTAAAATAAACAATTTAAGCATTTGGGAACAGTTGGTAACCCCTCAGCTTTTCTTTGTTGTTTCTGCTATTAAAGTTGTTTTACTATCATTTATGAAGGAAAAAAAAAAACTTACTGACTATTTCTCAAAATAGGTTTTCAATAGCTTATCTAAAAGCACTGTTTTAGAAAAAACACTTTTACATAAGCTACGAGCTTGAGCCATAAGTTGAAGATGCATTCAAAAAAAAATGATAACAAGAAACATCTAAAAAACAGACAATGATAAAAGTATTAAATACAAATTTATTAAAAACACAATGCTTTTGCAGCCAAAACACTCTATTGAACTCAATGCAAGATTACCAAGTAAACTATTATTTTTTTCCAACCAATTGCAACTGAAACTCAAAAAATTATTAGTCAAAAATACTCTATAAATTGCAATTGAAATCATCATAATACAATCAGAGAGAATTACAATACAAGTCCATCAACAAGTAGCAAATTACCATCCAAAAATAAGCAATAACAAAAAAAAAGCATAGTAATGCACATTTCTTACCGTAAATTTCCGTAATCTTCACAGAACCTGATACCTACAAAATGGGAAAAATTAGTCATCAATCGAGACAAGAACAGATTGAGGAGAAAGAGGAAGAACGAGAAGAAGAAGGGAAAGAAAGAAGAAGGCGAACCTTAGGTCGCCGTGACCGGTCGGATCCGGAGGTTGAATTGCCAGTCGCCGGTCGCCGGTCGCCAGAAGCTTCCTGCGAGCTGCGATTGAGAAATTGATGCCCTAGGGATAGGGTTTCGAACTTTCCCCTAAAATAGCCTGTTGTTCCCTTAGTTTCGAAGGTGGATTTTTTTTTTTTTTTTTTAAACGTGGAAGATTGGATTCAACTATTCTATAGTTTTTTCATTTTTCATTTTTTAACTATGAACTCGGAAGATTTGATTGGACAGAGCACATCGTCATCCGTACCTTTACTGTTTATCTTATAATATGTGACTGGGACGTTACAAAACTTACAAGCTTCACGTTCGCTTCTTTTCTTCCTCTTGTTTATTTATTTTTAAAAAAATACTTTAAAAGCTTCGAGTTGCTAAACTATCTCAAATAAGGCGTTAATATACGTAATTTAAAATAATTCAATAATTTTAAAAAATAATGTTAATAAAATAAATTAAAAAAAAATATGTTTATCAAATATTATTCTTATTTTTATTTAAAATTATATTTTTTAAAAACTTATGTTTTAAATTTTAATTTGAAAAAAAAAATTATTTTCCCATTTTGTAAACAAATTGTAAAATTGAATTAAAAAAATAATTTTATTTTTTTTACAAAACACTTCAACCAATAGAATTTTAATTTGAGCAAAAAAAAAAAAACAGCTTTTACATTTGATAGCAAACCCTTATATGATTCATATTTTGATGTAAATAAATGCTATATTTTCTTAGGTATCTACATAAATTTGTTTTACTATATTTTTTTTGTCTTTTCCTTTTTGCTTCTTAAAAATAAATCGTTTGCAAACTGGTAACAATAACCCATTAATTAAGCAATAATAATTAATTACGTGATCAAAAGGCCATAAAAAACTTTCATTTTGCCCAATAACAATTTTCACTTCAGAATAATTGTTGATTAATTGTGAAATTATTGTATAGGTACGATCAAAACAATAAGAATACTACCATACCCTTAAACTCCTCCAAAAAGAACAAAGTAAGACCGATAGGAGTAATAACTTTTTTCTTTTTTTTTGAAGTCAGTAGGTAGGTATTGGACTTACGTTCCCCCTAATCTTTCTAAAATACGATCACAAACACTCAAGAACGTTGTTGGCCAACAAATAGTAAAAGGTGACTCAAACTCGAATTTTTTAGAATAGATGCGCTTATACCCAACACCGCTGATTCATAGGAGTAATAACAAAATATGGCTCATCTTTTATTTTCTTTTATTTTTTTGACATATTACATGAACGTAATCATCAACATCTCAATAAATTCCGGAAAAAAAAAAACTACAATCAAAGTCATATTAACAGCTACATATGACAGAAATTTAGCATTTTTTCTTTGTGGTTTAAAATGTTCTAGGTTCTCTCATTTCAGGGGAATAAACACAAACCTTGATATTATAACAGGCAATACTTCAAAGAAGACTCAAAAACTACAAACAGGAAAAAGGGAGAAAAGGCCATTCTCAATCAAACTACAGAAGCTCATCTAGAAATGATGTTGCAAAATCTTGGAAAATCCAAAAAAAAAAAAAACCCATCAACAAACCCAAAAGTTAAATATCAAATAGCCTCAAGAGGCCAAGAGTCATAAGAGCATCTCCAATGTAAAAGTGAATTGTATTTAAAAAAAAAATGCCATGTCATCAATATCAAGAGACTTGGTTCCTACATGACATAAAATTGAACTTAATAGACAATTAAGTTAAAAATTAGTCTCTAATGCTTCCATAAATTATACACATTTTGATGAGGTGTTAAATATTTTTTTTTAATTTTTAATTTTTCTTCCTTTTTTTAATAGTATAGTTATAGCAATTTGATGAGTGAACAATAGATGGTTGTCCAACAGACTGTCTGAAAGTAGACGGTCATGTTGATAGTCTTTTTTTTTTTTTTTTACCGACTCAGCTTGACATTGATTGTTTAGTTGCATTGGAGAAGGTTTTTTTACATAATGTCCATTTATCCTACGTGACAATTAATTTTTTCACAATCCATATTTGCATTGGAGATGCTCTAAGCTATAAATTAAACGGAAATTATATGCGGACAACAAAGCCCATGTTTTTATCGTGTTCCTATTCCTATGCCTGCCTAGCACCACCCTAACCCTAAACGATCAAGAAGATATGGCCATGCAAAATTTGAAAAAATCCATGAGAAAGCCAAAAAATAAAAAATAAACAAACCTTAAATCAAAATCAAGACTATGAACCAAACACCTTATCGTCTCAAATAACCTGTCAATCATTATGAAAATAGGCTACCAAAACAAACAGTTAAAGGAGGGTTCCACATTGCATGCACCTCTAAATAGCCAACAGTTGTTGTCAGTAAGCAAAAATAGGAGGAACCTTGCTGCATGACTTATGAAATAAAGGACAAAAGCATGCTCAAATGACCAATAAGACTCTGTTTTTGATATACAAGTTAAACATGTTCACACTCAAATTTCCCCATCTCTTGCAGGGGGAAAACAAATTCCGAGATATCTTAAGGAGCAAAAAAGAGGCAAAAGAGTGGAGGGTGACGGATGGAGAGAGAGAGAGAGAGACCGTTGTTAGAAAATCTTAATGCGTTGAGAAAACAATTTGCATGGGAAACTGCAAATTTGGCATCAAACATGATCTACTACATTTGTCAAAAAGAAAATGAGATTTCAAGTTTCAACAATTTTGATACCTGTACAAATGGACAATGGAGTACCATTAGGAAGCAGCAGCTTCCGAACGAGATGAAGAGATGCACACATAAATAAGACAGTGAAAATTGAAAAAAAAAAAATGATGGGAAGGTGAAGAAGGAAAAGATCTTATGTTGAATAGGTAGAAATCAGATGCCTCACTCGAGTGTTTCATAATCACTGGAGATTGAACACTGCTGTCTTTTAATAAGATTTAAAATTAGAAAAGGAGAAAGAAAATTATGTAGCAAAGCAATAAAAGCAACATATAAGTAAATAAAATTGTTGCAAGATGATAGTCCCGTTCTAATTGAAACTAACTTGTTAATTTATTTCCTATACCACCTTTCTCTAGTATAAAATTGTTAGGATAACTAATTTTAAAAATGATTTTTTGTAGAAGAATTCATCCTCATAAAAAGTTAGTTCACAGTTAATATCAAGATTAAATGGTTATATATCATGCCTTAATGTCCTCATAAGTGATTACGTATTTCTTATACTGGCATAACATGTATAAAGTACTTAAACTAGGAAGTTAAAAAACAATGATCTAAATCAGTACTTTTTGGAAGTTAAAACATATATTTTACAAGCAGTTTCTCCATGCAACAATGTCACAAGGATTAAATTGATGTAAAAATTTTCTTAGATGTAATCTTTTACAGTTTTCTTTATTCATTTCCTCCAACAACGGAAACAAAACATTTGAATACTTGTCTATTCTTTTGTCATGCTTGTTTTCTTTTCTTCCCAAGGAATTCTCCTCAGGTTTCTCCATGCCAATGTTGTGGTGTCACACCCTTCTTGTTCCTTATCTTTCTTGCAAAAGAAGCAAACTAACAAAAATCCCAAACTCTTCTCTTCCAATTGACAATAGGCTCTTCCTCTTCTCCATGGTTTTTCTAATAAATTATTCAATCCAATATGACTTAATCCAATATTGGTTAGATGGCCTTCAACTCCAAGCCTTATGAGGCGAGAGCCCAGCCCGGGAGGAATGAATGGTTCCTTGGCGCTTCATGGGACAGCCGTCCTAAAACGCTTTGTTTTCAACATTAATGTTCAATACTGGTGACTAACCCTACTTGGAGTTCGCCTCAAACCCAATCCAGTCCAACCTCTAGAAACCATATTAAAAGCATGTAGATTTTGGGGCAACCTTGGAGTATACTAACTATTGGGGGATTGAAAATGTTGTTTTCATCTATTCAGAAAGGAATATCTAGTGCATGGGGTTTCTACAATTGTGGGATTTGTTGACATGTCAATGACACAAGCCTTACCCCCTACTTTGCGAAAAGGTTACTTTTATATTCTAACCCATGACCTCTAGGGCTAATGGAGCAACTTCACCATTGCTCAAAGGTCCACCCTTCGTCTTTCTCCTATTTACATGCCTTCTTTAAAATGTGAGTAGTAGACCCCACTATTACAACTTTACAAGGAAAGTGATACCAAGTACTAGAGCCACTCACTTGAGCTAGAACAAAGTTTGTGTAATTCCATCTAAACCTCCCAAACAACAGGCTAATGATTGCAGCAATCTTGATTTCCTTTCAACTTCAAATAATCAACAACTACAAGTCCCATTATGGCTCTACCTATCTCAAATTCCTAGGATTCTAAAATATTAGTGGCATTTCTATTTCTGAAATCCACCTAATGTGGCATGAGAATAGGGATAAATAAAATAATATTTTAGTTCATTAATTTTAGTAGTTATTGTGGTTTATTTAGTATGATTTTATTTTAGAAGGATTCAGATTTTATTATTTAATAGGATTTTCGCTTCAAGATTATGTAGAGAATCAAGTCTTGCTTTTTACGATTCTGATTTTATATTTCGTAGGATTTTAATAAGAATCAAATTAGGTCGATTAGATATTTATAAATAAGGACATGTAATAGAGTTAAGGCATATGACTGAATGAATTGAAAAATATTGATTATTGATCTCTCCCTCTTATTCTTCTCTCTCCTTTTCTCTTTCTTGTCCTGCATCACCACCACCTCCTTCACTGAGTAAGCTAAACAAATCCACCAATAATGCTTTCCTTTTGATCCTTTCTCTCACTCAACGATGCACTTCTAATATTTATTGGTACTAATTTAGACCATGGCTTACCCTTTCAAAGCTGTAGACTAGCATAAATGTTTCCAAAATCAAACATTTCTAGCTTATTGTTAGACTAATTTCTAAGTATTTTTTTCCTCAGCTAAACAGAAGAGATTTGTATTGAGCCTAGAGGTACAATAACAATATGTAAGAGAACATTTTATAATGCTTACCTACAAAGGAAATAGAAATAATGCAAATCCAAACAAAAACAAAATACCAATTGTATGACATTAGGCAAATAGAAGGGTAGGCCTTGGTGAAAGGGTTGAGGTAGTTTCATTGTGACTTGGAGGCCATGGGTTCAATTTGAAAATAGCCTCTCCAAATGTGGAGGTAAGGCTGCGCAAAATGTCCCCTGCCCAAACCTAACAATGGCGGCAGCCAAAGTAAGCACTTTATACATATAAGTTAACATTAGGCAAATGACACGGTTATCAAGAGAAACTATTTCGTGAAAAGGAAATAGGAGAATAATCCTGAATTAAAGCCAAATGAACATGTGCAATTCATCTATAAGAAAATTTGTATCTTTGTTCTTTGTATGAGACATCCTAGAAGACAAACAACAAGTGATGTTAGAACATCAACAAATTTGTGGACGTCCCAACCACAAATGGTTCCATTAGTAAGCGTGTCAAGAAGTAAAACATGACCCCAAGTGTAATGGAGATTGGGAGAGCTGGCAGAGCTCGTTGGCACACCGACAACAAAATAAGTGTGCAACCTAGTCCCGATATAATCGCTAGATAACAAGCATAAACAGTCATCAAATCATACATTGCAGCTCTACCCACAAGAACACTATAGAAAACAAAGTCTCCAAGACCTAGTTTTATACCTGATCTTGCCTGAAAGCGATCACCATCGTTGTTCCTCCTTGTCTGTTCAGTCTGATTCCCATTACCTAAACTAGCAACATTAACAAGAGGTGAAATTTCCTCAACAATCTCTGAGCTATCACTCCCAAAAATCCGCCCTTGTCGAGATCCAACATCCATTGTTGAAAATTGGGACCTTCCACTACTCATTAACAACCTTTGCACAGAATTAGTAACCAATGGTGATGTCTCCCCCTCCTCATCTTGTTCTTCCTCATCATGGGTCTCTTGATTTCCAAAATTTCGAACTTCCACAGTGGAATATCCAGCATTAACATGATTCTCAGATGAAGTCCCAGATTGATTTGCTTCAACATTCTGATTATTTACCTGCTGAAGCTCAACCGAACCTGACCCAAATGCCCCACCAACGAGAATCCCCAACGACCCATGTTCCTCCGAATTCCGAGAAACCGTCGGGCGTGCCTGATAAATCAGCGCCGGAAGCTCCTCATCCCGACTCGAAGCCAATTCAACCAACATCTTAAGCGGGCCACCGGGCGCCAATACAGCGACCAAATCGTAAACTGCCAATGCCACAAGCAAAGACCAAGTAGTCCATTCGGGCAACTTAGTAAACCAAGCAGCAACAATAATCCCCAAAAGAACCATGTAACACTGCTGCAAGAATATCGGAATTCCACGCGAAAATACCGACAAAACGCCCACAACAGTGAAATTAAAAAGCAGTACAGAACATGTGATTGAATCAATGGGTATTGAGAAATGCTGAATTATTGACAAAAAGATTGATCCACCCATTGATCCTAAAACAAAGAAGGCAGAAAATCGCATGTAATTCTTCAAGAAATTGGTGAAGTTGTAGTAATAAAGAAGGACGAGTAAGAAAGTGACCACAGCGATGAGAACGATGAACACGCCAGCGTTCAAAAGCGCTCCTTCTAGTTTCTGGGTCGTCGAATCTGATGGCGCTTCGAGGTAAACTAAGTTTGCAGCAGTGCGAATTGGGGTGATTTCAGCAGGAGAATTTGGGGAAAGAGCGTAAACTAGAAGTACAACCAGTAGCATACAGATCGAAACAGGGGACATCACGCCTATAATCTCGAGTCCTATGGATTCTAAGATGCTAGTTTCCATTGTTGTTTGAGAAATTTCGTCGAACACCTGGTGGGTTCTTTAGACTCCAACAGGTTCTTCACGAGAACGAACAATAGCTGGAGAAACATAAATGAATTATTATAGACTTTTAGTGGGTTTACCATTTTTTATCATGGGCCGAAGGGCCGGCCCATATAACCTGTATAATAAATAAAACATAAACCCGAATAAACAGATGGGCACAGGCCCAAAATTAACCCATTCTATAGGGTTGTGTCAATAGCCGTCAATGAGATTAGATTTGGCACTTCTGGCTTTTTCAGCGGGTTTAGTAATTTGGATAATGGGCCAAACTATTGAAACCTGCCCCACATAAGCGGGCAGTTGGGCTAAGGCCCGAAATAACATTACACGTGTCGTGTCTGTCGCCGTCAAACACTAAATGCATCCGAGAAAGGAAGCACAGGATCCTCCAAGGCGATAAGACTTGAGTTGACAAAAAGGGCAAACGAAGATGACGTAACGGACGCGATCTTTGACGTTAAAAAACTGTATACGTGGAGCTATTTTCACCGTAGATTAATCGAAAATCTGCATTTTAATTAATTTGACCGTTTACAGCCGTTAATGATCAAAGGTGGGGTCCACGGGAATTGAGTCCTAGTACCGCCACGTATTTAATAACCATTTGCACTTGGAGCTGTCAATGGTCCCCACGTGGCGGGCAACTTAATGCACGGGCTTCTTGTTTTTAATTCTAGCTTTAATTAAATCTGTGGTTTGTGGTTTGTGGTTTGTGCTTCTTATTGAAATGTTGTGATATAATTTTTAAAAAATAATAATAACAACTGGAAACTATTTTTTTTGTTATTTTATACAATAATTCTTTCCTAAATAAGAATTTTTAAAAAATAGTTTTTTTTATACTAAAACTATGTCCTATGATTTTTTTTTTCTTCTTTTAAGGGTGGCATTTGATAAGTCTTAATATAAAAAACAAGCTCTAAGTTCTATTTTAATTAGAGTTTATTTTAATAGAACTTATTTGAAATATATTATTTAATCACCAATACTTTAACATCTAATTGTAATTTAAAATTAGAATTAGAGTGTTTAGTAACTAACACAAACAACGTATTTTCAATAAATTATGTAAATTCTAATTATAGCCAGGTCATCCTCATATATATATATAATTAAATAGACTTCTAAACATAAATATATGATAAAATAAGTTATTGAAAAATAGAGTCTTATGTGGTCTTGTGTTTTTTTTTTTCTTTTTTTCACTACTGAGCGGCACTTAGGTGGTGTCCTCATCTGCTTTACGGCAAGACTAGTCCACCTGCATTCGATCGGAGTTTGACCACAAAAATATAAAAATTTTCTAGCAAATAATAGCTCGATACACGAGGGAATTTTAAATTCACGACCCTCACTTAAGGAGAACGGATGCGAAGCCATTCGAATCAACTAAATGTTGATAATATGTGGTCTTGTTGATACTGACATTCGTAGGGTATCTTCACCATGCACATATAAATAAGTTACAAATTAGTTTTTATAATACCATATGTGTGGATATCTCCCTTAAATAATTTTACTTTTTTTTTTAAAATAAAATCCCACATCCAAGCCTAAAAATATTGAAGGATAACATCAACATAAATATTTAACTGAAAAAAAAAATTAATATATTTGAGAGCTTTAATATTAAATTTATCCTTAAACAAAAATAATTTTCAGTATAAAAGTAAATGTTAAATAAGAACACAAAGCTCCTATGTACATCCTTAATACTGTTGCTCAATTATACAAATGCTTGTGGGCACGAAAGGACGTTAAAGTACATATATATTTTTAATTGATTGTGACTTTACTTTCACATTTCTTAAATATTCAAGGGACAGGCCAACGAGATTCATACTGAATTTACTGTATCCATTCAAAAAAGTACATATCATAAGTGCGTAAGTTTTTAAACATTACATCGATCTATATATGAGAGATCCTTTTCTACGATTTGGCAGTATGGTATAGCTCTTGTATTTTTGCTAAAATACAAAATTGTTTACTAAATTATTAACATTTGAAAATGTAGCATATACTCAAAGAATAGAAAATGAAAGGTAATTCGTATTGTACTGTTATTCCAAATTCAATCTTTTTGCCTTGTATATATAGCATGTACATATATTTGAAAATATGCAATAGACATTTTTAATTTAAATATTCTCTATATCTACATATTATGTGTATTAGAAAGAGGAAATATGAGTTTAATTAAATCCCAATTGAAGCATTAATGTTACTTCCTATAAAGTTTTTAGTGTACAAGGATAAGGAGGTTTTTATAACATTTTAATAGAAAGTATGGTGACTTAAAGAGATGTTCATAAACATGTATATTCTTCATAAACATTTGATTTGTAGGATGATTACAAAATGTTACAAATGTTGGTATATAGATCATAGAAATCCTGATATGTCTTTGTCGCCAATTTACTTTCCAGCTTGTCTCATTTAATTACATCAGTGGGGACCTATCAACTTCACTCTTTGATATCATCCATATTAATTAATTAAACCCATCAAATTAATACTAGAGGTAAGAAAATAGTTTCATTCATTTTGGGTGGTGGTATATAAAAATCTTCATTTTCATTTGAGTTGCTCCAGCGTTTGGTTTGTGATTCGTACATGATTTTCTATATTCAAAAATTTAAAAACACGAAAAACAAGTATATTAGTTAAATTTAAAAATATTTTTTTAAAATTTTACTCGGAAAACGTATTGTTATAGAAAACAATAAAAGGTTTTTTTTTTTTTTTTTCTTTCTGAATTTTCATTTTTAAGATTGTATTCCAGTTTCAAATCAAGAACAAACGCAAGAAGAAAAATCTCAAGAATAACATCAAAGATCATAGAGTTCATAGAATTTGGCATTCCTATAAACAGATGAGAACATTAATATATTGAATTAAAAACATCTACTTATAGGAGCATAATCCTATATTCCTATGTGTTGTTATTATATTATGGCGAAAAGAAAATTGAATAACTAGTTAAACATGTAAAAGTAATCTATCAGAAGACATATTTATGTGAAACCAAAAAAACCCAAAAAAGGGTATAGAAATTCTACAAATGTATAAACCTAAATAGAGAATTTTGAGGGAAAGTTGTGATGCAGTAAATTAAGAATTCAATATAGACAGAGATGGGAAGAAGCTTCTACTTTTTGTGGAAGGGAGGGACAATCCCTGTGATCCCAAAAGAGAAAGATACAGAAAGGGTGTTGAGAGGACACAGTGAAAATTCAACTTCCTAGCTGACTTTGGTTCTGTAAATTGACTACCTTAAAGGAAAAAGTTAAAATAAAAGCCAGGTGAGTCAGAGAAAGAGTTAGGTCAGTCTGTGAAAAGAGATGCACCCAAGTCATTTTTTTTTTATTATTAATTTTTTTATTTTATAATTTGGTGCAAGGTAAGTCGTCTTTTGTATAAAAACTCACATGTTTAAGAAGCTTTTGTAATTTTCAGGTCATCCTAAGAAAGAAGAACATATAGAGATTTCAAGAAGAAGAAGAAGGAGTAGAAAATGGGAAGGCCTCCTTGTTGTGATAAGGTAGGCATAAAGAAAGGACCATGGACACCTGAAGAAGACATTGTTTTGGTCTCTTACATCCAAGAACATGGACCAGGAAATTGGAGATCAGTGCCTACAAACACTGGTAATTGAAAATTTTCAATATTATCATGTTCAAGTCTGAATTTGTGATGTCTGTCACAATTTTTTGAAATTATGTATATATAAAAGAAATGGGTCTTTCGTTTTATGTTCAATATTGCTGAATTTCTATTAAATAAGAGCTAGATTCTCTGATTGATCAAGTTTTTCTTGATTTTGTGCTTTAGTTTTGTAATGGGTGTCACAGTTCTTTGCAATTATGTTTACAAAAAAAATAAAACTGGGTCTTTTGTTTTATGTTCAATATTGCTGAATTTCTATGAAATAAGAGCAAGATTCTGCGATTGATCAAGTTCTTCTTGATTTTGCATTTTAAGGGCTGCTGAGATGCAGTAAAAGTTGCAGGTTGAGATGGACAAACTATCTCAGACCAGGAATCAAAAGGGGCAATTTTACCCCCCATGAAGAAGGAATGATAATCCATCTACAAGCCTTATTGGGTAACAAGTAATTCTCCAAAAAATACTAAAAAATCTTCCACAAATCTCATTTAATTAATTTGATTATTGATATTGATCACTAGTTCTTCTTTCTTCATTTTTTTTTTTTGGTAGATGGGCAGCAATAGCATCATATCTTCCACAAAGAACTGACAATGATATAAAGAATTACTGGAACACCCATTTGAAGAAGAAGATTAAGAAGTTCCAATCTGCTTTGGAACCTCAAGATATTGCATCAGCTGAGCTTCTCAACAACAAGACTAGTAGTTACAGTCAGAAAAGAAGCTATGAAATGATGATGAAAAGCCAATCTTCATCAATCAATCTCAGGTTAAATCAGTGCTCAAGTACTACTACTACTACTACATATGCTTCAAGCACAGAAAATATTTCACGACTTTTGGAAGGTTGGATGAAATCATCTCCAAAAATCAATACTACTGCCAGTAGTAATAATCTGATCAATAAGGAGAAACAAGAAGAAATTAGCAGCAATGACGACGAAGAAAACAACAGTTATATTGTTAATGGGAACACAAGTTCTTATGATCATGAACATGTTATTAATGATAATAAAGTTCATGAACAAGATCAAAGTTGTGATCTCATAATCTCAAATGAAGATTTCCAGTTCTCTGTTCTATCTTTTGATCAGAATATTATTGGCAATAATATGGAATGGGAGAAGCAGATGAGATTGGAGAACCAGCAGCCACCGTTGTCTTTGCTAGAGAAATGGCTCTTGGAAGAAGCAGCAGCAGGACATGAAGAAGGAGAAGAAGAAATTATGGAATTGTCTCCAATTTCTGATGATTTTCCCCATCTTTGATGATAATCTCCACGAACCATATATGCATGAGAGAAAAAAAAAAGAAAAATTCTCTTCTTTCAAAGTGTCTAATGGTCTTGGTTAGTGTCTTGTGGGAGATTCTGAAAACTTGGGATTTCTTCACTAAACGACAGATAGAAACTAAGTACTTCTGTTTCTTTATGAATTATCAGAAATAAACCCTTTTTAATTTACTTAATCACTGTATTATTTCTTATATAAGGCGATGAACATGTTACTTCTAATGAATAAGGTTTATCTTGGCTAATTTGATACTAATTTAAGCTATAATTTGGCATCATATATCGTTGTGGGTGTCTCAGCTGAATATTTTTGACTATGATACTTCTATATTCTCATATTTAGTAGTCTCAACGAAAAAACAAAGTCTTGTAAGAAACATATGAGGTGTGTGTCAAGCCACGTAGAGAGAATATGTGGAAGTGTTCGTTAAGACCCAAGGACTATAGAGGACAATTGCCTCAATTGGTACAGCTTTTGTAAATTACTTTTAAACCAAATGCAGTTTTAAAGGCATTCGACAGCATTTGGTTTTACCCAAAGTCCAGTTGGAAAAATTATTTTTCTATTTTTAAAAAAAATTAGGTGAGACCAAATTTTTCAAAAAACCTTTTTTGTAGAAGCACTTTTTTTTACAAAAAACTGTACTAAGGCCTTGTTTGGAAGAATTTTTTCAAAATGTGTTTGAAACAAAAACAATTTTGAAGGTGTTTGACAATACTTGCTTCTAGCTAAACTAGAGTGAAAAAAAATAATTTTCAGCTTTTAAAAAAAGCTATGAGTGACCAGCTTTTCTCAAAAGTGCTTTTAGTAGAATCACTTATAAAAAAAATGTTTTTAGAAAAACTTTCTCAAACGAGGCCTAAATGATGTTAATAGTGTGCCGCATGTGGTAAGGAATTAAAATAAAGTGAAACACTTGGAATCATCAAACAAATTTAATGTTGGGTCAAATTTTACATCAACAATATATAATCAATGTCTAATTTAAAAAATTTAATTTGAACTTAATTTATTAAAAACTTTAAAATATTTTTTTTAGATGGTTTTCCCAATGCAATTATTTGGATGCCCTAACAGTACTTGTGGTGCATCTTATATGAAAGACCTAAAACAGCATATTAAGGGTACTTAGAACCTGCGCAGCAGTGTACCTTAAGCGTTGTTCTTGCTTAGCGTATTAAATCGAGACAAAGGACTCAAAAGGGTATCTGACACATGCACTGCAACAAAATATAAAGTCTTGTATTTATTGGCAATTAACCTTTTTTTTTTTTGCAAGATATTGACAATTCACCTTCAATGTAATTAAATTTTAATAATTATTTTATTAATTACCTAACTCAATCCAATCAATCCTCCTTGTTTATCCATAACTTTGGTGAGTTCAGTATATTATGCTACATAGTTCAAAGAAGACCACTGATGTTGAAATTCACCGATTAACCAACCAACCATAATATATATGTATAATAAAAAAAAAGTTAAACCATGCAAGGAATAATTTTCTTGTCACACAAATCCTGCAACTATATAAGGAATTGGAAGCCTTTAGGATCTTCTTTTTCAGATAGTTTTTGAAGAAGAATTCATGTGATCTTTGGACCTTTCGGTGACTACAGGAGTGATCATAATTGTTCATGTGTATATGTAAATTGCCTTTTTATTTTTATTTTTTTTTATGTTTATATTAAAATCATAATATATAATAAGTAAGCTATGAGGTCATGCATTCAAATTTACATAATTCTTATATAATATATATATATTTTAAATCAAATATAATTATAATAATCTATAAAATCTCTCTAAATTTCAGGAACTTTTTTCTTTAACTCCTCTTCTAATAGGGACTTTAGATGAAAATTAATATTAACAAGAGATAACAATTATGTTGATGAATACATAGACCATAAATAATCTGTGGGAGATTTTTCATTACTTAATTTCTAAATATAGAAATTAGTCAAGAAGATTATTTTTCCCATATAATCCATAAATAACTGTGGTTTCTTAGTGTTAGTTATCATCCTAGCTTCCTATATTAATCATGCTTTAAATACAGATTCTTCTGTTACTATCAATAGAGTACTTGCTTTTAACCATCCCCACCAAATACAGAAGTAATGGTAGCATTTGCTAGGGGCCCTATTTTATTTATTGCTCTCTTGATACATTGTCTTCAAAGTTCGCTAGACATGAAGTCCAACATCAATCCCATGTTGTTTAAATTAATTAAGCTACCATTTGGCATCTACTTATTTTATTTTTGTTTTATTTTACATGATGCAGTTATACTACATGGGTTTTAAAATAATAGATGGCATGCTATATTTGTTTACATAACACTGTCTAAAGAATATTTTGAAAAATAAATGATTGTATGCCCTTAATCTTCCTCAAGGAAAATCCAAAACTCTAATGAGAGTGGCTTGCTTAAGATGAGATTTGAATTACGTCTCTAACTTCCTAAGATGGGTTCTTGCCATTAGACAAATCTCAAGTTTGTAAATAGGTAAAGACATTCATTTTTTTTGGTTTACCACTAGGCATGCCCACACCCTTTGGGTACGAAACTAAGTCTTCGTTTGAGGCAGAGCAGAATGACAGACCTCTCATAACAAGAACGCTTTCAAAAATTGATCCCTAAAACTTCTATATAGGAATGACCTTAAAATTTAACCCGCTTCAACTGAGCCAACCATTAGTTGGTGTAAAGACATTCATTTATTACTCCAAAATTAGTACCCTTTTTCGGGTACCAATAAAAGAAAATCTGCTCTAACAAATATAAAACTTAAGAGTGTGTTTAATACTCACGAGAAATAATCTCCCAAACAAATTTTCTCACGATTGTTTGATTATACATGAGAAAATGTCTTTTCACATCTATATGTGCTAAGAGAAAAAGAAGTAAGTTTCATAGAAGATGCAGATGAAGATAATCGACGATTTAAAAGTTTTCTCACCTGAATGAGAAAGGGGTTTAGGGTTTAAAATTTTTTCTAAGAAAATATTGACAATCAAACTCACACCATTAAATATCAACACTTGATCGCTAGAGTGACAACCGTCCACGCACACAAATGCACCTGGGACATAAAAAAACAAACCAAATTTTTTTTTTCTCACAGACAAGAAAACGTGAAGATGAATCACACAGAATGAATAGCATATCTAGAAGGAGAGACTATGAAGTTAAAGACAATGTTTTCAAAGCAAATTCTGTCAGTGAAAAGGCATGGCTTCTTGCATGGAAAGAAATTAAAATAAAACCAAGCTTTTAAGAGGTTGCAAGGTGTCTCTTATCATTATTATGAAGTAAATGATCAGAAAGTGTGGTGTCTTCTAACTACAGAAAGAGAAGACCAGGAAGAAGAAAAGAGGTGCAGTTGTTGTTTGGTTGAACGCCATTACTGCAACTCAACCACAACTCAGTGTTGCAGTTAAGCAGTTTTGTACTCAGATATAAATAAATAGAAGTAAAAAATATAGAACATAAAATTCACCTTGATCTAAGTATGAGTAAAATGAATTTCTATTTGTAGTAAAATTTTAAGCTCTAATAGAAAAAGCCACATGTTTTTGCTTATTCTTGCAGAAGTTATACATCTACTTCAATTAAAAGAAAGAATAATAAAAAAGTATTCACCTAAAAATAAATTTTTATTATCTTCTTAACTTTTTTAGAGGTTGCAAGTAAAGTTGACAAACAACAGTGGTGTTCCCTCTCAAAAAGCATTCCCACAAATTTTGAAGCTTGAAATAATTAATGAGGAAATTGATGTACGCATGACAACTAACTAATAAAATTCATAAATCTTACAATTCCCTAATGAGTCAATTTACATGTACCTGATGAATCTTATCGCCCAAATCATAATAGAAAAGTATCTACAAAAGATCTCTAAAAAAAATAAAAAGTAAAATGGTATTGGGTAGAAGAGTTGTACCAAAGAGAAAGGAACTTTCTAATGTTGCATCCATGGGCCTCCTGACCAATAAAACAACAGAACCCGGCAATTCCACATAGAGAGCTGCTTCAGTTGTCTTTACATCACATTTAGATCCTAGTATTAATCGCCATTACCCACCAGCTTTGGCATTTCCAATGGCCTGTTGTTAAACATGTTAAAGATTATATAAAGAAAGCTTAGCAACTCCATCACAGTGTAAATAGTACTGACAATGGCAGATGAAGAGGTCAAATTGTTTGGCACATGGTCAAGCCCTTTCAGTCTCAGAGTCGTTTGGGCACTAAAACTCAAGGGTATCAAGTATGAATACATTGAAGAAGATCTTAGCAAGAAGAGCCCTCTTCTCATCCATTATAACCCTGTTCACAAGAAAGTTCCAGTCCTAGTTCACAATGGAAAACCAGTCTCTGAATCACTTGTTATTCTAGAATACATAGACCAGACATGGAAACAAAACCCCATTTTGCCTGATGATTCTCATAATAGAGCCATGGCTCGTTTCTGGGCTAAATTTGGTGACGACAAGGTAAACTTAAAAAGCTTTTTTGCCATCTTCCCTTGTCACTTGGTGCATGTTTGTTAACTTTACTAAACTACTAATTTAAAATCAACCTCTATTTGTAATAAAAGTTTAAGCTATAGTAGAATAAACCAAGTTTTTTTTTTTTATTTTGCTTATTATTATACTTCAATTAGAGGTAGATTTTTTTTTTTTTTTTTTTTTCTAGTATTCTCTACTTTTACTAAAAATTGCAAGTAGAGTTAAGTTAACAAACACCATCTTAATAAAATCTTTTTCCAACTAGATAAGGTAGCAGCTATATCTTTCTTTTATAATTTGTCAACTGATTTTTAAGTCTCACTCATTGTTTAATATTTTACACATTGCATATATCTAAGCAATCTATATTTATTCTCTTTTTGTGTCTAACTCCTCTCTTATTTTCAATTAATTGTTTTAACTATTCACTCGGACGTTTCCACTGTATGTAGTTATTACATTGGTTTACAAACACTACCATCAAACAAGGCCAGGAACAAGAGGATGCTTATGCTGAAACATTAGAGAGCCTGAAAATAGTAGAGGAGGAGATCAAAGGGAAGAAATTTTTTGGTGGGGAGGAAATTGGTACTGTGGATCTTTGCCTAGGTTGGATTGTGAATTTGGGTGATATATTTGAAGAAATTGCAGGAGTGAAAATGATAGATGAGAAAAAGTTCCCCTCATTAGTTGCATGGGTTAAGAACTTTTCTACTGCTCTAATCATCAAGGATACATGGCCTCCAAGAGATAAACTGGCATTGAGGGTACGCCTTGCTCTCAAGGCATTATTCTAATTGAGTATTTATGATCCGGGGTGCATGCATGTGAATAAGGATCAACATAGGCAGCATTCACATTCAATTCCAGAATAAATGCTATTATCTTTCTTTTTCTTTTTTTTCGTTTTCACAAGGTATCCCAACACCCTTTGGGTGTGAGACTACTATTATCTTTCACTTACTAATCCTGTTGTTCTCAAGTTTATTGTTTGTTCAATGGAATAAAGCAACAGATGCATCGTGAAAGGAAGACTATCATCGACACCTGAATTTTGGTTAAAATTCAGTAGATTATTTAAGAAATCTATAGATATAATCAGCATCTATAGAATGTAACATAACTTCACCACTCCGCCTCAAGATAACAACTTTTGAAGCTGTGCCTTATACGTACAAAACATCTACCCATAAAACAAAAGTTTTAATGATCATACGCAATGCATTTCTATTGTGAAGTACTTGCTCATCATATTAAAAGTTCCTAACAATAGCGCGTAAATCCTAGAAAACACATGAATAATTGAATGTCATGAAAGTTGTTTCTTTTACAATACTGGGCATAGAAAATCAAACATAGAAGTAGGAAATATAGGGCCTCATCTAGCAGCAGAGACTCCCAAAGTCATGCTTGCCTCATTGGCTCCAGCTTCATCTTTGCTTCCTCCTTGTAGGAGACTTGCAGTTAATAGGGTTTGGAAAGAATGGGTACATGATTACCGTAAAAAACCATCACTAACAAATGGCTACATTTCCTCTGATCCCTCATCAGGTCTGCATTTTTCAATTCTAATCGCCTTGGAGCCTATTCCCAAAAGCACGCCATATTACTCTGAATCTTCTGTACACCTTAGAGTGGTATAAAAATTCAAACCAAGTTAGAATCAAAGCTATCAAATGGGTAACTGAGATTTGACACAGAGATCTCAAGACACAATTGACATATTGGGCATAACCACTAACACACCCCATACCACAAGAACCGTCGTCATGAACTAATTTCTTTTTCTCTTCTAAGGAATTTTTATCACTGAAGATGGAGCGTTTCCTAGCACACTACCCATATGATAGAGCTATCAGCAATGAACCCAAAAAGTAACATGCCACCTCTTGAGCATTGATAAGATTACACCCCTCCAACACCCCATTGCTGATAAACTAATCTAATGGATAAACTTTATTCAACAAAGTATTTTCTCAACTACATAGAGCCAAACACACTAATTCTCTTCCTCCATTCTTCTCTATCAAGGGTAAATTCGATATTTAAGTTACAAGCAGCAATATCTTTCTTCATTATCTTTGTTCATGTCAATAGCTCATTTCCATAACTGGTGTAGCTTTGGACAAAAGTTCACTTTAAAAAGCTTATTTCAAAGATTTTTAACTCGTGAAGGTTCTTCCCTATAGCTCTATTCTTAAAAAAAAAGAAAAAATGAAAAAATGAAAAACTCATTCTTCATTATGCAATGAAAAAAAGAACTCCATTTAGAGAAAAAAAATAGAGTATCTGGGAAAAACAAGGCCATCACCATCACCATGGCCATCCGCAAAGCAAACTTCAAAAGAAAATCTCAATTTTTTTTCTTTCACTTACAAAGAACAAGCATTATTGAAGAAAAAAAAACTTGCAATAGAACTTCATATTCCTAATTACTCTAAAGACAATGCTTGATGCATGTTAATTTAACAAAAGTTCTACACAATGCCTAGAAATATAACCAAAATCCCAAACACAATTCAGCATTGCCTGCACAAGAAACTAGTCATCACAATTGGTAGCACTCCACATCAGAAAGATTTATCAAGTTAAGTAAAAATCATAAAAAGGGCCAGATTGTTGGGGCATTACAGGCAGCAAAGACATGTTTTGGTCCAAGCAGCAAAGCGGATCCCCAGAGCATTTACTCTCGCACATTAATATTATAGGCAACCATGTGTAACAACAAAATAGAACACGCAGAGCCTCAGTACTTGTGCATTAAATCAACAATCTCAGAATCAGAACATTCACAAAATAAGCCTTCTAAAGATTTCCGCAATCTTCCGATGCCCTAACATAAACGCTTAAGTAAACAGTTCCAGACACAAAACTAACCGCAAATTTCATCAATTTTGATCTCAAACAACAAAATCTAAAAAAAAAACCTAAAAAAATCAGGAAAAAGTTTTACTCAGACCTGAACCATACTCATAATACAAAAGATTAAACAAAACTAGTAGGATCATAAAAAACGAATTAAAATGTGCAAAATCCGAAATAAATATTGTAAAAAATTTTAAAAAAAAATTCGCTAAATAAAAAAAAGGAAAATTATTCGAGGGATGTTTTGGAGCCCGCGAAGCCATCATCGCACCTGCAATTACTTGCAATGGGAGCTCTGACTGCGGGCAGTCTTCATCGCATGACAAAAGTGCCCAGGGCATCTCCGGAGGGCAGGTCGCCGGCGGCGACCGGAAATGGAAGCGTTAGAGCCGAGAAGAAGCGCTACCAGCCACACCGGAGCAGCGATTCTCAACGTACTCTGCAACCGTTCCGGTAATCGCCGACGGCGAAGCCACGAGAGAGAGAAGCTGAAGCGGCTTTTGATGCTCAGATAAGATCAAGTAGTGATGAGTTTGAGTTGTTAGGGTTTAACACTTTATACACCAGAGCACGTGCTCTGCGTGTTGTATCTCTTGGCAGTTGGGGTCATCCCTTGCACGTGACCATAAAAGCTAATTAGTGTCTCCTGTTCACAAGTCAGTCCCACTCGTGTTTTTTTTCTTTTTTTAGAGAGAGAGAGAGACTGATTTATTTATTTATTTTTTAATTTAGGTTGTATTTAATTCAAGATCTAAAAATAAAAATATAATTTAAAAAATAAAAATACAGATAATAGACTGTATTTGGTTTAAAACTTTGATATAATTTTTTGTATTCAAAATTATAAAAATACAAAAAAAATGTCTAATGAATTAAAACTCAAAAATAATTTTTCAAAATTTATACAAAAAAATAAACTGTTTTTAAAAAATGACAAAATATTATTTTTAAAATTTTTACTTTTTGAGTTGTATACTACTTTTTGGATCACGAAAACCAAATGTAGCCTTATATTTTATCATTTCTTAAAAATACAATATTTTCTTTATAAATTTTAAAAAACTGTTTTTGGGTTTCAATCTACCAAACTCATTTTTCGTGTTTAACTTTAGTTTGTTATGGAAAGCTTTCCAACACAAAAATTGAAAGCATTCATAATCTTTTTGAAATTTTAACTCACACATACACACAATGTTTATTGTTTGTCAATCTAAAATCTAAAATTATGAAATATTGTTTTTTAATAAAAAAAAAAAATTAGGTAGCACAATAAGAATGTCAATTTCATATTCAAGAATGGAATAGACTGTCCAGTTAAACATTGTTTCCTAAGATTAAATGAAAAAATTTCTCAATATTCTTCCGAGATCATCTAACTTACTTTTTGCAATGAATTTCTCTGTTTTTTTGTTGAGAAAGTAGTAAAGATACGACATTTTAACATCTAAATTCACATAGGCACACCATGTCTCAAAAATATATATTCGGTTGGTTTGTAATAGGAATTCAACATGTACCTCTTGCCCTGGTTTTATTTTTTATTTTTTAAAACAAATAAAAAAAACTTGAGCATATATATCAGATAATCCTCCCTTATTAGAGACCACCCACCCTAGATAAGCTATTTTTAAGCACTAGTTTTTACATGGCCAAATCACTTCAGAACCAAACTTCACATTTCACCCAAAGTCATATTAAAATATGAAGATGATATTTCAGATTGTCAACCAACAAAAAACACAAGCTACTGAAACAAAATTTGGCTTCAATTTAAGTGTCTCTAAGGTCCTGAGAGAACACCAAATGAAAATCAGAAGTAATTACTATCCTAGCACTTTTAAGGCAAAAAAAATAAAAATAGAAGAACAACCAAGTTCACAAAAATTTACCATCAGCAAAAGAAATTATCCCCTCTTGACCATTCAAAAATTGCACTGCAGCAATAGTATATCACTTAACAGTCAATATCTTGATAACAGAGGCAATGCCAACCCTGTGCAGTGCCACAACTGAATCACCAAGGTTGCAGAGACCCTTGAGTTTGGCGTGTTGAATAGCAAATACAATGGCTTCTTCTGTGGATTCAGTATCAGAAGCTCTTGCAGACCCAGCACTCAAAACAGGGATTAAGCCCCGGAAAATAAGGCTATGCCTTGCAGGAGCTTCATCGCTACATGACCAATCAAAGGAATCTGTTTTTAACTCAGGAACCACAACAGATAATATTGGCATTGCTGGCCTGTACTTGGCCACCAACTTGGCAGAGCTTCCACCTCTAGTGAGGACCAAAATGAGGGATGCCTTTGCAGAGTTTGCGGTCTTCACAGCTGAGGAAGCTAAACTTTCCAAGGGGCTCATGGGCACCGGTGCGGATTTCATAATTCCTTTGAAAACTGCTCCGTAGTCGAGGGTGGACTCAGCTTCTAAGCAAATTTTGGCCATGGTCTGAACAGCTAGTTCAGGGTAGGCTCCTGCAGCCGTTTCACCACTAAGCATAACACAGTCTGAGCCATCAAGGACTGCATTGGCTACATCAGTGGCCTCTGCTCGTGTGGGACGTGGGGACTTTATCATGGACTCCAACATCTGAGTTGCAGTCACTACAGGCTTTCCTTGGATGTTGCACTTGTAGATCATTACCTTCTGTGCAAGAAATATTTTCTCAATTGGAATTTCCATTCCCAAGTCACCACGTGCCACCATAAACGCATCTGAGTTGGCTAGAATGTCATCAAAATTAGCAACCCCTTCTTGATTTTCAACCTATTAAAAACACCATAAAGAAGAAAGTATCAGCATTATAAAGCAGAGTTCTAAGTAGGGCCATCATCATCATTATACACTGATATAGGCTTGACAATTTCACTACTTAAAACTCATTTGAAGTAGTAGCTGCAATATAAAAATGACATTGGTATTAACTACCAACAAAGTGAACAAGTCACCATCTAGTATCTCCAACCCATAGATCAATCTGGTAAGATGACCAAGATATCTTCTTTTTACTAAAAAGTAGAGACTTCTTACGTTTTTATGATATGAGGCAATGGAGATACAAACCTTTGACATCAAGAGGATATTTTTGGCATGCTTCCCCAGTAGCTTTCGGACTTCAACAAGATCTGATCCTTTCCGAACAAAGGAAAGAGCAATCATGTCAATCTTATTTGGAACCCCCCAATTTAGAATATCATCCATGTCCTTTTCTGTAAGGGTCGGAAGATCTACAATAACCCCAGGAAGATTTACATTTTTCCTCTCACCAAGAGCGGCAGAGTTTTCACAGCGGCAACGAACCAAACCAGCCTCCTTGTCACAAGATAACACAGTTAGTGAGATTGAACCATCTGCACATAATATCACACTATTTGGCTTTAAATCCACGGCTAACTTTTTGTAGCTCATGCAGATCATGTTCTCGTCACCCTTAATGCTGTAGTCAGTGGAGATGGTGATCTCTTGACCCTTCGTAAGCTGGATGGGTTTGCCATCTTTCAAAAATCCAGTTCGAATCTCTGGACCCTGCAGTGCAAAGATTCTACAAGTTGAAATAGGGGAAAAAAGAGAAAAGAAGCAGTTTCTACATTTCAGATTCAGCCAATCCGAAAGGATAGGAACTCAGATAAATCAAGCGACATTACCAGTATCTTAATAAAAGCCAATGAGATTTATAAGCTCAATGCTACCAGTAATCAATTTCATTTAGTAAAACTTGAGAACTAAACTACAACAAAATCTTAGGTATATAAAGTTTTCATTTGGTGTGCACCACAGTCCTTAATTCTCATATAATTAATGAATTAAAAAGTTCGATCTCCTATAGACATAACACCATTATAGAATTGAGTTGCCCCTAAAGTGAATTGGATCATAATTGCCAAAGGGGGAAGGTCACAAAGAAATCCAACTGCAGTAGTAAGAAAATCATAAATACAAAAATTCACAGAAACTTGTATTGATACTAGCATTGTGAGCTGCAATGAATACATAAAAAGAATCACCTTTTTCATGAAAAATAAATAAAATCAAAAGAACCATTTTATCTAAGACATAATTGTTGCAATCTAATCATAAAAATTCCAATTTCACAATAGTTCATCCATTGAAAAAAATTCTACCATCTGTAATAAATTGATCTGATCAAGATATGCTATTTTGCTGGGAAGAGAAAATATGTATTTCTCTGGCAATCCTAACAGGTGGCAGGTTTTAAATGGTTATTTTGCGTCCTGAATTCTTCACAAAAGCTACTTCATCAAAGTATTAGTAGACAAAATAAAAGCCAGGTACAAGAGTTTGGAGATTCACATGAATATCATCAGAATTGAGCAACGACGCAAAAAGGGAGGATAAATAGCAGAGACCAATAACCTGCTTTTGATCATCATTTTTTGCATCAAAAAGCAATATTTTTAAGTGTGTATGAAAAAAGAAAAAAAGAAATGGCCATCTATTTATTCAAAGGCATGACTGGATCTATGGTTTTACAAACACATAGAAAGAAAGGGAAAGGAAAAAGCATTTTTCCTCGATTGATCTTTTTTCCCTTTTATGAAAGTAAACAGAGCCATTAATGCATAGTAATACTAAACAAGTGCAACATAACGACAATGAAATCTCAAATATTCACATATCAGAACTGACACAAATAAGTTACAACACAAGTACAAACCAAAAGGAAAAACTCTTTTTGGATCACCAAAAACCAACAAACTAGCGGAGAACACAAAACAAAAGCCAAAACAATACGAAACAACAACAACAACAACAACGCGATCTATACGTGTAAACAGAGAAATCAATAAAAAACAGAGGATTTCATTTCAGTTGAATGATCCAAAGGAGAAATAAACGAGACGATCTGGTTTCCTAGAATAATAAGCGTATAATGATTATAAATATTATTATTATTATTATACCTTGGTGTCGAGCATGACTGCACAAAGGATTCCGGTGTTGTCCATGGCAGTTCTGAGATTATCTAGGGTTTCTTGATGGTACTCGTGCGATCCGTGCGAGAAGTTGAAGCGAGCGACGTTCATGCCCGCTTTCAGAAGTTTCTCCGCCATCGCCACGGACCTCGACGCGGGTCCCAGCGTGCACACGATCTTCGTTTTCGGCCTCTTCGCTACGTCCATCACCGCCATTTCACAAATCTACAAAAAGCTTCAGACAAATCGAAAGAAGAAGAACGAAGAAGAAGATAAAACTAAGAAACCTGAGGAACTTAGGTTTCGTCTCTTCTTTTTCTTTCTGTCTCGCTGCGATTTTCTCTACAATATTTACCATTCTATTCTATTTATATATTGGAAGGAGACGCGAGGGTGTGAGAAAGGGTTTCTGGACAGGCAGTGTAGAGAAGAAGTTATTGTAATATTGGGCTTAGCTGGCACCGATTTGATATTGACTTGACAAGGTCAAGGAAAGTTTAAAGGGTTGGAATCGGTTGAGTTAGGGCGAGTCGGACGAGTTGTAGACAGAAACACGGTACAGAGGGGACAGAAAGAAGCGTCGTTTTCACGAGAAGTGGAGATCCGAAAGGTCGTTAAAACTATTGGCTTGACGTACGCACGTAGAAACTTCTTCTCTTCTGGTACTTTCTAGAAGGTCTTAAATATAAACTACTATTATTACCGTATAAATTGAATAATTTAAATTATTATTAATTTTTTTTAAGAGTACCCACCCTATTTGTAAAAAATTCGAGCAACGCAAAATTTGACTAATAACTACACTAAAAAGATACGACCCAACAATCAGTCTACATAGTTATTTTTCGTCAATGAAAAAAATTAATCTCCGCCCTTTTAAAATTTCACCTTAAACCACTTACCTGTATATTAAATCAACGACTTGAACTATTGAATCAATGCCTTAACATTGGCCTTATTGATAATTCAAATTGTGTTAGAATTATAGTTTTTTTTATTTATTTTATAGACTAAAGTGGAAAGGCTTGTTACCAAAGTAAATAAATGATTTTTATTAATGTTGTAAAGCTTGCTCATACTTTTTATCAAACGAAAATTTAGTGTTTAATAAAAATTAGTGTCTTATGTTACTTGTTTGATACCGAAGGTACGTGTGGTCATTCAACTCAATTCGAATGGCTCTTGAGAGATGGAATAGATCAAAATAAGGTGTGGTCCGTGTGGAAAGTGGCTATACCTCAACATTAAATAAATGATAATAGAAAAAAAATGGAAAGAGACACGTTGGCCGCGTGTCCAAACATTTGTGTCTTAAATTGATTATTGTAACATTTTTTCAAGGCAAATGAAAGAATGATACATTAACAAAAAAAAAGGTTGGTAGCTACAAACATTTCAAAAGAAGGCATCCCTTTTGATATAATGAATAAGCAGACATTCAATTAATGACAAATGCACATCTTGCAATTTTTCAATTTAAGTGTTGATAAGGTAAAACATGAAGAAATGATATTAACTTTAAAAAAATACTAATCTACCTGTAATTTTTATAACTTTATATGCAACTACGTATGCACATTCATTGAATATTAATATTTTACACATCTTGAGACGTGTAATAAATGATTCAATAGGTATACATCTATAATTGCACATACAGTTATAAAAATTTATAATTAAATTATCATTTACCTAACTTTTAATTATCATTTCCCTAACTTTTATACCATTATTATATAATGTACAACAGCTATTTTCTTCTCATCCATGAAAATGAATAAAGGGTAACATAAAAATGATTCAAATCTATTCAAAGTAGGATGGGCTAAATAGAGGAGTCTAACACCGTTAATAAGTTAACTATTCTATATGAAATAGAGCGTTGGGCAACAAAAAAAACACGTGAACAAACTAAATGCAGCAAGAATGCATATATTAAAATAAATGTGATAAAATATTAAAAGATAAAATTAGAAAGAAATACGTTTAAGAAAGAATAATTCTAAATGTACCCACCAAAGACATTATTTATACCCACGTGCTTTATAAATTTCAAACATTAATAAATAACAAGTGAGTATAGATAGTGCTTTTGGTGAATATATTTAAAACTACTCTTTGAGAAATGACAGGAATAACCTTAATTGAATAGAAAACAAGATAAAACTAATTAAGGTTATTTGGAAACCTACAAAAACACCTTTAGTTACACCAATTAAAAAAAGTCACCTATCGACAATCCACACTAAAAAAAGAAGAAGACCTAAAATAAAATAGACAAAAATAATTAAAAAGATATAACTATTAATTAAATATAATTATAATATATATATATATATATTTATATTTATGTTCTATGTTTTTAACTATTGATATTTATAAATATCTTTTTTATACTTAAGTCTATCAAATAAAGATCGAGCTGACAGACCATTTCGTTGGTCTTAATTCTTGTAAAATAATTGACCTTATATAAAATAACAAAAATTAAGATGGGTAAAATCGAGATATGACGGTCATCGTCCACTAATGAAGAATAAGACTGCTCCAAAAAAAAGAAAAAAAAAAAGGGAGAATAATATATTTCATATTCTCCACGCACTTCTTATGGAAAGAGGGAAAATAAAAAGTATAATTCAAACGGAGGATCGCGTACAAGTAAAGCAACACCCCCATGACATGGTAGCACCACGTGTTACCTACAAGCTAACGAGATGGTATACGCCTACAAGTAAAGCAACACTCCCTTGACACGGTCATTAAAGTTAGTTTAGTTCACGAAATTAAATGAAATCAAAAAATTTTTAGTCCTAAGTTTGCCGACTAAAATAAATTAAAAAATAATTTCATCCTTATTTTTATTTTATTATAATATGATAAAATAATAATAACAAAAAAGAAGAGATTATTTTTATTTTATTATAATAAATATTATATATATATATATATTTAATTATTTAATCTTATCATATTTTATCATATCAAATTTAATCTCATAAAAATAATTTTATCATATATTACACACAAAACGAGCCCCAAATGCCTCATACATCAATGAATTGACTCAAATTATGTATTAATACATAATTCAATATAATTCAATAGTGACGTACACTTTAAATGTTACTTTTAAAATTTTCCAAATAAAAATTATATTTTACAAAAATAATTCTCCTCATTTTCATATTATAATATTCTAAAGTTTGACATCAACTTCACAAATGTCACTGCTCCATTCAACTTCATTGTTAACGTTATATTCTAAACTTTGTTCATCATATATGTTGACCTTAAAAGTAAATTTCTCTAGAATTCAACCATCATGAACTTACTGTAATAATATTACCGTTCTCATTGATTTACTAATACAATTGAAATTAAAAAATCTCCAATGACGTATAACTACTCAATTTTTAACAAAACCGACAACTTCGCCAAATGATAATATACTTTTTCTATTCTACCTCTTAACATAACACTATAGGACATACAATCATATGACGGATGAAAGGGCTATCGAGACTTTAACAGAGAAACACAATAGCAAACAAGGTTATAAGACCTGAAATTCAAGCTTCATATAAAGGAAGAAGATAACTATAACAAATTCTCATTTGTAGATTATTTTGACTTGTCAGCTTATAGAAGAAGCTGCTGAACTTGACAAGTTAACACTTAATCACTGCAGTTCAGAGAGGTCAAAGCTACCTCTTCCTGGGCTACAAATAAATCATTGTCATTATAAATATTTCATTCTTTAAATAATGGGTCAACACCACATATTGTATTTTGTATTTTGTCATCCAACTAATCCTAATTTCTTATAAAACAGTATATAATCATTTAATAAAAAGGGCAAGGCAAAGATTAGATTACATGTTCAGATAACATAGCAAGAATGAAGGCAATTGAATATATATGTAGAAACGTGTAAGGTGACCTTTAAGTGTCTGACAAATCATTTGATAAAGAGTCCTATAATCAGTTTTTCAACTCACAATAGATAATTAGAAATAATCTAAACACCTCACAAGTTTGGTTCTGCCATTCTCTCCAACATTACTAAATTACTAAAATGACTCATTCTGTTCTGTCAGCTTGTATTGGATTCAAAGTAAACTCTTCCCTCGTCCAAATCAAGGGACTCTCTGAGAAATTTCTATTTATACAATTGCGAAAGAATTACGCGGAAACTTCGTAGACTTAGCAATGTATCTAGGATATCACAGAAAATCAACTATAAAGCAGAAGCGATTGATAGTTTTCTCCATCTTTCTCCAATTGCTTCTTAAAGCCATTACTTTGAAGAAATGACTTCTAAAGTTTTCTTTGCATTTCTGGTGGTGGTCACATATGGAAGTCTTGTGTTGTTATCATTGGCAGCGCCAGCAACCCAAGATAAGGGGTCAGACCTAGAGTGAGTTCTACAAAGTTCTTAATTGCTATTCTACTTTTATGCTTTGGAGGTCTTCATGTATAGGACTCTATTTAGTTCTTGAAAAGTTCTAAATTTCATTAAAACTTGTACACTTTCTCTGTTTTCCTTCTTTCTTCACTGTACACAGCATGGCTATCTTGACTTTACTAAGACTTGCATCAAATTTAACCTGCTTAGACCAAACTTTACCTACCAATTTCAGATCCTAATGAACTCCAGATCAAATATGAGCTTGATCCGTAATGACCCCATGCAACTCTATATTGTCTGATTCTAGACGATGTTGCGCAGGGTTTGCTTCCTTACCACTTGGGCTCTAGGAAAATAACTCAATAGTGGTTAGAGAGTCTCACATATATGAATCACAAACTTTTTTCTCTTAGACTATCATAATCCAACCATTAGGAGTCCCATGTCCTCGTGGGCACACATACAACCAAGGTTTGGCTTGATACCATTTGTAACAACCCAACCCATCAACACCCCATATTATCTGGTTCTGAACCCATGTTGTCCTGGTTTTGCTGCCTCATAAAATGGGTCCTTGCACAACAATGGTGGTTATGCAAGTCTTAACATATATGGATTACAAACTATTTCTCTCAGGCGATGTGAGACTATCACTTGATTTTAAGTTGATAATATTGAGTTTAGTTAAATAATAAAATTTAACAAAGCTTCAGCATTCCAAAATCCAAAGATCAAACAAATAGTGCTCAAGTTTGTTTCAAGCTAAAACTAAACTTGTAAACTTGTATGATTAACAAACTCAAACAAGTTCTTTCTTTTTTGACCATACTCCGAACCATAATTTATCTAATCTTCGCAACAGTAACCTTGATGCAAAATCAAAATCATCCATACAATTTTCTGATTCATAACTAGAAAGTCTAATGTCCTAATTTGTTAATTTTGTTTGACCACTAGAACAAGAGGTCCTTGATTCAGAAATAGAAACATCAATTAATCCATACTACAATTTAACACCACTTCAATTTTGTATAATGACGACTCGATCAACATTATTTATGTATTTCCTGACTCGTCAAGTGTCCATACTTTTTATTTGCAGGGGCCATGGGCGAGCTCTGCAAGGGGGGATAGTGGGGCTGCTGTATAGAATCTACAGGATCCCTAGGACTGTAAAAGGAGGACAAAAGGTTTATGAATTTGTGAACTGGACACGTAATCAAGCTCACGAATACCTTGATGGACAATGTTTTGCATACTGTCGCACGCCAGCAACAACTCCTAGTGGCTGTGAATGTGATGTCAGTACCATAAACAAGCAACCACAAGATCTGCAGTGCAAAGACTTTCAACGATACTGTTGTGATGACATCCGTTTTCTCCTAGTTTGTCAAGAATGTTGCAAAGGGCCCCGCCCCCTATCTCGGCCCTGAATTTATCATATGCTCTAGGCAACTCAAGCTTCCCAGACTCATAAGCATGCCACCACTCTTCTTAGTTGTGTACATGAATGGGGCCTTCACAAATGTTTTGCTTTCAGATGATATTACAGTTATTGCTTGTACTATAGCTTTGTGCTTGCTCATTGTTGCTTGCTTCTAGTGATTTTCTGGATCAATAAACTCTGTTTATGCTGTTATTTTTTTCAGTTTAAAATACCAAGCTTGTTCTATTTATGGTAGCGGACCATCCCCACTATGTACCCAATGAAATCTGATTCTTTAACCATCATCAAGAGTCAAGAAAAATAATATTGACTTGGGTTGAAGTAGTAAAGAAAGACCCTGTTCTACTAAACTAAAAATATAGTGATAAGAGTAGAAAGGCAGAAAAGGAAAAAAAGATTCATACCATCTAATTAGAGATAAGGGATTATTTTCTTTTATTTATTTATTTATTTATTTGAATGGGTAAGCATATAACATTTCAAACCATTAAGTCATGAGTTCAATCACAAGGCTCAAGACATCAAAATTCAAGATGGGTGAAACTCTTCATACTGTAGTGCTGTGCTATACTGTATACTTATTGAAATAGATTACAAAATAATCAAAGAGCAAAATCAACATATCTACAAAAATTGACACTAAGTTCCCAGCAAGAAGTCCACTCAGGCACTTGACTTTTATAAGCATTATCACCTACTACAAATGTAGGCCTAAGTCATCCTAAAAACCATAAAGAAACTGAGTACACTTACAGTGTAGAAGTTGTTGACTTGTGCATCTTATCATCCTGTGAACTAGGAGGTGGCAATGATGACAATGACGATGATGATGACAGAGCTGCATGACCTGATGATGACATAAGTTGGGCTAGAGCAGGAATGGCGCCACCTATGAAGTTTTGTATCATATGTTAGTAAGAATCCACTAGGATCTATGCCAAAGGAAAGTAATAAGATGACATAGTTCACAAATTATACTTGGAGCATCCAAAATGGTCTAATTCATATAGAGATAAATCAGTATGAGAAACTTAAACTTGAAATCATCTTGTAATCAGCTGTAAGTGAGAGCTTTCTTTTACTTTTTTTCTCTCTTTTATTGATAGGGCTGACAAGCTATTTGTATTAATTAAAATAAAAAAAGGAAAACATCTTTTGACCAGTGGGTAGTAGGAACTCTGAGAATGAAACAATTCCAACCATCTGTAAAATCTTGACTGCATGTTGAGCAATGCTTTGGGTATCTTTTCCTTTAATGTATGCAGAAAAACTCAAATTTATAAGATGATTAGAATTATCAGATCAATCTGAATTGTGGGATCCAATGGGTGGCATCAACTAGAAACTAGAAAATAAAGCATCATTTTGTTTGTAACCTTATTGAACACTTAAATGGGTCAGGCTTCTTCAACCATGTTCATTTTCATATAGACTATTCCCATTTGCTTCGGCAGTGCAAACTGGTTTTGACTTATTTTAATTGCAGAAGCTAATTGCATAACCATTTGAAATTCCAGATTTTACTTGAAAAGAAAAAAATAATTGCACAAAACAATGTCTCAGTTTTGGGGAGAAACTAGTTTCCATCACATCTTTTTGACTTCTGTTTTTGATATACTATTTCACCTAAAATATCCTTGTCAAAAATTTACTTTCTATGTACTTGTAAATGAAAGGTAGAAAAGAACTTTTAAAAATACTCTAACAAGCAATTTTATGATTGCTTACAACATGGAAAAATGATTTTTAGATATTTTGTCAAACAAATAAAAAACTTCTTCTGCATGAGACCTTTTTTTCCGGTAATTTGCAAGCTACAAGCAAAAGTTAGATTAAATTGGGTCCTAACCCTAGGCAGTTGTGCAATACCTGAGTACGCTTGCCTTAGGATGAGAAAGACCTAAGTAGGGGAATCCTACCCCAAAGAGGTCATGCCCCTTGATTTAACTGGTTGTGCGGATAGAGAGGTTTGAGGTTTGCATCTAACCCAAAGGATTAATTGGGTGCTTTAAGAGGCCTAAACACCATTTAGCATGTAGCCACAAAAAATGGAGAAAGATATGGCTCCAAGTGATGCTTGAAATATAGCTATGTCACACTGGATACATGAAACTAGAAAGAATAGCCTTCCACATCATTTGGGTTAAGAAAAAGAAAAAACCATATATTTCCTTCTAATAGAGAATAATTGTAATACAACTATAGACCTAGCTCTTAATAGATTGGAAAGGAGGAAGTGGATTCATGAAGACAATCCCAAGAAGTCGAGAAAAGGCTTTATTGAATTGAGTTTAGTTGAAGAGGCTTCTGATGAAGAATTCATTAGTTCTAACTTCACTTTTAGCTAGGGCCCATGTAGAATGGAGAAAAGGATGACTCTACATTCAAGAGAATGATCTCCACAGCGAGGAGATTATCTATGCCAAAAATGAGTCTAGTGCAAATCCAATGTTCTTTATAAGACTTCTTACTTTCTAGAATTGTAAAAGTAATAAGGTTAAGGTCATCTAACTTGAAAAAAGTACTCGCAATCTCTTGAACGTCAACTAACTCTATAACGTCTAAGTTGGAAAAGAAAACTAAATTTAAAGAGGCAGTGTGGTAGAATTAGGTGTTGGACATAGTTGTTAGAATCTCGATTTGAATGTATTAATCTTAGAATTCACAATTTGATTTGAGGGAAAATGACTTGAATTTTATATGAATCCCAATGGTTATAAATTCCATAATGAATCCTAATAGTTAGCAGGTAGAATCTTAGGATTCTCAAATAAAGTCTAGTTGAGACGATTCCCTCCATAAAATAATTATCCTTACTTTGATTTGGGAAAAATAAATAATAAGCAAAGTTATATATATATATATATATATATTATTTGAAGGGTGACCTTGACTTAACAGTTGAAGTTGCTCCATTGTGACCTAGTGGTCGCGGCCCTCGTGGGTCCAATATGAAAACAACCTTTACAATGTTGAGATAAGGTTGAGCATATCATCTTTTCCCCACCCGCAATGGTTGGGAGCCTCGAGCACTGTGATGCCCTCATATATATATAATTGTCAACCTAGATATGTATATATGAATACATGTTCAAATCATGTTTGTGAATCTTACAATTCATTGTTTTTGTCTAGTAACCAAAATACCTAGGCCCCCTCGCTCGAATAATCCTTTGGAGCATCGTGTGGATTTCTCTAAGCCCACACATCGAGCGACTCAAAAGGGAGTGTGGTCCCATTTTTATAAGAATGAAGGACAAAACCTAGGTCACTCACTTCCTGAGGTGAGTGTTTGACCATTACATCAACCAACCACCCTTTGCATTTACAATACAATGACTTGAATCCTAACTTGATTCACTGAGCTCCAAAACAACTCAGCCGACTCAAATTTCTGACAACTATGTGGGAGTTAATTTGGTAATGTAATAATATGATGGAGAGCAAATTTAAATGTGGATGGTCAAATAAAATCTAAAGAATAGATAAAAATTTCAAAATCTTCAATAATCCATACACAAAATCACAGGGAGGAGAAAAGGTCAAAGATCAAATGCAAATTCATAAATGCATCAAGTGAGGCCATAACTTTTTAAACTCCTAAACTTGAAGATATTCATGAATATATAATGAATAGAAGTGGGTAAAAGTCCAATTTGTAGGTCACATGGATTTGGGTAAAAATCTCTTACCTGCCAAACCAGCACAAGTTGAAGAAAATACTATTACTGGTGGAGCCTGCATTCAAAATAGAGAATGACAATAGACTATCAGCATAAAAATATTTACTTTCAATGAAACTGTTTCTTAAAAGTCCCATTTTATTGTTCTATATAAAATGCAATATAACAAACAAATACAATGAATTTTCTTTTATTTTGAGTGTCTGCAAGATTTCTTCATCTATAGTAGTAATCCAACGAAATTGCAGCGCAAAACTATAAAGGCTCTAAAATCCAATAGCAATCGACCAATAACCAAGGAAATCTCATAATAGTTCAAATCTAATAGACAATCCACAAAAACTAAAAAGGGTCTAAAAAGCAATCCAACCAAAAGTTGAAAATAAAATATTATTCCAAGCATGCAAAAAATTGAATAGAACTAAATTCATTTCAAACACTTACACCAATGAGGAAATGCACCCACATGGGTCCTTTTATCCATCTTTGAACAATTGGCATTACTGCAAAAAGAAATGATGGAGAAACATGTCAAAGGCAATTTAAACAATTGGAAAACATAAGCAACTCATATCAATAGGGCCTTTTCCCAATCGCAAACAATTTCAGAACATGTTGTCCAATAAATTCTCTGGTCATTGGCATTGTCCCTTCTCCAAAGAGGTATGGAGTAGATGGTGTTATCATTTCCCGGTTATGAGTGGAGATGATATTGAGGGGGACAATATAAACATCTTTCCCTTTATGAATAGCATTAAACCCTCTTGGAGAGATCATTGGAAGGTGGTGTGTTTGGCGGTCTTGTGGTCCTTGTGGAAGGAGAGAAATAAACGTGTGTTTGATGGTGAGATGTATTTGGCTGCCAAAGTGTGGAGAATTCTCAACTTTTAGCTTCTTTTTGGGTTGCCAATAGCAACTTGTCAAAAGGTTTTGCTTTAGGGGATTGGCTTAGAGGGTGGGGAAATTTTGTATCAGTTTAGGGGTGGGGCCTAGCTTGGCCTGTCTTGTACAAACATTTTTGACTTGCATATTCATACATATGTACTATTTCTTTGTTTCTTTTAAAAAAATCTGGTCACTAGAAAAAAGATGATGAGTTTTTCTAAAAACCTCCCCCTTATTTGTTAAGGTTATAACAAACTACTACTTCAAGGTCATTTTTTTTTTGTTTATTTCCCCTTATTCATAGAGCTACCTGATCCCCAAGTTTTTCTAATAAACTTCCCCAGTTCATGGTAGGTTATATAACATGCAAAAACGTGTTTGAATCAATGGATTCAAGAAAAAATTGAAAAAAAAAAAAGGACTAAGAAGCAAAACTTGCTTTCCAAAGAAAATAATAATTGATGGTTGAATTGAGTGTATATTAATTTTTCGTAATTGGAGCTCTTTATATAGTTAACTCCCTTGAAACAACTTAGAAACTTCCTAAAACACTAAATAGTAAGTTTCTTAAGCTATCTATAGCAATATAGCAACTTTCTAATGCTTTACAACTCTATCTAGAGTCTAGACACTTTTAGATACTTTCTAAACACATTGAATAACAAAAACGAATTAAGAAACTATATAAACTACGACTAAAATCAAAATAAAAACTTTTCTTAGACAAGAAAACCTAACTAGAAAATAGTTAGTAAAATAAATAAATAAATGTAAGAACCTTCTAAAACATTATTTCGTGTCCTACATCATTATCAATCTACTAGTTCAAGATCATTCTGTCTTTTTTTCCCTTATTCATAAAGCTATAGTATCCCAAAAAAGATGTCCAAGACAATATTATTAAGTAATAAACTAATAACAGAAAATGATGTTTGGCATTGTTGTAAGAATTCATTTACCCAAGCTTGGTCAACAAGACGTAAGTAACGTGATTTCTTCAAAGAGCTATATCAAAAACTTTAAAATGCAATCACAAGGACCTTAAGTTGTCAACATAGATAATATGCATAAACTCAAACCAACTCAACTCAACTCAACTCAACAAAGCTTTTTCCCAACTACATAGGGTTGACTATTTTCTAGTAAAGTTTCCTTGTCTAAGGAAAGTTCCTATTTTTGTAGAATTGTGTTTTAGTGCTAGTTTTGATAGTTTCTAAATTTGTTTTTAGTATTTAATGTGATTAGAAACTGTCTAAATAGAATTGTAATAGTAAGAAAGTTATTTTGAGAAGAAACAATGTTGGTAGTTAGTTGTATAACCAGCTCCATCACCATAAGGTCCATACCGCACTCTCGGGGAAGTATCAGGCCGGTTCTTGACCCATTAATCCCCCTCACCCGCTAGGGTGAGACAATGACAAGAGTTGAACCTGAAACCTTTGGGTTCCAAAGCCTTGCTACCAACTGCACCAACTCTATGTTGGCAATAAGAAAGTTATTATTATATTATAGATAGCTTAGGAAACTTATTCTCAAGTGTTTTAGTAAGTTTCTAAATTGTTTCCATGGAGTTATCTATATAAGGAGCTTCAATTACGAGTTTAAGCATTCAATTATCAATCTCTTTGAGAAGAAGAAGATGATGTGTTGGTATTTTACACATTATTTACTTCATATTAATTAAGCCTAAATGAACATTTTAATCATAATTTTGATTATTTGTTGATTTTGTAGGGAATTGGAGAAATTAATGGAAAAAAATGACGCATTCCCACAAAAAAAGAAGACTCAAATGGGCTTGAGGCATTCAAAAATATATCACAAGGGGTATTGGCATGCTATGACACATAAGTTGATGAGGTGACATCCAAATCACTTTGAAACATCAAAATTGGGTGTTATGATGGCACAACAAAATAATCCATAAATTAGGGTTCTCTAGTTAAGAAATGGAGGGATGAGATTGAAAGATGGAAAAAGGATAATTAAGGGCCCTTGGATTAAAGTGATAAAAGGGGAAAAACCCAAACTCTCATGAGCCCCCCCATTCTCACACAACCCTCCCATGGTTTTCTTCTCTCATCTAAGCAAAAATTGAATATCATCTTGGAGAGAAAGATGACAAGCTAGAGGTGGCACTTTAACACAAGTCTAGTTATTTGGGTGGTATAAACTAAAATACTAAATCAGCCAATAACCATCCACAAATCAGAAAGCTAACCTCCATGTTTTAGCTCCTCAATGATACCAAAAATCAGTCAATGTTCATGCCCCCTCTTGCTGCCAATTTTGCACCTCTTATCACCGCCCAACACAACAAAAAATTCAGCCACAGAGTTTTTCACTTCATGCTCCTCAAGCCACCAATGCCAAGCAGCCACCTATTTGAACCCATTCAATGCCCATAATAACTTGCAGCAATCCTTATTTGAATTTAGCTGATGGCCCCCACAAAAGTGCCACCACCTACTTATCCCATTTAATCTAAATATGCCTAACAAAACAACCCCATTAATACCACCCAAACAACTAGACTAACCGTCCAATTTGAGCTAAAGTACCACCTCTAACTTGTCATCTTTCTCTCCAAGATGATATTCAATTTTTGCTTATATGAGAGAAGAAAACCATGAGAGAGTTGTGTGAGAACGTGGGGGGGGGGGGGCTCATGAGAGTTAAGTTTCTTCTCCTTTTATCACTTAATCCAAGGGCCCTTAATTATCCTCTTTCTATCTTTCAATCTCATCCCTTAATTTCTTTACTAGAACCCTAATTTACAGGTTATTTTATTGTGTCATCATAACACCCAATTTTAATGTTCCAAAGTGATTTGGATGCCACCTCATCAACTTATGTGTCATAGCATACTATTACTCCATGTGATATATTTTTGAATGCCTCAAGCCCATTTCAGTCTTCTTATTGTGGAAATGTGAAGATGAAGACATTTCTTGAATGTGAAGATGAAGACATTTCTTTTTCACAAGTAAACTTGAGGACGAATTCTTCTAAAGGGGGATTGATGTAGGACATGGAATAATCTTTAGGAAAGTCCCAAAATTTTAATTTTTAGTTCCTTTCAATTTTCTAGTAAAGTTTCATTGTCTAAGGAAAGTTTCTATTTTGGTAGAATTTTGTTTTAGTAGTAGTTTAGATAGTTTCTAAATTCGTTTTTATTATTTAATCTTATTAGAAAGTATCTATATGTAATAATAGTTATTATGTTATATATAGCTTAGAAAACTTATTTTTAAGTGTTTTAGTAAAGTTTCTAAATTGTTTCTATGGAATTATCTATATAAGCAGCTCCAATTATAAGTTTAAGCATTCAATTATCAATTCAATCATCGATTATCATTCTCTTTGAGAGTAAATTTCAGATTCTATTCCTTTATTTATCAATTTTTTCTTGAATCTATTGATTCAAACACTGTTCCGCTATGTTAGATTTAGATGCAGTTTTCTTTTTTAAGGCATACCAAGTGCATGAAACTCTTGCTATTGTAGGGTCTAAGGAATGGATGGTATAAGTAGCCTTACCTACATTTAGGGAGATTTTTTCCAAATTTGTCTACTATTGCACTTGTGCTAGTGCTTGTGACCACCATATTGTTTTATGAAAACAATTAAAAAAAATTTGAATTTTGCTCTATAGATTTGTATCCCATGAATCGTAATTTTGAATCACAAAACAAAAACAACCTGAAATTTCCAACATTTTTTGCCACCAAGAAATGGGACATTTTAATGTTGCGTTTTATCAAACTCCTTGAAAGCACGTGTCTATAATATGCATAAACTAAACATAAGACAATATTTTTTTATGACAATGCCATCATTTATCTCCAAAATACCTTAACTATGTTATAAAGGTATAAAACCTTCAACTCTCGGCAACAAAAGCGGCACATGACTTTAGTTATAACAAAAAGAAACATACTTGGTGTTTTACTCTAGCTGTAGGATGTCAATTGTGTTCAAGTTTCATCTTTTAAACCATTTGATGTAGAACATGGAATAATGTCTAGGAAGGTCCCAAGATTTTAATATTTAGTTCCATTTTATTTTAGTCAAATTTCCTTTTTTAGAGAAGTTTTTATTTTGGTAGTAGTTTAGATAGTTTGTAAATTTGTTTTGATTATTCAAAGTGTATTAGAAAGAGTTTAGAAGTGTCTAAATAAAGGTGTAATAGCATTAGAAAGTTGTTATAAATTTATAATGTTATAAATATCTTAGGAAACTTACTTTTAAGTGTTTTAATAGGTTTCTAAGTTGTTTCAATGGAGTTATCTATATAAGGAGTTCCAATTACAAATTTAAGCATCCTATAAAAAATTCAATCAATCAATATGTCAATTATCTTTATATTTGAGAGTATCAGAGTAAAATTCAATTTCTAGTTCTTTATTTTTTTTCAATTTTCTTTTGAATCCATTGATTCAAAAATGCTTCCGATTATAACATTTAACAACCTTTCTCTAAGTTTCCGGGATAAAAGATGATGAGGTTCTATTTTTGTCTTATAGAGGAAATCAACGCACAGACAATTGCAAACTAACAAATGCATTACTTTCCATTTGATTATAAATTATATGAATCCATCTGATGGACAAGGGAAGTTAATCCATTTAAGATGACTATTTATGAGTCATTGTTAACAAAAAAAGAATAATGGAAGGCTATTTACCATGATTAAATCCATAAAATGCTCCTGCAGTACCCCCAACAGCTGAACCAATCTGAATTGTCATGAAAACTTTAATTTTTACAATCAAGAAAAAGTAAATCCCAAAAAAATTGGTGAGGGAGAGAGAGAGAGAGGAAAAAGCCATGGGACCAATTAACTAGAAAATTAATATTTATATTTACGAGAGAAAACACAAACACCCTAAAGAAAATCAAGCGGGATAGCACAATTTAAGGATAAAAAAGATTTTGATCTACAAAATTATAATCAGAATCAAGCATAAGCCTGCCAAACAGCGTACGATTCAAAGGAAAAAAAGAAAGAAAGAAAACCACCAAAGTCAAAAGAGAATATGCAGGAAGTAATGGTACCATGGAAAAACTGTCTCTAATCAGTGGAGCTATCGTCCATTTACTGGTCTCCTGCAAGTATCTCATAAGGTTACTTCAAGAAATAAACAACAGAGTGATGCCCAATAATGATAATGATAACAACGATGATAGTCGTAAAAGTAGTGAAGTTCTCCAAATACCATTTCCTTCAAAAGTGGACCAGCACAATGAGGACATCTTGAAGGATGCCGCTTCTCTTGCTCCATGATAAACCAATATGAACTCACCGTCTTATGCTACCCCCCACAGCTTTTAAAAAACTTAGAAAACTGTAATGAAAAACTAAGAAACTTAGTATGTTAAACACTCCAACTATTAGGGATAAAAATTAGCAAGTTCATATCAAAATCAATGCTTTGACAACTCGATGAGATAACTGTTTAAAAAGATCAATATTTTTAATTGGATCGGTTCACATCCATCTAGTTTGAATGTTTCTAACAAGTAGGCGATGAGGTAAGATAATTAAGTAATATGATACTTTCTTTTATTAGGAACACTAGCTATGGGTTCGTGCTTCGCACGAATTGAATAGGTAATATAATGTTTTAATAGTGTTTATAATACAAAATTTGAACAATATATTAAAAATATAAAAATAAATTTTGAATGATAAGATGGATAAATTTATAGTTAATTCCTTAAGTAGGGCTAAGTAAGTATATCTTAAAAGCTACTATAGTCAAGTGATATAGTAGTTCTTAATAATGGTAATGCAAAGTCTCTAAAATTATTCTATGTACAATTTCTTTATCTAACAAAATATATTAAAAGTAAAACGTAGCAATAAATTAAAGATAATTTTAGAAGAATAGCAAAAATAATCTTGCCTTGATTGGGTTTTTTTTTTTAACTTTTAGTAATATTATAATATTATATAGATAATAAGAAGGCAATTTTTTCAAATTTGTTAACTAGGGCCACAATCATTTCAACCATAAATATATACAAATATGCCCAATCGAGTTTTTTTTTTTTTTGACCGGTTTTCCGGCATCCAGGAGGTGTCCTCCTCTGCTTCGCGGTGAGACTAATCCTCCCGGACTCGAGGGGTTCGGCGAGCGTTTAGCAGGTTTCCCTCTCCCAGCCAGAATATGTCCAAGGTGGGGCTCGAACTCGTGATCACCCTAAGGCTTGCTCCCGTTACCAGTGAACCAACCCTTGGTTGGTAATTGAGTTTTAACTGTTTCATGAGATATTGCACTTGAAATATTTTTAAAGTCTTTGAAGTGCTACACTATAATTAAAAAGTGGATATAATCAAGAAAAATAAAAGTTGAATTCAAACTATTCAAAAATCTAAAAAAAAACACTTGCTAAACAATTGTTAGAGAAAGAAAGTAAACATTGAGCACTGCCAAAAAGTTTAAATAAAAGAGTAAAATTGCATAATCAAAGAAGTCATTTGAACACACAATAATAAATAAATGCATCTGTAAAACTGCTTAATTACAGAATCCTTTACATATTTCTCTAGATGCAACTTGCTTACAAAAGGTTTTGTTCTTAAACACATACTAAATTAAATAATTCAAAAAAGAAGGATGTTTGCCAAAACTGAAGTAAAATAAATTCCATTTAGACAATTAGTCTATTGCCTGTCTTTTCATCTTCATCTTGTACAAATTTTTTCTACTACCAATGGTCTTTCCATAACTTTGGCATTTGCTCAATTGAGCTTTCATTGGTCTCAAGTTGAAAGAAGTAAATAAAGAGAGTCAAATAGCAACAAAGGCAAAAAAGTAAAACAATCCAAACTTCATAAGGCAAAAAGAAAGGAAAAAGTAAATAAAATGTCCGCAACCCCGCATCTTCCATAACCGTCCATATAACAGTCAGAACCAAAAGCGCAAACCATACAACAACAAATCTGCCACTTCGACATTTTGTGGAATTAAACCAACTATTAAAAGTTAGATTATTAGCAGCTAAAAGAACCCCATTTTTCTTCTGTCCCTTGAATCTCCAACCCAAATCCAACAATACATTTACAGACTAACCAGAGTAAAACAGAAATGCCACTATCAAACTACCCCTTTTTTTATGCAAAGAACACCATCTTGAAAAGTAACAGTTATCTACAAAAAAAATTACAGTTGTCATATTACAATAGTAAGTCATACTTTCTCATGTTGAGTTTATATTCTGATATATATAGTTTTTTGATCTTTTTATTAATCTTTAAAAAAAAAAGCCAAGGTAAACCACCGTCGACCATAGAGTTAATAGTAATAAACGAGTCACTTACTTATGACATAAAATCAATGAAAGCAACACCTATTCCCAAATTGTAAATATGGTTATTACTTAGTTAGTCCCTCTACTAATCTATAAGGAAGTTTTAAGAAACATGTCAAAATGCATAGTACTACAGACTCGAAGAGAAGATATGTAATTGTAACACGTAAAAAAATTGATGATGGTGAGTAAATATAATATGGGGCTTACCTTTAAGCAAGTCCAAGAAGTTAAATACAAAATTGGAGGTGCAAATTTAGGGTTCTTCCATTAATCTTTTACTCTAAATTCAATTAAAGTTCAAAAGATAAAGCTCTAGAACTTCAATTGAAAAGTTGTCATGACCCTAGGTAAGAGTCTTACAAACTATGGTAAAGTTGGGTAACTATCAACATAAATAACATGTATGTAGCAACAGGTAAAAAATTAGAGTTCAAAAAATAAAGACAGCCTCTTAGAAACTATGGTAAAGTTGGATAACTATATATCAAGAGAAATAACAATTCTATAGAAAAAGACACAAAATTAAAGTTCAATAAATCAAAACAAATCCTATTAAGTGAAGAATTCGTTTCAAATCGCATGACCAACCCAATATAAATTTCCTTAGGGCTCGTTTGGTGCACAAGATAGGATAGAATTATTTTTATGGGATTGGATTGGATTGGATTGGATAGGATTAAACAATTAAAAAATAATAATAATAAAAAATGCAAAACTCATTACAATGGGATAAAAATAATCCCACCCTTTTGGTCATCACTAATTTATCCCATTACAATGGGATAAAAATGAGGATGAGATTATTTTTTATCTCATCCTGGTCAACAGCCAAACATGGGCTTGGGACTAAAAAAAATCTCATCCCATCCAATCCCGCGCACCAAACGAGCCCTTAAGGAATAGAAATATGATAAGTACTTCGCAAGAATATGAAGAAGAAGAATAACCACTTTTCATGATAAGAGAAAGGAACAAGGAAAAAGGGAAAAGAAATCGACCAATAAGTAATTTGCAAGAATATGAAGAAGAACAACAATAACAACTTCTCATGATAACAGAAAGGAACAAAAGAGGGGGGGAATCCAACAATAAGTGATTTGCAACAATCACCAGATTTTATCAAGGGAAAAAGGCTATAAGGAAGGGGAAAAAAGAAAGAAAATCAAAGGAGCAAAAACAAATAGACAAACCCAATTTAGGCCTTTGTACATGGGAAAGCATAATCAAAATCTAAAATCCAAAAGGAAAAGTTCTCGGAAAAAGGCGAAAAATCATATAAAAACAACCACATGTCTTCCATGACCTACCCATATAACAATCACAACCAAAAGCTCAAACCATAGAACAACAAATAAGCCACTTCAACATTTTGTAGAATTAAAGCAACCATTAAAACTTAGATTGTTAGTAGCAGAAACAACCCCATTTTTCTTCTGTCCCTTCAATCTCCAACAATACACTTACAAAGTAACCAAAGTAAAAGAAAAATGCGACTATCAAAACTACCTCATTTTTCTCGCAAAGAACACCATCTTAAAACAAGATAATCAGGGAAAAAGAAGCCACCAACTTTCTAATTGAAGATAACAACCCAAAAAAAGGCAAAAATTCTCTGGGGAAAAAACCCAAAAAAAGTTTCTCTAAACAAAATTTGGTGATTATAAACATTACTTTCTGGTATTACTATCCAAAAGCCCAACATCTTTGGCCATTGATTTCATCAATCTCTATAATAACAAATTAAAAGAAGACATTAAAGAGAGAAAAAGAAGGCATTAGATAGGTAGGTAAGGTAGGAAGCCCATATAATGAAGGTCTAAGAGCATTCTCGCTTAGAACTGAAACACATATGCAACAGATTCAATGAGTCCAAGACAGGGTAAAATGTCATGGTAACTCGTCCAAGATTCCGAATTTCAGATTTTAAATACTTTCCAATTGTAACAAATAATAATCCAGAATGTAGGAAATGAGCTCATGAACATAAATGTCAGTCGTTGTCTACACTATATTCTTAATATTTTAGACTACACAGATATTGAACCATTTCCCACATCGCCACTTTTAAATCTGTAAATTAGTTCGTTCAGAAATAGTCAATTCATGACATAATGGCATGTCTTTGATAGATCATTTAATCCATAGGGGAAAAGCTAAAATTTCAAGCTATTCATACATACTTTCTTTTGTAAACTGCACCATTATAATCAAAAAGAAACAAAAATTTGAATTTATCTAGCACATTTCTAAATAGAATAATTTCATCAAACAATAAGAACACAGGAAATTATCACATACTTTAGAACATGTTGACAGACAGCAAAAAGAGTAAGTACAAGACCTAATTAGATAAAAGAAAACATCTAATACAGGGGGAAAAAGCTATGGTACCTCTCTATATTTGTCCTCTATTGCACAGGAAAGCAAATTCTATGAACACATTGATTTTGAAAAAAGAAGATGGTTAATAAGAGACTTCTGATTCGTCAAATAAAAAGCAACCCAATAATTATAATAATGAACATAATTATAAATACTTATCTGTACATGGTCATCATATCTGTCAACAAAAACCAACCCAAAATCTCATCTAAAGGAAATATAGAAATCTCAAAACGAAAGAATAAGCGATTAGAAGAAAAGATTTAAACTTTATGTGAATTCCTCAACTTTGGAAACTTGTGATTCATGAAACCTCTCTACACATGCTCGTCTATTAGTAATGAAAAACAAGTTTAGAAACTAACGATTAGTATTAAATTTGATTCTAAATATAAGAAACTGATTGGATTCAAAGCAACTATATGTGTTTACAAATAAGAATTTGAACTTTGAGCAACAAAATGTCAAGAGGAAATTCTGGTAGACATTTTGTCAAACAACAAGAGTGCAGGAAGTGATTGCTTTTTATAAGAATAAATAAACACCAAAGTAGTAGTTATTAAAGTCCTAAACTATGAGAATAAATATATTTAATACTCAATAATCTAGATTCACCATTTAAGCACCAAAAGAAACAGAGTGACTACTACGTGGAAGACCAAAAACAAAGGATTCTTTACATCAGAAAAAAAAAAAAAAAAAAAATTACAAGACACGGATGGATACTCGACAAAAATAAAGAAATGTATTTTTCCTAATTGCCTTCATGAACACAATTCTGGGCACAAATCTTCTGGCTCAACGAGGTAATCCATTTTCAGCATATATATATAGATTTTTTTTTCCAGCCCTAAAAATCAAGGGTAAAATTCTTTCAATGAGATTAAATTCCCATGGAAAAACGAAGAATCTAGGGAGGTAGAGCGCTAGTGCGAAAACATTAAAGAAAAAGACAAGATTGAGAAGAAATCAAACAAACCCTAGCCAATGGGAAACCACAATCAAAAGAACAAAAAAGAAACTGCATATACAAATTGAAGATAGAGAGATGAAACTGATTAGGGCTGAACCAAAAAGGGAGATGAAATAGTCTCCAAGAGTAAAACTAAAAACAGCAGAAGACAAAGGTGTAAGAAGAGAATGTCTAAGAAAACTCACCCGAAAGAAAGGTGAGACTGTCTCTTGCAGAAAACGCAGCAAGCAAGGCAAAACCAGACGGGTAAGAGGAGAACTTGCGTTTGAGAAGCAAAGTTAAAAAGATAAACCCTAAACCCTAAACCAAACCACATAAGAAAACGAAGTCGAAAGGATGTAAAACAAAAACATGCACGTCACGTGGGAGTTGCGAAAATTCTCTCTTTTTATATAGGTTACACACACAAAAATAAAAAGAAAAAAAGAGAGAATGAGAGAGAGAGAGAGAGCTAATTGATATCATCCAATTCCTAGCCAACCAATCCTATTGTGATAACTGATAAACATTCAATTGATAACCAAGAAGATTCATTCCTGTAGTAACACAATACACTAAATCGAATATCTGAACATTAAGAAAAGAAATCAAACAAACAATTTACTATGATCCAACTACATCAACATTGCAATTCAGCGAAACAATAAGAAAAAGAAAATCACTAGTAAACAAGCTAAACCTGATAAAAAACTCATTATAAAAATTAAAAAAAGATAAAATCCGTATCTACCAATTTATAATCGCATAAATCCTTATTCTTCACTCATATCACAATACTACATAATGTCGATTGTTTAACAACAAGAACAACAACCAATAAAACATCGTGCCAATTACACCAACATTAGATCATAGAAAAAACAATAACAGAAAGTAAATCAACATAAAGAACAAGTAAACGAACACTGAAAGAAGAAAGTGACGAGGTCATCGCAAAATTCAGGAAACGGAGCTTAGTTATTAATAGCAAACTAAATACTAAATAGTCTCTAATAAGAAGAAGAAATTATAGCTCTCAAATTAGATAAGCGCTTTTACTTTTAATATGATGAACATCTCATATTCAGGTGACGGAGCTTCGTTATTAATAGCGAAAGAATCATTGGTTTCTCTTAAACTTGCTAAATCCATTTAAATCCGATCAATCCATATCAAACTCAACGAGAATTTAAAACATTTGATCGAAATAATAGCAGTTATGGAAGCATAATCAAAAACATACCAGCGAAGAAACCGCGATAGATTGATCGACAGTGAAGAAGCTTCTCGTCGATTTGAGAGGCGCTAATGGCTCTTCGTTCTTCGTTAGAGCATTAGTGTGTTAGGGCGTTAATAGAAGAAGAAGAGCTGAGAAAAGCTTCTTTCTAGCCTCTCTGATTATTTAAACCATCCAACGCTGCCAGTAGTTACGGACTTACCAACGGGTTTAACTGGTTATTATAAAGGGTAATATGTTAACTAATCATTTTTTCTAATGACAGATTAGACTATTTTTTAAGTATATTAATTATTAAAATTTTATATTCAACGAAGAGTACTTGATCAACTTATAACAAAATTATAAGATGGACGTGTAACTATTTTTTTTTTTTCAATATTTCTCTTATTTTTATCACTGAATACTTTAAAATATTGAATATATATTTATTTACTATATGAAATAAAAGACATATGTAGAATATATATATATATAAACTATTTTTTGAAAGACATTTTTACCAAATATCACAAGAAAATTTGTTGTTGGGTCCTTAGATTGGATCTTATGCTTGGAACAAAAACATAATCAAACTTAAAAACTTTGTAAAGTGCAAATGTCCGAGCATTATCATTAAATACTCAACTAAACTAAGTCTTTTTCCATGAGTTGACATTATCATTAAATAAAATATCAAAACTGAGAATTTATGCTACAAATTTCAAAGGGTTTCCCATATCAGAGAGAGGAATCAATATTTTCTCCACACTTAGGTCGCCAACAAAGAAGATTATTGTGAATTCTAAACCTAATCAACCTATTGAAAGATGAATACATATTACAGAAAAAAAAAAAAAAAAAAAAGCAGCCTCAAGCCAATTGCTCCAGCTTAACCTCGTACTGTTCACCAGTAGCAAGAATCTTTACACAAACCATACCCTTCTGCCACTCTGAATTTCCCACCAAGATCAGCCTTTCTGCATTAATCCGAGCTGCGCGCTTGAAGACCCTGAAGAATCGGGTCCGGAGAGAGGGAAATACAAAAAAGTTTATACAAGAAAAACACTATCAAATTGATAAACATGGATAGGAGATTTTGAAAATCTGAGTTATAAAGATGATAACATTGATGAAAGATTACCATTTGAGGGGTTTGTTCTGCAAGACAAGATCAACACATTTTCCTTTGTGTCTAAGTATGGTTGCAACCTCAGCAGCTGCTCCTTGCAGCTCCTGATCAAGAGGGCATACAATATTCTCTACTTGGAGGTTAAGCTCTGGTAGAAGTTCCTTTTCCTTAAGCAACTGCAACAATCACATTCCCACAAAGCAGTGAAAATAGAAACGGAGTAAAATTAACTGCTGTATATCAATAAAATTGGCGGCTGTAATTTGATATTTGAAAACTACATGAATGTTTCAGACATCCACCAAAATATGAATTACTAAACCATATGGATAGACGTACAAGCATTTCACATAGTTGGAAGCCACAGATTATAGGGCAATGGAACAAATAAAATTTTCAACTTGTATTGATTGAGGCAAAAACACTCCTAAAGCTCTAACAAATATACAACCCACTCAACAATCTTGTATGAAACTGCCCAAGTCACTATTAGCCTATTACTGTAATGTCAACTGTCAAGTCACCAATTCAGCGGTCAAAAATTTTCAATTTTAAGACTCTTTGGATAGATTTAGTTCTGGTGCACAACCATTCAAAATGAACAAAAAAGAGTATATAAAATATTAGACATATGATTGCCAATTGACTCCACTCATGACAGTAAAAGAAAAAAGAAAATAGAAATAGAAATAGTAAAATAAATTGGAATTGTAATAATAACAAAAAGATATGAGGAAAAACGAAGAGGCTGTTCAGGTATATTTCATATGACTATGAAGGAAAGCTTGATTGTGAGCATGTTACTAGAATAATCCTCAAAAAATTTAAGAAGAATAAAAAAATGTAAAGATAAAGAGTCAAGATTTTTGGTCCACGATGACTTCATGTTCCCAAGTGAGCGCCAAAGTGCTTCTACTGTAGTAGAACATATGCTGAAGGTTGCTTCTTTTAAATGATTTGGCATTTGGTTGGTCATTTTTGAAGTCTGAATAATATAGCTTCCTCATTGTCACTTTAAGTAGTCAGTTCCTTTTTCAGCGATTGATGGAAGAAAGTAGTAAAAGCAGTGACAGTTCTTACTTCTAATATAACAGCATCCCCAAATCCAAAGCCACATGCTGGAATGTCATCACCTCCAAATGTGGATAGTAGCCGATCATATCTCCCACCACCACAAATTGCCCGTAGCTTTCCTTCTCTATCAAATCCCTGTGCAGATAAATTACTTTATAAGCCCAAAAAAAAAAGGGTGGGGCAAGGGGTATGGAATGTCTCCTTATGCATCTTCTACTTCAAGAATTCATTGTCATGTAAAACATGTGTTTGAAAATTCCACTTCAAAATTTTTTCTTCAACTCACCACCATTACATGGATGGTGGGTATCAACATCTAAAGCCGTGCTTATTTCACTAGTGGCTGTAGTACCAATATTTCTTTGATGAGCCTGTGGTAGTAAGTGCAATGAATAGGGTTGCAACTGCCATGGGCCTGACCCAAGCCTAATGCACTCTAACATGAATACATAACCTACCACCGTGTGCACTCAAATGAAGTGTCCGTACAAGTTGTTCCCCTCTTCTGAAGTTCTTTCAGAAAAGCAACAAAAAAAGAAGTGAAAACAAAATTTCATGCACCAAAGAGGAGTGAAATGTGAAGTTGCAACTGTTAAAATACCAGAAATAACATGCCCAACTAGCTTGGAATAAAATAATTAGGCAGGAAATATGTTCCTTAATATGATATAATGATAATCAGCATTATTATATATATTGCATATTGATAACCTACTTGCATTTCACTCAGGAGTAGTCTGTCCACACAAAAAAGCATTCTTAAGATTCAACAGTTGCAAAATCTAGAAGAGTGAGGAAAGGTGAAGTCATGGTCCTCCCCACTAAGGTTGTAGTACATGAAATTCGATTTGCTTATAGAATAGAATAAAAGGAGAAACTAAAAGATAGACCTACCTCAAAGACAACACCAGTGTAGTATGCAAGACCACGAACAACAGAAGCATCAAACTGAATCCAGTCAGAATAGCCAAATTTATCAGCAAGATTAAAGAGTTGCTTCAAGTCAGCAACAGCGTCCCCAGAAGCTCCAAGTATCTCTGTGATTGCAAACATATTTGACACATTTTAAGAATTCAGAGGAAAGAACAACCATTCACAAATGTGTATAATCTAAAAATTTTGTAAGATATTGGCCTCCCACCATTCACTAGTAAATACGAAGTAAAAGATAACAATTGAATAACATGGTTAACACCAAACCTTCCAACTTAGACAATGACTTAATAGATAGAACCTGCAATAGCTCCTCAATAGCTTCATCTGATAGTCCAACTGATTTCAAATCTCGCTTAATCTCATCCATGGGAATTTTTTCCATCTATTGCCAGATCAAAATAGAAGAAGGAAGAGACCATTTATTAAAAAAAGAAAATAATCAAGTGTATATAAAACTCCATAACAACCATAAATAGAAAAAGAAACCAGTAACAATGAAAATTTTCAAAGCAAATGGAATTGTTGCTCTCATTCAAAATTTTGCTTATTGAATTTTTATAAAAAGAGTTTCAAAAATTTTATCAAAGAGACCATTTATTAAAAAAAGAAAATAATCAAGTGTATATAAAACTCCATAACAACCATAAATAGAAAAAGAAACCAGTAACAATGAAAATTTTCAAAGCAAATGGAATTGTTGCTCTCATTCAAAATTTTGCTTATTGAATTTTTATAAAAAGAGTTTCAAAAATTTTATCAAAGAGACCATTTATTAAAAAAAGAAAATAATCAAGTGTATATAAAACTCCATAACAACCATAAATAGAAAAAGAAACCAGTAACAATGAAAATTTTCAAAGCAAATGGAATTGTTGCTCTCATTCAAAATTTTGCTTATTGAATTTTTATAAAAAGAGTTTCAAAAATTTTATCAAGCATGGGAAAGCATAATGCAATCACTAATGTGGAACTGACGGTTGAAATTAACTAAACCAACCTTGTCAATAACTACGCAAACTTTGCCAAAAAAACTTTCTGGCACATGGTAGCACCTCAATACGTCTTGCAACACCTGTAAAAGAAGAATATCAAGGCAAACATTGAATTCAACTAAATGTTATTGACTACACGAAATGGGGTGGCAAAGGGAGCTTAGGAACCATAAATCCACATTTAATATAAAAAAAAATCTGCTCGCACCTTTCGACTGGAAACTTTAAAGCCCACATCTGATGATGTAATCCCAAGTCGCTTAAAAAAAGTAACAATAGCAGAAATAAGCTCTGCTTCAGCCTGTACTAGAAAAGAGAAAAAAAGTTAACCTTGAAAATACCACTACTTTGGAAATGGAAAACATAAACAGTATCTATTAGTAAAAACAAGAAGCAAAAAAATCAACCACCAGTTATAAATTTATATGAGATGCCCAATGGTCTAATAAAATCATCAAGACGTTTCTACAAGAAGTAAACAAAAGAAATGAACATGATAAAAAACATAAAGTTAATATACATATAAAAAAAGAAGCCGGTTATATATGTAGACAAACATATACCGAAGAATGCAACTCAACCCAATCATAACATACTAAAACTGTCAAGCATAGCAGAATAACTGATAGCAGCAACACCACACCTAAAGTTGGGCAGAACATACTGTAACTTCGGGAACACCAATTATATCCATATTCCACTGGTAGTGTTCTCGACGACGTCCCCTTGTCATCCGCTCGTAACGCCAACACTGCCCAATGGCAAACCATTTCAATGGGAGGGAGAGTGACTTTCTGAACAGAAAAAACAACCGTGATCAAATTCTGGTATCTGATTTGAACCTGGATACAAAAATAACAAAATTAAATAAATACAGGAAAGAAAGAAAAAAAAAACAAGTTTAGCACCATGAACTAGTAAGCCTTAAACTGGAAAATAAAGAACAAAACACGAATGCCAACATAATTAGAGGTTCAATACCCCTTCTGAATCACAAGCCTTGCCAGAGAAGGAGTAAGCTCAGGCCGCAAGGCAACACGACGATTCCCCTGATCTTCAAAGCTATATAGCTGAAAACAAGAAAGAAAAGGTAGGAAAAACATTTATCAGATAACATAAGAACACAATAAGAAAATCACATTGTCCAATCATTTCATGGGTGAAGTAATAATATCATTAACAGTATAGAAAAATAAATAGCAGAGGTTAACCATCAATGAAACGTTTTCAACACTATGGTGCAATTCAACATTTCTTACACATTGTGATCAAGAAAATGGAGATTCATCAACAAATCTAACTCATGAAATAAATAAATAAAAAATGAAGCTTTTCTTTTCTTCTTCTTCTATTTTTTTATTAATATACTGAATAAACACCTCTTATACAATGGAAACAAACAATTAAGTAATATGCTTGGAAGGTTTGGAAAAATGAATTTCTTGCCATTTTCATAAGAGGAGATATTATGAAAATGGCACTGTAATTCTAACCAAGTAAAATCCGCATTTTCCATATATATGGATGTATGTATGTACGTATCAAACACACAAAATACCTGATCTCTAATTTCCTCTCCAGCTTTTCTTATAAACAGAGCTTCTGATTCAAGCACCGGAAAATCAACCTCCTCAAACCCGAACAACCGAGAAACCTACGAACGATCCTTCAAAAAATCAATCTACAACAACAATTACACCAAAGAATTGAAAACTAGAATTAATCTGACCTCTCTAAAATTCTGAAAAAGCCAGCTGCGAAGCCGCATCTCATCGGGAGCGAAATCCCTGGTTCCCTTCGGAGGATTGACGTCGATCTTCTTCGGAAAAGCGTCGACGTCCGCCGGCTCCGGCGAAAGAGCGCCGGACCTGCCACCACCGCTGGCGCTCTCATTCAGGGATCGAACGGCCGACATAGACTCTAAGAGACGTCGAGGAAGAAGAGAGAAATTAGGGTTTCGAGTTTTAGAAGAGAAAGAAGATTGGTTTAAGCGGCAATGGCGAACGGTGAGAGAAGGGAAGTAGTGAAGGATAAGGTGAGCGTGCGTCGCAGCAGCAGCAGCCATGGCGTTTGGTTCTCTTACCCACTCGAGAGCCGAAGTGCATAGAGAAGCTTTCTTTCAGGAAGATAGAGGAGAGGGGTACTTGTAATGGGCTTTTAATTCAAAAATTGAAGAAAGAGCAATTGTAATTTATACGTATTTGGGTCCATGGGTAGTGGATTAGTGGGTTAAATTAAATGTAGCATAAGGGCCCGGTCTCATAAGTAAGCTTTGATTTGGGTTATTGGGAAGAAGTTTAGGGCCACTTTGGCATTTATTTTCTTTTCTTTTCTTTTTTTCTCTAACAAGATATTTTTAAAAAAAATATATTTTTTATTTTATTTTTTAAGATTAAAATTAAAATAATTTTTTTTTTAAACAGTTAAGATTAAAATAATTTTCAGTTTGTATTTTTTTTTTTTGTTACTCTCTAAAATTGTAGTAGAGAATAATAAAAAATAAAGCACGGGAGCTGAGACTTTGGTGTTAACCAATCAATTTCAATATAGGAGATTAAATGAAGAAGTATAGATTCAATGGTCTTTATAGATTTAGAGAAAACTTATGATTGATTACCTAAAGACATGAGAAATAATATGGTGGTATTAGGGGAAAAAAAAGAGAGTTAGGATGAAGACAAAAACTATTATAAAATCAACATTAAGAGAATCTAACGAATTTTCAATTATAGTAGATTTACACTAAAGATTTGCCTTAAGCTCTTATTTTTATGTACTAGTTCTGGACGAATTGTTTAAACATATTGAAGAAGATATTTCATAGTGTATATTATTTGTTGATGATATGATACGAATTGATGAAACTGTATGTGAAGTAAATGATAAACTAGATGTTTGGAAAGAAGCTTTAAAATTAATAGGACTAAGACTTAATATGTTAATTGTAATTTTAATGGAAATAAAAAAAACAAAGGAAGAGATACTAAAGATTGAAGTCAAGAGATACTGAGAAGCGAAACTTTTAAGTATATAGGTGGGAATGTGAACAATAGCGTTAAGTACAAACACACACACACATTATATATATATATATATATATATATATATATATATATACTTTTTTTGCTTCAAAATATGCATATTTTTGTGCAAATGGAGACTTTGTCAAGTTATTAGTCTTTTTTGGACAATCACTACCTCGACTTAAACTTCAAAAATCCCAAAATATTAGTCCTCCTATAGGTACATCTATTGTGCAAAGATATAAGACCATAACCTTAGTGCCCCCAAATAATAATCTAAAGTTGTTTGATTACATAATATTTTTGGATTTGTAACTTTTTTCATCATCAACAAAAAAATAAAAATAAAAAATAAAAAACATGGAAAAAAATGACATAGATCATAGAAGATCATGATGGGCAAATTTAATAAGGTTTTCAGGTGATATATTTGCTCTTCCAATTTGAAATTGATGATGCCTTCTTTAAGACCTTTCAATAGAAAAAAAAAAAAAAAATGCTCCAATTAGGCTCATGCCTACTCCAATTATCATGTTCTTGTTTTCATGATCAATAGGAAATACTATTGTCCATTGTCTATTAAGCATATTTGTTCATTAGATTTGGTGTAAGTGGAGAATATAGAAGTGCTTAGTGTTCATCACTATTAGTGGGAATTCAACATGATGGCATCTTACCTTGCTTTATTAGTTGTTAATTCTGATTTGATCATTTGAGATCGAACCTGAAGGTCATTAAACTAGAACATTGAGATCCGGTCTCAATGGGCATTTATTACACTTGATATTGTTCCGCTGTGACATTAAGGTCATGAGTTTGATTTCATAAAAGGATCAGCTGAATTCACTCGCCTTTTCCTCTCTGTCCACCTACTTACTTTCTTCACCTACCTAAAATTTTAAAATCAAACAATCTCTCTCTCTCTCTTCACCTATCCAAATTCTTATTTTTCCTCTTTCATTTTCATCTTCCCCAAACCCCAACGCTCCCCTTCTCTCTCGTTTCTTCTCTATTGATTTATCATTTCTTCAAGTTTTTTTTATCATTCAGAGGGTTATGATAACATTTAAAAGGTTTGTGAGCAACAACCTAACAAAATCTTGCGAAAAAATTTAATTATTTTAAATTTTAGAGGAGTCCAACTCAAATTGATTCAAGTCAAATATTAGATCTCAAATCGGTTAGTAATTTTTACATGTTCTAAGTAAATTTCAATGTGTTGTTGAATTTAAATGTTTTTTTTTACAAAAAAAATTGATGAAAACGGTGGAAGGATGCGGCTGAAATGGGTCGTTGAAACCCATTTCCGCGTCGTATTTGTACATGTTCAACCCTAGTGGGTCAGACAGTTCAATTTAGATAGGTTGAACATAAGCAGGTGTATCCGACCCATCAGGGTCGAACAATACATGTTTTTAGTTTTTTTTTTTTTTTTTCATATTTATCTGACCTTGATAGGTCGAATAGAGGAGATATGTCCAACTCATTAGAGTCAGACAGACCTTATTCTGTCCGCTCACGCAGGGTCGGACACTCCTAATTTGGGGGCGATTTTTTTTATTTTCAAAACTCATTTTCACTCACTTTTCTCTTATAATGGTAGAAGTGTATACTTTTGATTAAAAAACATATGGAGATGAATTTGAGAGCTAAAGGGTTTAGAATAGAAAGTGAATGGGCAAAGAGAGAAGGAGGAGGGTTTAAAGGAAGTTTATTAATGTTCTTTTTTAGTAATTTCACATGAAGATTTTTTTATCTCTTCAATCTTTTGCTGGGTGGGTGAATAAAGAGTAAAGGGCAGATGAATTTAGCTTGGACCCTTTTATAAAACAGTCTCTCTCAATAAAAATAAGACTCCATACATCATTCTATTTAAAAAATGGTAAAACCGCTACGTTTGGTTCAAGATTGCAATAGAGTTTTTCGTTTTTCAATCCAAAAAACAGTTGAAAACCTGTTTGGCAAAGCAAAATCCGGATGCGCATATCGGATTCAACCCCGAAAAATAACGTGGCTTGAAAAATGACAGAATGTCATTTCCCAAGTTTTCGTTTCTTATTTTTCAAATACAACAAATAAAGAGAAAAGGATGCAATGCCATGTTTTACAATAACAAACCAAACGCTACCTTGTGCACTAAGCAGGCCCTTCTATCGTGATTTTCTTTTAATATAATCTATCATTTTCTTTTCAAGGAAAAAAAGGAAAACATATAAAAGATTGGTGACTACAATGAACTCCTCAACAAATTGGTTTTGTCAATTTTGGCAAACCTCGCTTCGCTGGCAATTTCTCTAGTCTTCTTTAGAGACAATGAAAGAGGGGGGGGGGGGGGGGGGGGAGGCTTGGTAAGTATCTTCCACTTGAGTGAATTGGATGAAAATGAAGAAATGCTTGACAGGAAACGCAGTTTGAACCTATAGCCCAAGCTGGGCAAAAATGTACAGGCAAGTTGAACCGACACAAGCAAGGATTCTGAAAAGGAAAGTGCTTCATTTTTACATAATTGGATAAAGGGTGAGAATAAATGCTTGAAGTGGACACAGCAAAGTAAAGGGATCTTAGGTGAGAAACTGTAGAACTAAGTACACAGTTTGTGGTACTTGGGATTTCCATTCAGTTCAAATGAGTAAATGGAGAGTGCTATCAGCTTTACATGCTATACAAGGAGGCTATTAATCTGTAACGTGATGGCTTTGTGACCCTAGGAAGAACTACTTATGGTCCAAAAACCTGTGAAAGGGAAAGGGTAGCTTTATCAGACTAAAGTACTCAAGAATAGAATCTGGAATAGTTGGGATAGTGCACTCTAGATAATGATTAATGAACTTCATCAAGAAAAATAATAATAAAAAAATTTTAAAAAAAATGAAAATGTTTAGTTCTTTATAATCTAGGATGATTGAAGAGAAGAAAAATGAAAATGGTGTGATAAACAATTTGCTACAATCGAAATTGTAAATGACTTGTTATATAACAACTTGATTTTGGCATCCAGGAATCCTCTAGTTTATCTGCATGCCAATGTAGGTCCCTGTCCCTGTCTGAAGGGAATTGTTCATCCTATCATGTACCAAGTCACCTTTTAATTGATTTTTCAGAAGGATTAAAAAGCTTCATAACTCTGGGCCCTCCAGATGTGAGGAATCCCTTCTTAAAAGGTTTTTTCTTTTTTCTCTGCAATTGCCTAAGAACCTCTCTGATAGACCATAGGTGACATTTTTTTTTTCTCAAGAAAAATAGCAAATTTTTCCTTAAAAAAATAGTTGGCTGTTTACTTGTCAAACATAATTAATTTCCTTATGGAGATGAGCAAATGTTTTTCCATCACAAGAGCTTGTTTTCAAAGAAGCTCTTTCCTTCCCCTTATCTTTGGATGAAATAGAGGTGAAAAAAATATTCTTTCATACACAATCAAATAATAATGAGAAAATTATCTCCAAAATATTTTCTTGAAAAATTATTTCATGAGAAAACTATATACTTCAAAAAAACCAAAAAACTTGGCCATCAAACATGGTTTTGGTTTTGACTGCTCGTAATTCAATCAATATTTTTTTTTCCCCTTACTTTTACGATCTAATGAGAGATCAACTTAGCCCTTAATAAAGCAAAGTAAAAGAAGTAGATTCATATAGCAGATTCTGTGCAGTTGGAAAATGCCTAAGTTGAATTGTATTAATCTAATGAGAAGAACAGGCAACGCAACGTGTGACACAAGAATGCAGTCAGAAAATCTCATGCAGTTAAAGAAAATTGGGGGTCAAGATAGGTCATGTTTGGATCAAATGGTGCATGAAGAAACAAGGGCAAGATTTAAAAAGGGTAGAGGCATGAGGCATCTGACTAAATTAGTTATAAAAGAAAGGAAGGGGAACCCATTTTTGTGGTTTTTGGGTTTTGTGCTCTTTATAAGGTGAGATTCTGAAATGCCATATTCTAAAGGAATTAAACCCACCTTTTTCTTTTCTGCAAGGAATGATATTCTGTGGTCATTTCTCCACTTTTTTCTCCTTTGTAGCAGGTGCCTGTCACAATGTGGTCAACAGGGCACAACCAGTAAGAATCTTACATGTGTGCGCGCCTCATCATTGGTTTGGCCATTACATGAGTTGATCTCCTTCTTCTTTCTTCTTTTTTTCTTTCATGAAAGCCTCCTGTACTTAAAAGCAGAAGGTGAGAATTAACATAGGAGCTTCCAAAGGAAAAACAAGTTTCAAAAAAAGTTGAACACACGCATAAACAGTACAGAGCATGTTCCTTTTCTTTTGATAATTTTGTTCGGACGAATGAATTGAGGCCACTGCATTGCTAAAGTTTTTAAAAGCGTGATTCCAAAATCTTATATACAGTTTGCTGGCATGTGGAAGGGAATAAATTGCACGACAAGGGTGGTATTAAAAGAGTCTCTCACAACTTCCATTTCATTTCTGTTGAAGGCATAAAAAATTTTGATATATCAACTCAACACCACAAAGCCTTTTTCCAACTACATAAGGTTGCCTACACGTATCTGCTCCTCCTACTTTGCTCTATCAAAGGCTAAGTCGACATTTAATTTACAAAAAACAAGTTTTTGGCTTATTAGAAGCAATAAAAGATGGTAATAATTCACCCAAATGAAGGAAGGAAAAGAAAGAACAAAAAAAAAAAATACATTCTACAACATTGAAATGAAACATAATGTACCTTCTAAAGTATTGCCAAAGTCTTACACAGTGACGCTATTTTGAAAATGCCATCAAGCTATAATTGTTGCAAAATTATGAGAATTATGCTGTCCTATTTTTACTAGTATTTGGCAATGAACTCTTCCTTCAAAGAAAGCACAAAATTTTTACTAAGATCTATGGCCACCTATAACAGGAAAAAGTGAAGCTTACAATACTTCAATGTATAAAGGAATGAAACAAAACATGTTATGAAACTGCAGCTTCAAGCCCTCATTGGTATAATTAGAGCATCATTGCATTCTTGAACTAATTAACTTAACATTGGGATTATCATAAAGCAAATGCAGGGGAAATGAAAGACAATCACAGTGGTCCTGCCTAAGATCATGACCTGTCTTGTTGCTTAACCCCCGCAAATCTCGAAGAAAGTACAGTCAGTCCTTTCTTTACTACTTCTGGCCCACATTCTTGAGATTCTTGGGTGCGGGCCAGTGTCTTGTGCCAATTAGAAGGGAAAGTTCCTGGAATCCTCTTTCCGGTAGCTTGAATAAGTACCAAAATTACCTAAGCAGACAAAAAGGAATTGAATTCCTTATTCCCCTCCTTCCTTTCAAACACTGCCCGTGGAAGAGCATCTCTTAACAGTTCTTGTGCACATATCCAATTCCTAAGCTTCTAAATGCTTTAGTCAACAGAATCTTCTCTACGTCCTTACCTCTTACAACTCTGTGAGAGGGAAGAGAGGTGGAGAAGAATAAAACAACTAAATATTCTTTTGTTTCTTCAATTGCAATTGATAATAAAGAATTTATCCCCATCTGCAATGCCATATATTTAATGCCATTGCAAATGGGGATAAATTTGAGGTTAGGTGTTCCTACAAAGACTTAAGAACATTTTGATGACGGGTTACACCTTCCATGAAAGAGCAAATTGCTGAGGAGGTAATAAGTTTAAGTCATGGGATAGCTTAAGGTTCTAACAAACAAGATTACAAGATAATGTTTCTTAAGAAGTTATCTAAACCTGGTCCAGCCATGAACAAATGACAATCTTGGTTGCATAGAAAAACTACATCACAACAGGCTCTACAACAAACTTCCCTCAAGACATTATCAACAATAAAAGATTCCATGGCCCCATGTCAGAAAATTCCTCTTCCACCAGAGAATAAGATTCTTGCTTTTGCCAGAGGGACCAAAATGAAAGAAAATAAAAGCACTACTGGATCTATTCTTGTACCCATTGCAAGGTGTAAGGTGTCCAGGAAAGTTGTGCAAAGGAATTCAAATGGAGTGTTAGATGAGAATAGAAAGTGGAGTAGCAGGACATAGCCTGTAGATACCCAAAGTAGGAAGGACAAAATCTCTTTCCCAGTCACTACGAAGATCGGATTGGGCTGTGTGTTCCATCAGTTCTATCCAAGAGATTCCATGCCTCCCTACCCAAGTTTTCCTTTATAAGAACGACCTTGGACAGCCTTCACTTTGTGGGAGCTGATCAATAAGAAGCATATATAGGAGGGTTGAAGCTATCGAAATCTGACAAACCTCTGGAGTATCAGGACTTCGATTTATGCTCTGAAACAGTGTAGAATAGTTCATTCTACCTTTATAGTGGCAGTAGACAGGCACCAGCCTAAGAAAGGATAGGTAAGAGTTCACATGATAGCATTCAATACTTATCCATCCATTGTTTCCTTCTTTTGTTTGATTTTCAACTGAAACCAAGTATTTCTCCAATGATAGGAAAATGTATCATCATCATAACCACCACCACCACCAAGTAAATAACAGTTTCTCTTCATCAAGGATGTCTGTTCCTTCAGAAAGGCATTTGTTCCTACAAAGCCAGAATGTGCAAGGAGATACAGGACTGGTGCTCTCCACTGACGCTAAGCCTAGATTAAAATGGACTGCTGAGCTACACGAAAGGTTCATAGAAGCAGCCAATCAGCTCGGAGGGGCAGATAGTAAGTACATACAATCCAATCAGATTCATTACGTATAGGCAAGAACGCATTGATGAAGATTTAGCTGATATATGAATTCTATTGTTGTAGAAGCTACACCAAAGACCATAATGAAGCTCATGGGGGTTCCAGGACTTACCTTATACCACCTCAAAAGCCATCTCCAGGTACATTATAGAAGCTTCTGAACATCTTGTCTAAAACTTTCAGCAGTTTACACGCTAAATGTAGTCTATCTCTTGTTTTACAGAAGTACAGGCTCAGCAAGAACCTCCATGGACAAGCTAATATTGGAATCAATAAGAATGGTAAGAGGAATATTCTTAAAGGTATTATAAATCCAACCACTGAAGAAATATATGAAACTGAAAACAAGTTGCCGGGTACAGGTTGTACAACACCAGAGGCTGAAGACAGGATATCTGACGTAAGCGGAGCACTCATGAGCAATACAAGCCTTGGATCTCAGACAAACAAGTGAGAGCATGAAGCATTCTTTTGATTTACTTACTTATCAGTATATTCTTTCTGTGTAGAACCCACACTAATTTGAAAATCTATATATCAGAGGTTTGCAACTAAATGAAGCACTACAAATGCAAATAGAAGTGCAGAGAATGCTACATGAGCAACTTGAGGTAAGGCAAGAAAATTACAGACAGAATGCTTATGATATTCTAGAAGCACAAATTATCCATTATCATGACACCTAACCCAAAAAGACCACTTCACTATGGCATCAAAAGTCCAATGATCCTTAAAATTCCACAAATCCAAACTAATTCAGAAAATTCTTTCTATTTACGGAGTAAAAAATAACAATTATTTGGAAATGCCTAACAATTTTTTGTTATGCTTAGAAAAATATTTGATACTGGAAATCTGGTTAAACATACGTACTCAAGCAAAATGCAATGGGAGTGGATTTATGCAGCAAAACACATTTAGTTAGAAAAAGGCTTTGTTAAGTTGACTCTAGCAAAATGCAATGATACAGAATTAAATGATTTTCAACAATAATGAAACAAATCCAAGATGAAATATGATTCTTGAAATCAAATACTTGTATAAACAGATAAAATCTCCATATGTCCTAAAATAATTGAGAGATAATCCATGTTTCCACAACTCTTCAGATTCATTGGATGACATCTCAAACATAATCCATTTTCATTAAAAGGCAAATGCAACTAAGCAATGTGAGAGGCAAACATTAAAAACATATTAATAAAACATACAAATTTAACATAGCCCGAGACAGAAATAACAAGTGCAGAGTCTTTTACACAGGAATCTTCTACACGTTTATAAAAGTTTCAAAATGTTTTCCTACTTAAATATACATAGAAATCTTTTTTTTTTTTGGCTAAGCATTCAAGAAAGTGAGTTTCAGGCTCTTTTTAACCAACATTCCAATATGAATCAGGTCCAGCGACACTTACAGCTCCGGATAGAGGCCCAGGGGAAGTATCTACAGACGGTGCTGGAGAAAGCCCAGGAGACCCTTGGAAGACAAAACCTAAGCTCCATGGGAATTGAGGCTGCGAAGGTGCAGCTTTCGGAACTGGTCTCCAAGGTGTCAACTGAATGCCTGAATTCTGCATTTTCTGGGTTAAAGGAACCACATGGGCTGTGCAACCAACAAACACAAACAATCCAACCAGCAGATTGTTCAATGGATAGTTGCTTGACCTCATGTGAAGGATCTCACAAGGAAGAGATGCATAATATTGGGATGGGTTTGAAAACTTACCATGGGGACACTCTCATGGCCCAGAAAGAGACAGGTGATCAATCAAGGCCTGAGCAGAATGAACCTATGTGGTTTGAAGATCTAAATGGAAACAACGTGTTTCCTTCTTCAATGCCAAGGGAAGCGGAGAAACTAATTCTCCCAATCAAAAGAACCTCCAGTGAATTATCTATGAGCATTAGCATACATGGAGAAAAAAGGAGCAGTGGCAGTAGCAGTTCTGCAACAAGACTGAAAGATGATGATAGAGATATCTTCTTCGGTCAAACCAATAATAAATCACCTGCAATTAAGCCAGAAACAGAGAATATATTTAAAGATTTTAAGCTGTCATACCTAACAGCAAACCTGGACCTCAATTCTCATGACAAAAATGATGCTGCCTCAAGGTGCAAAAAGTTTGACTTGAATGGCATCAGCTGGAGTTGAGATGATGCATTGTAACTGAGATGTAGTAGAGTTGACAATTAATCCATTAATACCACATATTTCAATTTTCTATTCCTCATCAATTTTAGGCAGCTTGGAAGCATGACACAGTAAGGTGCATGGAGATATCTGATGGCTGATGCAATCGACCAGCAAAACTCGAAGAGAGAAACTGCTGATGATCTATTGCATCAAGCTTTGAATAACCAGCAAACAGTTGAAACAAGCTGAGAAATTGGTGAAGATGAAAATAAGGAAAGATTCAAAAATCAATGTGCTAACCAGTGTCGGTGTCATTTGTAAATTAAATAAAAGAGACTGTCTCCAATGGAATTTTTATTGTTCCAAATTGCAGTAAGAGTTCAAATCAGAAGGGATAAGGTCTAAATCACAAAAATCCAAAGTTGCTAAAAAATTAGCATTATGGTGTAACAGTACACCCATCAGCAAAACACAAGTAGAATAGATGTAAATGAGTTACCTTCTTCGACAGTCTTGGACTTCAAAGCATCTTTTTCCATTAAGTTCCAAGTACTTGCAATTTTAAAGGCATTTTGAGTCTCACTTGTTTCCATTTTATTTATTTATTTATTTGAGTAGTAGAAAATCTGAAGGTGTCTTAGCTTTTTAAGCATTCGTTCATTAATGATTCAAATGGTAATAAATCTCTCCAAACTTTTATTGAACTCTCCAAATTTCTGATCACCAAATTGCAAACTAAATGTGAAATAAAAACATTGATGTTAGGGAAAATCAAAATAATTCACAATTTTTCAAAAGCAAAAAACCTTAGAATCTTTTTACCTTGTAAATGCAATATTGCAAAAAAAAAAGTTCAAAACCACTTTTTTTTAAATTTGGAAGATGTCCTTAAAACTAGAAATATATGATTTTGAAGCTTAATCTCACATATAACAGATAAAACTGAAAGAGTTATTGGTGGAAAATAGTAAATAAGGTTTAAATTGGCTACATGAATCCGCTTTCTCTATTATGCTCTACCAAGGGCTAAGTCAGCAATTATATTGCAAGTATTTATAATATTTTTTAATTATATATATCCTCACATGTAATTTAACTATCATATTACAAGTGAGAATCTAATTAAAAAAAAAAATAAATGCCATTTATAAATCAAAAGAATCCCCATATTAAGAATAACCATGTCATTCAAGACAAATTGTCAACAGAGATTACAAATAAAAGTAGCTAAGTAAATATTTTGGCCAGACTCCAAATGAAGTAGGAAATGCATCAAAAAGATTGAACCATGCATTTGTTTTTAGCATATGAGATCAGATTAGGCTTGAGTACCAATATGAATCCTCTCACTAGCAATTATCCTATATTTATAGGTATAGAGAAGATTGTGGAAGAACAACACATTTAATAATTGTTCTGGTTGCTACTTTTGTATTACTCATATCAATCATATGTGGACGATAAGGCAGTGATTCATTCCCCAAAGTTATTTATACCACCCATAAACATGGCCACTTAAAGATCGTGAATTTAGACTCATTATTTTTTACTTGAAGCATCTTCTGTAACAAGTCCTACATTATCTTCATAGTGTTTAGAAATTGAATAAGCGCAATGATTTATGGTTCTGTACTGTTGCCATATCCATAGAATTCTTTGCAAACCAATCCTTGCTAAGACATGGAAGCAGACATGTCCTTCCCCTTACAAAAAGATTATCAAGTAGACGTCAAACTTTTTCTAACCTTAAAGAAAATAATAAACTGCACGTTTCCAGTCATCCAATCAACTATATAGAAATAACAGATAAGCATAAGAAAGATCGTCAATGGTAAAGTTACAGGAGAAGAATTTCAGAAGTTACAGCAGAAGTTACATAAAAAGAAGGGGCCATTACCCATTAGGGCTGTGGATAGATCTGCCATAAAAAACTGTGAAGTTAAAAGACAACTTCCAAGAAACTATATAACATACACATATGCCTCCAAATTAATATAAATCCGAACTAAACATCAAACACCACACTGATCCAACAGTAAGTTTCTAATTCACATATAGAGATTGATCTCCCACAAATAGAACAAAGAGTAAAATTTAACCCCGATCAAACCAAGATCCAAGTCCAAGAAGAATCATAAGTTCAAAGAGAATGAAAGGCCTTATGAATTATAAATAAATAATTAGGTATTAGCCTCTGTCAAGGACTAAGTTGACATTTAAATTACAAGTAGTGTCACTTAGCGGGAACGTCCTATCCCTTTGCTTTGCATAATCTGATTTAACAGATTCATGTCATAGTTGATCTAACAAAGTTTTACGCTGGCTGTCAACTACCTAACCCAAACTGCCTCCTTAAATCTAGGCTTGGGATCAGCTTGTTCAAGGATATGTTAACATACTCAACACAGATGGAGAATATATATATATATAAAGTCACACTTACCTTCATCAGTCTCACACTTAATTACAATGTCTACGCTTTCTTTTTTCTTTTTTTGAGAAGAACAAGATAAATATACATAAATACATAAAGCACATCCAAATTTATAGACTAAAAATCCAAGGAGTACATTTAGTACTCCCTCACTCCCCAAAATTAGAGGAACCAAAACTTATGACATTAAACTTGACCAATTCCTAAGAAATTGGTGATAGAGTAACCACCTACTAAACCAAAACAAGCCACACACCTAGAAGCAGCTAAGTTTGAAGACTCCCAAATAAAACGTACCTCATTAGACCTATTGATGCGAGGACGCATGACACACATGCATAATGTGTTATATATTATTTTCTTGCGCCTTTTTATTTTTATTTTGTGTATTTTCTACTGAGCCCAAGTAGGTGGTTTAAACCCATGTAGCCTATTTAGAAGTTGCTTCAGTTTAGGAATCTTATCTGGTAGTTCATTATAACTAGGGCATTTGGCCATTAGGGAGAAGAGATCTTATGTTTTTAAAGTATTCTATTCAATATAACTTATTTTCGTTATTCTTTTGACTATTTTCGTTCTTGCATCCACGATGAATCTACATCACCTATCCCCAAAAACTTTATTATTTCTCTCAACTTCAATAAGGCCACTTCCCAATTTCTAACGACCTTCATGATCAGCCACCTAAATGACAAAGGGAGAAGCACTCCTTGCAATTAGTAGGAGATGTCAACTTCCAATCCAAGAGCATTTTCCCTTCCTCCTGTATTGTTGGGAGCCTGGTGCAATGTCTACGTAAGAATAAACATAAATGAACACAAAAAAAGATATCCATATCTTTCATTTATTCATGGGGTCATCAACACTCCACAATCCTTCTTCTTCTTCTTCTTCTTCTTCTTCTTCTTATTATTATTATTTGCCAAGACACAATCCTTATTATATAATCCTTCAAAAAATATGATTTAGCAACAATCCTAAAATTTATGATAGGATAAGATACCACTTTATGCAAACTCAATTCTACAAAACTTACAATTTTCATCAATTTCTAGTGGAACTCTCAAACAAAGTATTACCAATTAACTATCAAAATTAAAAGCATCAATAAACACTGTTAACAATTGAGATGGCACCTCCATGTATCCATAAGCAGCAAGGGTCCTATCATGCCACATTAGAACTCATTTTAAATTTATCCCAACAAACTTCGCATAAACATTTATTCTCCATGAATTATAGAGTATGAAGTACAATTCAAGATATCAAAATATGTTGGCCAATGAATACTTTATCTTCTTTGATCTCATTATCTCTTATGGTAGGATTCTTGTTGCATCAAAACTCTACTCTATTTAAATAGAATTCTTTTCCTAACCAAATCTTAGCATATATCTCAAGAATGCTTATAAAGTTTTGACAGCACCTCCCCTACTACTTTCAAGTTTCAATCACTCAAAATGGAATTGCAAACCTGTAATTTAAAATAAAAATTATAACTTCAACATGCAAATGTTACAGCTGCTTTGCGGAGAAGAAACTTCTTCGTCTTCCCTCTTCCTCCTCCCCTCTCTTCAACTCCTCTCCACGAAGGTCTTTGTACACCCCTTTTCTCTTCCTCTTCTCCTCCTTTTTCCTTCATCTCTCTGTTTTGTTCTCTCTTTAAGCCTCCCTCTATTTCCCTCTCCTTTTCATCAAACTTCTCTCTCCCCGCTCTCTCTATCTCACACACACAATTCCCTCTTTCTCTCTTCCCATGCATTCTCCATTTCTTGCTTGTGTTTTCCCAAAAGCAAGGGCACACCATTCCTACATTGTTTAGTGAGGGGACAAAACCCCTTGAAATGGGTGACATTTTCATTACGTGTATTGCCTTATTGTTTTCATTTATATATCTCCCTTTTAGTACTATCTTCCTTTTTTACTTTTAATTATATGTGGACATGAAGTATGTATTCAATGCACGAGACCCCACAATTGTAGGGCTTGGGGAAGCAACAATGTGCACAACCTTACCTTTACAACAAAGAGGCTATTTTCGTATTTGAACCTATGACATCCAGATCCCTTCACAATGGAGCAACCTCAACCATTGCATCAAGCCCGTTATTATACACACACACACACACACACACACATATTTAATTAATTTTGCTTTCACTTCATTTTTAATTATTCCTCAATTTAGTTTAATTCTTCATAATTCTACAATTGAAATTTAACAGCAATTAACTGTAACTACATTTTGTATGCATCACATACATCATAACTTCCTCAATAATCAAATTTTATTCACAAAATAATTTTTTTACCTGAACTGGAAAGACAAGGGTGTCACAATATCAGTTTCTAGAACTAAAAGACCAGCAAAAATGCCACTGAATAAAATTAAAGGTGTATGCTTTACTGAGATCTATAGTTCAACTAGCATAAAAAAGCAGTTCAGGCTCCAAGTAACCAAGGTAGATGGTTATTTTTATACTTACAATTTAAAGGAACTACTAGAAAAGTTCTTGACAGTTCTCTCTAAGGAAAAGAGAAGGCTGCAAAAATGCATAAACTCAATTGGGCACAAAACATCTAAATGGTAGCAGGAGATTGAACAAAAGCATTCATTAAAAAAAATGACAGAAATTTGGATACCATAACCTAACTATGGGTTAAAAAAATTTCTCACACAACACTTGATCATGAAGGGGACCAAATCTTGTCTAATTCTCATTGTTGAGTATCATGAAAGATGGAACAGATACAATCATCCCCATTAAATGTGACAAATACTAGATCATGCCTACAGTCACTTATGAGAAAAGGGGAAATAGTAGTTGATGAAGCATGGAAATACTCTATAGGAGAATAGTTTATTAATATAAAGAACTTAAAAGTCAGTAACAGCCACTAACTCCTATCTACTTTTTAATTCTACGAGTTTTTTTGGGTCCCCAAACCTCCATTCTACCAGCGGGACATCCACAAGGTGCTCGAAAGATGAGAACTGTACGTCCATTGAGTGGCGCCATCCTCTTCAACTCTGCTTCCAATTCTTTGTGATCCTGCCCTAGTTCCAGTGGCTGCACCCCACATGCATCCTCTGGCATAGACGGCAGGTACTTCACACATTCTTCTGACTCTAGTTGGATGTCAAATTCTACTGCTTTACGAAGACCCCTGCAGTGACGATTTCCACATTTCCTAGACTTGTGACTGATTATCTCCCATGCAACAATCACCATAACAAATGCTATGACTAAGCCCACTATATACGCAATTGGTGCATCATATATAACATCTCCTATAAGAACATAGGCTGCAGGAACAAGCTCAGATGCTTCTTGGAAGATAAATTTGAAGTAAGGACCAGTCAGAAACCCTAGTGAGCCAAGTACCATCAGCAACATAATAATGTCAATAGCAGCAAATGGAGAGCGGTCACAAAATGGATAATACAAAGGGTTTGAAGAACCACTATGCCTCTTACTACGAGAGTGATTAGGGCAGTTCCGACTGTCGGACGCATACATGGTATTCGCCATGTTCCTTTGCTGCTCAAACGCTTTGCAGAACTCGATCAAACTCCGGCAATCAATCATTGTCATCTTCAGCAAAAACTCAACCACGGTTACCAAATTCTCCGAAACCAAATCCTCAGCAACTCAACTATTTCCACCCACCAGAAACTCTCACTGCAATGAAGGCAACATGAGATCCTGTAATTCAAAATTCTTCACCACACGAGCAATAACGGATCATGGATCCAAACTCATCTCCAAAATTCAATTCTCAGAAATAAATCGAAACGTAAGAAACGCACATCAACAAATCCTCGCACAACAAGAAAGATTTCTCACAACAATACAATACCTTCAACCAACATCAAAACTCAAAACTAATCGAAAGACAATTCGTGCCGACAAACACACAAGCTTAAAAGAAAGGGATCTGATGAGCACCTGAAGTAAATCCTAACTGGCAAACAATTCACAGCGCGTTCAGTAATCCGAGCCTCGATCGAGATTCAAGAACACCGCCTCAGATTCGAGTTGAATTACTGAAATCAGTGAAATCAGCTTTATCGAAACTCGAAAGATCGATCGATCGTATCGCCAAATATTACCGATTATAAAATCTTCTGTAATTGATTCGATCAAGCGATTCAGCCGAATTTCAATACGAACGAGAACAAGAACGAGAGAACGGGAGAACGAGAGAGAGAGAGATTTGTTCTTAGTGCCGGCCGAAGCAGCGAGAGAGAGAGAGAGAGCTTCTTCGTCACGAAATGACGAGTGCGAAGAGAAGAAAGAAAGATGGGACAAAAATGGGCATTTATAGTTAGAAGGATGGTAGCGTCAGCCTGAGGAGGACAGTCGTCCTGTTTCTTGAGCATCTGCCGAGTGTTGACGCTGTGGAGATAGCGGTCGTAGTTCAAGACCCCACGGGTACTTCATTCTTTTTTCAGATACCAAACTTGCCCCGCCGTTTCCTCTAAATTTACAATTAATATCCTTCTGTTTTTTTTGTGTAAATGATTTTTAACAATATATATATATATATATATATATTCTATGCTGCTGAGGTAAATCTCTTCGATATTGATATTATTATCGATTAAATATAAGTTCAATAGAATCTCTGAGATAACTCGTTGTAAATTATAAATTAGTACCAGACATGGCGTTTGGGCATGTCTTCTAAGAAATATTAGGCTTGAAATAGCATTTTAAAACAAAATAATATATAAAAGTACATATTTTGTGCTATAATAGTAACAGTATTTTTACTTCAAGAATCAACTTAACAAAAATATTATATTATTATAAAAAAAAAATGGCAAGAATAATGGTATTTTGGCCTATTTAGGTGGCAGTCTGAATTTAATTCTTCTCTATTATGCAGTTTGACTTGAAATTTTTTTTACATTTTCTTTCTGTAATCTCACCTTCAATAATAGATGTGGTTGTACCCTCATCTAGTCATATTACACAAAAACCAACAACCCCCAAATAGATGAACAGGATAACAAAAGGAAAGCTCCTTTTATGTTAATACACGTTTCTTACTGGACACCACTACATCGATTTCTAGCCAATATGATATGAATTTTCACAAGAGCTGTCTATAGCATCAACAAACTAGTAAAACTTGATGGATGGCAATGTCACTACATTCAAATGCCTAAACTTTTAGGTCCGTTACTCCATAAGAGCGGTCAGTTAAGTGATAATGACCCCCACCAAACACTTAATAAAAAGTTAAGAAGGTTTACCAAAACATTATCAAAGGCAGACTTTAATGAGAAAGATATTTCAATACAACTCCTATGAGAAAGACAATTAATAAAAAGATGGGTCCCCTTCAAGTATGCATTTTATTTTATTTTATGAGTGTTATAATACTGACAAAAACCAAAGAAACACATCACTTGTCAAATTTGCTCTCTCTATCACAAGAAGTAGATGCGTGGCTCCAGAGCTAAAGAGCTCCTGGCATTAATGTGATTGAACTTTCTGTGGAGTTTCATGTGTGTTTCTTGAAAAGTGAAACCAGAAAAGCCTGTATAACAGATACAGCTCCACCACCTTTCTGCTTTCAATGAACCCTCCTGTTTTTAGCCCACTTCTTGACTTACCTGAGGTAGCTTATTCTTCATCAAACTTGATCTTCTTTGGAGTAGGCTGAATGCTACCACTCTGTAAAATCATACAAAAGGATTGTCAATGCACAACATAAAAGGTCCAGATATAAGACGAGTGAGAATCGATAAAAAGTATGTAATTCAAATGGGTTGGGCGAAAGGAGTTGAGCTAGGTAGACATTTGATGGTAAACTTTCTTTTTTTTTAGTAGACAATATTATATACCCAATACCCCCCTACCCCGTATGTGGGTATCCGCCCCTTCGGGGCGACTAATCCCACACCAACACTGCATCGCTCAGGGCCCCTCAACACGTATTGAAATCTGGGTGAATTCAGCCTCTAACCCATCTCGAACCCGCGACATCACGGCCTTTTCACACTCCACCCTGAGGCACGAACCACTAAACCAACGCCTTGTTGGTCATGGTAAACTTTCAAAAAAGTAATATTTTAGATTTGAAAGGAAGAGAGTTTGTGACAACCTGCATAGGTAGTTCAACCAGGTAGGTAGTATGAACGAGGATATTATAAGTATGGTCAGTCTGGAAGTAATTTTATAGAGCAGTATCATCAAGCAATCCACATCTAAATAGATTATAAAGTTACTTGAACTTGTGTAGTGATAATCTCAGGCCCAGTGGTCCATTCAGCTAGGCAAACTCAGGCAAATAGAGATGAGTTGGTGTCCAATTTCATGTTCCTAACTTGTGCAAGAACAAAGGGTCAAGTTTTTTACCAAAAAGGGAAATTTCGTATTATCAACCAGGAATGAACCAAAAATTTGCTCCTATAATTGTGTAACATTGCTTGCTCTACTAAGATGCCAAGTAAGAAATAAACAATTTAAAAGATGGCTGCAACAGAGGAAGAATTGGATTGGATGAGCAAGCTTCCTATGTGTGATAACCAATTCACTCAAATAAATCAGAATATTCATTTCAAAAACTTTTAAATCCGAAGCAGATGCAAAAATGCATCAAGCAAGGAAGAACAAGAATTCTTACAATTTCTGGACAGACATAATCAATACCAGCAGCCTCTATCCTCTTTCGCCGTTTCTGGTCTTTTTTCAGGATTTTTTCTACCAACTTCTTGTGTTCCTCCAAGGTCCTTTCCTAGATACACAAGTCATGCAAAACAAAAACACCATAAATGAGTCCATCATGAGAGTTCATTTCACTTTTCCTCCATTAGCTTGAATTCCTACATATTGGGGTTGCCAAAGCTACGTTGACTTATCCATATGTAAGTACCTTGTTATGCCGCTTTCTTTCAATTTCAGCCCAATTTGGTGGCTTATATCTTCGGTTCAAGCCATTCCATCTATGTAAATGAAAAAAAAAAATATTTATTAATAATAATACAAAACAATATTAGTTTTGAAAACTAATAAAAGGTCAACCGAGAGGAGTTGTGACGGTAGCAGCATCAAGCATCAATAATCACAAAATTACTAGCAATAACAAACTTAAGATCTAGGTAATAGCAAATAAGAATACAATACAAAGTAAACAGTTCAACAAGCACAAAGGCCCCTACCATACTATTGTTCTAAAGCTCTAAATGCTTGGAACATAAACACATGCACCAAATCATGGATATCGACAAGGTTTTGAAACTGGTGAGATGCAATTAAGGCAGTTGCCTTGGTGAGGCAAGGGTCAAACTTTGAGGTGGTAGAAGGCGTAAGTCTCAAATTAAGAAAATACATAAAAAATTGAAATAGAAACACAACAATTCTACAAAAAACACAAGTATAAATAATAAATGAAGAAACACCTAAAATAAGAAAAATAGGAATTATTTTTATTAAAGTTGAAAAGCATAATAACTTAGGGTCACTAATAAAAATAAATTCTTACATAAAATTAGCATGCTTGAGGTAAAAATGTATTAGGGTCCTTGAGGAAAATGAAAAATGGAAAGGCTATAAGATGTAGTAGTATTCCCATTCCATTGTGGTATGGAGGTGTCCAGATGAACAGTGTGTTGTGGCTAACCAAATTGTTTAATAAAATTGTAGCAAATAAGAATATATGATGAATGAAAAAAACATATAATGTACACCATTAGATGTGTCAGCTACAAAGAGTGGTCTATTAAGAGTTCATGATGGTAATGACACGTAAAGAAAGACCTAAAATAACATGGATATACCAATATACAAATTTTTATTTTTATTTTAAAAATGAAAATATAACTTGTAATAAGAATATAAACTAAGTTTAGTATTGAGAACTCCAGTGATTTTATTGATTTAGGGTTTAGGGACCAGGAGATTGGATCTAGCCATGAACGCTTGGTATAAATAACTGGCTTCTTGTTCTTCGACCCCCTCAGTCACTACGAACGCCCGCAATCAGTGCAATGGGATGTGTCTATTTATCTATCTTTTGACTCGAAATGGGAGCAGGTTTGAAAAAGGATCCTAGAGTGACGCCTTCTTTTTTCTTCTCATCGGAGTTATTTCACAAAGACTTGCCATGGTAAGGCAGAAGGAGGGAACAAGCACACTTGGAGAGCGCAGTACAACGGAGAGTTGTATGTTGCGTTTGGGAAGGATAAATCGCTCCCGAAAAAGAATCTATAGTCAATCTAAATGAGCACCTATGACATGTCAAACTTTCTAACTTTCAACTTTTTAACAATGTTTTAAAAGCTTCGCCTAGGCAATTTGTAATTAAATCACTTTAAGGCATGTAGTGGGCCTCTTTAAAAATATACTAAAAGTTTTAGGGGTTAGAGTAAATACATGAAGCCTAAGGTTCATTTTTCTATATATTGCTACATTAGTGATTTGTAGCTTAAACATCGACATAAATCTTATTTGTAGGCTATACATATATCCCCATTCAGCAATTTATATTATTCTTTTTTTATTTTCTAATTTTGACTTTTGATTTTTCATTTTTGATATATTTCTGCAAATATTATTTTTTTTGTCATAAGATGGCATTAAACATGGCTCTTTAGATTATTATATTTTCGTTGTATGCCAACTTCCCTTATTTTTTTATATGTTTTTGTGGTTTTTAATTTTTTTCAACATGAAGTTAAAGAATGTAAGATATAGTTTATATTTTTTACACCAGGGTTCGCTTTTATATTGAGGATATAAAATATTTACCTAGGCACCACCATGCCTAGATGAGGCCAATTGCCAAGGCATCAGCTCAATACCTTGACAATACTGGTTTTTAACTTTTTAAAATAAACAATTAGAAAGTAGACAAAAACATTGCAAAACTATTAGGTCATTGTCACTTCTCACCACCATTTGACTATTTGGAATTAGTGCCATTGTCAAAAAAAAAATTAAATTGTTAGGTTAATATCTGTATTATTGTTAATAAAAAAACTAGTAGGGACCTTTATGTAGGATGAAATGACCGTAGCACAAAGTTCTTTAAGAGAAAAGTTTTAATTTTTTCATAAATGAGAGATAAGAAATCCTGAAAAGTGGTCTTCCCTCTAGTTTAAGAATGTAAAATGAACACCATCTAATTTCTTGATCAATGAAACAAATTAAATAAAATGCTCACATCTTGGGATGAACACACTCTGGAGGGATAAGATGCACTTGTAACATGTGTTCGTATAGCAGATAGTTATGCATACAATCAGCTACAATCTTCGCCACCTGCAGCAAACAACTTGTGCTGTTAAAGCAAGCAATAAAAATGAATTTTATGGAGCATATACAAACTGATAGTTAGAACAGGTAAAACCTCAGGAGACTCAAATTCGATAAATCCAAAATGCTTGGATTTTCCCGTCTGCATACCAACAAAAAGGAAAGAAACAATAAAGTAAATGTCAACAAACAGAAATTGATCAAAAGATATAAACTAATAACTAACAATGATAGAGTTTTCAGGTAATATATTGGTCTACTTTGCACCACATTTGATTACAAGACCGAGGAAGTGGTTTCCTAGTGCTTGACATGAGAAAACTCAGAAAAAAAAAAATATACAGCTACAAATTTTTCTTACAATCCATAGCAACATACAACAATAAACTTATTAAAAATAGAAAAAAAAAATGCAAGTAAAGACACCAAAAAGTATGCAAGCAATGCTGAATTTTAAGGCTTGTTCCAAACATAGGAGAAATCTGAGGGGATGGTAGACTATAAGTGCCACAGATTTGCATGAAAATGAATCATCGTGCCTAACTATTGAACTCAATACCATCTTTGTAAATGTTCTTTCTTAAAGGTGTTCAAATCCTCTATGAGTTCTCAAATGTTAACGAATTTGTTAGAGTTAGGTAAAGATGATTCGAGCTAAGCTCCAATATTTCAATTCCTGTTTTGTTAGTAAGAATCCTATCCAGAATTCAGTTTGAGCCTTTGAGCTTGTAAACAACAGCACATAATAATAACCTAAACAGGTATTTCCTAATAACAACAATCAAAACAACAACAACAGAATCAAATTCCAACAAGTAAACCCTAACTCACTTTCTTATTCCGCGCAATTCTCAATCGCTTGATTGTACCAAACTGTTTAAAAAAACCTGAGATCAGAAGAAAACGAAAATCAGAACCACAGATAATCAAATAAACATATCAAGCATTACTGTAAGAGATTCTTCAACCTAACCTTCCATCTCATTCTCGTAGAAACCATGGGGAATCCGACCGACGTACAAGACGGTAGCAGTGTTCTCCAGAGGTTGTTCATCCGGCAGTTTGCGACCAGGTCCGCCTTCTAATGGCTTCAAACAACAGATTATTTAGCTTACGAGAGAACTAAAAACTAGCAGAAATCAAGAGAAAATAGTACAGAAATTAGTGAAAACGAATCGGTGAAACTTACCAAGAACTCGACGACTTCATCTTTGCGATCGGAGACTGAGATTCGCGAAGAAGAAGCTTTCTTTAATTTCTTCTTCATTGTAGTTTTCTTCGCCTTCGCACCCATTCTTCGCAATCGACTCCTTGCACAGAGAGAGCGAAAGGAGTTTGTTTTAGGGTTTTTTCTAGGGTTTTTAGCGAAACGAATGGTTCAGTTACGAGAATTGCTATGGTAACTCGTAAAGTAACCTTAATCCTGACTTGTGGGTCACTTATGAGAGTATTCTTTTAAAAAATAAATACGTTAATTGGAAAGAGAATAAATATTTTAAATCAAAAGAAAAATGTATTTGAATTGATATTTATTTTTACTATTAAGTTTTTTTTTATCATTTATTCTGATCTTTATTGAGTAAACATTTTTAAATTAAAAGAATAAAAGACTCCAAATTTGACTTTTTTTTTATCTTTTGTTTTTAATTTTAGTTTAATAAAAATAAAAATATTTTAAAATTAAAAAGAATAAAATTACCTTGAATCAACCATTTTTTTCCTTATTTCAAAATTGTTATCTTCTAATTTAATGTTTTACCTGTATTTTATTTTATTTTTATCTAAGATTAGGAAAATGGTAGTTTCCCAAAAACTGAATAGTCTTAACAACAATAAATAATAATTAGAAAAAAAAAATAGAAGTGAGGAAAAAAATTTAAATAATTGTAAAACTGTTAAAAAAAACTCACGTGACTTCCATCACATGACAAAAGTCACGTTTTGAGTTTCTTTAACAGTTTCTTAATCATTCGGTTAACAATTGCAAGAACAGCTGATCATCTAATTAAGGAGTATCTCAAGGCAAATGTAAATATTAGTGCCTTCCAACTCCAAAAATTTAGTTTCATATCACCAATGTGTTCCTCCAAGTTTGACAAATATTTTTTTGGTTAGATGACTTTATTCTAAAATGTGAAAAATAAAATTAGTTATTGTTAGTAACTTTTAATTTAAAATAATATTATGAGTTGAAACTTAATGAAGGTAAAACTAAAAGCTTGTAAGTTTACATTTTTATATAATTATTAAGAGTAATGTTAAAAGGGCTCTGGGCGCCAACGTTATTTTTCGATGTTAACACTAGTTTCTCTTGAATTTTGGAATATTGCGCAATACACGGACATTCCCAAAATATTTGAGGAAGTTGAGTGCCAACGTCAGAAAATAACGTTCACACTCAAACGTAAATAAAACATTTTTCAATTATTAATATAAGGGTTGCAAAGGTGTCCAAACTATTATTCATTGGGAAGTGACCATTTTCTTTTTTAAAAAAAATTTGGAATATGTAAATTGTGAAATTTTAATTAACTCAAGTATACCTTTTTTTCAATTATACCGAGTCTGCTACCTGAATCTCTTTCCTCCACAAATTATTTACTTATATTTGTTTTCTAAATTTTATTTTTGAATTTTATCCTTAGTCTTAAATCATAAATCAAATGCAAAACCCACTATCTTTCATCAAATGTGCATTAATATCATCTTCAATTTCCTTCATTCTTCCCAATGGCCTCAAACATGTATTATTTGTACCTAATTGATTAGTCCAGTTTTGGTGTCTTGTCGTTTTTATAAGAGATAATGTTAGGACTAGACTTTGAAGGGGAAAGAAAGATTTCTCTTACTATATATATAAATATGATCTTTCTGTATTAGTTCATCATTGACCTCCTAAATAATTGTTCCTGCATGTGTTTCTCACCAAATTAAGTTTCTACAAGCTACTTTTCTTTAACCTATTTCTTAGTAATTTACATGCACAATTGTATTCATTGTGACACAAATCATCATCTCTATTTATTTACTTTTTCTAATTAATAAAATCAAGAAACTTAAGACTTGTTAATAGCCATTTTTTTTAGACCTATTAAATTAGAGGAAAAATATTTATCAAATTTTTTTTTTTTTTAATTATCCTTTTTTTTTCAAGTTACAAAAAAAGTTAACCAAATAGGCGTTAGCTAAGTGATTGAGTATAAGGGGCAAGTAATTAAGGGGTTACGAGTTTGAGTTTCATCCACTTATGTTCCCTCTAAAAGTATGAGCCGCAACGAAAAATTTTTCAGGGGTTTCAGGTGGTGCCCATGTTAAGGGATAAAGGCTTGCAATCCCCCTGAGATTAGTCGTATAAGTAAGCTGGTCCGGATACCCAAATTTTTAAATAAATAAAAAAAAAACATCAGTTAAAATGGATGATTGTAGGGGCTTAGAGATTAAAAAGGCATTAAAAACATAACCAAAAGAGCCCTTGGTAAACATATATAAAGCCATACAATAGATGTGTGTTTCCATCCTCGCATCCATCTACAAAATTCATGATCATTAGTATTCAAAAAACTGTTAAGTAACATGAATTTTATTCAGGGTATTTCTCAAGATGAATAATATGCACCTTGATCATCACCTTGAAATACAAAAGACAAATGAATGAAAAAGAAGGGTGGGAAGTGGTGGAGAACTCTATTTCAAAGGTCTTGAATGTTTTAAATGGGAAAGCTTATTCCTTTAAGCCCAAAAAACAAAGGTTCAACTTTCAGCTCTACTCAAAGGTTCATCATTAATAAACCCCAAATATTTATATATATGTTACAAGATTATTATTTTTTTTTTTTAAAAGAAGAAGATAAAACTAACTAATAAAGCATCTCCAGAAGATTCCAGCTAAAAAACACTTTACATGGTATGGCAGCCACTTGGATATAAATTAATCTTTCACTGGGTAGATCCATTAATGATATATAAAGATCATATATAATAAAACATCACAACCAGTAGATCAAACAGGCTAGAAATTAATTAAGAACAACATATTTTACAAGAGAAATAGCTAAGACATATAAAACTCTTCTTGCAGTTTCTCTTAACAATAATACTGCCAAGTATAGAACACAGCATCATGATCGAGCTTCAAACTTTTCCAGGAGGCTTGGGATCGTGGTGGTTGTTTGCTCCAGTTCCTGGGTAGTCATTGCTTTGAGCAACCATCCTTCCATGCACAATTAGTTCTCCATCTTCATCTAACATTTCTACATAGTTTTCTTCTTGTTTTGTGATAAATTCCTGAAAGATTTTGGCAATTTAATCACATAAGTTCATCAACAACTACTAGTTAGATAAATCTGGTAATTCTAGCTAGCCATACCTGTACTTCCTGTACTTCTTGGAGTGATGGATCTGCATCATCTAAAACAAGGCTCCCTGGAAATGAAAACCAGTGATCATTATTTCATATTACTTTATCTCATAGATTAAAGAAATATAAATATATATATATATATATCAGTACAGGGAGAAATTAATTTTAATCTTACTTGATAGAGGAATTGCATTAACAGAAGATAGAACATAAGAGAGGCCCAAAAAGATTAAGAGAAGTCTAAGGAACAAATCCTTCTGCTCCATTTGGATCAGAAGGTTGTCAGATCAAAAAGAAAGCAATGTAGAAGAAGAACACCTATATAATTGAATATTGGTTAGCCCAAGAGAAGGGTTTGGGTTGGTGGTGTTTATATAGTGGAAACTATTAGAAAAAAAAAAAAAAATCATGATAAAAGCACCTCTCAAAGTCAACTTCTTTCTTTAGTGTCCAGTTGCCTAACTTTTCTCATTTTGTTGCTCAAAAGTCATAAAATTAAGTGTAGACACATACATGCTTTTCATAAATACATATACATAAATACATATACATCTAATGAATTATTGTATACCCTTAATTCAGAATTATTTAATTCAGGTTTTTTGGCATTTTTAATGGAAAACTCCCACTTTCTCTTTTGTCTGTTTTTAAAATGGAATATTGCTTTAATTGGGATTTTAGTTACTTTAGATAGAAATGTTAGTACTCATATTAGCAGTAGTGATGCAGTCCAATTCCTGATGTGTGCAAGGAATGGATCTCCGCTCAAAACCCTAGAAACACGAGTACAAAGGCTTGATCCCCCCACTAAAAAAAAGGAGGAGGAGTTTGTTTCAATATTTTTTTGTTTGTTTGTTTGTTTTTTTTTTTGGAGGCAGTAAGTATCAAAGACTCACGTCTTCCTCAGTTTTTCTGAAGCATGACCACAAGAAGCACTTGAGGACATCGTTGGCCAACAAGTGGTAGAAGGTTGCTTGAATTCAAACCTCCAGGGTAGATGCACTTATACTCGAGGACGTCATTGGCTAACAAATGATGAAAAATGTCTTAAATTCGAAACCTTCATAGTAGGTATACTTGTACTCAACCACTGAACCAACCCACCGTTGGTTGAGTTGTTTCAATATCATGATTATAATTCCTTCTTGTAAGAAAATATATATGCTTTCTCTTTAATTATATAAAGTCAATCAAACCAAGTTAAATTTTTTTTATATCCCTCTTTTCTAATGTTATGATCTCATAGAAAACAGTTCCTCGTTGGTATTCTTATCTGCAACTTTGTTAATTTTCATGACGTCACCAAGTTTCTACATTGGATTTCCTTGGATTTTGAGGATCTATATATAAATTTATAATTGGCAATGTGGGTGGATTTTTTAAAGGTTTCAAGCAGTGGTTGTATCTAGTGGAGGTTTTAGGGAGGGCATTATATCCATGCCTTCTCATATTGTACTATTTTATTTTAAAATGCTAGTAACACAAGATAAGAGTTGAATTTGTTGATATACGGAATTTGAATTATAAATCATGATCTTAATTATTAGCATCAATGATACCATTTATTTTTTTTTATTTCTCACGTGGTGTCTCCGTCTTTCGAGCAAGACTAATCTGCGTTCGAGCATTACAGAAATATTGGGTGGCTCTCCTCAAGTGGACTCAACTAAGGTGAACGCGAATTTCGATTTTGAAACTTTTATCCATCAACTATTTTTAACATATTCATAAAGCGCATGAAGTCACTTTCAAGAATGAATATGTTACTAGTGATGGAATGACTTGATTTGAATTAATTATGAAATGGGAAATTTGAATGCTTTTAACTTTTTTCAACTATATATATTTATGTAATGGAACTTTTAATTAAAGACACTAATCTTAATTATATCTTTTCTTATTGCTCTTCTTCATGCCAGATGTTGATCTTTCCTTTTTAAAAAAACATGAAAAGGGCTTGCATTATAGAAGAGGTTAAAAGAAGAAGAAGAAGCATGCAAGAAAACGAATGAAATAACCTTGCCAATTAAAAAAAGAAACAAGAAAAAACAGAATATAAAAAAATGGTGATTAAATAAAATAAGGCCGACATGGGAGGATTTCGCATGGTTCTCATGATGGCACACCAGCCTATAGAACAATGTCAATCTTCTAGTTTTTAGACATGAAGAGAAAGTAACAATATCAAATTGTAAAGGTAACATAACTTTATCTAAAAAATCCCTTTAAATATTAACTAATTAATTAAGGTTCATTCTTATCGATACGGTGTAATTAGTTTGATTTGGGTCGGTTTAGTATTTAAACTTAAACTAAATTGAATACTTGTCCAACCTGAACTGAACCAAACCGAACTGGACAAAGTCGATTTCGTTCCCTTTGGGTTAATCCATTTTGGCTTTTTAACTTATAACAATATATTTTTTTTAAATCTAAAGATGATAATATAATAAAATCATATAATTTTACAAACAAAAAACTATATTTATAATTACGTAACAAGAACTTATTAGTATATTTAATATAAATTAATTTTGATCGGTTCGATTTGGGTTGGTAGAGTTTTTAAATTTTCAACCCACAACCCGAACCGAGCATGTGAAAAACCGAACCGAACAAAATCGAATGCATTGGTTCGGTTCAGTTCGGTTTCACAGTTTTAGCCATACCATTTATACCCCTACTTATCATTTAAAAAAAAATGGTATTCATGATTGTTAGGAACCAATTGACTAAAAAGTTATAGCTGTATAAGGACCCAACAATGCATATTAAGCTATCATCAACACTCCCCCTCACGTGCAATCCTATCTTGCATGTGGAGAGCTAAAAGAGAGATAGAAGAAAATAAATACAAATTATATAAATGAGAAACATGCAAACGTCAATAACAAGACTTGAACCCAAGAGCTCTTGAGAAAACCACCAAGGCTCTGATATTATGTTAGAAACCACTTGACCCATGACCCAAAAACTATAACTATTAGATAATGGCACAATAATGCATATCAAGCTATCATCAACAGTGGTAAGTTCAAGCCATTAAATGTTGAGAAGTCAAGAATAACAATAATGGTAAAAGCACATGTGTCCATTAATATTTAAAACATGGGGAAATATGATATTGGAAGGGTCATGATCTTAACTAGAAGTGATGCCTTTGGTTAGCTTAACTACTTGGCTTAAGTGTGAGATTTTATTCAAAAAGGCCTTTAATGTCAATGAGAACACATGAGATCTTAACTTATATTTCATATAATGAACTTGTTTATACTTAATGAGAGATTATTAATGTAACATTCCATACTTTTGGTCAAAAATTTTATGTTGACTTATACATATACTAAGATGTATAATATGCATATAATACGTAGGGATACAATATGTAAATGTATGTAGTTGTGTTTCTATAACTTTTAATTAGATTATCAAAATCTAAACAATATGTGTATGGTGGGTGTATATATATATAAATTAAATTTAAGTATGGGGAGTTGGTTTACTAATGAACATGGGGAGCATGGAATTTTTTTTTTATATACTTCTCCTCTCACTTTTTATCTCTCTCTCCATCTCCAACGTTTTATAAAAATAAAAATAAAAATAAAAAATAAAAAAGAAAGTAAGAAGGAACGAAGAGAGGAAGATGTAACGATTCGCTCATAGTAATTTTGCTATGGAAGCTGTTTTACGATACTTTTGAAATTGAGATTTTGACCCAACTTGAATAAAAATTTGTTGAGAATAATACTTTCTAAACTGTAGAAATCTCGAATATGTGGTTATATTTTATTTATTTGTTTATTTAAAAATTTTATAGCAGTTGAAAATTATATTTGATACTTGAGACCTTTGAAACCCTTAGATTTGATATTTGAGACCTTCAGAACCCTATTAAAATCCGATGATTAAAAGTGTGGTGGAAAATTAAATATGTAAATGAAAACTGAGTATTTATATGTGAAATGGATATGAATAAATGAAATAAATTTATAGAATGATCATGACAGGTTGAATTAGTTGGATTTAAATTAGAACTGGACTTAAAAGCAGTGATGATTGTATTTTAAGTTGGAATGGTGATTGTATTTTAAGTTGAAAAGTCGTGAGTAATCATTACTTTTGGTTTTTATGTATGACATTGGTATATAATATGAAAATGTTTGTGAACTAAGCATATTAATATATGTATTTGAATGGTTGTTTAAAACTCATAAAATGATTTGATGCATTGAAGACATATCAATGGACGTACTGCAGTAGGTCATTGACATGAAAAATATTTCTATGGGTCTAAATATCAGGGAACAGACTCACATGATTGAAGATTTTAGTAATCTTGGTCGATGCATTTCTGGCATGAGGTAAAAGACGTAGAAATGACATCACTTGGTAAATGAGTAATTTGAGGTTAGTGCACTCCTCATCGATGTATAATGAAGAGCAGACTCACTCAATTATCTAGAAGGAAGAAGAGAGATGATGAATTTTTATAAAAATTTCTATTGTTTTAAAACTGAATGCATGTTCATGAATTATATTGTGCATATATATTATTTATGTTTCCCTTGCATATGATTTAAAAGCTTTGAAACAAGTTTCACGATATTGTTTTTGTTTACAACATTTTCCATTTCTTTCAATTTGTGATAGGAAGGGAAAAGGAAAAGCTAAGGAGTAATAGTTATTGGACTCTTAATTTTCTTTTAAATGTATATTTTGGGTTGTATTATGATTTTGTGTTTTGATGTATATATTTGTAACCTTATGATATCTGTATAATTATCACACAAATAAGATATGAGATGTTTATAGAATTTACATGAGATAAGAGGATCAATAAATATTATGTGAATGTTTGAAATACTATAAAATTAATATTTTATTTTATCAGGTGGCGTTTTGAACTTGTGATTTTATTAATTTTATGGGAAGACTCAGTCAAATATTTTGAAAAATTGAGGTTAGTGCGAGAGGCTAACAAGGTTTCAGGTATGTCAGGGTACAACATACTTAAAATTTTGTACCGATTGTTACGTCACTCAAAAAATGGTCGGGACAATTATTCTAGTTTCATATACCGGACAAATGAATCCTTAGAAAAATATTAACACATATATAATATATGTACAAAGCATTGAGACCTTTCCCTAGAACAAAAATGTTTCAAGTGGCTGAAAAAATAACCCATCCGCTAAGAATTGCTAAATTATCCAATTATATACTACAAGGACCATATAATTTGATTTCTTTTTTTATTACTGATTTTTTGGCACTTCGTAGGTATACTTTTTTCTTTTATGTGAGACTAATCATTTTATATTTGAGCATGACAAAGACATTTAAGCTGACTCTTTCAACAAAAATAAATAAATGAAAACACGCAGACTAAAACTCAAGACTTACAACTTGATTCATAGAATTTGATTTCAATTATTTATATACATATACATATATATGTTGTATACTACTATAAAAAAGCACTGGTGAACACATGTACTCATCTCTTTTTCTTTTTCTTTTTTTCCTAATTGTGAGGGCCGTGCAAGCTTAAGTCTCGTGAACAAAGAGTACACGGAGAAATATGTAGACTTAACATATATGTGGTTGTCAGCCCGTTCACATCGCACAAGCACATAATTAATTTCTTTCTTGCAAGTTATCAACTTGTCTGCCATTATTGTTAAAGTTAGCCAGAATGCATCGAACCCAAAGCTTAATCTCCTCATCAATTATCTTGCTCTGAGGGTTTTTTTTATTTATTTTTTAGGTAAAATAATTTTTTTGATGAGTTTCGATACTGAGACTTTTACCCCTCAACCATTTTTAACACAGACCCCATAACTATTTATATTGTACCACGTTAGATAATGTTAATACCTATATTCATATTATATACACAGTTATTGTCGCGACCCCTTCCCGGGTGACGTCACGACCGGCACAGTACCCCAGAGAATGTCACAACCCGACAAACCTGAGGCACTGATAAGCCTCTACTCAGAAGGTTACATACGATCCAAAGACATAATATGTATATGATCAGGATAGTTGAATTAAATACCGAGATATGACATCATCATCCAGAATATGAGGTCATCGACCCAATCCACAAGATTCGACTATCCTTACTATAAACATGGATATTTTATTATTATTTCATTTAGCATATACATATCAAAAGTTTCTCACGAACTATATGTTATATATCATAGTATCTGTGATAATTATACATTTACAAAACAAAACACAGATGTCTTCTACTATTTTCCTTATGTGCAAATCAAAACTCACATCAACAAGAAGTAAGGCAAGCTACACTAACTCTAAGCCTTGCCCTTTCCTTTACGATCTGATCCTGAAAAATATAAGGGAAAATGGAATGAGCTCAACTAGCTCAGTGAGTACTTTTCACAAAAATCTCCACATATGCACTTATGTAAAACATGTATGTTACTTGAAATAACATTGGTAAATTGAAATGCATTAAGAAAATATATGATTCATGCTTCCAAATTAAAGATATAATTATGCATCATTTTCATAAAAGATATGTAGAAAAGCCTCAACAGGAGGTCATATCAGGATAACATTGCCTACATTTCCCCCATTGCGCCATGGGTTCAAACCAACACGTTATCCAACTAATCCTTCTACCCTTACATTCCTTAGTGATTCGAAAAGTCCTTTTCACAAGACACTTTTCCCTAAAGAACAAGTAAATAGAAAGAAATCCAACGCCAAGGTATTTAATCCGAAATACCTAAGGCCATGTTAATGCATAAAATCCGTGCTCATGATCATAAATACAATGCACATATATAATATAATGCATATCATTCAAGAATTCAATTTCATTTATCTACAATGCTATACATGGAGAAGTAAGGTGAGAAATACTCACAAATCACAAAATTTGGCCTAAGTCCACATTTTTTTCACCAATTCACCAATACTTCAATTGTGTTCACAAATCCTCATCCAAGTCATAAGCCACCCACTGCAAATTACACATTACACACATACAAATGAATTCTAGAAAAATGAATTTAATCACTTGATTAATTACCAAGTATCCATAACCCATTCCCTTACCATTTCAGTTACTAAAATAGAATTTTCAGCACATGATCAAAGTATTCATTTGATCATCATGAACACAAAATGTCCATCTCTATCAGTTAATCAATTTTATCCCTAGGCAAGTTACCTAAGCATTCTTCAAATGCTCTAACATTTCCAGCACTAAATTTTCAGCCAATTACCCATCAACTTGATCAAAATCTATCATTGAACAACTTACCAATGTATTGCCATTGCCCAATTTCTAAATTTCCAGCACATGAATTTATCAACTAAAGCATCAATTAATCACTAATTCAACCTAAATGTACTGGTAAGCATCTTACCAAATCAGTCTCAAATCTGAAATTTTTCCAGCAACTTGTATACATCATTAAACTCAAAATTTCACATACTTTGCACTCCAATCTTTGTAATTTATCATCTCAGAATAGTCAAGACCAATTTCCAATCATAAAACACTACAATTTCAGTCACTAAAATGGGTTCTAACACCCTTGTTCATCCAGGTTTGGAATACCCAAATCAATGATAAAATTGTAGTGAATTGAGCCTCAATTACTTTACCAAGCAACAAGGGATTCTCTCTAATTGTTTCAACCAATAATAATGTACCATTTCAGCAAGTCAAATACATTAAATTACTACCATTCAATCACTGAAACTTAATGAATTTATCATTAGAAAACTTATCCATAATCCAGAAATCAAACCCCCATTGTTTGAGCTTCAATTCACCTCCATTTCAATCCAAACTCATCACTTTCCAGTTTCAAACTAGCCATGGAAAGTTGTCGCATGTCACATATAATGTATAGAATGAAGAGGAGAGTTTGAATATGAAACTTTCACATCTAAAACTATGGATCTCACCTTCATGTGGAGCTCCAAAATTTCCTTCTTCTTCAACCGTATTCTCAATTTCTCTCAAGCTTAATATTCTGGTATGCACTTCACTTGCATATTTCAGCCACTAAACAATTCATGCCAACAAGCCAACATGTGTCAAAATGAGCTGATTTCAACTTGCCACCACTTTCACCTAGTTGCCAACACACAAACAAATCAACAAGTGGCTAATCCATCATGCCAACAAGCTACAAGGTGTCTAAATGAGTTCATGGTGACTGAATTTACTTAAGACACATGTTGCATAGCATGCACAAGCCAATAGGTGTCAATTTGCTTAAGACACATGTTACATAGCATGCACAAGCCAATAGGTGTCTAAATGAGTTCATGGTGGCTGAATTTGAGTAAGACACCTATTACATAACATGCACAAGCCACCTTATTTATTTAATTCCCATTCATTCCACTATTCATTTATTTAATGAGCATGTGAATATATTAGATTAATTTCCTAATTAACCATAACACATGTCATTTAACACCTAATTTATCATAACACATGATTATTGCATGTATTAGACCATTATACACTAATATATATCAAACACACAAATTTATTAAAATACCTCGTACACACAGTATACGAGTATTATACACATCGACTACGTGTACAAGACCACGTATTGGCAGTCCACGTCATCATGACGTCAGGTGCGAAAAGTGGGTCGTTACAATCTCCCCAACTTAGGAAATTTCGTCCTCGAAATTTAAGATATTGTACTTTAATTATTACCTCAAGAGGTGAACAAATCAGGAAAGCTCTTCCGCATCTGATCTTCCCGCTCCCAAGTTTGCTCCTCATTGTCATGAAATTGCCATTTGACTCTGACTAAAGGAATTTCTTTATTTCGCAACTTTTGAATCCTCCTGTCAAGAATCTGAATAGGCTTCTCTTCATAAGTAGCATCCTCGCCAACTTGTAATTGTGTGACATCTAAAATGCGTGTTGGGTCTGGATACTTAGTCGGGTCTGTATGGTATTTTCTCAACATAGAAACATGAAATACATTATGAACACCGACTAACTGAGGAGGTAGAGCAAGTTTGTATGCTAGCGGACCAATCCTCCCCAAGACCTTAAATGGTCCAATAAAACGGGGAGCTAATTTTCCTTTCACCCCAAACCGCATTTGACCTTTCCGTGGCGAGACCTTAAGCAATACCAGGTCACCCACTGCAAACTCTAAAGGTCTATGTCGGTTATCAAAATAACTTTTTTGTCGATCTTGGGCAACTTTCAATTTCTGCCTAATTTGCTTGATCTGTTCAGTATGATCAACAACAACTTTCGGCCCCAATAATTGTGAGTCTCCCACTTCATACCAGCAAGTCGGAGATCTACACGGCCTACCATACAAGGCCTCATAAGGTGTCATACCTATACTGGCTTGATAGCTGTTATTATAAGCAAATTCACATAATGGTAAACTTTCACTCCAAGTCCCACCAAACTCTAATGCACAAGATCTGAGCATATCTTCCAGCATCTGAATCACCCTCTCAGTCTGGCCATCAGTCTGAGGATGAAATGCTGTACTAAGACGGAGGTGAGTACCAAACCGAGTCTGCATGGCCTGCCAAAACCTCGATGTAAAACGCGGATCTCTATCTGATACAATAGAAAGAGGTACCCCATGTAATCTCACAATCTCCCGCACATACAATCTGCTCAGTCTGTCAATCGAGTCTCTGGTGTTCATCGGAAGAAAGTGCGCAGACTTCGTCAATCTATCAACAATCACCCAGATGGCATCATATCTACCCTGAGATCTAGGTAGCCCTGTGATAAAGTCCATAGTAATATGCTCCCATTTCCATTCTGGAATGGATAATGGTTGCATCTGGCCTCCTGGCCTCTGGTGTTCAGCTTTTACTTGTTGACACACGTCACATTTCTGCACATACTCAGCTATACTTTTCTTCATCCCATGCCACCAAACGGTTCTTTTCATATCATGATACATTTTAGTAGACCCTGGGTGAATGGTATACTGAGATCTGTGTGCCTTCTGTAACAACTCTGCCCTCAATTCTCTATCCGTGGGTACCCATAACCTCCCCTGATAACGCAAGATACCATCTGGACCTCTCTGCCACTCAACTCTGTCCGTACTATCCGCCCAAGAATTATACATACCAAGATCAGGATCATGCTGCTGCATCTCTTTAATCCTCTGAATATGAGAATCTGTCAACTGAATATGCATTTGAGCACAAATATCAACATGTGGAGCCATAGAGAGGACACTCATCATAGTCACTCTCTCCAAAAGTCGCCACTCATGGGCCATCTGACATGCTACCACACCTGTCTCAACACGTTTCCTGCTCAATGCATCAGCTACAACGTTGGCCTTTCCAGGATGATATTCTAGAGTGAAGTCATAATCCTTTAGGAATTCCAACCATCTACGTTGTCTCATATTCAGTTCCTTCTGGTCAAACAAGTATTTCAAACTCTTATGGTCTGAATACAATGTGAACTTTTCCCCATAGAGGTAATGCCTCCACAACTTCAATGCAAAAACTACCGCTGCCAACTCCAAATCATGCACAGGATAGTTTTTCTCATGCACCTTCAACTGTCTAGATGCATAAGCAATTACTCTACCCGTCTGCATCAATACACAGCCTAAACCTGCATGTGATGCATCAGTGTAAATCACCAACTCTTTTCCAGGTTCTGGGAGCACTAAAACCGGGGCAGTAGTCAACTTTTTCTTTAGTTCATTGAAAGCATCCTCACATGCTGAAGTCCACACATATGGCACGTTTTTCTGAGTTAGCCTAGTAAGTGGAGTAGCCAATTTGGAAAAACCCTCCACAAACCTTCTGTAATAACCAGCCAGACCCAAAAAACTGCAAATCTCTGTCACTGTGGTTGGTCTTGGCCAATTTATAATTGCCTCGACCTTAGCAGAATCAACAGAAATACCTTCAGCACTAACCACATGACCTAAAAATTTCACCTCATTTATCCAAAACTCACATTTGCTGAGCTTAGCATATAGCCTATGCTCTTTCAATGTCTGCAATGTGATCCGGAGGTGCTGCTCATGCTCCTCACGTGTTTTGGAATATATCAAAATATCGTCAATAAAGACAATAATGAAATGATCTAGATATGGTCTAAACACCCTCTGCATCAAATCCATAAACATCGCAGGTGCGTTCGTTAGCCCAAATGGCATGACCAAAAATTCATAATGACCATATCTCGTCCTGAAGGCAGTTTTCGGGACATCTTCTTCTCTAATCCTCAACTGATGGTAGCCTGATCTCAAATCAATCTTAGAGAAAAATTTGGCACCATTTAACTGATCAAACAGATCATCAATGCGAGGTAGATGATATTTGTTCTTAACTGTGACTTTGTTCAGCTGACGGTAATCTATACACAATCTCAGACTCCCGTCTTTCTTTTTCACAAAAAGAACCGGTGCACCCCAAGGTGACATACTAGGGTTAATAAACCCTTTATTCAAAAGCTCTTCTATCTGCACCTTGAGTTCTTGCAACTCCTTCGGTGCCATCCGATAAGGTGGAATAGAGATAGGTTTAGTATCAGGCATTAGCTCAATAATGAAGTCAATTTCCCTCTTGGGTGGTAATCCCGGTAAATCTTCAGGAAACACATCGGGAAATTCACTCACTATTGGAATATCAGAAATCTGAATGCCTTGATCCTTTTCTTCAAATGGCCTAATACTAGCCATGAGTGCAGTTTCTACATCAGTAGCCAGTCTGCCTCGGGTAGGTGGTCTGGTAGAAGTCATACCTCTGTAGACAACTGATGGCCGCCCATGGATCTGTAATACAATCTGTTTATGGAAACAATCCACTTGGGCGTGATACGCCGCCAACCAGTCCATACCCAAAATAGCATCAAAATCGAGGAACTCTAACACCCTAAGGTTCACAAGCATTTCTAGGTCCTCATATTTGACCACACAATTCATGCAAATCATGTCTGGGTAGATTCTCTCACCCGTAGCTGTACTCAAAATCAAAGGTGTACTAGCTCTAACCACAGGCAATTTAAGTCTATCTACCACATGTCCAGATATGAATGATAACGTAGAACCAGAATCAATCAACACATGCAACATTATATCACAAATAGAAATCATACCCTCAATCAGATTCTTACTGGCATCAGGATCTGGTTCAGTCACTGCCTTAGCTTGCTCCTTCGTACCAGATGTAACAGAAATAGCTGGAGCAGAAAATTGCCTCGGCGCAGAACACTGATTAGCCTTGTGGCCTTTCACACCACATCTGAAGCAAGTAATAACGGGTCTCGGAACTGATGATGCAGTCTGTGACTGACTCTGTGATCTCACTGGAGTCTGATCTCCCTTATTGTACACTGCTGGAACAGATGCTACAGAAGCAGGAGCAACAAATGAATCAACTCCAGAAAATCCACCACTGGACTTGGGCTTCTTATCTTTATTCCAAGGCTTCTTGTCCCACTTCTTTTTGAGTTTTCCTGACGATGGAAATGATGAAGCAGAAGGAAATACAGGTACTGGCGGAATAGTCGTCGTCTTAGATCTAGCCGCAGCCTCAGCAGTCTCAAAATCCATAGCCTGCCTCAAAGCCTGATCATAAGTCGACACACCAGCCAAAGCTAATCCCTGTCGAATCTGATCCCGAAAACCATCCCTCAATCTCGCCATCCTCAAAACATCGGTAGGTACTAACTCTGGAGCAAAGAGTGAGAGTCTGGTAAACTCATGCTCGTACTCTCGAACTGATTTACTACCCTGGGTCAACTGAATGAACTCATTTCGTCTCCGATCAACCTCTGATCGCGGGTAGTAAGTAGCATAAAACAACTCCTTAAATTTCATCCAAGTTTTGATCTCACCAAGAGATCTCTGAGTAGTTTCCCACCATTTATCAGCCGCATCAGCCAACTTAAATCTAGCCAGACGAACTCTGTCTCTGTCTAGAGCCTGCATATCGTTCAGGATGACCTCAATGCGCTGAATCCAACTCTCAGCATCCTCAAGCTTCAAACTGCCTGAAAATGTTGGAGGTTCTCGTATCTTGAATGCTTTCATCTCTTTCTCATATCGTTTCTTCTCCTCAACGTCTGCACCAGACTCAGGAGTCGGTACAGTAATTTCAGCAGGAGGAGTGACAGCCATGACACCAACACTACTAGTGCCCACACCCTGAACAGCAGGTGCATCAACACGTGGCCTATCTTGTTGCAGCTTAGTAATCATCTCAAAAAGTTGAGCATTCTGCTGCTGCAGGATAGTAACCATTTCCTCCAACCTCTTCAGCCTATCTTGATCGCTAGGGTCCATTGCTAACCCTGATTTTGCCTTTCTTCAAAAAGCTGCAATGTCAATGGCAAAATACATCAGGCAGGGTAGCATACTATGGATATCATTATTCATAATCTAACTACCCATATAATACCCATACAATCAAAACATAATATTCTAAAGCTTTTATCTTTCTTAAAGATTTTATAACTTGACCGTAGGTATTCTCAACTTCAGGCTCTGATACCAATATTGTCGCGACCCCTTCCCGGGTGACGTCACGACCGGCACAGTACCCCAGAGAATGTCACAACCCGACAAACCTGAGGCACTGATAAGCCTCTACTCAGAAGGTTACATACGATCCAAAGACATAATATGTATATGATCAGGATAGTTGAATTAAATACCGAGATATGGCATCATCATCCAGAATATGAGGTCATCGACCCAATCCACAAGATTCGACTATCCTTACTATAAACATGGATATTTTATTATTATTTCATTTAGCATATACATATCAAAAGTTTCTCACGAACTATATGTTATATATCATAGTATCTGTGATAATTATACATTTACAAAACAAAACACAGATGTCTTCTACTATTTTCCTTATGTGCAAATCAAAACTCACATCAACAAGAAGTAAGGCAAGCTACACTAACTCTAAGCCTTGCCCTTTCCTTTACGATCTGATCCTGAAAAATATAAGGGAAAATGGAATGAGCTCAACTAGCTCAGTGAGTACTTTTCACAAAAATCTCCACATATGCACTTATGTAAAACATGTATGTTACTTGAAATAACATTGGTAAATTGAAATGCATTAAGAAAATATATGATTCATGCTTCCAAATTAAAGATATAATTATGCATCATTTTCATAAAAGATATGTAGAAAAGCCTCAACAGGAGGTCATATCAGGATAACATTGCCTACATTTCCCCCATTGCGCCATGGGTTCAAACCAACACGTTATCCAACTAATCCTTCTACCCTTACATTCCTTAGTGATTCGAAAAGTCCTTTTCACAAGACACTTTTCCCTAAAGAACAAGTAAATAGAAAGAAATCCAACGCCAAGGTATTTAATCCGAAATACCTAAGGCCATGTTAATGCATAAAATCCGTGCTCATGATCATAAATACAATGCACATATATAATATAATGCATATCATTCAAGAATTCAATTTCATTTATCTACAATGCTATACATGGAGAAGTAAGGTGAGAAATACTCACAAATCACAAAATTTGGCCTAAGTCCACATTTTTTTCACCAATTCACCAATACTTCAATTGTGTTCACAAATCCTCATCCAAGTCATAAGCCACCCACTGCAAATTACACATTACACACATACAAATGAATTCTAGAAAAATGAATTTAATCACTTGATTAATTACCAAGTATCCATAACCCATTCCCTTACCATTTCAGTTACTAAAATAGAATTTTCAGCACATGATCAAAGTATTCATTTGATCATCATGAACACAAAATGTCCATCTCTATCAGTTAATCAATTTTATCCCTAGGCAAGTTACCTAAGCATTCTTCAAATGCTCTAACATTTCCAGCACTAAATTTTCAGCCAATTACCCATCAACTTGATCAAAATCTATCATTGAACAACTTACCAATGTATTGCCATTGCCCAATTTCTAAATTTCCAGCACATGAATTTATCAACTAAAGCATCAATTAATCACTAATTCAACCTAAATGTACTGGTAAGCATCTTACCAAATCAGTCTCAAATCTGAAATTTTTCCAGCAACTTGTATACATCATTAAACTCAAAATTTCACATACTTTGCACTCCAATCTTTGTAATTTATCATCTCAGAATAGTCAAGACCAATTTTCAATCATAAAACACTACAATTTCAGTCACTAAAATGGGTTCTAACACCCTTGTTCATCCAGGTTTGGAATACCCAAATCAATGATAAAATTGTAGTGAATTGAGCCTCAATTACTTTACCAAGCAACAAGGGATTCTCTCTAATTGTTTCAACCAATAATAATGTACCATTTCAGCAAGTCAAATACATTAAATTACTACCATTCAATCACTGAAACTTAATGAATTTATCATTAGAAAACTTACCCATAATCCAGAAATCAAACCCCCATTGTTTGAGCTTCAATTCACCTCCATTTCAATCCAAACTCATCACTTTCCAGTTTCAAACTAGCCATGGAAAGTTGTCGCATGTCACATATAATGTATAGAATGAAGAGGAGAGTTTGAATATGAAACTTTCACATCTAAAACTATGGATCTCACCTTCATGTGGAGCTCCAAAATTTCCTTCTTCTTCAACCGTATTCTCAATTTCTCTCAAGCTTAATATTCTGGTATGCACTTCACTTGCATATTTCAGCCACTAAACAATTCATGCCAACAAGCCAACATGTGTCAAAATGAGCTGATTTCAACTTGCCACCACTTTCACCTAGTTGCCAACACACAAACAAATCAACAAGTGGCTAATCCATCATGCCAACAAGCTACAAGGTGTCTAAATGAGTTCATGGTGGCTGAATTTACTTAAGACACATGTTGCATAGCATGCACAAGCCAATAGGTGTCAATTTGCTTAAGACACATGTTACATAGCATGCACAAGCCAATAGGTGTCTAAATGAGTTCATGGTGGCTGAATTTGAGTAAGACACCTATTACATAACATGCACAAGCCACCTTATTTATTTAATTCCCATTCATTCCACTATTCATTTATTTAATGAGCATGTGAATATATTAGATTAATTTCCTAATTAACCATAACACATGTCATTTAACACCTAATTTATCATAACACATGATTATTGCATGTATTAGACCATTATACACTAATATATATCAAACACACAAATTTATTAAAATACCTCGTACACACAGTATACGAGTATTATACACATCGACTACGTGTACAAGACCACGTATTGGCAGTCCACGTCATCATGACGTTAGGTGCGAAAAGTGGGTCGTTACAGTTATGAAAAATATAGGAGATATCAAATCACTCCAACCAAATATAATCAGCTAGCGTGTGCTTATACATATATATTCTGTATCTACTATTTTGATAAAAGTTTTATGTCATGCGGAGCCCATAGGTATCATGAAATCAATGGGTTGTTTGAATAATTAATGTAAAACAAAACACCTGCTTTTGGCTTTTAGAGGGTCTTTCTTTGTGAGTGGGTTTATTGGTGCTGGCTGATACATCAGTAGTGCAATCAAATATTTATATATAGCTTAATTAGCTAGTACAGATTTTTGTGGGTGCTTTGTCAGCTCTCAAGTTTCCTACCATTTACAAATCATAATTAATAAGTGGCTTGAATCAATTAATTAATCGATTATTATTATAATATTTCTAAACAATATATAGGGACTATGTAAAAGAAAAGATTTAATATTGCAAAAGGGCTTAATCAACTTTGTTGTAAGTACGGAGAACCAATGCTATAAGCAAAGAACTGATCAATCTTTGCTTTATGAAGTCTTTTTTTTTTTTTTTTTTTTATTTAATTTGTTTGAGCTTGATGTTTAAAATTGAAAGTAAGAACGGAGAGAATGGAACTTTTTAACCAAAAAGAGAGATTTAAAAAGAATTCATAATTTAATTGACAAATAACAATTAAATTAATAACAAAGTTCTTTTATAGAATAATAATTTGATAATATATATAACAAATTTATAAGTTTTTTGTTTTTTAAGTGTTAACCCAAGATGTTAACACTAGGACTAAAAGAAATCCGGACCTCTGAGTAGGGCCAAGAAGGGTATAAGCCCGAACGAGGATCATGCGAACTAATTATCATGGTTCAGCTTCTACTTTTATTAAGGAATGAAAAACTCTCACTTATTTGCAAGAGAATAAAATCAAACACTCTTTCGAGTAAAAGGGTTAAGATGTATACTTTTAGAGTTAGCCAACGTTTAAAACAAATTTATAAGTTATGTTAATTAAAAACAAGAGGCTAAAAAAAGTTGATCTACATGAACCTTTTTTGTTTACTCCTAATAGACTTCCTTGTTCATAAGTCTAACACTAATGGGGTAGAATGGTACTTGAATGGATAAGTCTTATATTGAATAAAAGTCCTAATTATAGTAGACGATTGATTTTAAGTAATTGAATTATATACACACTAGTTCAATACTTTTCGCGATCCGTACATATGCGTCCAAGGTTTGAGTCTCAATAAAAGGAAAACTTTTGTTGGAAGTGAGTAATTAAATATAATTTTTTATTATTTTTAGTTAAATATTACAGTGACACCCACAAATAATTTTGAGTATTACTAAGTTGATTATTAATCTTTGATATATGAAGATTAAGAATATATAAGTATTTAGCTATACCCATTTATATATGAATGAAAAATTGAGTCTAAAGTAACCTATTTGATAATGATAGAAAGTGTAATTAGTTCAATTTCTATTCATGCATGGAATTGTTGGAAAATGAGTAATTAAACGTGGTTTTTCACTATTTTTAGCTAAATATTAAAATATGACCCACAAGTAATTTTGGGTGAGACCAAATTGATTATTAATTTTTGATATATGAAGATTAAGAATATATAAGTATTTAGCTATATCCATATATATATATATATATATATATATATATATATATATATATATATATATATATAAATGAGAAATTGAATCTAAAGCAGCCTACTTGATATGTGTAAAATGGTAAAATTTAGAAACAATCTTTTAGTCTCACATGAGATAGATAAAATTCTAATTGTTTACTTATAAGTGCAGCTAGAATACTACACTTGAATTTCAGCTAACACATACACACAAGGAAGGCTCAGGGGTGCGCACATGTGACACGCGCGTGTGTGAGGGCTTACTCATCGTCGCAATGAGCTAGGGAGCTTTTTGTTTTCGAAAATTGAGGCAGTTCGGACGAATGAGATGCGTTCGTAGAAGATCGGATCAAGGGCGTCCAGATACGATGAATGTAGTTATCTGTCTAGGTGCGATGTACGAAGATCCGACGATGTGAGATCGAATGCGCTAATCGAGATCGTCAGTTCACGACCGATTGGATCGATCACGATCCAACGGTGCGAGATTGATTGTGACGAGCAGAGCCGTTAGATTGCACCTAAATCGATCGAATTCAATCCAACAGTGTACGATCGGGTGCGTCAATCAAATCCATCAGATAGCATTTAGAGGCGATCAGACACGATCCAACGGTACAGAAACATGCACCACATACAACCACAATTTACGTATAAAAAGAGTCGTCCACAACTCAAAAAAATGATCTCAGAAAATTCTAAAATCTCTAAATTTTTTTATCTTCTCTTAGCATTCTTTTGTGAGTGAGTACAACCGTGAGCACCTAAGCAGGACATAATTATCTTAAGGGGATAGAGTTACACTTTAGCCTCAATCTACGTCATTACTCTGCTGAAATTATAATTGATCTAGTTTAAGTTTTGTCCATAGTACTTTTAAATAGTGAACAGAAAACAACTTACTATTCTAGAAAAGTAATATTTAAGCGAGACCAGTGCGACTCCAACACTCAGACTGGATACTAATCTAATTAATTATTTTGAAAGTTATTGTTCACTGAGTATTGCCGCCATACAATTAATAGGTTTTTCTATTCTTAGGTGAGAGTGTTTGTGTCTCCTATGCCAAAGTTTAGATCAGAGTGTTTGTCTGATCTCGAATGGTAAATTGTAAATAATGTATTAATAGGCCTAGAAGTCTATTCTTCTCATGGGGCGTAACTTTAGTTTTGTAAAGCCACGTATTTCTCTTTGGTACGAGTCTTATATGCTTCATATCATTATGCTCGCTTTGTAAAGTCCTATTAATCCTATGGGGCGACCTAACAAATGCATTCAGCCCAACTACTTCAAATTTTCTGGCCCAAGTTGAGTTGGGTTTCATAACCCACAAAGCTTCAAATGAGCCCAACCCAAATAGCCTACCTAGCCTAGTTGAGGCAGTAGATAGAAAACCGAGATTGAAAAGGTCCATAGGAGATGGGAACAGTCGAGAGCAAGCGCCTCCATAAACATAGTTTCGTGTTTCGATGCACTGAATCACAGTCTCACAGTCTCACAGTGACAGATCGAGAGGTTTCGATCGGCTTCTTTTGTTTGGGTATGGAAGGAAGGTGACAAACATGAACAGCCATCTCGAAGTTCCATTCCACCACCTTAGTGTACGTGTGCCAGTTACTTAGCACCTTAAACCGTGCATTCTTTAAGGAACTAATTTACAACAACAACTCACTGATTCATGAAATGAAGGATTCTTTTGGAATCTCTATTGGGGGAATGCATAGGAGTAGGAGTATCCCAACCACCCAAAATGTCCTTTTCCAATAAAATGGAAAAGTCATTTTTTCTACCCTTTTTCACTAATGATAATGATAATAATGACGAATGTCTAAAATAATTGATAATGAAATAAGTGTATTAAACATATATGAAAAATGCTACATTTTGATTTATCGATGCAAAACCTAATGCTGGCACCTAACATCCATAGGATGATAAGGATGGAGGTACGAGTCAGACTAGGTCAGATTTAGGGGCCGAAAAAACTCTATCCGGCTTGACCTTGTCATCGAGCAGTGACATTTAAAATCAGACCGACCACGTCTACTTTGCATAGTAGCCGATGCAATTTGATTCTTAGTCGAGTAATAACAAGTGATCAGATGACACTAGTACAAGGCCAAAAAAAATTGAGACCCCTTAGCAAATAAAACAAAGTAGGGCACTTGGGTGAAATGGAATAATACAAACCAACTACATACTATGGTCCAACTCCTACTTTCTTTGGGAAGAGAATTAAACTTCTAATTCAAGTAAAAGGGTTCTAATACATATTTTTGAAACTAGACAATATTTAAACTCCTTTGCCATTTGCTTTAAATTTCCTAACTGATTTAAAAGACATTCAAATATAATGAGATTATTGATTTAGAAAAATTTCAAATCAAAATCAAATTAAACTTGTTAAAATTAAATTACACAACTTTGATGAAATGATAATACTTATTTAATTCACGTCATTTAATATCTTCGGTTTGCTTTGGTTTTTAAAATTAATTTTTAAAATAAGAATTTTTTTTATGAGATACAATGTTAAAAGCTAGTTAGTTGTATAACCAACTCTATCACTAAACCACACTCTTAAAAAATATATATATGAGGCCCGTTCTTACCTCATTAATCCCCTTAATTCTTAAAAAAAATTTAAAGTACTAACTTAATCAATTCAATTTATAAAATTCTCGAGTTAGAATCATATCAAGCATTTTAGAATTTTATTAAAAGTGCAATTTCATGTAAGAACTTAATCTCAAAAGTGCCACTTTCATGCATTAGGAATCGAGTGAGCCGGCCGGAAAGTGGTTTGGCTTTTTACAGGGTAACTTAGTTTTGGCAATGGCCTTTTTGTAGGGACAAGATTTGTGGCTCTATAGGGTATGTAAGAGTGCCTATAAGCTTAAAAGAAACGTCCAAAATGAACTTTAAGGAAAGGTAATTAAAAAAGGCATTTTGTACATTTTTCATAAAGTATTTGTAATAATAATAATAATAATTATAACTCAAACTCTATTAAGTCTTTTTTCTAAGTAGATGGTGCCAACTACATGAATATATATGTCCTAGCCTTTTGTTCAGTTTGATTTAGTAAATTTATGTCATAGTTGATCTGATAGAGTTTTATGCTTATTATCGGTTACCTAATACAATATATATATATAGATCCACCAAAAAACCTATATATCACTATGCCTTTGGTTTCTTGCTTATAGACATAGCAAGGTTACTCACGGCGAGGAGATTGAAATCGTGAAGCCATGAACTATGGCTTTGGGGTTTCTGATGATTGGATGACCGATAATAAATGGGTTTTTGCAGCTGAAGCAAGAGAGAGCGAGAGAGAGAGAGAGAGGAGGGTTTCAGCGAGATCGCTCAAGATCGAGAGATAGATCTCAGGTTCCAGAGCTTCAAGAAGCAGCAGGGGCGTGATCGCTGGCGTCACCGGCCGGAAGAGAAGCCGGTGCTGCTCTGCGATCGAGATCGATGCTCCGTCTGCGCTGACGGACGTCGCCGGAATACGGTGGGGCTCGAGCCGATTGCAAGGTACGAGGGAAGAGATGGAGGGTTATAAATCTTCAAAAGAGAATCTGCAGATGTTTCGACAACATCAATTGGAAACAGACGTCATAGCAACACCGGCGAGGAAAGACGGCACGCCGAGAGAATCGACTCAGATGGTTCGTAACCTTTCTCTGATACCATCCTTGAATTGACTACAAGGATGACTGAAGTTTTGAATAACACTCGGACCCCGACCATCACCACTGAAACATTCGCTGCTCAGATCGGCATTAAGTTGGATGGCATTCGAAAAATATTACACAACGTTGCAGGGTCTATGGCGTGAAATTGATTTCCGCCGACCGAATCATATATAATGTTTTGTTGATATTCAACACTATAATCGGATCATCCAAGAAGACCGTGTTTATGTTTTTCTGGATGGTCTTGATGATCGGCTAGACAATATTCGTGCTGATGTTTTACAGATAAAACCATTTCCTACGGTTGAACAGGCTTATGCTTATGTTAGACGGGAGGCTATTCGACAACAAGTGATGACTACCCATGACACCGATGGGCCTCAGAGGGCTGTCTTGGCGTCGAAAGCTCTCTCGTTAAGCACCTCTGGCCATGGTAAATCTGCCAAGCACTGACATTCTACTGAGGGAAAGAAATGCTCTCATTGTGGCAACCAGAAACACACACGTGAAAACTGCTTTAAGTTGCATGGGTACCCTGATTGGTGGCATGATCTTCAAGCTCGTAAGAGTCCTGATGGCACCGACACTAGTGGACGTTCAGGCACGACTGTTGTTGCTAGTGCAGAACCTCATCTCTCTCTTATGCAATCGGTTGCAATGTCCACGGATGCTCCTCCCAACTTAAACTCAGGTATCTCTGGTCTTGCTCTTTTTACCTCCCATAGAAATGTGGATTGTGGGGCATGGCTTCTCGACTCGGGGGTCACAGATCATATGACTTTTGCTGCTTCAGACTTCTCTCAAACTTCTTTTCCACGACGAACCAGCGTAGCTAGTGCCAATGGTGTTATCTCACCAGTCACTGGAGCTGGCTCTGTGACTTTATCTCCATTCCTCACTTTATCCAATACTTTACTTGTTCCGTCTTTATCCCATAAACTATTGTCTATAAGTCAGCTTACTACAGACCTTGGCTGTGTTGTACTTATTTATCCAAACTTTTGTCTTATCCAGGATATTTTCACCAAGGAGATAATTGGACGCGGTACTAAGAGGGGGGGATTATATTATGTGGATGACATTGGCGAGGCCAACAACATGAACAATATGCATGAAAATAAAGAAACAACATTGTGGTTATGGCATCGACACTTGGGACACCCATCTTTTCCGTATTTGAAGCATGTTTTACCTAATTTGTTTAAGCATGTGCAGACTTCTGACTTGAAGTGTGATACTTGTGTTTTGGCTAAGAGCCATCGCGCTACTTAACCATTGAGCATGAATAAAAGTGACACTCCATTTGCCTTAATTCACTCTGATGTCTGGGGGCCCTCACCCATTGCTAATATGTCTGGCTTTCGTTGGTTTGTTATTTTTGTAGATGATTGTACCCGTATGACATGGCTTTACTTGCTAAAACACAAAGATGAAGTTCTCAGTGTTTTTAAAACATTTCATGCTATGGTTGGTACTCAGTACGATGCCACCCTGAAGGTTCTCCGCTCTGATAATGGTGATGAATATGTGAATAAGGATCTTCAATCTTATTTTTCCCACCATGGTTTAATTCATGAAATTTCATGCTCACAAACACCCCAACAGAATGGTGTCGCCGAGAGGAAGAATAGACATATTCTGGAGACTGCCCGTGCTCTGCTTCTTGGTGCCAATATGCCCAAACATTTTTGGACCGATGCCGTCTCAACTGCCGTCCATCTTCTCAACCGAATGCCATCCAAGGTTTTATCATTTAAAACACCCCTTCAATATCTTTCCGATCAAGTGTCCATACCTACGGCGCTGATGCTTCCTCCTCGTATCTTTGGGTGTGTCGCCTACGTGTATCTCCACAAAAACCAACGCAGTAAGCTTGATCCATGTGCACGTCGGTGTGTGTTTTTGGGCTATGGTATCCATCAAAAAGGGTACCGTTGCTACGATCTTACTACCCGAAAACTCTATGTGACTATGAATGTTCAATTTTTCGTCTACGGCACCTCCTTCTCCTCTTCAGGGGGAGATACATAATGAAGAGTTGAATTGGTCCCAGCATGAGACACCAAATGATTTTGATTGGTTCAGACTTGAGGGGTCGTATAAGCATGAGGAGCAGAATCGGAATGAGAAGCCGCATGAGCATGATGGGCCGAATGATAACTCAGGCGATGTGAATTGTGAAATTGAGGTATTTCTGAATGCAGAGCGTGCAACATCTGAAACCGAGCCTATATCCCCTTCCTCTGAAGTGCCAGCCGAAACCTCTTCTGAGAATAATCCTGAGGTAAGTACCACTATTACTCCCTTACATATCAATGGCATAGATGATTCTGTGGGATATGTTTTACCTCCTAGGTATAATCGCGGCAAGCCACCTAATAGATATTCTTCAGATATTAAAGAAAGAAGGTCGAGGTATCCGATTGCTAACTATGTATCCACCGAGAAACTATCTGAACCTCTTAAGAATTTTGCACATGAACTCTCCACATGTCAGATTCCTACTAATGTTCATGAGGCATTGGCAAATCCAAGATGAACCCGAGCTATAGAGGAAGAAATGAAGGCACTACTAAAAAATGATACATGGACTCTTGTTCCATTACCTGAAGGAAAACAGACAGTGGGATGCAAATGAGTATTCTCCATTAAACACAAAACAGATGAATCTATTGAGCGGTACAAAGTGAGACTAGTAGCGAAGGAATATGCGCAGACATATGGGGTTGATTACCAGGAGACTTTCTCACATGTAGCCAACTTGAATACCGTTAGAGTGTTATTGTCCATCGCAACAAATCTTGATTGGCATTTGCATCAATTTGATGTGAAAAATGCTTTTCTCAACGGTCACCTCCAAGAAGAGGTGTATATGGATATCCCTCCAGGTTATATAGCTTCTTCAAATAATGGAGTGGTGTGTAAATTGCAGCGAGCATTGTACGGACTGAAGCAATCACAGCAAGCATGGTTTGGAAGGCTTAGCTTGGCAATGAAGAAATATGGCTTCCAACAAAGTACCTCTGATCACACTTTGTTCTTGAAACATCAGTTGGGTAAGGTAATGGCTCTGATAGTCTATGTAGATGACATGATTATTACAGGAGATGATGAAGAAGAAATCTCTTTACTTCAAAAGCAATTAGCAACTAAATTTGAGATGAAGAATCTGGGAGGACTCAAGTATTTCTTGGGAATTGAAGTTGCTAGGTCTAAGCAAGGTATATTTATTTTTCAACGAAAATACGTATTAGACTTGCTAACCGAAGTAGGGATGTTGGAGTGTAGACCTGCAGACACCCCCATTGTTCAGAATCACAAACTTAGAGAATACCCAGACCAAGTACCAACAGATAAAGGTAGATACCAAAGATTAGTTGGTAAACTCATTTATCTCTCTCATACTCGTCCAGATATTGCATACGCTGTGAGTGTTGTAAGTCTGTTTATGCATAATCCAAGTAAAAGCCACATGGAGGCAGTGATTCGAATACTTCAATACTTGAAGTCATCTCCAAGCAAGGGGCTTATGTTCTCAAAACATAACAGTCAGTTGATGTTTTATGGATATACGGATGCAGATTGGGCAGGTAATATCACTGATAGAAAGTCCACCTCGGGATATTTTACATTTGTTGGAGGAAATCTTGTAACCTGGAGAAGCAAGAAGCAAAAAGTGGTAGCTTTGTCAAGTGCTGAAGCTGAGTTTAGGGGAATGGCTAAAGGTCTTTGTGAACTCCTCTGGCTAAGAAAGCTACTTACTGAAATTGAGTTTGCTCCTAACTCTGAGATGGATCTTTTGTGTGACAATAAAGCTGCAATTGCAATTTCCCATAATCCCATTCAACATGATCATACTAAACATGTGGAGGTAGATCGACACTTCATCAAGGAAAATCTTGAAGCAAAAATAATTAGGTTTCCATTTGTGAAATCTGAAGATCAATTAGCGGATATCCTTACAAAAGTTGTATTGAGAAGGACCTCTACAACTCACTTGACAAGTTGGGCATGCGAGACCTCTATGCATCAACTTGAGGGGGAGTGTTGGCGTGAGCCGTAATTGTAGACAATCACTTTTGAAAATAGATTAGCGTTAGTTTAGGAAACGTTTGAAAATAGATTAGCGTTAGTTTAGGAAATGTTTGATAATAACAAAGATTTGTTTAGATTTTATTCTTTTAAAATGTATATAACCTATGGAAATACATAAGAAATAGAATGAAAAAATAGAATGTTTTGACTATTAATTGTCTTTAACTTAACCACCTTTAGGCCCAGGTGTGAGGTTTTACTCCAAAAGGCCTCAATACTAATGAAGGTGATATCCTAATTTATATTTCATGTAATGAACTTGCTCATATCCGATGTGGGACTATTATTTTCGGTCCACACATATCCAACAAATCTCTACTTTGGACTAAAGTTAACTTTCATCACGATCACACTGCACGATCTATGTCAGATCATCTGTCGTCATCCACTCAAAGAGGAGGAACCATCCGCGACCATGAGCACACCCCTGTGCTCCACCTTGACATACGTGCGTCCTAACTGAATCATCGACTCTGATACCACTATTAGGTGGCCAGGATCTCTACTAGTACCGATATTATCCCCAACTTAACCACTTTTGGGCCCAGGTGTAAGGTTTAACTCCAAAAGGCCTTGGTACTAATTATGATGAAATCCCAACTTATATTTCATATAATGAACTTGCTTATATCCGACGTGAGACTATTATTTTTGGGCACACATATCCAACAAAGCTAACCATGCATATTTAGCTCAAGTAGTAAGGTAGATACTTCTTTTACTTTTCATGAAATTATACTACTAGATTAAGCAATGTTTAATTGTTTGCTAAACACTTGGGAAACTGTATTTTTCAATATGATTTTAAGCATAAGGTCACTAATTTGGGTGACCCTTACTCACATTTGATAGATACCTAATTTAGGTAACCTTATTGCTGACAAAAAAAACTCTTTTTGCACTTATTTAATAAATATCATGCTTAACTGCCTAAAGTTGGGTAGCCTCGTCGGGTACTGAACGAGGTATAGACTATGGTTGAAAGACCAGGTCTCAGTTTTAAGTTCGAGTTCGTATCCACACCTATACACTCATTCTTGAGAGGGACTACCTAATGTTGCATACCGTTCTTGACTTCAGAACCGTCTCGCCCTGCAAAAGAGTTAGGAGGGATCCCGGGGAGTCAAAGACCAAATAAAAATAAATAAATAAATAATGTTTAACCATGGAAGCCCCCTCAGTTAGGCTGAATTCGGGATCATTGACAGATCAAACTATGGGTGGGCTTTTCAACATTATCACCCATTTCATACGTCAATTTGTTGCCCCATAAGAAAAAACTAACTTTATGTTTTGCTCTTACGTACCAAAAAAAAAAAAAATTGAGCATTTTTTTTAACTGATTTTTTTGGCCTTCATGAGATATTCTTCTACCTTTCGGGTCGAGACTAGTCCTCCCAGAGGTCGAACATTTTTTTTTAATCTATTGACATAGACTAAATAAACAAATAATTTTCATTTAATACAATAATTTTTTATTTAAAATAAATCACGCAAAACAATACCATGCATGCATATATGCACACATGTATGCTCCGCGGGCGGTGAGCCGGTGAGTGCATGGTCCGCATGGAATATGAATACGGGTGGGCTTGGTTCCATGGATTCGACCCAGATTTGACAGTTTTCGGGTGCACCACTTACTATTACTACCAAGCCGACTTACTCACTTAAAAAATATATATATTATTAAACCCGATCTAAGATCCATGGATGCCTTTAAAGCGAGTGAGCCACGAGTCTCAGACTTCACAACGTCTCACATCTGTTTCTTTTCATAATAACAAAGCTTTTGAAAGGGTCGGCGATGGCAGAGCCTACAACTTCAACAACTACTACTACTAATACTACTGTTACTACTACTAGTGTTACTACTAGTCCGAGCCATCATGGCTCGGAGAGATCGACAGAACCGGTGCGGTCGAGATGGACACCGAAGCCGGAGCAAATCCACATATTGGAAACAATCTTCAACAGTGGAATGGTGAATCCACCGAGAGATGAAACAGTGAGGATTAGAAGATTGCTTGAGAAGTTCGGATCTGTAACTGATGCCAATATCTTCTACTGGTTCCAGAACCGAAGATCTCGCACTCGCCGTCGCCAACGCCAACTTAAATCTTGTTTCCTTACTACAACTATGAGTAGTACTAGTGATCATTATCAAATTATTAATAACAATCCAATTCAATCTGCTGATGTGCTTGCTCCTGTTTCTGCTCCAATTCCTTATAACTTACCAGCTTCTTCTTCTTGTTCATCTTCTTCTTCTGTTGGGTACTTTGCTGCTTCTTCTTCTTCGTCGTTGTCGTCTTGTGGGCATGGCGCCGATGATCTTTTCTCCATTTCTCCTCATCTGGGTCTCCCCGAAATCGATCAAAATCCATCAGTTTCACCTCTCCTCTGTTCGTCAGATCCTCCAAATCTGCACTGCTACCAACCTGGTAACTTGAATACTAATTTAATTTAATTTAATGTGTTCATAGTTTTAAGTAAGTAATTTTTTTTTTTTTTAGCATAGATTGATCAAAGTTTCTGAATTTATGTGACATGGTTGCAGGGTTCATAACAGTGTACGTTAATGGGGTACTTACAGAGGTTCCAAGAGGTGCAATTGATATGAAATCTATGTTTGGTCAAGATGCAATGCTGGTTCACTCTTCTGGTGTGCCAGTTCCTGTGGACGAATTTGGAATTACATTAATGAGCTTGCAGATGGGTGAAAGCTATTTCTTGGTAATAATTATATTATTCCATATACTAACTCCTATTTTATTGGTTCCTATTCTCAAAACAATGAAAGAGTAAATAAGTTAGCAGTTCAAATTTAAGTTGTTCAAGATTGATTCTACCTTTCAGTTGAAGCATTGGTTTGATTTATATAAGGTAATTAAACAGCTATATATTAGAGAAATCAATATTCTATACATGAATACTAGTAGTATAATATCTAATACTTTATGTTATATATATGTATATAATAATTAAGAATTTTTTAATAGACAATAAGTATTTTTGGTTCTGCTTCCTATAATCAAATTTGGGTATTCAAGAAATTAATTAGCAGTAATCATTTGACACATGTTTTATATCTAAATCTCTCTCTCCACAGGTGATTGGGTGGTGTTGATATTCTATTTAATGTTGACATTTGCTATTAATCTTTTTGATTTCAGGTTTCAGGGCCCTCTTAAAATTCCAGTCAAAGTTGCACCGACCAATGACAGCTTCTTCCTCTGAACCTGAGTTTTGTGCAAACACCAAGAGTGCACTCACACCCAAAACCACCCTTCTTTCTTCTTTTTTTCCTTTATTTTTTTGTTTTTGTTTTGTTGAGCCTTATATGAGTTATATTTCAACTTAATAGCACTGAAATGTATTTGCAATTATATTTCTCAGTAGTGGGTATCAAATAAAAATCAAAGAGATTAGAGAAATCACTCTACAAACTTCTATTTTAATATTTTACAAAATATGTCATGAGCACAAAATATTTATGGCTTCTTGGGAATGGAAGAAACTTTCTTTTTAAATGTCTCTGCTTCTTGTTTATTTTTATTTTTGTTAAATAAGATGTTTTTGAGTGCTCTTCATGGAATCCACCACTACAATTTCTTGAAGTTGATGAAAAGCCCACAATCATATCCAAAATCTGTTGTTCAAATATATTGTAAGAGAGTGATTTGGGTAGAAATGAAAAACTCTCGAAACGATGTAATATTAGATGGGCAACTTGGCTTGGGCACCGCCTTAGTATCCAATCCAAAGGAGACGGATGTTTGTAGAATTTTATTCAAATACTTTTAAGTGCACAAATGTTGAGAAGGATCATGTGAAATGAAGTTTTTATTGGTTGGCATGCAATAAATTAATAAGTTCATACATACTTCTCTATCTATCTCTGCGTGTTAGCTGCCATTTTATACTAGCTATAGTATTTGTTTTGAGGGTTCTAGATTCCATTTTACTGTTCTTGGGTTGTCCAATAGATCAGGTGGGGTCAGAGTTTTGTTAATTCTAGAATCCTCCCTCTGCATTCTTATTTATTAGTATTAAGCCCTTTGTTTTGTTTGAGTTTTGAATTTTGATGGGGACATGCCAGTTCTAGTTTAGTTCAATTCATCCTCAATATTTGGTATGAGTTAAATTTTTATCCAACATTTGGCACAATATGTGTGAAATGACTTTATTTTTTGGTTTAGAGAAGATACAAATATATAATATTTGTCCTCCCTCGGGTATCAGGCTCAGTTCTAGAACCTACTAATCTCAACATCAATAGGATAAAACTACAAAGATCACCCAACAACACAAACCAGCCTAAGCCGAGTTTGAAATTTGTCTCTTCCATTCAGCTCGTACCCCAGGCTGATGTGGCTTTTATGAACCTTTTGCAAGTCAAGCGCCTGCCGCGACATGTGGTTTAAAAAACTATTGTTCTTTCGCGACTTGAACTTATAACCCATATAATGCTTGTGGAGCTGACGATCAACTGTACCAACACCTCATTGGCGTGTGAAATGACTTTATTGTAGGAATTGATATCAACATCGACACACTTGTATGAGGTGCTAAACTTGGCGACTTACAATTGATAGGTTCAACAATAGAAATTTAGTGTTACATCATATTCTTTCAAACTAAGACCCATGTGAGGCCTCACTATCTCACACTAAGAAAACACCTTTTCCAAGCAAGAAAAATAAAACTCTTGACGCCTGTCTTTAAGCCATACAGTACGTGTCAACTTTGCAGTTCGATTCAGTTATGAGTTGAACCCAAAAAATTAAACTGCAAGCCATGAACGAATGAGATTAAACACACGCACAAATGACAGTTTTATTTTCTTTGAAATTCTTGAATATTTAATTCGGTTATGCTTGACTCTATCCTTTATTGAACAGGTAGCTAGAAAATTTGTAGTGCAGATCAGACTTCCGTGTGTATCACATCACACGAGTCTAAAGGGCAATTGACTTGGATCTCTCACTTATAAGTTGTAACTTGTGATGGAATCCCTCGAGTCCTTGACCCACTTGATAATAAACAAAAAGAAGTTGGGTTCAAGTTGAAAAGATGTATTACCGCAAATGTAGACTTCATGGTAGCTTTGAACCGTGCATTGCACATTCATTGCTTCTACTTATATACTTATAGCTTTAGCTTTGGCATGTAAAATTCCAATTCCAAATTTAAACCCAATACTCAGAAGTCTCAGACCAGAAAATCTCCTCACAGAAGCAACCAAGAACTAGTTATTATTGTTGACATTTGTTGCAGTAATTATGACCCGATAAAAGAGCACTGTGACGAAGGACATATGTAACCTGACCAAATGTGGTATACGATAAAATACTTCTTATCACTTGAGCTAAATGTGGTTGGCCAGAATTAAAAATTAACATGCAATGAGACAATAAAAGAGAAAAAAACACCTAAGCTTGCATTAGAACAGTGACTATAAATTCATACAAGCTGTAGTAGCCCTTAAAGCTGCTCTCAGCTTCCAAACAGGTTTTCCAAAGCCATGGCACTGTGCATAATCCATGGAACCTGTTTCTCTTACTTTACCAGGTCCAAACCTCAGATTCATGCTTGAAACTTTTAAGGAAAAAAGAAGAAAAAAAAATTTGAAGTGTTGGGAGTTCCACTATGAACAACTCGTCACAAACTACTCTATACCTAATATTTACACAGCTCTCAAGTTACCCAACAATAATACAACCCCAGTGATTGATTTCCTGGTAGCTTTTTGCTAATGCTCCAAATAAATGGTCTCTGTCTTGTGCACTTCCCTCCAAATACAATTGTCTCTGTCAAGAGTTCTATCCTCCAAACAAAAGTACAACTATAGAATGCTGCCTAAAGAGGGTGCAGCAGCAAAAAGTTGCTGTGATGTGTTGTCCGAGAAAAGAAGTCCCTTCTATGTCGCCTCTTGAAATGTTTGAGAGCGAGATAAAGCGGCTGGGTTTGCTTGCAATACCTGTGCAGCATCTGAGACATGGTTGTGGCCTTCCGATTTGGGTTGGAAAGCTTTGAAAATGCCACCTTTTGCAATGGGCTCATTCTGATCGGGCTTGATGCCTAAAGTGGCCCAGATGGAGCTCTTTGCAGCTTCATCTGGATCGTCAATTCTTAGCGTCTTTGGAACCCAAAGGCTCTTCTCTGGCTTCTCTTCCCCTTGTAAATTCGTGTCTCTAGAATGCTTGCCTAAAGTTGGGGACCCGTTGCCGGAACAGCCACTGGTGCTGGTTGAGGATGATGGGGACAAGTTGCCATTAGAACTAAGCCATGGAACACTCCAAGATCCACCATTCCAAGTGGGCATGCAGGTCCAATAAGAGGGATGCATAATTGGGATCGGCATGGTCGGAGGGCAAAATGGACGAGCTGCCACCATCAACGGAGAACCCCACTGGACTGAGTTTGAGGTATCATTTTCTGGTGCTTGAACTTGGTCAGAAGAGCATGGAGCAGGACCAACAGCAGCTATATTCCAACTTGCGTTCCATGGATAAGGCCAAGGAGGTGGGCCATGATAACACTGTAAAGGATGAGGAGTGAACCCATTGGGGCCATGACAACAGCTTGGCATGCTTCCTTGTTCGACCGGAGCAATATTTTGGGGCAACCCGTTTTCATGGCAAGTAGAAACTGGCACCGAAGAACTCGAAGTGGGTGGTTCCTCTCCATTTTCACCACAAGCCCCAGAACCCATCTCAAGATTTCTCTTTTGCTCTCCAAGATTCAACACGGCTGCCATTGATTCACAGAGAGGGATATCGGGACCAAATTTAATTACCTTTCTGTTTCCATTGATAGGTCCCGAGGGAGTAGAAGAAAACCCTCCATGTGAATGAATGTGATTATTTCCTGAATCGGGTGTTTCAACTTGGGTGCCTGATATTGCATCAGAGGACATCATAATATGACGATATTGCGAGGCAGAGTGCTTATTCTTTCTCCGTCCAGCGCCCACAGGAACATTTCTCATTGTGCCTCCAGCCGTCCAATACCTCTGGCAGTTCTTACAGAAGTGCCTAGGTTGGTTAACGTTGTAATTATTGTAATAGCAGAATTTTGTGTCTAAGCTGTTGCAACGGGGACAAGGGAGGACCTTATCTGGCTTCTTGAGAACCTTATCTTGAGAGGCAGTATTGCTATCGGCCTTGTCTTCTTCAGGTTTAACATCTTCTACCACAGCTTTGTTCTCTTTGTCAGAAGTTTGGTGATTATCTTCCTTAGTTTCATTCATGGCAGAAGACATATTTGGCTTCTCGAGCACTTCAGCAGGAGGATCATCCGATTTTGTTTCATTAGTTTCCAAGCAAACAACCTGAGATTTTGATTTAAAACAAATCAGTGTTACTCCAACTACAGGCATCGAAATCAAATAAACCTTCAAGCACGCATGATCCATAACCTAAAACTAGCTCATTCTAACAATAGAAAACTTCAAATCACACCAGGAAAAATATCACAGCAAGGGTCAGCAAGTTTGGAGTTAATTCAATAACCACAATTTTGATTTCTATTGTTGACATAATTCTGTATCTATACTTCTGGGGTAACCCTAATTTTCAGAAAATGTCATATACAATCATGACTTCCATTTACTTAGGTGTCTTCATCTAAATCCACAGGTTAATTCTCCTTCAATTAAAACGTTGTCCAAGTCATTACTATGAAAAAATACAAATCCCAATTGTAGTTGTTTATAAAAAATCCCACCATGATAAAATACTAAAGAAATTGATAATTTGCACTTACAACAAACTGTTTCACAACCACCAAGTATACAAGGTCTGATTTTTGAAGTAAATCCATAGAAAATCAGTAAGAAGAAACTCCAAATTACAGAATGAGTGCACAACAAGATCTTTTTTATTTTTTTTAACTTTAATTTCAGAGCAATAACCACCACAAAAGTTGGAACCCAGCTCCAAATTTTCTTTCTTTTATCTCAACAAGTGTAGTTTATTGAACACCAAAATCACCCAAATTTGACAAAGTGAAGACCTTTATTAGTTCAAAAACCTACAAACTAGCAAATATATAGATCACCACTTTTGCACTTTAAAAAAAAGGTCTTTTATTTAGCTTAATTAGTTAATAATTCTAATTCCCTTAAGACATTCACACAACATTCAACCAAATTTAGAAAATTCAACAGCAATTTTCTGCTAACAAAACCTATAAAAAAAAACCCAGAAGATGAAAAAAATCAAAATAAACACAGAAAAAAGTAACAATTTTTAAGTATCTTCTCAGGTAACCTTTTCTAGCACCCCAAAAATGCTGATTTTAACAGCTTTTTAAAGAGAAAAAATTCTATTGTTTGTATGCACGGATATGGAAAAAACCCAAACAGACCATGAAATCAAGAAACAAACAAATACACAAAAATAAAAAAAATAAAAAAACCTAAAAAACAGAAGAGAAAGTGAAGAAGATGAACACAGAAGAAAGAAAGAAACGATGTATATGAAGTGGAACAAAGAATACCATGTCATCGGAGTCGGCATGAATCTGACAACTTGGATCGGATTTCTCCCCGGAGTCCGCCGGAATCTGAGTTTCCGACAACGGAATCGTCGTCCCGAACAGCTTTATCGCCGGATCTCTAACATCCGCCATTCTCCGACTCTCAAACGATTTCTGCTTCCAACACAAGCGCTCTTTAAAATAAAAATTCAAAAAGAAAATTCCCAATAATAATAACTAGAAAAAACCTCTCAAAAAACCCTGAAATAAGCACGAAGAACGCGAGAGGGCTTATAATATTTTAATTATAATTTTGTTTTTAAAAAAGATTTTGGGTTTTAAGATTTACCGGGAAACGTCGGTTGCACTTATGCCACGTGGCTTTTCTAGTCAGCATTTTGGGCTAATTTCAGCCACGAGTTCTAGTGGCTGTGGATCCAGTGGCTGACGTCAGCGTATTTGGGAATATAAATATGCCCTCCGAAAAAGCGAAAGTGCCATCCGTCCTTTGCTCTTTTCGCCCACTTTTATTGCTTTCTTTCCTCGCTGTCTTTACTTCCTTAATGACCATTTTACCCCCTCCTCGTTGAAACTCGCGCTTCTCCACTTGACCGTTCTCCTCGTGTTACGGTTGACTTCTTTTATTATTATTACTTAATTAGTTTTCTAAGCTTAGTTCTAAAACGTCTTGATAAGTAATGAATCTGAATGTAGGGTAAAACAATGTTATTTTATTAAGGGTAGCCTCATCAATTACTTTGATAAACTAAACTAATTACAAGTGGGATTTATTATTATATATAATCTGACTTTTAACCAGTTTTTGTCAAGTTGTTGAGCTAATAAACCAAATTATAAACTCTTTTTAAACTATTTTTTAAAAAATTTATAATATTAAGTACTCGAACCTAAATTCTGTTCAATCCGTGAAAATTTTGTGCATTAAATCATGTGTTATCCGCACCCAAACATCTCCCACGTAGAATAGAAGGTGGCGACAAGTAGGTGGGACCTACGTCTCTCAGCATGGAGGGGTCTATGGCTCATAGTCCCGATTCGAGTCCTATCGCGGTTGCGTTGCTTGGGTCTCAGTAAAAAGGGGTACTGTGTAAAAAAAAACACATAGTGAGTTAGGGCATATTGGTCATTTAGAAGGTGTAAGGGTAACCCGGACGGCAGGTATCAGAAGGGTATTTCTGGAAAGTGGTGAGAGCAGAATCAATATTTTCCGCAAAGCGAGAACGCCATAACCTGCGCTTTTCGTCCAAAAGGGCGGTGTCACCGGTTATAGCCGGTGACTCAATAAAGTCTCTTTATCCAAAGAAATTAATAAAAAAAGTCGTCTTTCTAAAAAAATAAAAAATAAAAAACTGTGGGTAGGACCCACTCAAAAAGGCCAAAATAAAAGCGAACCAAAAAGTCCCGTTCGTGCCGCTTTTGTCAGCTTTCTCACTTCCCACGATTCTCCACACGTGTCAGTTCTCACACCAGCGTTTCCTTTCATATTAAATCGTCAATCCGTTTAAACGATTAATAAACACCACGTGGCATCTTGTTAGCTTGTGGGCCCGTTTGGTTCACCGCTACGTGGCGGTGGAAAATGATGCCTTTCCTTTCTTTATCTTTTTTTTTATTCTTTTTTCAGTAATAATAATAAATAATAATATTTTATTAATGTAATGGTTTACATGGCTGGACTTTTCTACAGCTCACCTTCTCTTCATACACACGCTTTTTATTAGGTGAAAAAAATCAATTCCCATAAAAGGGTATCATCTTTATCATAAGTGACATTAAATGAAATATTTTTCCTTAATAATTTCTATTTATCCATTTAAGCTTTTTAAAGTCTTTTAATGGAAGTGTAAAATTCTATGGAAACTGAAACTGTCCCCCCCATGATGTGCTTCAAAAGTTCAATAAAGATGCCATGGTGGGCATATATATAGAATTGTTTGTGGCCTAAATAATGACATTTGTCACATTAAAAATAAATAATCTTTTAAAAAAATTGGGAGATACCATGTTCATAAATTCTTGATCAACACGTGTCTATCATACATAACTTCTCCAGTACTTGTTGTGGGCATTTCATTGGATGGAAGAGGAAAAGGCTAAAATGTAGTTAGTCAGTTGATCATTTCTTTGGGAGTATTTCATGATTTTAATTTAAAATAAAGCTCACCCACTTCCAACCTCTCTCATATATTTTCTTTAAATCAGAAAAATTACAATATATACTAAACTATTTTTTATAATATAATATATGCAAGTTTATAAAAGTTTAGCCAAGGAAAGAGGCGTTGACAAAATAATTAGATAGAAGCGCTTAGATGATATGAGTTTGAGCCTTATTCATTTGTAAGAACTTAAACAAAAAAAATTTAAGATTTTAAGAGGTGTCCATTTGCAGCTAAGGGCTCGCACCTTTTTGAATTAGTCGGACGGACGCACGTAAACTGACCGGGGCACCAGTCTCCAAAAATAAAAAATAAAAGTAAAGTGAGAAAGCAAAAGATAAAGACTTTGAAAAAAGAAAAAAAAAAAAAACTTAGGTTATACTTTTTAGCACTTATCGTCTTTTCAATATATGTTTGATGACTTGCAAGATATGTCCATGTAGTCACCTCAATTAATAATGACAATTTAAGGTTATTTATCCTAATTTAACAATTGATTAGCTCTTACTAATTACATGGGAACATTTTTTTTTTTTTGGTCGGCAGGATGAGTTGTCAATGGATTGGGCACTAGTGAACTGCCACGTGGAAACCGTCACGTGGGCAATGTTGTGGAAAGCAAGATCTTGCATGCGAAGGATTAGAACCACTCATTTTATTCTATCTTTAATTTCCAAATCTTACATATCTACATCTTTAGAACAATGCTGATCCCACCCACCCACCCACCTCACTTGGGTATCAAAATCTAGGCTTCCAATTAAGCTACCCACGTTACAAGGATTTGGACCACTTTAGTACTTATAATGGATGAACCCTCCAAGACATGGCACTAGTGTACCCAACCCAGCCAAATAACTTGCTTTAGGTAACAATAGGTTGCATCCAAGTAAGCTTATACTAATTTTCCACGGAAAACAATTTACTCACAAAAATTGTATCTTAAGTCAATCTTAACCTTTTTTGTGAAAATTGTAAAAGCGGATCATGGTAAGAATAGTTATCATGTGATTAGATTATTACAAGTTTAAATAGTAAAAACAGCTTCGTATATGTAAGATAAGGCTATTTATAATAAATTCAATGTGATCTGATCTTCTTCAAGACTCCATATAAGTGGTGGAGGCTAAGCGTCAAGCATGCTTTTTGCCCATTATAGAGGTGTCTCATGCCAACTTATGCATACCTCGATTAGTCTATAAAAAAAAAAGCATAATACTACCTACAAAATTGTGTCTCTAGTCAACCCTCAAATGTTTTGGTACTAATCCATATGGGAGGCACAACCCTACCTACAATAGTTATACTCAGGGTCAAACTAGGCACCACTCAAGAAAATGTGTTTGGGCATGGCAAAAGTTTTGGGTGTGCCAAAAGAAAGTTGAATCAGCAAAGCAATTCACTCTTGTGGCCAGGGTTTGAAGCACTATAAAAAAAAAAAATTTAAAATCAAGGATTCATGGCCAAAATAGCCACCAGCTTGTTAGAGCAATCTCATCCTCATGTTAAAGGGACTAAGTGGGACTCTACATGGTCCATGACTACCTTTTGCAAAGGGAACCAAAAGTGGCCAACAAAAAGTCAAGAGCCAATGTGCCAAGAATTGGGTTTGTTGGGGGGGGGGGGTCTACCTCAAACTTCAAGACAAGAGGCCTTATTTTGGGTGTTTTTTATTACCCTTTTGTGTTCCAATGAGGGTCAAGTTAGAGAAAGTTTCGAAAACCGCAGCTTCTTCTTAAATGGGAAAAAGGAGTTTGGTGCAACCCTTATACCCCCTAAAACAAATTTCCTAATCAGGGAGAATTTCATTAAGTTTGGAAAATAATTTTCTAAGCATGCTATAAATATCACCAAATCTAATCAATGCCCTTTTTGTCTTCTTATCTCTTTCTTTAGTTAAAAAGGTTGGGGTTTACTTAATTCTAACCATACTAAATCTCTTCCTTTTTAATCTAATTTGTATTATGAAGAACAAGCAAGTAGTCCATCAGTTATGTAAGTTGTCTTGCTTTAACTATGTATAGATCATCATCTTGATCATTATCATCAAATCCTTCTGTTTTTGGATTAAAACCTAAATTCTAAAACCAATGACTCTCCTCCAGTTTTTGCACAACTTTTAAGATATCATGAATTGCTAGAAATTTGGAATGCAAAAGCAAACATAAGTTTTTTGAGAAGTTGGTCATGATAAATGATTATTGAACATCCTAACAACTTATTTACATGATATTTTACAAGGATTATCAAGCAGATAAAATCAAGGATATCTCCCTTTGATTCAGTTATTAAAATGGTGTTCTAAAGCCTAGAACTTTAAAAACACCATCATGGGCAAATCAATAAAGAAAAAACTAGCCAAGTGCAAGAATAAAATAATGTTAATTTTACATGTTAAATTCAGAAACTTCCACCATGAAGAGGAGGTTGAAAATGAAAAATTTTGTGGGTTTGAATCTCTGAGAACGACAAAATAAATTCATCAAAAGTAGGTGAATAACAACAAGAGAATGCTCATATGCATTTCACAAGAGTCTTCATGAAATCTTCCAAAAATAAATGCTTGGGAGAAACCAATCCAGACACCAAATCCATATATAAAAGTCAAAAATCTAGAGATGGAATATGCAAATTTGCAGCTTGGCTATTCAGTAAACAAGAAGCTCAAGAAAATGGCATAAAAAATGGCTAGAGCTTTCCTTATCTTTCTCTTTTATTTTATTTATTTTTTTTTATTTTTTATTTTTTTTTTGGGAGAAAAAAAGGATTTTATCCCTTGACCCATTATTAAGTCTAGTGTGCTGATACTACAAAGAGAAGAATCTAATTGGTTGGCTCAAATGTTCATCACCAACTCCGCAAAAATCAAGAAAGCAACTTTTAAGATTTTTTTTTTTGAAGGCTTGAAATCAAAGCTACAATACAAGTTGAATTGAAGCACTTCTAATTTTCTAAATTCCTAGCACAACATACTTGTCATGAGTAAATAATTGACGAAGCCGCCAAATTACCATTTGGCTTGGTGATAGAGGCATCTCAATTCTCACCTCAATCTATGAGGTTGAGGATTCGAATATCCCTAACGGGAGTTGTTGTGTCATAGATGGTGGATTATAACCTTCTTTAGCCCATAAAGCCAACACGATAAATAAAAAAGGGAGCAAGATTTTCAACATTCATGGTTTTAATGGCTTCTTTCATGTTAAGCTACCTAATTCAGTTTCTCACAGCAAAAAACTGTATGAAGTAATTGTAACAAACCATGTAGCATAAATGATTGTGGACAACTTTGCATTTCAAAAAATATATATATTGTACAAAATACATTTTCTGAAACTATGAAAAACCTATCCTTGGGATAGCAAACAAGCCTGCAACAGGTGAAAAAGGTACACACCTGAAGCAACCTAAAGAATATTAAATTATACACAGGACAAAAAATTTAATAAAAAAAAAAAAAAACAAAAAGATACAATGGAACAAAATCACCTTATAATCTCTGAGGATCTGAGATTGCACTCATTTCTACTTCTACTCCTATAATCCCTGTTAAATTACCGAACTTCTCAGCTTCTCTCGTAATCTGAATATCGCTGGGTCTTAAATACTGATAACAAATCTTTACAACAAAACGAGGGACCAATGCTACCACAAGGATTGCGAGCAAGCATAACCAAAATAATCCAGTCTTTGCAATTTCGAAAATAGCCCTATCAAAAAAGAGAAGTAAATCAGCATGTTCCTTTGGTGGACATGTTACTGAAAGTATATAAATGTATGCATTTCCATGTATATATAAAATTCAGACCCATAGAAAGTATAGTTTTAAACCTATTCTTTGCTAACTAAAATCTTCACAATACAAAAATGAAGAACACCGGTTCATTATGCATCAAATGAGCTATGAAATTGCACCTTACAAGCTATTCTCAGACAGTACGAATAAGGCAAAACCATGACAAAACTGTAAAAGTGCAACAAAAGCTTATTCTTGCATGTATTTCATACAATTTGGCTCTTAGAAATTCAGGGGAAAGTAGATAAATGAAATATGGAAAGAATGGTTATGATATAATGCACATAAGAAGAACAAAAGATGAGAGGGCGTACCAATAACCAGGTAGTATAGGTATTAGATCGATGACAATGACACAAATGACCGTTGCAAGTATAGATCCCCATATGGCTACATGTGTAATCCACGACCACCGTATCACATCCATGGCGAAGTGAATGTTAACCAGAATCACCACTGCAAGGGTCCAAAGATCTCCAATGCTAGAAGCATCCACATCACTATGCCGGTATGCTAAGTAGGGGATAAAAAAGATAGTCATACTTTGCCACACGGTGTCCATCATGGTCAAGCAAAACAATTTCAAGTTATAGCTCTCACGTCTGTGCCCCGCTCCATAAAGCTGAGGATGCTTGAGCAAAGTTCTTCTACTTAAGTCTTTATCAAGAATCCCGACAACAATTGTTGGCACCGAAGTATATATAACAGAGTACAAAACGCTACTCCATTCTGTGATTGCAGTTGTTGGAGTGAAAGCTGTGTAAAGCACATACCTGTCGTACAGATAAAAATGTTTCCAATTATAGTCACAAGTTTGGTTTTCGACATTCAAAACTACTTTTGCTAATCCATGGCCCAACAGTTGAAATTGAATGGTTCAAACCATCATATAGGTTGCATTTTTTTTATAAGTTGGATAACTAGGCCATTAACTTAACAATATCTTAGGGCCCTTTTGATTGCTGAGAATTGTTTTCTCAAGAAATAATTTCTCAAGCAAATTTTTTTTAGAGAATTTTCTCCTAGTTGTTTGTAGAGAATGAGAAAATGGTTTTCGCACTCATATGATGCAAAGAGAATGAAAAATAAGAAGTTCTATTCAATATAAACATAAACATGAACATGATCAATAATACAAAAAATCTTCTCATGAGGAAATTAAAAAAATTGGGTGAGAATTTTTCTCGAGAAAATGTTGGCAATCATACACAAATGTTTTATTTTCTCAAGAAAAAAACAATTTTCCCACCTATCAAACAGGCCCTTAGTTAAGCAAAAATGAGACGAAGGCTTCCTGGTCAAAATTGCTCAGATGCCCCAACTGTTGGATGGCAAATACTATGGTATATAAGTTTTCATTTGGAGGATCAAGAAATCCCGCTCACTATTTTGCAATAATACGTAAAACATAAAAGCAAAAGATATGGAAATATGTAAAAACCCAAGTGAATACTCACCAGAAAAGGACCAAGACAAGTGCTGCGTTCCTATAAAAATTGTACAATATCATGTAACCCATTCGTTGGTAATTCCAATGGCCATGAACCAATAAAAGGGAAACCAAGAATCTGAACTGTCCCATTGCAAAATCAGACGCCATAACAGCTTGCCTTCCCTCTTGACCACTGATGCCAATTCCCACATCAGCCATTTGGATCATTGAAACATCATTGGCACCTGTTCAGCATCCAATACAATATTTTATTTTTATTATCTTCAAACCAACGCGAGACTAAGTAACTGTATAAGCTTAACTTACAATTAAGCATTAAACATAATTCACAAATTAAACATATTTTTAGGAAACCACATACCATCTCCAATGGCAAGAGTCATGTCATCTGTTCTGTTCTTTATAAGGGCCACAACCCCAGCTTTTTGCAATGGAGCAACGCGGCAACACAATACCACACTACATTTTGTAGCTAACTCAAACAGCTGCAGCAAACGAAAACTTTGGGGTCGGTCAACATGTAACAACAATAGGAAATGAAAACTTCAAATGAGTGGGTTTACACAGGCTTACCTGCTCTTCCAATTCCGTCTCAAGAATATATACAAGGCTGGTACCATCAATGATTAAAGCAAGTGGAATTCTACCGGGTCCAATGTTTTCTTCAGTGTTGGACATAGACATGAGTTTCTTAGCCATGGAAAGCTCTTCTTCTAAGCGTTTTCTACAGGCTTCCTTTGAATTACTGTTTATAATTATCTGGGTCATCTCAGAAGTTAGTAGCTTACATGAGTACCCAATTGAAATAGCCGTTTCTTGCTTGTCCCCCGTCAAGACCCACACTTTTATCCCAGCTTGTCTCAAAGACTCTATTGCTTCAGGAACGCCTTGTTGAAGCTTATCTTCAATCCCGGAAGAGCCTAATAAGCGAAGATTGCTTTCTACACCAACAGCAACACCACGGAGTAAGTTTGCTCTTCCTATTAACGCCGTACTGGCTTTCTCATAGGCGGATTGCCATTGCTCAAACTCAGAAGCACCCAAATCCCGCATTCCCATTACTAATGTTCTGAGACCCAATGTGGAGTAGTTGTGGAGATGGATTTCAGTTTCATGTGTCACGGATGAGTTTAGGGTTTTATCGATTACACATAACATTGAAGTGTCTGCACCTTTGACAAAAACTTTAACAGTTTTATCTGGACAGCCAACTATAACAGACATCCTTTTCCGGTCACTGTCAAATTCATGCATCCCCAAAACATTGAACCTGCACTGTCCAAAAATTTCACAGTTACTAATATTATCTTAAAATAAGGTGCTGGAAATACCAAAAAAGTTAAGTCCAAAATTAAGAATACTATTGCATCCAACCACCCAATAACTACTCGAAGCACCCACTAAAAAATGACTACCAACATTGTGTCGAAAAGAAGAAAAAAAATACCAAGTATTACACAATGTAATAAACAGACAAAGAAAAAAAATGTTTCTACTAAAACAAGGACTCCACAATATATTAGGAAGAAAAAAAAAAGGAAAAAGGCAAGAAATCGAGTTCAAGTTACCTTTGGCGTTCTCCTTGAACATCAATAACTATGTGACCAGAGGTTCGTTCTACAAGCATGAATCCATAGGAGGCAGCAGCATAAACCAATGCCTGTTCATCAGGAGACTCACCCTGATAGTCTATCAACCTCAAAGAGGGGTCTCCGGTCTCCACGACCAGAGGCACGACAGTATTACAAGTAGCCAAAGCAAGGAAGAAATTATGTGCATGCTTTCCCTTCTCAGTCTCCATGCTATTTTTTAGTAGCTTTTCTAGCTCAGGGTCAGTCTTTACCTTCATCTTTGGTTTCCAAATCTGTCCATCCACTGATCCAAAAAGAAAAGAAAAAAGAAAATCACAACATTTTTCCTGTCAAACACAATAAGAGATAGAGCAAAAATAAACCAACAAAACAAGAGAAAAAGATAAGATTTCCAACCTTGGATGTAGTATCCATCTTGCTTTCCTGGGGAAGGAGCTTTTCCATCATTGTAGGCTACTCCGTGAATACTAGCACACTGAAATTCCATCTTGTTCTCGGTCAATGTACCGGTTTTATCCGAGAAAATATATTTTATCTGTCCAAGATCCTCATTTATATTCAAAGCCCGGCACTGGAACCTCGAATCCGATGCTTCATCATATAAGTGTGTATCACGAATCATGAAGTAGGCTTGTCCAAGACGAACCAGCTCCATTGAAATGTAGAGAGAGATTGGGATCATAATCTGGAATACAATAACTGACATAAGGAACGCGAATAATATCTCCAGCCCTAAGCCGTAATAGTTGTAGTCGTCTTCCTTGCCTTCAGAAAAGTCTTTCTTCCTATAATAAGGCAAGTAGTCCAACTCATCCCGACGCCGCATCAACCAGACCCCGGCACAAGTAGAGACTATAGTACACAACCCGATAAGAACTAGCGACAGTAATATGATTTCCCGATTCATTTTTGTTTCCAATCTACTCCTCTTAGATGGTGCTCCAGAGCTATTGAGCATTACCTTGGTTTCAAGACCAGCATAAACCGCAACCCCAACTGCCCAAGCCGTGTTCTTGAGCTCACAACCGCGGAGGATAATATTTGAGGGTCCAAGTGAAATCCGTTTCCCATCAATCTCCATGTATGCTTGGAAACCATATATATTACGATTGGGTCGTTCACACTTGATCAACCCTTGGATCCCTTTTTTCTCTGGCATCTTCGAGAGAGTTTCTTGCTTAGCATATCTAGTTTTTAAATTTGATTCTCCATCCAAATTTATAGTCTGAACATAAGAAACTCCACTGGAGTCACTTGTAGAAAGCAATACCATGTCACAAGGGAGAGTCTCATTTGCAGAAAGTTTAATAATCTCCCCAACCCGTATCTCTTTCCATCTCTTTGATTCAAACTTACCATTTACAAGTACTAATCCTACTCGATTATTCTCAATTTTATCCGACCGATGCCTTCTCCAATCTTCATAAGCATCCTTAACAGCTGTGACAAGTAGAACAATAGCCAATGGCATTATAGAAGCCCCTCTTCCAAACACAGCCAACTGAGGTAGCTGATTCAAAATAGCAATTACAAGAAAGTATATATATGCAACCCTATGAAATTGCTCAAACAAATTCCTGGGCAAGAAAGTTATAACCGAATACTTGCTCGTTCTAATCGCATTGCCTGCAAACTCAAACTTCTCATTAGTCTTATCAGGGTCATTCACATAAACAAGCCTCGCATCCTCGTCGCTTATCTCTTTCAAGGACGAACTGAATCCTTCAAATCCATATCCCCTCGAACCATACTGCATTGGCGGATTCGACCCCGAATGGCTAAACCCGTCTATTGAAGACGACGCGGAGTGGAAAGAAATGGCATCATCAATGGAATTCCTCCTGGAACCTCTGTTTTGAATCGACCCGATGCTTTTTCGAGACGAAGAATTTAGGAAATTTTCAAGGGGGGCGGGTCGTTCGCCATCCCGATCCCGATCTCGATCCATTCTAGATAAAAAATTTCGAAACTTGGGAGGTGGGTGGCCGGAGGATTGCCTGAAAATTGAAGGAATCGGTGGTGGGTCTGTGGTGGTCGGAGGTGAACGAGGCGAAGGGATCAATAAAGGGCGCTCAGAGGCCATGATCCGAAGATCAAATGCTCTCTGAGCAGCTCAAAAGTTTGACTTTCTAAATTCATATAAAAATGGGTATTCTTTATATATATAAGTGGTTGTTTTTTCTATCTGATCTCAACAAATTCCAAAACCCAACACTGCAATCCAACCAATTTCAAAAAACTCAAACAAACAAAAAAAAAACAGAGAATTTGTTCAAAGTTGCAGAATTTAAAATGAAACGGAGATACAAAAGATGTGATTTTGATCTTACGGGAATTAAGAAATCGACTAACTTTGATGTTAAAAAGAGCTTTCATACAGAGAAACAGAGGAATTTGGTGATTATTCTTGATGGGTCGTTGTTGTTGTTCTTCTTCTTCTTCTGTGAAAAACGCTGGTTATGATGTTGAAGAGAAGAGAGGCTGGTTTTTTAAAAGAAGCGACGGCGAAAGCGAGAAGGTTGGAAATTTGGGGGGGATGGGGTTGGATCGGTACATCGCCGTAACAAATTCGGACATCTAAATGTCTTTTCAGATCTTTCTTTTATTAAATTTCGTTTCTCCTTTTTTAATTTCATGATTTTTTCATAGATTCCTTAAGTTCAAGATATTTGCACCAGCCTCCTTCAACTAAAGCTTTCTTTGAGATTTAAACACGGTGATTTAAAAGGTACTTATCAAGTTCCAGCGCATTGACTAAGGCATATGCGTCCTGAGGGATTTAGTTACAGGTATCTAGCTATCTAATATATGAGTGCGTCAAACTCCAAATTAGTCTCGTCCCTACAAAAAAATTAACTGAAGACACTAAAAGTATAAGGCAAAAAAGAAAAGAAAAAAATAGAAAATAGGCAATGACGGCAATGGAAGTACAAACAACTCACATGCATGGAATTAAATAATAATAACTTATATAATAATGAGGAGTACAAACAACTCACATTAAATTAAATAATATATAATGACCTGTATAACTTGATTGAATTATTTAAACTTAATATAGTTGGTACCAGGTATCGATTTAGTGAAATCAATAAATATATCAAGTGCAAGTTATAAACTAAACTCATCAATTAAATCTTTTTCTAATTATATAGAATCGGTTATATAAATTTATTTCACTATGTTCTATTCAGAGTAAGTTAGCATTAAATTAAGATATTATGACTCTTTGTGCAGTTAGATTTAATAGAGATTAAAAAATAATTGATCTAGCAAAATTTTAGGTTCGTTGTTTACTTCTCGTTTGTTTGAAATTAGAATTAACTATGTATAAGGATATGATGCAATATGCAAAGTTATAACTTAAACATAGAATTTTTGTACACAAAGTGTTCAATGAATATGATCATTATTTAATGTTAGTAGATTCCAAGTTCAATTCATTTGGTTATTAAGACGGGACAAAAAATGTTACATTTATCAGTTATTATTATACTTAGTAAATAATTGTTGTAAATTAAAGTTGAATAAGTGCTTCTTTTTAATAACAATATTTAAGAATAATAACAAATATCGTTTTGATAAATTCCCTAAAAAAAATACATTATACATAAGAGTACTAATGTGAGATTTGTTCTTGAAGTTGCAAAGCATGGTTCATGTTTATCTTAATTTATTAAAATAATTATCAATACAAAAAAAATGTTAAAACTATAGTTTTTAAAATAATTTTTGGTACCTCTATCCACTAACTTCCTTCTCATTTTTTAGAATTCACATATTATTTCATGTTTATCTTAATTTATTGATTTTATAAATAAAATTTCTTTTTTAATATATTATACAAATTTTCTTATGAGAATATTAATAAAGCCATAATGATTAAGTAAACAAAAGTGTGCCCACACGTTTTTTTCCCTACAAAAAAAAACCATTTATCTAGAATTATTATTCCCAGACTGACTGACTTGACTCTGAAAAGTCATCGGTCAAATGGAATAAGTTGACCGAAGAATCCAGATGTAGGGAGGCCTAAAGAATTCTAAATAAAAGAAGGAGGTGCCTACATAAATTACTTTATAAATCCAACAAGACTCTTTAAGAAACCGAATACTTGAGAGATTATGAACTTTTCTTCGATTTTTCACGTAAATATTTCGTAGAGAAGTTCACGGCTTCACAAGTTACCGGTCACTGAGAGCTTCTAGAAGTATTCCAACCTCTGTTTTTAAATCCGACCGGCGCCTTAATAATAATAATAATTAATCAAATAATAATAATGATAAATCAAGTTGGAATCTTTCTTTTCTTATTTTCGGTTTTTAAAATTCAGCTATTTGTTTGAGATTCACGTCCAATATTCCAATTGCTGGCTTTTTTTTTTTTTTTAATCACATGAATATTTTCACAAATAAATGGGTTGTAAAGGCATTAATTTCAACGCCGTTCGATCAAATAATTTCAACTAACTCTACTACTTGGTGTAATATGATTGGCTACTTATACGGCATTGTGGGCCAGCACTGGATTTGATTTCAGGTCGTTGACCCCCAATAAAATCTTCTAGAAAACTGTTATTAAGATAAATAAAATATTTTTTTTCTTCAGTTTATTTTTTTATTTTTTTTTGAGTGATGGGACTTGAGAGGGGGAGAAATCTAGACGCACCCACGTAAAATTTAATGCTGAATTTTATATTTAAATGAAAAAAATAGTAAATTCATCTTGATTAAAAGAATAATTATTAAAAAAATTATTAAAATTTATAAGGTTAGATTTAGAATTTAGGGTTTAAAATTTTTAAATACAAAAAATTGTATCAGAATCACGATTCAAACAGAATTTAAGTATTCAAAATCTAGAGTTTGGGCTCAAACCCACCTATAATAAATTAAATATTTGATTTACTGTATTTTTTTTTTTAAATATGTATATAAGTAGTGAACATAAATTTTATTGTGATAACATATAATAAGTTGACTTTAGTGAAGTTTTCTTCAGAAAGATGGCTGTGGAAGCTTATAGAGTCTTTCACTTTCAGAAGAGATGGCTGTCGTTACTGTTAAATAAGTTCCGTGATCAGCTCGTGTTACTCGCGTACTTTCTTCCTACGCGCCCTTCCCTTATCTTACGTTGATTTTCAAAGGACTCAATTTAATAGCGTGGTCTATCAGGCATTTTATCCACCACGCACACTTACAAGAAAAAGCAAACAAACTATGAATTGCCCATTCCATGTTTTGCAATAACATTTTTTTTTATTTTTTATTTTTTAAAATGAATGTCTTGCAATAATATTAAAAACTCAATTTATTTATTTATTTGATAAGTGTGTTAAATCCTCATATTATATAATAAGTAATTTGAGCATTGTCATAAAAATTCACTTTTAAGTAAAACCAACCGATTTTGACATAATGGTAGGGAAGAATATTTTTTTCCTCTGAGGCCAACCTTAAATTTGAACCTTGAGATAGACTGTCATCTTCACTGCATCGATGGGTAGTGTAGCCTTTGTACATGGTAAAGCTATGCAAAATGTTCATACACAATTGAATTGGATATCACCATATTCTTTTAGTTTTATAGTTTTAGGTAAATTAATTTTTTCTGATAAATTAATTAGCTTTAGGTAAAAACCCACTTAAGCGTCTTATTAAATTGTATTTTTATGCTCTATGTATATTTGACATTTTCCTTACATAATTCTTATGATTTTTCAAGGCTTTTAGATGAAGAGCTTAAAAATATATTGGTTTGTGGTGTGGATAAAGCTGATTATTGTTTTTGTTTTGAATTAGTATAAAGCACACTTTTGATGACACTTTATCATTGTTATTTTATTAAAATGAGGGAAAGGTATTGTTCAACTAAATCATCATTAATAGAACCTTCTATGAGTAATACAAATTAGTATAAATAAGTTGATAATAACAAGGCCTTTATCAAGACTTTAGGGTCAAATGAATTGTTCTTTTCTTTAGAGGTTTCCCATAGTATGATCGATAGAGAGAAGGATTTATTTCTTGATTGGCTACACATTTAGCAAACTTTGTTTGATTGAATGGAAATTGACTTACAATATGTTTCATAAAAATCCATCCTTATCCATTAAATTAGAATAAAAAATTCCATCCACTCATTTAAAAAAAAATATAAGAAAAAGAAAAAGGGATTTGAAGTCTCTATACTTATACAAAGCATTTCTGTATTTGAATTGTTAGTTATGTGTAGATTGAAATAATAGTCTTACATCGGATATATATATGTTTTTCACATAAAATATAAGTAGATATTTCATTCTCATTAGTACCGAAACCTTTTAAAATAAAACACCACACTTTAACCTAAAAGTGATTAAGTTAGAGACAATATCGGTACTAATAAAAATTTAGGGCCCACTCAACAAATTATATCAAAACTAATAATTCGGCTGGGACGCACGTATGTTAAGGTGGAGCACGTGCACATGCTCATGGTCACCGATAGTTTTTCGAATTGCTCCTTCTCGAGATAATGACGGCGGTTGATCTGACATAGATTGTGTGTTGTGATCATGATAAAAGTTAAATTTCGGTTCAAGGTAAAAATTTGTTGCGTATGTGTAAACCGAAATAATAATTTTACATCAGATATGTGTATGTTTATCGCATAGAATATAAGTTGAGATCTTACCCTTATTAGTACCAAGACCTTTTAGTGAGTAAGTTAAAGATAATATCGGTACTAATAAAGATTCAGACTTGCCCAACGTGCCCAACGTGATTAAATCCTTTTAATTAAGTTGATTATGCCGAATTCAAATATGCATATATTAACCATTTTGGGCTTTACAGGGAAGCAATCATTAGGGCCGTCTTATTTGCATCTACAAGGAATAGAATTATGAGCTGGGGGCCTAATGCAAACATAGCTCTAACTCTAAATTCATGACTCAGTAAGCCCCCATTTAATTGCGATTCCAATCAATTTCTTGTGTTAAAAATTGAAAACACAAAAAGAAAAAATGTAATTGCTTTGTGAACAGCTCTGTGCTCATTCAAGGGATTCCGAGTTTTAAGCCCATCAACAACACTTCCGAACACAAAATACTTTTCATTATTGAGAAATGTTGAAAGTACGTTCGGCTCCAACACATTTATCAATATAGGAGTCCAGAGTCCCTTAGATGCCAAGGATCCATACGAGTATTAAGGGATGTTGGGCTCTCACAAAACACAAAACATGATGTTTTGAAAAAAAATTAAAAATTAAAAATTAAAAGCTATGAATTTTTTATGTCTTGAATTGGGTCCCAACTTTTAATTGAACTAAACACAACCTAGAAATTTTCATATTTTCCCATCTTATATACATCAGAATAATCTTAGGTTAATCTCTAGGTTGTCATTTTACTTGAAGGGCATATCTTGTAGAGTGGTGTGCATTTTGCATAAAGACTAGTCGGGGTGTATAAAAAAAGCTTTAAAATAATACTTAAATTATCTTTTTTCTTGTCACATATTACAATCCATAACAAAGGCAATAGTGCTAGATGTTCAAATAAGTAGAAAATATTAATGGATGGCTGGACATCCGTTCTTTTTAAATGAGATTGTGAGTTCAAAATTCTTTATATGAAACTATTATTTACTGGTAGACCTTTGCACCTTTATGATCCAACCCGAGTTGAATATATGTAGATTAGTTTCGTCGCAAAATAAAGGAGGACACCACCTGAATGTCCCTTAATAATAAAACTAAATAAATAAATAGAAAATTAGCAACAAAATAACATGTAAACAGACAAACCAAATATAAGAAAAATACTCTCTTCAACCAATTACATCGAGAGACTTCCAAGACATTTTTTACAAGTTGGTTGGTTCAACTCACCTGACCAATTGCTAATCATTTAATTGATACAGAAAAGTCTAGTAGAACCGATAAGCTTTTCAGATTTATTTGATTTGAGAAGTGAATAAGAGAAAAAGTTGCTATGTCTTGAAGAACAAGAAGAATATTGAAAGAACGATATGCAGTTAAATGGATTGGCTATGTGATCTTGGGATGTTCGTTGATTTCTTCTTCCACATAGTTCTGTTGCTGTTTGTGGGTTTTCTATTTTTGCATTTTCTTCGCTTTCTTCTTATATGGGTTCTTGCTTTTCTTGTTGTGCAACTTCTTCTTGATCTCCTCTTTTTTTTGTAGTAAAATTGAAGGATTCTTTATATGAGGAATGTTTCAGCTTCTGATCATCAAAATTTTCAATTGGGTTTGACTGGGGTGAGCACAAGAATCAGGGAGAGATCATGTTGTTGATTTCAGTAAATCATTGAAGATCTTGAAGGATTGGTGAAGATGATGTATATATAAGACTATGCAAATATTGTATATATCTTTAGTAAGATTCTAAGTCATGACCTTCAAATATAAGAAATTAGGTAATATTTGCTCATGTTAATTTGGGAATTCTTCCTTGGTTAAGTAAAAGATGAGACTTATAGGACTAAACAGCTTGTAAATTTCATTGCTTTGAATATTACTTCTTCAGATTTTTAATTTTTAATTTTTTACTTATATATTTTTTTGTCAGATTCTTAATTTTGTGGATTCTTTTTTCTTGCCATAAAATTTGTTTTTACCCTAACTTTTAATATGGTTGGAGCCTCCAATCTCTCAAAGAGAAATGTAATAATATAATACAGAGATACTTTTATGATTTAAAATATATACTTAAAATCATACCGATGCTCATATGTCATACGATGAAAAAAAGGCTAAAAAGTCCAATACTGAAAACTTGTGTCTATAATAACAGAGAAAGAAATATAAAATAGCAAACTAAAAGCTTATAGAATTACTAGAATTAGCTGCCTTTTAAGCTCTATCATCTAATTCACTTCACATAATAAATGGTAGAAGAAGCATGGCAATGAAGCTTCATAAAGTTTCTGCCATACACCAGCAAATGAAAGAAAATTAAAAGGGTTTCATGCAATCTTTCTTTCTTAGCACAAATTTTATGTTTTCTGTGTTTGAAGGCAGAAAACAGAGTCAGAGTATATATAAGCACTGTTTTAGAAAGGGCTTTACAAGGAAAAGCATCAAATGAAAGTTGGGCTAAGGAGGTGCTCTCTGTTCAGCCCAAGCCCTGACCTACAAATCCAAGCCCAATTAACCTTCTGAGTTCGGAAAACATGACTTTTTATTTTAAAATGTTTATTATTATTATTATTATTATTTTTTTTTTTTTTTTTTTTTTGTACTTGTGTTTCGGGCACCCTGCAGGTGTCCTCCTCCCCTTTAGGATGAAACTAATCTTTCTGAATTCGAGAATTTGAAGGAGTAAGTACACCTCTTCCAACAAAAATAGACAAGAGCGAGCTCGAACTAGTGACGAGACTAATTAACTGTACCTTATAGTTCGTACTTCAAACCAACGAATCAACTCCTTATTGATTTATTATTATTATTATTATTACTAGCTACTAGGCACGAATGTTGGACGTGATTAAAAAGGAATTGAAAGTTACAAAATTAAAATAAATAAAAAGGGTTGAAAATTACTAAAAAAAAAAGAAGAATGAAAGAAGCTTAAAGTTATCAAAGAAAGAAAGAAAAAAAAAAGTAGCTGAAAGTGATTAAAAAAAAATCTTAAAATAAGTCTTTTATTTACTAACATTACAAAAAAAAAAATTAGTGCCTTTTTAGAAATTTACCCATAAATGTATATTTTCATATAAATTTATTTAACAGTTTTTTATTAAAAAGTAACGGATAATTTAATAATTTATGATAAAAATAGCACACGATAAATTAAAAAGTTTTGACATTATAAGTAGTATAGATTATTATTATTATTTATTATTCATTTGAAAAAAACATGGTATTCCCCTGTTAGATTCACCATAAATTATTGATGTTGGAAGCTCTAAATTTCAGGGAATTTAACAAAACTACATTCAAAGATTACATCAAGTTTGCAACACGTGAAACATGGGCTGGACGCCCCTTTCGTGAAAGGTCTATAAAATAATGTTTGCTTCCATTATAATATAATGTTTTGGTTTTAGAAATTGGATATCAAATTTTGCCTTTCTATCTATATAAAGAGACACCCTTATAATAATTCCCATTGAAAAATTTATTTATTTACTGAAACTTGAAATAATCTAATTGAGTTACATGAACGGAATTGGTTTGAAATTAAGTTAGAAGTTGATTTGACTGACTTCATAACCTAGCAAATGCTTATAACTTGAAACTTAAAAGCCCCCACGGAAGGTGGAGGCGGAAGGTTCAAATCTCCAGCCGTTGTTATGTGATTATTACAGGATTGTTGTGGTTTAGGTGCGGGGGAAGGGCTTGTTTGGACTGGTTCTTAGCCAAAGACCAATCCATCAATCTTATAAAAAGTCTCATCTTTCATATGTTACAATGACAAAGACTGCCTTATTGGGACTATTAATCAATAAATTAACATTGATTTTCTTATTTTATTTAATCATAATCTCGATCTCGATCTTGAAAGCGAACACAACCGCCGTGATAGCGACTAGAGCAACATTTTTGGTGCATTTGGCTAATATAATATCTACTCAAAAACCTCATAATTTAATTGAGAATTAGCTGACATTATTGGGATTACTAGTTAAAAAAATGATGAAGTGCTAACATCTCTCTATAATAAGTGAAATACTACACCTTGTTTAATAGTTTGCTTTTGGCTTAGAGGGAAGAATGTGGTTGAAGGGAATATCTTGGCATGATGTCATCTCAAATTTTAATGTGTTAAAAAAAAAAAAGGTAGTGGGAGAATAGATTGTTAGCTAGGTAACCCTAAACCCGAAAATAGTAAAATAGAAAGAATTTGTGGGAAGCAAGTGCATCACATTACTAAATTCTCTTTGGGAATGCTTTGGGAACTCGATGAGTGTACTTGAGCTCCTTAAGTCTGTTGGATAAACACGGAATTGCGTATATTAAGCGTCTCTGAATAATCTATATAAATAAGTTACTCAAGACACCCGAGTATTATACTATCTTGAGTAGTCGCTCGAGTCCTTCTAGCATCGTCTTTTTTAGAATACAAATACCTATGTTGTACTATATACATGTATAATTTGGTTTAAAAGTTTTGTTATAAGTTAGACATCAACCTCAACCTAGAAGGGCATTTAAAAAATGCTTGAAACACGTGCACGAAAGTAAGAAAAAGATACAAAGCTACATTCAATGAAACAACCATAAAAACACAGAAGAAGAAGAAGAGAAAAAGTAATAAAACATCAAGTTTTCGTTTTTCTTCTTTTCTTTTTTCTAAATCACCCATTACTCTAATAATAATAGCATTGTAGCAATCATCATCCAACTTCTCCTAGATTTTGATGCTAGATTTATTATGTTTTATAGATGTGTGATGGTGACAAAGTATAATGAAAGATATATATATATATACAGTCATTCTTGTGAAACTGGTATGACTAAGTGCTGTCTATATGGGTCATCAATGAGGTTGAAAAAATAAAGGTAATGAAAGCTAATAAATGAGAAGAAGAAAGGACCATAATAGACCAGTGGGACCTTCTTGAATTGACAAAAGGGTCACTAGAAAGGAGGGGAAATATACATATATAAGTGAACAAAAGAATAATGAAACTAACCATAGATATACATATATATTATGTCAAGTTACTCTCATTTATCTATCCAAAAAGATATATATATATATATATATATATATATTAGGGACTTCTGTCCTTTTTAATTATTCTGAAAGATAAATAATCCTGAATACAAGAGACGTCCTTGACGGTGATTGTACCAGAATAGAATAATATTATATGATACTATAGCTAGGCGTTCGCCCTGAGGGGTGTGCCCATACTTGAGTAGAGACACGTTATAGAACTCAGGATATAGGAAGAAGTGTTGAAGGTGTTAAAAACTGAAGTGTTCTTTGTTTTTTTTGTTTTTTCAACAAAAGCTGCCCCATTTCTTCTTGTTTTGCTTTTGTAACAAAAGGGACAACACCAACTAACCTCACTTAGACTCCTAAAAATCCTAAAAAGGGATATTGGGGTGGTGGCCGACATTTCTTGTATGGGACCCATCTACATGATTTGAACGTGTCGTGGTCCGGTGCCAATAAATTGTTGCCATCATGATCATCATCTTCATAAATTATTTAATACGGAGGTAACGTTATGTACATGGCATTTTATTTTCGTACTACGTAGTATTGAAAGCATATATAATGTACTTTATACAGTGTTTTTGTTTACTACTTAAGAATTACTTTCTTAAAAATATAGATTATAAAACCAAACCTATTTAATAATTCACAAAAAGTAATATAATGAGTGATGTATCTTTACGTATTGAGGTGTATGTGTAGCACTATCTTAAAAGCTTACTATTTCTCTCAAGATTTGCTTTAATATGAAACTATTATTCTCAATACACATCTTCAAAAAAGACGATTAACCGACAAAAAACATAAGGTTTGTTTAGTGTACAGAATAAAATAAAATTATTTTTATGAAATTAGATGATAATATTAAAAATTGAGTAATCTTGTGTATAATGATATATTTAAAATTAAAAAAAAATAATTACAAAAAAAAATCTGATTTTACGAAATTACAAAAAAAATCTGATTTTTGTTTTTTTGAAAGTGAAGGAAAAAGAGGGGGGGATTAATTATATCCTACCCTTTGAGCCATCGCTATTTTATTTTAGTGAAGTGGGATAAAAAAGTTTATAGAATAAAAATTATTTCATGTTAATTGGCTACTAAACATGTGATTGAGACTAAAAATAATAATATCTCTTTCAATCTCATGCATAAACGGCCTTAGAGAATTTAAATTTAAACATTTGTACTAAGGAAAAAATACTTTCATAATTTCATTTATTAAGAAGATGAAAAGCTTTGTGTATTGCTACATTGATTGTGTTAAAAACTGAAATGTAAATTTATTACACTTACGCTTTTAGATTTTCATCTAATCACATGTAAATGTATGATGAGGGTGTTATAGTTTATATACAATACAACACCTTCAATCAATTTAGCTTCATTCAAGACTTTTAATTACTTAGAAGGTAAAAGAAATACTAAGTTTGGGTTTGGTTTAAAATTTGAATATAATTTTCTATATTCAAAATTTTAAAAATATAAAAAATACGTTTAATTCATTGAAACTCGAAAAAAAAAATTAAAATTTACCAAAAAAAAGAAGAAGCAGTTGTTAAGAAATGATTAAATATTTTTTTAATATTTTATTTTTTAAATTATATTTTATTTTTTAAATTACAAACCAAACAGTGTCTAAATTACTTCAACTAAGTCATAAAAGCACCACCAGACATCTTATAACTTTACCCCAACCATTCCTAAGATTGATATTAGGCTTTTCAATATTGAAATAAAATTGAGTTGCCCATTTTTCAAATAAAATAAAATAAATCAAGGTAAAGTACAAATAATATACAATAAAGCATGCACAAGGGACCCACAAAAAAATACCTAAAATTCCGGCGATTCTATCATTTCTCCACTTTTTCCTAGCCACCATACATCTATGATCCTACTACGACCAACCATCTTAGTTAGGTTTTTACCCAAACATAGACCCCCTTATCCAACCCTCGCAAGAAAAACATGTGGACCGTACACGTGTCCTCCACAACGTTACGGGTGCAAGAAAAATTTCTCAATAATTTTTTATTTTTCATCTACGAAATACAAACGGACTAATAATAAAATCGATATAAGACCGCATAAAGTTCTTTTTTATATTGTTTTAAAAACAAAATTATTGTGATCAGAAAAAAAAAAAAGAAAAAGCTGCTTTTTTTGGTCGCTTTACGACGTGCAGAAAATGTAGACGGCTCAGTGTCCCCGCGGTCCCGCGTTTTGCCGCCACTTCGCTTTGCCACGTGTAGAGAAGGGCACATGCAGAGGCAGAAAGTTCCACTTGGAAACCAATTAAGCATGCAAGAAACGAGCGCTGCTTTTCATAAACAGGAAACGTAACTTCAACACTGAGCCCCGTGCATTTTCACGTGTGAAATTTGTTGCATTAATAAACCCTTTTTTTTTTTTATTATCAATTTTTTTATATTTTAAAGGTATTTTTTTTGGACGAGATTAATTCTCTTCGTTTCAAACATTACAAATGCGTTTGAATTGACCCTCTTAATAGTGTTGAATAAATAAGAGTACGTCGTCTAGATTAACATTATTGTTGTTCTTTGTAAAATCTAATCTCCAAATTCAAATATGAGCTTATTTGAATGTAAATTAATAACCAATATATATTATGTCTGTAACGACCCACTTTTGGACTTGACGTCATGATGACGTGGACTGTCCAATACAAGGTCTTGTGCACGTAGTTAATGTGTGTAATACCCGTATACAGTGTGTACGATGTATTTTAATAAATTTGTGTGTTTTGATATATATTAGTGTATAATGGTCTAATATATGACATAATTATGTGTTATGATCAATTAGGTGTTAAATTACTCTAATACATAAATTAAATAAAGAATTCATGGCATGTAAGTGATAAGTGTCTAGTGTACATTTTGGTTGGCTGATAAGTGAGTTATTGGGCATGTGTAGCCATGTGTTGTTTGCTAGTGTGTTGCAAGACCAATATGAGTTGCTAGTGTATTGACAACAACAAAATGAATTGTTAAAGGAAATAAACGTTGAGAAGAGAAAGTGACACCTAAGTGAGTTGTTGGCCATGTGTTGTTTGCTAGTGTGTTGCAAGACCAATACGAGTTGCTAGTATATTGGCAACAACAAAATGACTTGTTAAAGGAAATAAACGTTGAGAAGAGAAAGTGACACCTAAGTAAGTTGTTGGCCATGTGTAGCCATGTGTTGTTTGCTAATGTGTTGCAAGACCAATATGAGTTGCTAGTGTGTTGGCAACAAAAAAATGGAATTGCTAAAGGAAATAAACGTTGGTTGTTAGACTTATAAGAAACCAAACACCAGAACAGAAACGTGAGGAAGAAGAGGAGAAATTGAAGGTAAAATCTTTGGTTATTGTATGTAAATTGCATCATTGAGTTCCTCTTTTCATTTTATACAATATACGTGATATACAAATGGGTTCTATGATGTGATTAGGAACTATAAATTCAAAAATTTGGACTGAAATTTTGGTGAATGACGGACCAAAATCTTTGATGTTCACTTGCTGGTTTGATGGTAAGTGTCTAATGTTAATTCCAGCAAGAAATTGAAGATGCTTTGATTAGAATCAGTGTGTGAATCCTTATACATGTATTAATGAACTATTGATATGCTGGAATTGAATAGATTTGGCAATTGACTTATGTTAGAGTAGTAATCACAGTAAGTATATAGCAAGAAAGTGAGAATGATATTAATAGATTAATATGTACATATATTAATATATGAATGAGTATATATATAATCATATATGCATGAGGTTGAAAAGTATATTAATATATGAATGAGTATATTAATATATGAATGGGTATATATTAATATATTAATATGTATAGGAATGACTATATTAATATATGAATGAGTATATATTAATATATTAATGTGTATATATATAGTCATATATGCATGAGGTTGAAAAGTATATTAATATATGAATGAATATATGAATATATGAATGGGTATATATTAATATATTAATGTGTATATATATAGTCATATATGCATGAGGTTGAAAAGAATATTAACATATGTATATATGAGTAGGTTTGAGACTTATTTGATGGCATGCAAATATATTGATAGAATAATATATAGGTGGGATTGAGATGGTTATATACAAATAAGATTAAGTTTCGTGACTATATATTGACACGTAATACTTGTAGGTATATTTGAGAGTAAAATCATATGGAAAATAATTGATTATTGTTTGGTGAAATTACAGCAAAGTTTGGAATAGGTGGGGACAGTATGCAGTGGTAGTGATATTTGGTCAACACTAGGCTGTGTTGGCATTAAGTGAGTATCCTTCCATTTCTTAGTTATTTTGTATGGCATTGTAGCTATGAACTGTTTGAAATGATAAGCATGTATGAATGGCATGGTATAAATTTGCATTGATTGAATACATGAAAAATATTTCAAAAAAACGAAGCATGTCTAACCTGTAAGAACATGTTAGAACATGAGTCGTTCCAGGAATAAGTCTCGCATGAGTAGTACCTTGAGTATCTCATGGGCTTAGTGGCTGTCTTGGAATTGATTGTGATAAAATTGAGTATGAGAGGACAGTTAGGCTACCCTTGTTTGGGCCGAACGAGGGTGAGTCCCGCTCTATACTTAGAAGGTGAGAGATGGATATGACTTTCAGTGGGAAAGTAAAATTGTTTTGAAAATTTTGCAGGAAGCTCCAAGCTATTTTGTGCATATATGTATTGTCTTTTTGCGCTTACATCTTTAAATGTATTTGATTATGATTTTATCAACATGTTTATTAAATACATATGAATGCTATAGAATGGAACTTACTCACTGAGCTTGTTGTAGCTCACCCCATTACCTCCAATATTTCAGGTAAGGACCCACAAGCAAAAGGAAAAGCAAAGAAAGGATAAACCGTCTTCTGAAAACTTTACTTGCTATGTATGTATGGAAGAAACGGTTACAACATGATCACTTTTGATATGTATAATTAGCATGTATATATATATTATGACATAGACGATTGAGTGGGTGATAATATGAACCATACTTGACGTATTGGGGTATGAACTATTGTTATAATGATAAAGATTTGAATGTAAATGAGTATGAAAATGAATGAATGTAAATTTTGAATTGAAGGCTATCAAAGAATTAGAAATTTGTATATTTACATTGAGGCTGACAGTGTATTGCACGTTGTATACAAGGATGTATAGTATATAGGACATTGTGCCGATCATGACGTCAGCCTACGTAAGGGGCGTCGTGACAATGTCTTAAAATAAAATGTGTTGTAAGTGATAATTAAAGAAAAATAAGTCATGCAATTGAATCATCAAAGAGTTAAAATTTTTATAAAAAATGCTAAAGAGAATTATAAGACTGCGTTTAGTTCGTGATTGAAAAAGTAGAATATAACTCAAAAAATAAAAATTCAAAAAACAATATTTTATAATTTCTTAAAAATAACTTGTGTTTTATTGTAAATTTACGATACAGAAAATTTTATTCGAATTTTAAACCAAACACAACTTAAGTGTCTCTGAGGTCCAACAGATGTGAGAGTCTGCATTTTACTTTTTGTTGCATCCTCGCCATGATCAATGTAATTCTAGAGAAGAAGATTGTAAAAAAAAAAATGGAATTTTTAAAAATGAAGAAAATATCTACAAATCAAGGTGCTTTAAGTGACTTTTCAGTCACCGGTGACCGGTCCTCGATAATTAAAAAGTCAGTTAAACCACCAAGTGTTGTAGATCTTTTTTTTTTCTTTTTCCAACACATCTTGAATCACTTAAAAAGAAAAAATTATGACCATTTGAAGTTTTCTTATCGATCGGTAAAATGATATACCGAAAAATCACCGAGTTGATCGATCGGTAACCAATCGATATGCAAACTTCAACTAACTATAATTTTTTCGTTTTAACTCCGATTTGAGTGATTTAATATGCGTTGGAAAGAAAAAGCAAAGATTTACAAATTTAGGTGCTTTAAGTGACTTTTTGGTCACCAAAGACCAAATAATATATCGAAAACTCACCGATCGATTACCGAGTTGTCTGATCGTCAATCAAAAACTTTGTAGTTTCAACGCCTTTTAAATTACTTTAATCCGAATTTAAAAAATGGTTAAAATAAAAAGTTTTGGTTTCTTATTTCTCCAATGCAACAAATAAAGAGAAAATGATATGATTCCATATTTTAAGTCAACAAACCAAATGCTGCTTAAGATTCACTTAAAACTTGTTTTGTATCTTGTTGTAGACATTTTCCTTTTCAAGCAAGTTTCAGCAAAATGAATAGGGTGGGAAGCCACATAATTAGTTAATTTCAGCTCCACTTCCCATATAAACAAACCATGTATTTTGCAAAAATAAAAAATAAAATGTATTAACATAATTAAGTGGCTATAGGTTAATTTTTTAAAAGATACGTCTTCTGTTATTACAAATTAGTTTCTTAGCATTAATTATCGTGATAAGGACTACTCTAATGGACCATTAATCAATTTTTTCCCACCAATTTTCTTAATCAGTAGATGTGTGAAAAATCAGACTTCCATGCCCCATCTTGAATTAATACAACTAAAAACTAATATATACTCCTTTTTAATTTGTCCTTAAATATCTAAAATGCAAACAGCTACCATGACAACGACTCAAGACTAGCTAGGCTGCCTAATTAATTTGTTGCATTTACCAATAGAATATCTATCATGCTTAAAACATTCATGATTTAATTAATCAATATTGTTAGAAATTAAATTTACTTAGCTATAATTGTTAGATATTAACTTAATTTATCATGGAATGGTTGGTCCAATGAAAGCGATCTAAGTTCTATTATCATTTTTGTATAAAAGTTTGATAGTTTAATTTTTAAAGGCGTCATCGTTAAAAAAAAAAAATCAACTATTTCTCGTATTCAAACAGTGTGAAAATACCTCATCAAAAACTAAAAAAAAAATATCAACTTAATTTAAGTAATTCTTTTGTCATCCCTAAAAGAAAAAACCACTTCCATAGAGAAAATTCTAAAGGTTCACTTTTATTTTATGTCCTTAGATCTTTCTAATCGATAAAAGTATACTACAAGAATAAATCTACGAATGTATCATGAAGTATTTCCTGTTGGGGGCCAAATGAGGAATCACTCTACCAAGGCAGGTTGGTCAAAAGGGACACTTTCAATAAAAAATAAAAAATAATTAACTGGGTAAATAATATATAGGTGGCCGAACCCGAGTTCGGTTTAGTGGGTCCGTTCGATGTTGGCTTTCTTAACAAGATTAAAGACAAACTCGAATTTCGAAACCACACGTATAACCATGATTCTGACCAACCTTTAATTTGCTTTGTTGCTTGTGAGACATGCAGAATCTCAAGACCAACAACGAATCGATCGGGTAATGTGCCGTAACCTCTTAATAAGGTTGGCACACGTGCGGTTACCACTCAACAATGTACCCTTGTTCCAATGGTACCACCCCTTATTTTATTAAAAAATTCCTCCTTTAATTGTCAATTATAAATTAAATGTTATTTTAACTGTACAATTATATATTTATGTCTATTAAATTATTTATTTTATAAATTAAAATACATAAAATATTAATATTTATTAACCATACACGTGTGTTACGTATATAATCATAATTTTTATAATTAAAATAGTATTTTTTAATGAAATATGCCATTGTCTAGTTAAATATAAATATAATCCAATGCTACTATTTATGGGTCACTATAAATATATGTTTGGTATAGGTATCGTCACATCATTGTATTTTTAACGCCTATTTAATCTTAAGGTCCTAATCAATGGGAAACATATGTGCCTAACAAAATAAAAAAGAAGAAGAAGAAGAATGAATACATAAAAACCACAATACCAATGACAATGACAAAGTTCTTTGTTTTTTTTTTAATATCATAATTAATCACAGAAAGATCTCATTTATCATGGCTATTGTACTTAGTGATGTTTACTATTAATCAAAAGTCATATAACACAATACAAATTTTTATAACCTTGATTTTTCCATGTGCTTTTACAACTTTTACTATGTATCTATTTACAATATTGTCATTATTAGAAGTATTACAAAATAGTAATTTTTTGTTTATATTTTAGAGAGGGACGCCTAATATGTCAGCAACAACAGAAGCCCAAGCTCATGGAATTATAGATCTTGTAACGGTCGAAATTACTGGGGATTTTACGTAAAGAAGTAAAATTTTAAATATAATAGAAATGATTCATAATCATCTGGTTAGGATTGATCTAAACCAGCACATTCAGTATACGATTCAGCATGTCAACTATTAAACAACTTATTAGAAACATAGTCTTTTCAGCATGTCAACTATTAAACAACTTATTAGAAACATAGTCTTTGTAGTTTTTAATTTTGAAATAGCCTCGTCTCTGTAAAAGAGTTAGTGGAAACATCACGGTGACAAAAAAAAAAAAAAAAACTTTAAATTAGGTAAGGGGTCACGTGATGATCTTTTGGATGCAAAACTGTTAAGTTTTGAAATTTATTTGGAATATGGGGAGAGAACAAAAATAAAAGAAAAGAAAAGACAAAAAGGAAGCAATTAAGAAGGTGGTGGTGGTGATTGAGAAGTTGTAATTTTAGTCAAAGAAAGGAGAAGTTGTTGATGGAGAATTTAAGGGTTTTTTTTTATATTTTTTTCAACAAAGGCTGCCCTTTCTTATATATATGTCTTCTTTTGGTGTTGACAGTACTGTAAGAGGGCACCAACAACAACTAACCCTAAGAATCCTACAGAGGATTTTGGATGTCTCTCCCACAAAATTCCACGTTTCTTTTGACATAAGAATATATTGGGGTGGTAGCCGACACTCCCTCTCTTGGATTCATTTGTTAGTTAATTGATTAGATTATATAACCGAGTTCCTATAGCTCCGAGACCAATAATGGGATGCCGCATCATTTATTCATGTTAAAATTTATTATATCTGATATATATATATAACTTAAATTAGATGATCAACAAGGTTCATTATTGGGCTAGTTTGAAGAGAGCCAAGAAAGTACATAACACTTTTTTTTGTCACATTTGAGTTCTATACAGTGTCTCTTACTCAAAGTGACGAGTATCTTCACAGGACATATTATAGTCATTATAGAATCATAATATTGTCTCATTTTAGTACACAGCCCACTCATCAGTGTCTAGTACCTCATGATTATTTGTTTATATTATTTATTATGAATAGTACAGGATTTCTCTCATATTCGAATATCAAAACTTATATAAGTTAATTTCGTAATTCGAATAGCCACTGAATCAATTCGTGTTGTAGCAAATAATTTTGATAAATACAGTTTAGGTGTCATTTAACATGTACGTATTTATAATTTAAACACAATTTTAAAAGCATTTTGATAAAGTTCCTTCGCCTTGCTTTTAAAAGAAAAAAGCTTTTGAACATAAAAGGGAGAAGCTATAAAATTCTTAAGTACATAATTATATTCTTTAAAAGTTTCAAAACAATGAATTGCTTTGGGAACAGTTTTTTATTTTTTTTTTCTTTTTTCAATAAAAGTGGGGCGGAAAGCTTACCCCCTTACCAAGTAACTACTTTTCTCCGCTTCTCCGTGCTTCCAAAGGTAATAATTTTCTCTCTTTTATACATATATATTCTTAAATTTAACTACTTTTGGAGGATTCAATTTCTTGTGAGAGTCAAGTTTTCATTTATTACAACATTATATAATTAGTTAAACATTTCTTGTGTTTAAGAATAAAACCAAACAGGGTATAGTTGAATGATGCAAATGATGATGGTTGTGGTATTTATATCTAGTTATTACTTACATCAGTATTAATAAAAGGGTCAATTCGAATAGAATAAAATACAATTATTATGACTTCGTTGATGCACTTGATGGTGATTTATAACTTTTAAATTTAAAAATTAAAGCATGAAATAAGTAAGAGTGAAAATTCTTTAATCTCTACCACCCAACTAAACTTTTGAAGTAGTTCGAGTTTTATTATCAAATGGAATAAATGCTTCTTATATCCAGAATTATGTATGAGGTAACTATACACTGATTGAAGGGTGATACTTTCTCTTTTTATTGAAACTTGCTTATGGTGAACGTAAACTGACCAAATACCTAAAAAAAAAAAAAAAAATCTCTAATCTCTAATCTCTATCTAAAAGTTTGACGTTTTTATTAAAATCTATGGGCCCACACAAAAGATTGAAAAAAAAATCTGAGAAAGAACTAACTTGAAGTTGGAAAAATAACTTGAAGTTGGAAAAATGTCATCATTTCACCCTCTTAGTTCGTGGATCGTTACCAAACGACTATGGTGGTGGTGGAGGCCGTTTCACCAACACTTCCAAGAAACACACAGCTGGGCGTCGGACACGTGTCTGAGGACATGTTTTCAACGCACGTGTAACGGAGTGGTGGTCATGCAATAAAGCGAAACCGTTTTACACTGAATCACGCACAAAAAACCAAAACACCGAAAAAACCGCGAAATCCCAACCAAATTAAAGCGCTTCGCTTCTGTTCTTCTGCTCTTTTGCAGCTTTTACCAAAGTACTACGACTCCAAAAAAAAAAATATGAAGAGAAAACGGTTCTCGAAGCGTGTCCACAATCAGGTTTGCACGTGTGAGCTTCTGTACTCTTTTCGTTTCTGTTACCGGATTGGAGCACTTTAATAGGATGGGCCGTTTTGCAGATTTCATTCCCTTCTGACACGTGTTCTTGGTAATTGACTTGAGATTCCACGTGTCGAAAAGGCAGTACAGCAACCAAAGGATAATTATTTCTTGTAATTTTTCACAAAAACAAAAATCTCTTTGTAGATTTTTATAAGATTAGCAAGATACTATAGTACATTGAAAATTTAAGGTTTTGTTAGGTATATATGACTTGATTTTTGTTGATAATAGCTTGATTTGTGTTGATATTAACAAAAAATAAGGTATATGTTTTGTTAAGTGTACCTCATTTACATAATATATATATTAACTTATCTTTTGCTTGAGTGCAGACCGGGCTGTACTGAAGAGGGTTGTTGATATATATATATATATATATATATATATGCGTTGTTGAACTTTTATTTGATAATTATAATTTTTAGATTATAATAATTTTTATATTTTAAAATAAATAAGGTGAAGAATGATGTAACTGATGTTAGAACTTAGAAAGTTTGTAGAAATTAAGATAAGATATATCATAAAGCTTTATATATAGGAGGTGGAAATATGACAAATAAGTTATCAAAGTGTGTGGAGTCAAAGAGCAAGTGGGGCAATGATTTACTAGTCAAAAGAAACTCCCACAAAAAAAAAAAATGTATTAGGTTTAAAAGAGCTCTCTCTCATCTCATGTATCCAAACTATATATTATTATAAAGTAAGCTTTGCACCAACCAAAGAAAGATAAACAAAATGAAACTACTTTTTATATTGGTTTAGATATTAAATGAAGAGGGAAGAAAATAAAAATAAAAATAAAGGGAGATAAAAAACACATGCATTCTTATAAGTAGATTGGATTGTGGGATTCATATTGATTGTGAAAGAGCAGTCAAGCACTTTTCCTAGTGGCCCCATTACTTTTAACTTTGAATCAAATGAAAGCACCCATAATAATTTTCTTTCTCAACTTTTCATGAATATAAGAGCAAAGGTTTACATTTTTTTTTTTTTTAATTAAAACTTCAATTCATGATGTAATAGCCTACATTTAACAAAACTTGAATTTGCATTAAACGTACCCGTTAAAGACTTAGTTAAATTGAGTTAAAGTGAGAGATTCTTAAATCATATATGTCAAAAGAGAAAGCTTTGGTTCAATGGTAGAGATTGCTTTATTTTATGAAAGATAAGATTGCATATATCGTCCCTTTTACAAATATGATAACGGTGGAAGTCTCGTGTATTAAGTATACTCTTTATTCTCATATCACATTAAAAGGTAATTTAAAAGTATTGAGGTGAGTTAAGATATGATTAACAACAAATTAATTTGCTATGAAAATCTTATTTCTCATCCATCATCATCAATCAAATTAACTTGATATGACTCTAACTCATCTATGTTGAAAAGAGAGAGAGAGATATATAAAAATGACAGAAAGAGGGTGAGATTGAACAAAAGTGCATTTTGGTAAGTAGTGGATTTTAGAAGGGGAAAAAAGAAGAAAAACACCTCAATCAATCTTCCCTTTTATTTTCTTCTTTTGAAAAAGCAAAAGTTTGAACGAGCAATAACCAGATTCTGGTTTTGCTGTCAATGCCCAGAGAGACAGTCCTTAAAAACACACACGAGTGGTCTTGAGTTGCATGGAAGGCCAAAACAAAACCAACCCAAGAAGAAAGCAAGAAATAAAGATCAGTCCTCAAAGTAAGGACCCCTGACCTCAATAGACAGAGACAGAAACAAAAGATTGAAAAAAAACTGCTTTTATTGTTAAAAAAAATTGCTTTTTTTTTTGTCCTCCTACTTTTCAAAGCCCACAAAGGGGAAAGAGGTTTTAAAAACCCTTTGCTATCTAATCACTATCTCTCACTTTCTGTTTTTTTCTTTCTCTGTTTCTTCTTAACTTGGCTTCATTTCATCTCTCACTTTCTCATGGAAATGAGTTCAAAAACTCTGAAATGTGATGGAGAAGGGTTGTTCAGAGGATTGTCAGGAGTTTGTAAGAATGCCCAGATGGATTTTCAGATTCTTAGCCCTTCTCCATCACTAAATCAGAACAAAGGTTTGAGCTTTCAAACATCTGAAAGTAGAGTTACAAATGGAAGTGATGTTGAAAGTGAGAACTTTTTTACTAGTCCAAAATATGGGATTTACATGAATAATCACCAAAGTTTGAAAGATGAAGAAGAAGAAGAAGAAGAAGGTGAAAGCAGAACTAAGTTATGTGCAAGAGGCCATTGGAGACCAGCTGAAGATGCCAAGCTTAAAGAACTTGTTTCCCAATATGGACCCCAAAACTGGAATCTCATTGCAGAAAAGCTTGAAGGAAGATCAGGTAATATAATCAATCATATCTCAAAAAATAAAAATAAATAAATAAATTATTGAATATAAGTTTGATCCCATTAATTTATTTTTTATTTTTTTATTTTTGGTTTGGGTGAGCAGGAAAAAGCTGCAGATTGAGATGGTTTAACCAGTTAGATCCAAGGATAAACAAGAGAGCTTTTAGTGAGGAAGAAGAAGAGAGGCTCTTGGTAGCACATAGATTATATGGAAACAAATGGGCTATTATTGCCAGGCTTTTTCCTGGTAGAACTGATAATGCAGTGAAGAATCACTGGCATGTTATAATGGCTAGAAAACATAGAGAACAATCAAGTGTGTACAGAAGAAGAAAACCCTCCTCTTCTACTTCTTGTTCTTCTCAGGTTTTTCATAAAAGGGTACATCAAGTTGAGTTGCAAAATAATAATGCATGTAGTGAATCTACTATCACAAGCACCAGAGACGAATCTGCATCACCAACATCCACAGAACTTTCACTTAATTCCTCTTCTACTAGACCAAAATCTGGTTTCTTCACAAGCTTCTCTTCACATCATCATCATCATCCCCTTGATCTCCAAATAGGTATATTAATATATATATATGCTTCTTTCGTTCTTTTTTCTTTTTTCTTTTTACTTGCATATATATATATATATATATCTAATTGGTTCCTTTTATTTTTCCTTTTTGGGTTTTTATTTTTCAGGCTTATGCGAGGATAAAAGGGTGTTTTTGAGAAGTGGGTGTTCTGAAAAGTTGGATTGTTCTGGTAATGGGTCCATGACGATGGCTCAATCTGGTTATTCAGATTCAAATTCTGAAGGGTCTGCAAGTGAATCAGTGGCCAACAACACCAGAAAGAATCTGTTTATGGATGGTGAGATTGAGAATGGAAATAGGCAGATTAATGTGCACTTCATTGATTTTCTTGGAGTTGGAACCACTTGAAATAAGGAAATTAAGCTAGAATAAAAAAAGGGGAGAAAAAAAGAAGAAGAAGCAATTCTAGAGTTCAATGTACAGGTGTTTTGAAAAGGGGGAAAAAAGAACGAAAGAAGAAAGGTGAAAAGAGAGAATGAAGAAGCACTAGAGCAATTAATGTTGTTTTGTTAACAGAGAAAGCAGATTGAATAGTTTCATGAACTCACTTTTCTCTTGTTGAACTCTCTCTACTGAAATGCCTTGTAACCAAATTTCTTTTTAACAAATCGTTTCTACCCACATTTTCATTTATTTATTTTACTTCAATTCTCTGTTAAATTACCATGCTTTTATCCATTGAATCAATTAAGGTTGGCCTATACCTGAAGTTGGGGCCATGTTATGTTCAAATCACCAACTTGTAGGATTGAGAACTGATTATCACTCTCTCTTCTGTGGAGTTGCTTTGGTTGTGCCTGAAATTTAGGCTGTTTGGAAAGTAATTCAAAAACTTAGATTTAATTAAAAAATAAAAAATTTTAAAAAATAATATGTTTTTTTTTTTGTTAAAAGTAAAAAAATTACTTTCGAACTCATTTTAATCAAACGAAGTTTTTATGTTTTTAAATTTTTAAATATAAAAAATTGAGGTTTTACTTCAAAATTTAATTAATTAAGCCAATAATTGAGATGGGCATTTGGTTTTCTTACAACTGCAAAAGGTGGGTAATAAAGAATATGAGGAATTATTAGATAATCAGGATTTGATATGACCTTGTTTTGTTTTGTTTGGCCTTTTTTCTCCTTATCTTGCAAATGCAATAGATAACCAACTAATTAAGTAATACATTACATTCATCTTATATATGATCATTAATTTAAATGGGTTTAAGCAGGTGGGCTGACTAATCATTTGTACTCTGACTAAGACCTTCTAGCTACAAGATTTGAGTGAGTTCCATCTGACTTAAATACAAAATTAAAATGTCAGTTCAATTCTATCAGAGTAATATTTTGATGTTTTTAACTGATCAATATAGGTTTTTCTTTTCTAATTTTTTTTCCTTGAAGCTGGGTAGGCTAGGCTTTCTTGGAGCCATGCAATTGCTGGTCATAATTTCATCATGACTAAAACAGATATAAATCAGTAGCAGCAGCAGGTAGGCCCTGTTATGGAGGCTGTTCTCTAACTCTAATGATTTTTTATCATATTGCACAGAAGTCTAGATGATATTTCAATTTCACCCATTATGATTCTGTTTTTTTCTTATCTGTATACAGTAAAATTAGTACTCATGTGAGGAGGAAGAAAAGAGATAGGTTGACATTGCAAGAAAGATTTTCAGCCTATAAGCCTTAGGGTGTATAGCCCTGCCTGACCCATCTTAAATATTAAATTATAAATAAAAAATATATAAATATAAATAACGAAACTTAAATATAAATTTTTTTATAAAATTAATGCTTTGATGCTATATTAAAATGAAATAAACCTAAATTTATAACTGATAGTAAATTTCTCATGAGGGAACCTTTAATAATTAAATTTTAAAATTTTTATATAAAAATAATATTCGGACTTAACCTATTTCTATTGAACCAACTACTTATTATTGATAGCTTTACGCATTTTCGCATTAGGAGAGCGTGAAATTAAGTTTCACCGTAAGGGTCTGGCATTTTCATTTTCACTGGAAAGGTTCTTGTGGCTATCAACTGATGCAACCATAGGCACCCCCTTGAATTCATATATTAAGGGTGGGGTGGGTGGATGAGGGTGAGGGAGCAGTACTGGCCATTGATGGATGTATGCAGATAGGGTTGCTTCTTTGACTGAATTTTGAAACTCCATAAAGTCCAAAATGTGTAAAACGCTGTGACAAGATATGTGGGGGGGCCATTCAAGGCAGTCCTTTTTATTCCTTCTTTCAGCAAAAAAAAAGTGAGAGATAGAAAATTATAATTAATTAATGAATGAATTGATCTCTTGCAATGCATGGGATCACTTGGCTAGTGTAGACTATGGGTACAACGTGTGGATCACATGGGTGGTTAACACGCGTCTGATCGTGGCCCAAAGTAAAAGAAGATAGAATATGAATATGATGATTTTGATGACTTGCTTTCTCTCTCTCTCTCTCTCTCTCAGTTTCAGAACGCCTAACAGTACGTAAGAGGAATAATATATGTTTTTCAGTTTCAGAAGTGAGCAGAGGAGTTGCAGTTGCAGAGAAACAAAGGTGTTTGTCATGTTTCTCTCGTTTTCATGATTCCATTACAACAACCATTGCAGTGCTGCTTTCCTCATAGATTTTAAAAAAAAATGTTTAGTAATTACATATTATTTATAATTATTGTTAAAAATTGTTAAATCGTTTCAAATCAATTCAAAGTAATTCAACAGCTTTTCAAGGATAATATACCAATATAGCGTATTTGATATCATAAGTGTTTGAATATATAGTTAAATCACAATCTTTTAATACAAAAACTTATCAACATGTTGGATACATGATTTTTGGACAAGAACTCACATTTTAAAGATAACATTAAAGAAAAAGTGACAAAGTAGACTAGCTTGATACTTTTGAATGGACTCAATTAGCACAGTCATGATTTTTTTTTTCACTCGCCTAGGTTGAGGTCTTAGACAAATAAGCAGGGCTGGTCGTCCTGATGATTTGGGGGCGGGAAGGCGAGAAATATAAATTAAGGTTCTTTTATATATTAATAAATAAATATTTTTTTATAAATATCACAAATATAATAAAAGTCACAAAATTAACATAATAAAACTACAAGATTAGTATAATAAAATCACAAAATTAATACAATAAAAGTTACAAAAATAATACAATTAAACTACAAAATTAACACAAAAATAAAAAAAAACATTTTAAATTTCACGCAAATATCAAATAGAAATAAGTTTAAAAAAACACCAGTATATTATTCTGACAACTTCAACCTTATGCTCACTGATAAAATTATTGTATCTGATACAAATACAAAATAAGCAAACAAAAAAAATTAATTTAATTGTAGAAGTAGTTTTTTTTTTTTAAATAATGGTTGGCGAACAAAGATAGTAATTGGTGGATAGGACAAAAAAATGTGATTAAATTATAATATTATAATTAAAAATAATAAATAAATAAAATAAAAACAAGTGGCCGGCCCTATCCGCCGGCCACTATTTGAACTACTTACTTCTTGCAAAATCAAGTGTTGGTATCGTATTAGAAACCACTTGACCTAAAAACTATAATTAATAGGTGAAGGCCCAAAAATACATATCAGGCAGCTACTTAACAATTTCAAGATGGATGGTGCTACAAGATCTCTATCACAAATTCCTCTCACGGCTGAGTCCTTTAGATCAACATAGAATAGTTCTCAATACACGCGACTCTAATATGATCAGTAGCTGAGTTTAGCGCCCGAATCCCTTAATCATTTTTCTTTAGAGATAATGTAAAATCACTGAGATAAAGTTGTTTAAAGTATAGTTTTTATTATAGTCATTCTACCGCTATTTGTGACAAAAGTGATTCTAGAATGCAAGACAATATGATTTTCGGCTCTTGTGCATGGGTGTCACTTCTCAAAACAGGCCTACTAATGCCCAGGTTGGTTATATGATCCACTAGACTTGACCCATTATTTAGCCCAATGTCTAAACCCAATCCAACTCATTAGGTTTAATCCTCAACAAAGAACTCGTTTTTCTAATCCCAACATCGGACAAAACTATCACTGCAAACAAACGGACCCTATGTGTGACAATATCTGTTTCTTATCCGAATTCCAGAACCTAGAACCTTCACTGCCAACCACAACTCCTCACCTTAAACCCTTACAAGGGTTTTTCCGGCGACTTTTCCGGCGGTAATGGGCGGCGCTTCGAAGCTCATAATGGTTCTCAGCTCACCATTCCCACGCCCTTCCGCTCTCTGGCGACTAGCCGGCCATCCCCGACCCTCCGTGTCTCTCGCCGGCATTTCTTCCATCTCAAGGCGGCGCTATTCATCTTCTTCTTCTTCCTGTTCTCGCTCTCGTTTCGGGCTCTCAATAACCGCCTCCGAGCAGCTTCATTCTCCGGCAACCGGCGCCACCACGAGGGAAGATTTCTCCGGCGACACTTCTTCTTCTGGGTCTATGCCCAATTTCAGGTTTCCACGGCAATGGCCGGAGTGGGCGAAGCTGGAGGATAATCTTCGCGATTGTGGGTATTTCGATCGGTCTTCGGGTTTGGAATTGAACGGCGAAGATGGGTTTTCGGCGCTTGAGGAATTGCCGGAGGCTTTTGTGAGAATTGCGAAAGCTTGTGTTTTGTTTGCTCGTGGTCGGCCGGAGCTTCTAGGGTATGTAAAAATTGTTAATTGGGATGAAATTAAGAGAAAGGTCGAATTTTTTTTATGATGTTTTGGTTGAAAGGAGGAATTTTTTTGATGATTGATGTTTGATGTTAGTTTTTTGTTTTGGGGCAGATTGGTTTGTAGGAAAGATGTTGAGATTGTTGTGGAGAATGTGTCACCATTTTTGTTCAGAAGCGCGGTTGATTCGGTGAGGCGGATGAAGACGTTTTTGCGTGCGGGTGGAAGCAATGTAAGCTCCTCCATTGATTCTCCATTCTTCATTTTTGGTTTATATATTTAGATTTAATAATGCAGAAAATTTACTTTGTTGAATATTTAGTTCTAAGTGTTTTTTTATTTATTGATTGATTTTTTTGGGCTAAATTGCAATATAACTTTAAGGAACAGCAACTATTTGGTAGTTGGTACTTCAATTTTCAAGATTGTACTAGTCCATGGTTCCATTCTTTACATAAAAATTAGTATAAGAAAAAGGGTTTTTAAGGATGGGGAAGTGTATGGGAAAATGCACTGGACACCATAACCCCATTTAATCCAAATATTTTTATGCATAAAAACATATTTAGTTGAAATGCACAATTTTGTATCAAAAAAATCGTAATTTTGATGTCGTGGGATTGCTCAATTTATACGCAGTTCCACTTTGGTATTTATATTCTATCATAACTATCCATCTTAATAGATAACCGATTTTTTTTTTCTTTTTTGTTATTGTTGTTGTTGAGAACCGAGGGTATCCAAGCTTCCTCTGACTAATCCTTTGGCCTCATGGTTGCTCAAGTGGGAGACACCCCCATTGGCCATCCAAATCGCATGTGTAGCATTAGGCCTTCTTCATGGTGCGTGGTGAGATTTGAACCTAGGACTTTCGAGGTTAGAGTTGGTCCTAGTTAAAACAACACCATTGCTTGGATTGTTGGTTTTCTTGTGATAGTTGCTAGAACCTTTCTCTGAAGTCTTTAATGGAACTTACTAGACTAGCTGTGGCAACCATTAAGAAAGTTTAGGTCTGTTTTTTTAAACAGCTTTTAAAGTTTTTCTTTACTGAAGTTTCAGGAGTTGGAGTTTGAGAAAGCACGTACAGTTGATCTGATGCGGTTTCTATTGAGCTGTGTGTGGAGTTCTTCAGATATGGAGAGCCTCTCTAATAGAGAACTTGTCGAATCATCTGTCCAAAATCTTTTGAGTGAGTTGGCTGATGCAAGCAGATCATTTCAAGGATCAAACCTTTCTGGATCATTATCACAGCAATTCCCTGATAGATTTGGACATACTGCAAGGCCTCCCCCTTATAGGCAAAACATTGAAATGAAGAGAGGCGATTGGATTTGCTCAAAGTAAGCCTCAGTCTTCTCTTTCTACGGTTCTATAGTTTATGGATTCTAATTTTAAAATTGAAAACTTTCGATCTTCACTTATTTCTATATTTGTTTTATTTCTTTTACCCTTTTCATTTATTTTGAGAACACTTTCAGAGTTGTACTAGGACATTTATGTTTTCTAGTATCTCCCTCAACACCATTTGTATTGCACAAGCACACATTTAACTAGTTACTAGCGGTACTAAATCTGAGAATTTTGCCATATTTGGCTAGGATTTTAACCAAGTAGAAACACCAATTATAAAAGGATGACAATATAGTACTATAGAAGGTTTGTTAATGAAAATTTCTAAAGTGTTAAGCATTATATACAATATGATTGTAATCTTCTTTCTTTTTCTTTTATATATATTTTTCTTTTCTTTTTTATCAGCCTTAGAGCTTTGTAAGTAGATTATCATTGTCAAATATCTAGCAAAAAAAAAAAAAATGATTTCATTTTGGATTATTAAATATGTTGCTCATTGGGAAAAAATATTCGAGCTAATTGGTGTGGTTATACTCTTCCTCTTCCCTTATTGGCAACAACATTTTGTCTTGGAAAATTTGATCCTTTTATGATCAATACCTATGCTCTTATTGTAGTTCCTCTCCCGCCTCACTTTTAACTTTGGAATGTAGGCAAAATCTTTTAAAGGACGGCGTGCTTTAATAATCTTTCATAAATCATACAAATAATGTTAGCTAGAGCCTATATTATGGCTATTTTAAAATAAATGATTGTGTTTTGTACTTCTGTGGTCTTTTTGTCAAATATAGGATGCTAAATTAAAATCTCTTTCTCCTTTGGATAGATATTACCTCCTATTTTTACCTTACCTAATGGGTGGTTAAATTTACTTGTTTGTCTTTAATTGAACAGATGCAATTTCATGAATTTCGCAAGGAACATGAAATGTCTGGAATGCGACGAGGCACGTCCAAAGAGGCAGCTTAATGGTGGAGAGTGGGAATGTCCTCAGTATGATTTTTTTTTTTTTTTTTTTCCATTTAGTTTTTATCTCCATAATAGAATTCTTGAACTTTCTACTTTTCTTCCATGCTTTATATTATGCTTACAATAGTTTTCAATTTTTCCAGGTGTGATTTCTTCAATCATGGAAGGAATGTTGTGTGCTTGAGGTGTGATTGCAAACGCCCCGGAGAGATCTCATTTCAACCAGCTAGTCCTAGGTATGGTGTCGGGTACTCTAACGAGAATGATTCTTACCAAGGTGTCATGGGCAATGGAACATTGAATGGGACAAATCCTTCTACAACTTCTAACTCAGTCAACCAGAGTTTGAATAAGATTCTTAGCCGCCCCTCAGCTGTTTCTGAAACAGGAAACAGTGCCAATATGGATGGAGAGAATAACACTGGAACAGGGAGGAATTCAATTTCACGTTTTGCATCCACGCTAAACAGGCAATCTGATGGGAAAAATTCTAATTACCTCCCTTTTGTGCCATTACCTGCTGATATGTTCGCCAAACCTCAAAAGCCCAAGATGGAAGAAGAACAAGTAACATGTGACAACAATGCTATTCCAGCCAAAGTTGATGATTTGATGAATCCTATCTCTGGGAAATCAAGTGATAATAGTTTGCCATCTGAAAAACCAGTGTACCCAACAGAGAGCAAGGAAGACAAAGAACAAGCTGAAAAATCTGAAAGATGGTTTAAGAAAGTAGCAGAGCTGCACGACGTTCCTGATCTTGCAAGTGCAATATCAGATGAAGACTTCCCAGAAATAATGCCAATGCGTAAAGGGGAGAACCGATTTGTAGTCAGCAAGAAGAAGGACCGGTCTCTGACTTCACCTCAATACAAGAGACGCATGGCAATGGAACAAAACAGTAGTACAAATTATGTCCCCTTTGTGCCATTTCCTCCTGACTATTTTGCTAAGAAAGACAAGCAACCTGAGACCGAAGCTTCAACAGAGAAAAACGAGGGGGGAATTGCTGCTGATTCTGGAACTAGGACTTCTGATTCTGGAGTTGTTGGGAAATCTGTGCAATTCTCAGAGAACCAAAAGATCTCCAAAGAGAGCGCAAATACTTCATTTTTGCCAAAGAGCTTGGATGAGAAGAGGGTGGGTCATGCTTATGGTGGGCCTTCTGCAAATTCATCATATAGATTGGATGAACCACGGGCTGGTGATAGAGAGAATTGGAGGGATAGGTCCAATGAAGCAAGCCCACAATCCGGGAATTCGGGCAATGGTAGAGAGAGTTGGAAGGGGGGATTTTCTGGGAAGAGCTTGGAAGGATCTTTGGTAAAGGAACCGGATCCTTTGGACATGTCGGAGGAAGCCAAAGCAGAGAGATGGTTCCGTCGTGCTGCTCAAATCAAAGACATCTCGGAGCTGAGTCAAATCCCTGACGAAGATTTCCCTCAGATAATGCCAATGCGTAAAGGCGTAAACAGGTTTGTTGTGAGCAAGAGGAAGACTCCATTGGAGAGGAGGCTGACATCACCCCAGTATAGAAGGAATCTGCCTATTGTGAGCTCTGAACCATTGAAGAAGGAAAACAATGAAGGCTGAAAATATAGTGAGTCAATATTTGATTGTAATATTCCTATAGTTTCATTGTTTAAGTGCAATTTTGATCTTGTTACTTTAATGAAAATCTGCCTCTTATTGTTTGGTAATCTTATCTATGATCACCTTCTTTTTTAGTGTAATAATATATTGGTCATAATTGGCTTATTTTAACTTATGATGTAGCTCAATGTCCTTTTCTTTCTTAATGGAAATTTGGAGTACCCATGAGGCTGCAATGCTTTACTTCATCTTTATTTTACTTCTTCAAGCTAGTCAAGAATGAAAATCTCCATTTATGAAATTTATATTCCAATGTCTTGAAGCACATATTTCAAATTGTATGGGAGCTGTAGCATTTATTTTGAGTTCTTCAATCTTCCAGACCTTTCATACTGTTCTTCAGTATGGGAGCTATGCACAGCCTCCTAGGCCTTCCATACCCTTAGCACGACTTTATTCATTTATTTATTTCATAGATGTAGAGGCACTAAATCCAATACTTTGATCTCCCTCACCTTGTTAAAGCCAACTAAATTCATAGGCCATCAATAGAAACAAGTGAAATAGAGTATATCAAAAAAAAAAAAAAAGATATATCATAAAAGTTCTTCAATTTCTGGCTAAAATAAAACATTTACATATGTTAGCCACCACCCATTACAAGAGTTCCCATGTAGCCACAGCATCAGGGAGCTAAAAACAAACATCTGAGAAAGCTTACAAGAAAGACATTAATGGAAAAACTTCTTTCCCTCATAACAACAACAGGGAAAACAAAGACAAACTTGAGCTGGTAACAGACCCTCCTGTGCACCCCAGCCGTGCTTTTACCCGACCCACAACAAACACCCAACAAAAAAAAAAAAAAAAAAAAACTCCACTAGATTGCTTGAGAGACACCCTTCAAATATAACAGAGCTCTCTCTTCACTGCAACAAGAAGGAGGGTCAGTTGGACAAAAATCATTCAGGGCCATTTCAAAAAAAGCCCCAGAGTGATCTGCCATTAAGTTCAGAGACTAAAACAGTTCTATATATATTGATATTATTATTATATAGACTTGGTTGAAATACTAGAAATTCCATAGGTGTGAAGTTAGAGGAAACTAGCAACGACAAGTTGTATATAATTTAGAGGTATTTGTGGTTAGTTTTAGTGGGATTTTTAGGTGGTTAAGGATTTTAGAACTGTCCACCACTGAAAGTTTGGCCAAAGGCCCAGTTAGGAGGAGCGGCATTGTTTGACACTACAGTGCGTCCATCACTTGTGGTGACCTTGAAAGAAAGGGCTTGGCCATTTAGGTAGAAGTTGCTTTGCCAGTTTTGACCCCAGTTCCTAGACAATGCTTGCCAACCAGTTCTAGAACCTTTGATTGAAACTGCAACTACATCACCAGCACCACCAACATTTGTGATGAGCACAAGGTTGAAGTATGAGTGGCCATTAATGGTGAATCTTATGCCGCCAGTCTTCCTGCAAGCAACCCTGCAAAGATAGAGAAATTAAATCTTGGTAAAAATAAAAATAAAAAGAAAGAAATAGGCCCTATTTGACTGAGTGACCCTAAACAAAAGCAGTTTTTGGGGCATTTGTCAATACTTTTTGGAAAAAGATGGTAGAAAAACAGTTTTAAGCGTTTTGGAGAAGTTGGTTAAGACTAGCTTTGAAGTTGGTTAAGATTAGCTTTCGACTCTTTGGCGCTGCTTTTGTAAAAGTGTTTTTTTGAGAAATATTTCTAAGAAAGCACTTTTTGGAAAGGAAAAAAAGACTTTTCCACCGTAGTTTGATCCAAAAGCAACTTGAAAACTGCTTTTGGTTCAAAAGCACTTTGTAATCTTTTAAAAGTGTTTTTTGCAAAATTGTGCCGAACAATCTGCCGGTGAAATAACTATTTTTTTTCCCTTGAAAACACTGATTAAATGCTTACCTTCTATACTGAACAGGAACAATTCCTGCTTTGTACTGTGCTATGTGTTGGTAAACAGGCTGAGAGAGATCAAAATGCTGTTGAGGAGGATTGCACCATCCTCCTGCATTGTTTTGGAGAGCATTGTTTGGTGGGCAGAAATTTGTTGCAGTAACTATGATGGAACCTGGAAGACACCATTTGGGATCATTTACACACTTGATTTCGAAACAAGCTCCACAGCTCAATCCATTGTTGAACAAAGCTGTGCTTAGTGCAGCTGTGTTAGTCCCATATCCCTGGCTATAAAGATTTCCATACCCACAAGCTCCTCCTGCAAAAACACCCCCCCAAAAAAAAGGATAAGAGATTCAAAATTAGACTTGAGATATGAAGTTTTGTGATTTTAGTTCTTACCCATTGTACCAGAAGCATCACCACCTCCATAGAAAGTAGCATGAGCACTAGACCACCCACTTCCATATCCATGAACAGTTCTTAAAATGGTGAAAAGGGCAAGAAGAAAAAAACCAAGAAACTCCATTTCCTGCATTAAACAAAGAAAAAAAATGGTTTTGAGATGGAAACTTAAGGGAAAATGGGTGATTCAAAAAAAAAAAAAAAAAAAAAAAAGTTTGAACATTACAAACTTCTAGAGACTTGAAAGTGAGAAAACCAAGTTGTCCAAGGGAAGAAGGTGAGGAAGATGGGAGGAAAGTGAGGTGTATTTATAGAAGTCGAAGGAGGCTTGAGAGAGGTGAAAGAAAAGATAAAATAAAAATTAATAAATTTGCTTTGAATGGAAGCACAGCAGAGAAGTATCTCAACTGCTAACCGAAACTAAACTGTTAAAAAATAATGAAGATAACTCCACCTTTTTCTCTTTCTCTTTTGAACTTTTTTATTCTAACTTTTGGTATACTTCGTTGTCTACTTTGTTGGCTCATCTTTCAGAATCAAAATTTCTTGGGAATGACTACAGAAGGCACAGCGACCTAGAAAAGATATGATATAATAGGGTGAGTATCTGATGCTCCTAATGACCTTTCAGAACCATGCTCCTTACAACTTTATGTTCTTATTTCAGTAAAAAAAATTCAGAAAATAAAGAATAAAAATGCCCATTAACACCAACTTAATGGTTAAGATGAACAGGTCAACCTCTCAAAATTTTTATTAGAGCCTGGATCATTTTTATTAAAGTGGTGGTCCTCCTATGTCTTAATCTCACACAATTCTAAGAATCTTATCTTACAAAAAGAATTAAAAAAAAGAACAAATAGAAACTGTTTCTATGGCCTTGGCATTAGAAAGGTTTTACAAGAGATGGAAAAAGAAGGGACGGTTAAATACTCTTTTTGTTCTTGCTGCTTTATGACTGTCTTAAGAAAAGAAGTGGAAATCCATGTCTACTTGTTCTGTCAAATTGTCTTTTGGGAGAACTTTTGAAGTCATTCAGTTTAAAGAACCAACTAAAGCTTTAAGTATTCTTCTTGAAGCAAAGCATATTAATTAGTAAAAATTTAAAGGGTATTTCGGCCTCTTAAATCACCTAACTACTCTCTTAAGCCATTCAGGCACTAGAAACTCGCGGTATGATTCAAACTCATCTGGCTCTCACTTATGTATTATTAAGAAAAGTGTAGTAATTTTATTTATTTAGATAGTTTTTATATGAGTTGGGTTTCTTTTCTTTTACATTCTCATTCTTCATTTTGTTTTTTTTTTTGTATTATTCTTGTCACTAATTTTATCAACAATTTGAGTAAATGGAGCATCTTTTTGGGTGTTATGGAGAAACCCTTTATTGGGTTCTCCATTTTTGACAGTAGTATTTAACATTTGATTCCACAACTTGGCACATGGATTGATGGAGTTGATACAAGTTTGACTCTTTTAATTCTTAAAATATCAACTTTGGTCATACCCATTGGGAATCTACCCCTCTTCATCACTTTTCAAAAGCACTGCCTGAACAGAAATCAATATTTTAAAAACAGAAGATTAGGCAACTTAGCTTCTCTCTACCTTAATTTTAGGATCTAAAATGTTTAATGGAAGTGGCTTGCATGTGGCAGAGCATTCTCAGCTTAGAAAGCAAAAATTAGAGTCACCAACTTTATCATAATCTCTCAAAAACTCACTTTTAACATTCTTGGGTTTTCTTATTTGATGGGGTTCTCCATGATTTTGAACCTGCAACTTCATTATATCAAGAACAAGTTCAAATCTTTACGTCTTAAACAGAACAAATAATAAAGTGAATAGAAAAGAATGAAAGATATAGGTGTCTATATATTCTTTTCAGCTCCAATATCCTTAGGTATCTGTTCTATATTTTTTTCTTTACTTCCATCAAGTTTTGGGTAATTAATTTTTATTTTATTTTTTTGAGGTTGGCGAGTATCAGGAGTCTTTGGTTTTCCTTTCAGAAAACGGTCACAAATACTTTTAAAATCGTTGACCAACATATTAAAAGGTAACATAAGTCTTGATTCAAACTTTTTATCTTCGAGTTAGAGGTCTTTGCCCCCTGAACCAACAACTCACCGTTGGTTTAGGGTAATTAATGAGGTATTAGAAAGAAAATGATAGTTAATTGTAATAAAGATATATAATATTAACTAGTAGTGCCAGTGTATTTTATTTTAGTTCAAGGACATTGCATTGTACTTCTTAACAATTAATGTTGTTTTCTTCTTGGAGATTTTGAAGGGCTTAAAAAATAAAGTCATCAAAAGTCAGATTATACACATTAATTAGTTAATATTGTCATGCTAAGAATATGGCACCAAGTACAGCTAACTTAATTTCCGTAGTAGTTATTAATGATTTCATTAATACAAGTCAACTTATGCTAAGTTAATTCAACCGGCGCCAACCAAATAGATAATGTATACAAATTCTCACTAGCACCAGTATTAAATTTGACCTTATTTAGTCAAAAAATCAATAATAGGGTAACTAACTACTCATCTTCACCCACTAAGAACTAGAATGTGGCTCTAAACTGACAAGAGTACTAAAAAATTATACAATAACAACCAATTTGAGGTTAGTGTAATGAGTAATGACTCACGAATTTAGTGTCCATATATATATATATATATATATATACTAACTCAACATTTTTTTTACATGAATATGTTTTCTTCACTTTATTTTGATTAATTAGATACATATGACAGTTCATGAAACGAAGTCTTGTTATTGCTATTAATTACCTAATTCAATTCTCCTCTTTTACCTTAAAATTGATTATGATTAAAAATATGTAAATATACTTAGCACTGGTGAAGTTATATACATAATTAATGACATCATTGAGATAGGAGGCTTGAGTCACTGATCAATAATGCAAATGGATATACATCCTAAGAGAGGGCAGGCAAAATGATGATTTACACAAGAAATTGCACATGGAATCACATGGCCAGTTGAGAAGGAAACACCAAACAATGGGTTGAAAAAGAAAGCCTATGGGCCTAAATGAATACACATTTCTTTCTAGGATCAATTTTTATTTCCCTACATTTTATCCAAAACACACTTTTCTTTCTAATTGGTGGCACTCCAAATGATCAAACCCATTTCAAAGCAAAGCAATGGAAAGAAACTGAAGAAACCAACTAGTACACGTGTGGACCCATTTTAGAAAAAAGAAAAAGTACATTGCACACGTGCCCACTTGAAGAACACCAAGGGGAGCCATAAGTTGCAAACCAGCCAATGGGCTTCACCCCATGTACCAGTGTTAATAGCCTTAGAAAATCGAGGCCAGCAAAGCAGCAATTCACCAAATTCACAGCAACTGTGCAGGGACCACAGCATGAAGCAATCATGTGAGGTGGGCCGTTGTTGCTTTACATTTCAACTATTTCCATTTGTACCCTCTCCATTCTTTCTCTTTAGTTGGTCAGTTTCGAAAATAATTTTTAAAGTTTTTACTCAAAAAATAACTTATTTTTAGAGGAGTAATACTAAAGGTACATTATGTGTCAACGTTATTTTTTGATACTAGCACTTATCCTTCGTTAAATGTTGGAGATGCTATATATAATAATACGTATTTTCGAAATATTAAAGAGAACTTAATGTTAGCATTTGATATACGTACATAAAATATTTTTCTTTTCAAAAATCAATAAAAAATCTTCGTCTTTTTTTTTATTTCATTTTTTAATTATATATATTCTTGTTGAAAGTGTCAGTAGAAAGTTCATTTGGATGAAGAGTAAACCTTAGAATTGTAGCTTGATAGCATTGTTTACGGACATTTACTTGCAATTATTTATCAAGTTTGCCTATTTGCATAATGGAACTAAATCTTAAAGAGAGTCATAGGATATTAACTTAACATACATCGTTAAGCTTTTATTTATCAGCTATAACTTTCGATTTTTGCAAATATATATATATATATATATATAAAAGCTTTTATTGAGAGCAAAAGGGTAGCCATTGGCAGAGCCGTAACTCAAATATTTGGCCCACGAGCATAACGCATTCGATCCATCAACCAACTCTTTCCTTCATGATCACAACGCTCGGAAGAAATCGGATTCATCACAAGGTAGCCATTGGTAGGACTTGAGCTTCCATTATCCTTCTCAATTCCCCTACAACCATTTACACCCATTCCCAACCTTTTCTTCTCAGTTTCAGCCCTTTCAACTCTCCTAAGATTTTGCTTCCTTGTTTTACAACAAAGTCTTCCTTTGCTACTGCTGTGTCTTCTACTTATGGGCACTGGCATGCTCTCCAGACCCATTAGCTTAGCCACCACACCAGGTTTGCACCAAACCACGCTGTCCCCGGAAACCGTCGGAGGCAATAAACTCAGATTCCTCTCGAAATCTTTGTCAAAACCATTTCTCGACAATCTCCCTCTAAGTCCACTACCAGAGCAGACTGATTTCCGACGACCTTCATAGACTCCGGCCATGGCTGTGGAGTTTCTAAACGAAGACCGGTACATAGCATCCCTACCATCTAGAGAAAACCGGGGGTACTGATTCAAAGCATTCCTCGCAGACTTTAAAACATCGGAGTTGTTGACGCAGGACATCCTGCGTCGAAGATCGGTATTGTCTTCGAGCTTCTTCTTCTTCTTCCTGGCTTCTGCTTCCTCCAACTCTAGCTGCATTATCATCTCTTCTAAAGTAGGCGTTTTACCCGATAAACTGGTGTCGTCGAAGAAGGAGGTTGTAGCATCAAGGGATGGTAAGGCAGTACTCGGTTTTTGGTTGAGAGTGGAAGTCGAACCATCTCCATTGCAGAAGTTGCTTAGGCCCTTCTTCTTCATCTTGGCTCCTAAAATGTTCTTGAGAAGTAAGAAAGACAAGTCTTTCATTGGATGCGTTAGTGAAGGGAATGAGGTAGGAGATATTAGAGGGGTTGGGCTTCTAAAGAAAGAGAAGAAAATGCAGAAGATGAAACGTGAATTGAGTGAATGGAGCGGTGTGAGAACATTATAGAAGTCACATGAGGAAAGAGAGGAAGGTTCACAGGTTTTCTCACTTGAAGAAAGAAGGGTTTTTCTTCTGCAGAGTTCAATAAGTTCAAAAACCATGAGAAGATCACATGCCACCAGACCCAAGTGTCCAAAATTGCAACCATCAAATATTTATTATAAGAAATTTCATGAACCGGATGAGTTATTACCATTTCTGCTAGAACAGCCAAACCAAAAATTCTCTATTGTCATAAGAAATTTCACATTTAATATTTTCACCTTCCCAAAAGATAGAATAGTAACTAGCAGCATATAAGTAATGACATAAAGATGAAAAAATATACAAGAAATGTAGAACATCAAAGTGTCGAAGCGTTGAAGCTGTGTGCTAGAAATTCAGCATGCCCATCAATCAGACTAAAACGAAAACTGATCAGATCTCAGACAAAATATACAATCAGCTCGCTAAAGCTTCCTTCCAAAAAAAAGGACTGACAACCCGAACTTAAAAAAATCCAATATTGTCAAAAGAGAAATTTGAGAGATGTACACATACATATAATTGGATATCCACTCCAAAGATCATCGTCTAACATGGGCAGCTACTTTTTTAAAGATTGAACAGATTTCAAGCGTGCAACTGGGGCATGGCTTGAAGAAGACGACCCAAAGCTGTGAAATAATTTCCTGCGAAAGAAATCCCTACCAGTCTTTCCACGGAATGTGAAATGTTTCTTAAGATGATTTTTTATAAAGCTGTTACCTCCGCTCCCACCAGTTACGGGCGGTGATCGTATTCTCCTGAAAGTGCCCTCAAAATTATCAGAAGAATGATTACCACTACTATTAATTCCTAAGGCATCTGAAATCACAACCCCTTGATTCCTCCGCACTGATCTTAAGGCCATTTCCAATGATTCGGAAGCTGATGATTCTTCCACTGCACCAGTGGCTTTCAAGCAAAGTGGGCAAGGAGGATCACAAATCTCAGACTTTGGAGTTACTTGTTCCAAACATTCGGCATGGAAGATGTGACAACATGATAATACCCCTGCAATTGGCATGTCGCTGCCTCTGACAATTCTGTAAGAACTCCAAGGAGACTTCTGCCACATAAGTTTCCCACATAACCCACATTTCTGATCATCTGGTAAGCAGTTAAATGATCTCGGGTTCTCAAAAGCTATGTGCTCTGCCACATCAAAGCTTTCTCCATCACAACTGCTGGCATTACTCCATCTGAACCCTTCTCTTCTAGAGGTCAAGCTAGGGTCTGGTGAATCTTCCATCCTCTGGAGTTCCATAAGGGTCTTATGGAACTTAAGATCGAGACTCAAACTATCTTCGGGTGAGTGAAATGGTAAGATCCTACTTTCACCAGAGGTCAACCTGCTAATGCTGCTTTTATCAGCCAAACTGAAGGCTTCACCATCTGTCATAGGGTTACGAAACACCAATGGATACACGGGTTTGGACCTAAAAGAGTGTCGGCTGGGGAAGTGGTGAGGAGGGAAGGAAATAGGTCCTTTGCCAGTTGATTCTCGTTGGCTAGACTCGGAAAGAGATGATGGAGAACTAAAACTGTTGCATACTGCTGATGTTCCAGTGTTAAATTGTCTCTGGGATAATAACAAGCAAGAAATCAAAAGGGTGCTCAAAAACACTTGAAAAAGGATAATCACAACAAAGTTAATTAAGCTACCTCGGTTGAGTGTGCAAATAGAGAAGACCCTGGCCTTGATCCTGATCAAGATGTTAGAGAAAGAAAAAGAACATCAAATTGTGGTCCATTGGAAAGCAAAGGAAATGAAGTTTGACAATTAGTTATCAACTTCTGCACTTCATCACCACATCATTCCATTTCCATGAAGTGGCAAGCTTAAACTAAAGTCACTAAACTGTTGAAAAAATAGAAAATGAAATGCAACCAACTTAAGTGAAAACAATGCAGACACACTATTTCAATTCTTTTGTAAGGCACATTATATAGAGGCTCATTTCTCTAGCTGTTTGTTTAATAGCATTTCTACAACAATAAGACAGGACCCTTAAAATCAAAGAAGATTAACCCTAATTGAAACTCATTAGCCAGTTGTAACAAAAACTAAATAAACAATAGGAGGTTTTAATTACACAGCAAGACAACCTTTCTATAACAGCCCATCCGGCAGATTTTATCAGGGGCTGAACTGGAGGAATGAAATGAATAGAACATTAGAAGTCATTCTTTTCACTGAGGTGACAATACTTGATTCAATGCAAATCCACAAAGTCTTTTCCCATTACCAAATGGTTCAGCTATGAGGCAAATAAAATCTTGATACCTAAGGCAGATTAAATTGATCCATGAATCATGATCATGTTTTATTGCCACTCCTCCTTGACCAAACAAGGGGTCAGCATGAAATTTTGTGAGATCTCAGAAATCATAACAATTCACTCACAACAATGACAATGAGAAGCATGAAACTGTGAATAGAATAGAGAACACCAGATAATAGCAAGTGATTTAAACTTAAGCAAGCACAATAAAGTATTAATGACTTTGCTTCAAACCATTTCAATTCAAAGAAGAAGCCCGTATTTGTATTACCTCCTGCAGGAGTAGAAAACTCGGCAGAATTGAGATTCTGTACTGGTGGTGTCCATCGAGGAAGAATACAACTGTGAGATGGGCTTGCAAAATAAGAGATCACACCATCAGAAACAGAATGTTGATGATTGGGGCATGGGTCACTGCTCACCCTGTTTCTGCTTCCTTTGCTATTTGAAGAGAATGATGAACCATGTATTGCAGCCCCTTGGAACCCATGAAGTAAACCATCGGACTGAAATCTACAGTCCCTTCTCCTTGATGGAGGAGAAAAGCTTGAATTTGTCCGCCAATGGGGTTCACAATTAGGAACCATGGAACAATTTCTGCTCCTTGTATTTGAGTTTGCTCCATGTGGCCCAGCGGCCACACAACAAAGTGCACCCGTCTTAGCTATTTTCTAATGTAGCAATTAAGAGATGTTGTGTTGTCTCAGTAAAAAGCCGTCATCAAACCCTAAGAGGCCCACATATCAAGCAAAACACCATATATGTCCCAACTGATAGAAGAAAAAAGGAACTTTAGAAGAGTTAAAGAAGGATGGAAACTTCCATCCTTAAGAAAGAGCAATGAGCTAAGAGCCCCCAACCTTGGAGAGGAGATAAAAGAAGCAAATTCATCAATCTCCTATCTCAACCAAAGATCAATAGAGCACTTCTTTCACCAAACACACTTCTGAGGTTATACAAGTCATATTCCCAAAAGCTAGTTACATCTAACTCCAGCGTGCACAAATCGGAGTACTTGATGGAGAAGCTGCAATTGCAGCTATTGTTCTGTGTGGCACTTGAAGGGAAAGCTACCTCCTTTCTTCTGCTCAAAAAGAAAGTCTTAATTGGCGATAAGATGCACCTGGAGAGAATGAACAAAAAAATGATTCAAAACAAAAAGAAAAAAAAATTGAAAAAAAAAAAAAAAAAAAGAAGAGAAAAGAAAAAAGATGCATATGTATGTGAAACAAAGATGAGTGACTAGAAACTATAAGTCACAAATTAAACAGGATATTTCTCAAGCCCTCAAGCACCAAAAAATGCAGATATCAGAATTCTTGGCTCCAAAGACAGTTATTGTTATTTGTTTTTGTTCAGATATTGCCAAAGCCCTTTTCTATTCAAAAATCCAGCATCAAAGCTATGAAAACACAAATCAACTTGATCACGCCCATGACCAAGCCAGCCTAGCAAGCTAGTTTAGGCACCTGGGATCACCCTTATAGAATCATAATATTCATGTTTCATGAATAACAGTGCAAAATTGGCAAGGAAAGGCTTTGGGTTAAACAAAGATAACGAATAATGGTAAATCCCATCTTCAGTAATCTTCATGTAAGCATTTATCACTCCCATAAACTTCATTGAGGAAAATATATGTTAAATTGTTCGTTGAAGATATATGTGGCCAGTCCAGAAAGATCAATCTCCACACTTTCAAAAAATGATCACTCAGCAAAAGCAGCTATACCCAAAATTTCCTCCCTTATAATAAGCTCTAATCTGAAAATTAGTTCACACCATCTACTACCCAAAGACCCCATTATCATCCACATCTACTCCTCATCAGAAACCCTTCCAAAATGAGATATAAAGGAAGGATTTTTAGTTTTTAGTTTTTGAAACAAAAATAAATACATGAGTTACAGAATCAAATGCTATCCTAATTCACCTCCTTTTCAAAGTTAGCTCTATATTCCAACACCATCACCATATATACTTCAAATCCACACCATAAGATACACTAAATTCTTCCTCCGTGAAATTTCAACATAAGTTACAAAATCCAAAAGCTTTTTTACCAAGCCTTTCCTTTTATTATTATTATTTCCTTAACAATATCAAAATATTCAAACAAAAAAAATCAATTTTTCATTGTAAATCAGCCCAAATAAGCTTAGAAATGCAACAACAAAAAAGAACAATGGAAGAAATACATAAAGCTTTGAAAAATTAAGAGCCGGAACGTACCTTCAAAGCTCACAGATGTTGATTTCTAGGGTTTGTTCGATTATGGAAAATTCGAGGGAAAAAATAAATAATAAAAGCCCTAAAATTAAATTCCTGTGGAGGGGACGGTGGAACCGTCGGCGATTTTGTTTTATTCTCTTTTAATCGTTTCTTTTTATTAAAAATATATATATATATATATATCTGGGAAGAGAATAAAAGAGAGGGGGACACGTAAAAAGCGTGCCCGCTCCTCTCCTGTTTTTTTGTTTTTTTATCTCTCGCCGATCTTCTTCCTCGTGGAAATTAAGCAAAGCTGGAATACAGAAGTCCCGCTTCTGTGGGCCTGATTGCGATGTAGTGTGATGCTCTAGTTCTATGACAACTGTCTGAGCCTTTTATTTTTATTTTTTTCTAAAGGTATTGTATATTATTATTATTATTATTATTATTATTTTTTTTTTTTTTAAGCAGTGTCTTGAAGTTTACCATTCGCAAAGACGAGGGATTAAATTTGTCTTGATGTTTCTCGAGTCCACCACTTGTGGTGTAAAAGTGAAATAAAATCATGTTTGAATCAAGAATTCATGAAAAAAAAAAACTGTCTTTGTGCCACCATGTCTAACTAAGAGGTGATTTTATTCTTAATTTTATTGGTTTGTATTTGGAGTTGACTTTTTTTTTTTTAGTTTTCTATGCGATATCCACTCTTTTTAAGTAAGACTAATTTACATTAAAGTACTGAAGGGGCATTAGGCGGCTCTCTTCAAATGGGTGCAATTAAAGTGAACACGAATTTTGATCCTGAAACTTTTATCTCTCAACTATTTTTTGTACAAACCCCTGATCATCTGTATTGCACCACGTTAGCTCAGTTAGGCTTTATTTTTATAATAATGTTCCAATTTTTATCTTATATATGGTTAGAAAAGAAAAAGGTTAGAATGACATAATTTAAAACTTAAATACATGACTTGAGACACATGTAATGGTCCAATAATTTCCAAAAATGTATTTCAGTTTGATGTTACAATAGTATTTTTCCATATAATAGTTACAACTCTAGCTTTTAAGTTTATTCATATAATTGGTACAAAGAAAAAAAAAAGTTCATTCATATAAAAAAACAATTATATTATATGATATCAGATCTCTCTCTCTCTCCCTCTAGCTGTGCAACAATCAATCATCAGATTGTTGCAGTTGAATTTCAAGACCTGGCATGGGAAAGCTATGAAGACAATTTCAAAAAGAAGTGTTGGAAAAGGAAAAGAAAAAAGAGGTATAAAAAGTAGCTTGACTTTGACTAGAGTCTTGCTTTAGGGAAAAAATAAAAGAAAAGAATAATCTGTGAGAAAACTGACTTGGTGACTTTTAATCACTAAAATCAATACAAATAATCTTAGTATAACTTGCCCACGTATTTACTCCATCTATTTATATAGTGTGCATTAAGTTCACTATATCCAACTAATTAATGTCAATTTCTTGTTTGAATTGTTAGCATCAAAATATTTTAACCTTTTTTAGTCATCTTTGTTTTTACATTTTTTTTTTGTTTATCGGTTTTCCGGCCCTTCAAAGGTTCTGGCCCCTAAAGGTGTCCTCCCCCCCCCCCACACACACCCCCCTTCCTTCAATTATGTTGACAAGACTAAAGGAAAAGAATAAAAAGAACATGGAGACAAGCTGAGGGCTAGACAACAATATAACAGCCAATGTTGTCTTGCCTGTCTGTAGGTTAAGACCTCAATATTCATACCAAATGATAAAAAACATAACCATTAATATGAGATGGTGAGATGAACTTAAGTTAAAAAATAGTTTGGGATGATTTCTAGCCCTTTGTTTTGGCTGTTTATACCCATGTTCTTGCTATATACAAATTCTTTATTCACCTCAATTGTTATCAGATTAGATACAATTGATGCAATGAGATATTTTTGCTGAAAAGTTCTAAGAGTATCTATCCCCTAGAAATCTATCTGTAGAAGAATATACCTTCTTCTTTTATTATTTCCCTTCAACTTTGACAGTAAAATATGCTTTTGGAGTGATTTAGCTCAATCTTGATCACCAGGGACAAATTAAAAATGCTGGTGAGTTACAAGTGGAACCCTTAATAGCTCAATATTGCCTAAGTAAGCAAACTTTAGGCCTCTTTTGTATTTTTTTTTTCCCAAAACAAGAGAAAAATTGTTTTTTTACTGTAGTTTGATCTAAAATTAGATGTTACAAGGGAGCCTGAGGTATGAAAAAATGAATACATTTGTGTAGTTTAGTTCTCTAGCTTTTTTCATCTTCTATTAGAAAGAGAACCACTAAGCTATAAAAGAAGAGACAAGGATTATGACCTCGTTTGAGAGAGCTTTTCTGAAAAGTGCGGCTGCTATGAAAAATACTTTTAAAAAAAAGTTGGCCCTTCCAACTCTTTCTAAAAGTAAAAAACTTTTTTTTTCAATGCAATTTTGTTAAAGCAGGTGTCGCCAAACACATTCAAAAATATTTTTATAGACTTTGAAAAAGCTCTTTCAAATGAGGCCTATATGTCTCAAGGACATCCAAATGCCAAAGCTTCTTACACAACTAAAGCTATGGTACTAAGTTAAAACCCATTTGGATCCAAAAAAAAAAAAAAAAACTATGCTGTTAGGTGAATAATTTAATCACACAATCACTAACAGCGTGGACTTGTAGTTTGAGTTCTTTGTTCCAGAAAATTGCCACTTTTTGCGCTTTCTGCAGCCCTGCTGACAACATGAAACCTTTCATCAGCGTCTCCTGGAGACTAGAGTTTCCAAATGAGCCACTTGAGGCCATTAATGCTTGCTTAAATGAAGCTTCTGAGCAGAAACACAAGAAATAAGAAAAATCATATGTATATGATAAAATTTTCCAGAGCTGCTAGTTCTAGATTTCTGAAAAAAATTAAAAAAGTAGACAACTAAACAAAATTTTCGGCTACCAAAATGGGTCTTTAACATGATCACTAATCTTCCTTCTTCCTTCCTCTCAATCCATTTTTCATTATAAAACCGACCCAAAACCTCACCTAATTTCCATCTAACATTTCTGCAGTACAATAGGGCAGCCTTGGTTCTCTTTAATCTCCTTGTATTTTCTTCACTCTTTAGTACTCCCACTATTGCAGCAAAGTATCTAGATGGTAATAACTAATAAGCAGGCTCATTTTTCTCATTTTTTTGGTGTTTTGATCCTTTTTAGCAAGTAGGGTATCTGTGATTTCTCACATTAAGGACTAGTTTTTGTGTTTCAACCTGATTTCATGAACTGGGACTTGTGTTTTTTACCAAATGTAGAGGATTTTTAGTGTTTATTACCAGATTTTTGTTTATTAACTTCATTTCTTATACTTCCTTCACCAGAGCTCCTCCCAAATGGCAACTTTGAGCAAGGACCTGATCCATCAAATCTAAAGAAAACAGTAATCATAGGGAAGCCCTCACTTCCCAATTGGGAAATCAGTGGTTTGGTTGAGGACATCTCAGGTGGGCCTCAGCTAGGTGGCTTCTACTACACTGTGCCACACGGCGTCCACGCTGTACGCCTTGGGAACCAGGATTCCATCTCTCAGACCATAAAAGTTAAGCTTGGATCTATATACTCTCCTGAGAATAATCCTGATGTAAGTACCACTATTACACCCTTACATATCAATGACATAGATGATTCTGTGGGATATGTTTTACCTCCTAGGTATAATCGCGGCAAGCCACCTAATAGATATTCTCCAGATATTGAAGAAAGAAGGTCGTGGTATCCGATTGCTAACTATGTATCCACCGAGAAACTATTTGAACCTATTAAGAATTTTGCACAGGAACTCTCCACATGTCAGATTCCTACTAATGTTCATGAGGCATTGGCAAATCCAAGATGAACCCGAGCTACAGAGGACGAAATGAAGGCACTACTAAAAAATGATACATGGACTCTTGTTCCATTACCTGAAGGAAAACAGACAGTGAGATGCAAATGAGTGTTCTCCATTAAACACAAAACAAGTTGGATCTATTGAGCGGTACAAAGCGAGACTAGTAGCGAAGGGATATACGCAGACATATGGGGTTGATTACCAGGAGACTTTCTCATCTGTAACCAAGTTGAATACCGTTAGAGTGTTATTGTCCCTTACAGCAAATCTTGATTGGCCTTTGCATCAATTTGATGTGAAAAATATTTTTCTCAACGGTGACCTCCAAGAAGAGGTGTATATGGATGTCCCTCCAGGTTATATAGTTTATTCAGATAATGGAGCGGTGTGTAAATTGCAGCGAGCATTGTACGGATTGAAACAATCACTGCGAGCATGGTTTGGAAGGCTTAGCTTGGCAATGAAGAAATATGACTTCCAACAAAGTAACTCTGATCACACTTTGTTCTTGAAACATCAGTTGGGTAAGGTAACGGCTCTGATAGTCTATGTAGATGACATGATTATTACAGGAGATGATGAAAAAGAAATCTCTTTACTTCAAAAGCAATTAGCAACTGAATTTGAGATGAAGAATTTGGGAGGACTCAAGTATTTCTTGGGAATTGAAGTTGCTAAGTCTAAGCAAGGTATATTTCTTTCTCAACGGAAATACATATTAGCCTTGCTAACCGAAGTAGGGATGTTGGAGTGTAGACCTGCAGACACCCCCATTGTTCAGAATCACAAACTTAGAGAATACCCAGACCAAGTACCAACAAATAAAGGTAGATACCAAAGATTAGTTGGTAAACTCATTTATCTCTCTCATACTCGTCCAGATATTGTATACGCTGTAAGTGTTGTAAGTTAGTTTATGCATAATCCAAGTAAAAGCCACATGGAAGCAGTGATTCGAATACTTCGATACTTGAAGTTATCTCCAGGCAAGGGCTTATGTTCTCAAAACATAACAGTCAGTTGATGGTTTATGGATATACGAATGCAAATTGGGCAGGTAATATCACTGCTAGAAAGTCCACCTCGGGATATTTTACATTTGTTGAAGGAAATCTTGTAACCTGGAGAAGCAAGAAGCAAAAAGTGGTAGCTTTGTCAAGTGCTGAAGTTGAGTTTAGGGAAATGGCTAAAGGTCTTGGGGAACTCCTCTGGCTAAGAAAGCTACTTACTGAAATTGGGTTTGCTCTTAACTCTGAGATGGATCTTTTGTGTGACTATAAAGCTGCAATTGCAATTTCTCATAATCCCATTCAACATGATCGTACTAAACATGTAGAGATAGATCGATACTTCATCAAGAAAAATCTTGAAGCAAAAACAATTAGGTTTCCATTTGTGAAATCTAAAGATCAATTGGCGGATATCCTTACAAAAATTGTATCGAGCAAGGACCTCTACAACTCACTTGACAAGTTGGGCATGCGAGACCTCTATGCATCAACTTGAGGGGGAGTGTTGGCGTGAGCCATAATTGTAGACAATAACATTTTGGCGTGAGCCGTAATTGTAGACAATAGTAAAGATTTGTTTAGATTTTATTCTTTTAAATTGTATATATCCTATGGAAATAGATAGGAAAAATATAATGAAAAGAGAAATGTTTTAACAGTATTTATGCTTATTTATCATTCATGGACTTGTGTGTTATACATGAATATCTTCAAGGTCTCGAAGTACGTGCTCAACTTTGGAATGGACTTCTGTTTTCACCTCTTGAACGACCTGCAAAACAGAGGTGTCACCGAATATGCTTTCTATACCAGACTCCTGTATACTTGTTGCCTCAGAGTCTAACTGAGGCATCAGAATATCTACAGTGACACCCTCGGTATCATTTCTGTTTTTCAAGTTGCTTGTGAGGTAGAAGCAGAGATTTGATGCCAAAAAATTCGGCTAAAACATTCTGCTACTAATATAAGGAAGAATGTGATCTTGTTGTAGTTTCATATAAATTGCATTCTTAAGCATCACTACAAAAATCTTCATCTATTTTCTTGGCAGGTAACTTGGTTAAAAATGGTGGATTTGAATGTGGGCCTCACTTGTTCGCTAATTTCTCTACTGGAGTCCTTCCTCCTAAGCAACAGGACCTCATATCCCCACTCCCTGGTTGGATTGTAGAAAGCTGTAAGATACATAGACTTGAAGAATTTCAGAGTCCCACACGGACGCGCTGTGATTGAGCTTGTTGCAGGAAGAGAGAGTGCAATTGCTCAAATCCTAAGAACAGTTCCCGGCAAGGTCTATCTCCTTAGCTTCATAGTCGCAGATGCTAAGAACGGGTGCCATGGATTGATGATGGTCGAGGCTTTTGCTGCCAAGGAGACTTAGAAAGTTCGATACTACTTGCAAGGGAAGGGTTGGTTCAAGAGAGCTAGTCTCAAGTTCAAAGCAATTCGATACAGAACAAGAATAACATTTTACAGTGGTTTTTATCACACAAACCTATATGATTTTGGCCATCTTTGTGGCCCTGTTTTGGATCAAGTTAGAGTCTTCTCAGTCTCATAGTTGCTGATCATACATAAAGTAAGAGAGTAGGTTCAAATAAGGGACTTAGCAGCATTTTGATCATATGGTGTGAAATTTGAACATTGGTGTCATCATATTGCATTTTTTTACTATGATTTTGGTTTGTGGGAAAAGGGGGAGGAAGTGTTTGTTTGTTCATTTGTGATTGTAAAGATCATAAAATGTTCATTTATGAAGATATAATACCAGGAATTAGAAAAGATCACAAGGGAGTGTTAAACTTGTAGTCTGCAATTGTTCTTATGAAAATCTTTCAGATTCAACGAATAGATATCGGAATGGTTTGGAAATGCAGCTAGGTTTACTGATAAATATATCAGAAATTAATTACTTAAGATCTTCAAGATTCATACAGGTTCTCCACAATATGTTAAAAAGAAAAGAAAAGAAAAGAAAAGCATGGAACAAATGACAACAGTATGAGGTTCTATATAAAAACTTGGCTGCAGAGAACCTTAGATGATTGAATACTTGTGAGAATAGTGTACCTTCTTGTTGATGTAGACACATGAATCCAGCAAATAAAAGGGTCCTCAAGTACCAAAAAGCATTCCTTTACACAAGGCAATTTTAAAAGCTCAGAAAATGGAGCTAAAAGGCAAAACTCAATGGTGAGATATCACTATCTTTATACATTAATTTAAGCATCTGACCATGATTATGTGTTCTCATGTTAGTAATATTATCACTCATTGTAAGTACAACATTTAAAGTACTTTGTTGTATGTATCTATAACATTTTTATCATTTTTCTCTAATTTTATTTTCAACTGGGATTTCTCCTATCATATCTAATATTTTAATTTGTAATATATTAAACAAGATAACAAATTACTATTATTGTGTTCTCATTATTAATTAGTATTATTCAAGACGTTTGAGAAAGATATTATTATAATTATTTTACATTTAAACGTTGATTTACCTCTTGATAAAGCAAAATGAAGTAAGTAGACTCATTGAGCAAACTGATACAATTGAAAAAGAACATGAGTTCAAGTCTCATCTTTGGGTGGGAAAAATATAGCCTCTTGTTCGAGGAACAATTCTTTACACTGTAAGCTATGTATAGGGACAAATGCCTTAGTCCTGATACTTCTAAGTTACAAAAAATTAATAATAATAATAAAAAATAAAAAAATAAATTACATAGAAAATAATAAACAATTGCTATGAGGTTCTTGTAATAGTCTTACTATTAATGATTTATATTAACAACAAAACATCCTTTTATTAAAAGTATAGTGTTATATATTATATATTTTAAATAATTATAACTTATAAATGTAAACTTAATTGAGTCTTTTTTTTTGAAACCCATACATCATCATAAAAAGGAAACGCCTCCTCCAATATAACATTCGCGATGATAGGAGGAACTTCTTCAAGCCACACAAGCATATGAGAAAATAAAATAACAAAGTTACAAAGTCTATGTGTAATCTTTTTTTTTTTTTTTTCTTGGAGTGTAGTAGTAGCCATCAACTCAACTTAATTGAGTTGTGTTGAACAAAACTTTATTTACATTCTTATGATTTTGTTACACTAGGCATTCAAAATTTTATTCATACACCAAATTTTTTTTGTTATTTTTAAAATTTTTTGACTGCAACTAGCGAAGAAGCAGCCTAGAAAGTTGCGGCACGTGTAATATTTGATTTTTCACAGAGAGGTAGAAAAAAGTTAACAGCGCGCCGCAAGCGAGAGCGGTGAAGACGCTATTTGTTCGGGAAGAAGGTGTTAAAAAGACCATGACGACGCGACTCAGTCAAACGCCATGGATTCAAATCCAAACCCTAATTTTCACGATCACCACCATCACCAGCACCAGAACAAGACGACGACGACGAAGAAAACCACCACGACAACTATGGGCGCTCAAAAACCCTTCTCTTAGCACATCGATTTCAAACGCACCCTAATTTTCTAGGGTTTTTGTTTTCACATATTCGTCAAGAAGCGAGATTGTTAGTTAATTTTTTGTTTTCTTTTTTGTTTTCTGCTAGTTTGGTTCTATTTGGGGGGAGATTGGAGTTGGGGTTAGGGTTTTGGATTTGGTTGGGGTTTTAAATGGAGGGGAATTCGGTTGGGAACGACGTGGAGCTGCTGTGTAAAACCTTACAAGTGGAGCACAAGCTGTTTTATTTTGATCTCAAGGAGAATCCACGAGGACAGTACTTGAAGATCTCGGAGAAGACGTCGTCGACGAGATCGACCATAATTGTGCCGGTGAGCGGCATTGTTTGGTTCTTAGATCTCTTCAATTACTACGTTAATTCTGACGAGCAGGATCTTTTTAGTAAGGAATTGCAGCTTGACTCCAAGGTAAACCAGTAATCTCTGATATTTAATATCTTTCATTTCGTTTCAATTTCAATTTTTTGTTTTTAGATAATCTGACAGGGTTTGATGGCTATTGATGTTTGATAATTTAGGTGTTTTACTTCGATGTTGGGGAGAATAAGAGAGGTCGCTTTTTGAAGGTAATTTGTTTACTTTGATTGGTCGAAGGATGTTTGGTTTTGATTCTGAAGATCAATTGAAGTTGGAAGTTGCCCTAAACTATTTTTTTTTTTTTGAGAAATTATCCGTGCAATTCCGTAATTCTTTTTTTTTTTTTTTCATATCTGGAATTATTCTCGTCCTTCTTAATTGTTCTCTTTGTAATTATATTTTTCTATTCCTTCCTTATTGTGTTGACCTGGTAACTGTTACATCAATCTGACACATAGTTTCTGCATTCTGCCTAAAAAGTTAAAGTGGTTCTAAGTAGTTGTAAGGGGATTGGAGGTTACCGACTTAAGGATGAGTCCTTAAAGGCTAGAGGAATAAAGTTTTAAGTGAATCTTGAGCCTCAACCCTTTAGAAAGAAGCACGTATAGATAATATGCATGTTTTTATTATAGTTATTATTGCAATCATTAATATCACTACTATTATTGCTATTATTATTTATGACCAGTTGTGGGCATGTGCATTTCACGTTTTTGTAATTAGGAATTGTTTTTATTTTTCTTTATAACGCTTTAGTTTTATGGTAAATTTGTTCAAACTGTTAAATTATTTAAATAAAATATAATGAAATAGCAGTGAGTAACTTATAGCAGTGGTAGTTAAAATTTTTTTTGCTAAAACATATAAATCTCTTTTGATGGGAGTTGAAGGGTGATGTCTTTGTAATTTGAAAATGTGGAGGTGGGTAGAGTAGGATAGTAACAACAGAATTGGAAAGATCAAAATATAAAAATCACAATTAAGTCAAAGAAGAAGGATAGAGAGCAAGGATTGGAGATAGATGGTTAAATTACTATATTGCCCTTTCTAACATTAAAACTAACTTTTTAAATAGAATATAATGATAATAAAATTGGGAAAAGTGAGCATTTGGTGAGTGCTCCAAGTATTTATATTATATACACTATACAGTATATACTATGTGTAGTATATACACCCTAATTATCTTTGTGCTAAAGCAATCCTGATTAGTATTGGTTTAAAGTGTCCTCTTTTATTATCCATGTTGGTAATCTATTTGTATGGAGTGAATAATTTAACCTGAATTTTTTAAGTTAATACATTTTCACAGATTGTTTTAGAAGTGTTTTTATATCCACTATATTACAAACTTGAGTTTACATGTAAAGTTTTCAAGGATTATGAACTGCTTAAGATACTGATATCAAAATTATTGGACTCTCAAAGGATGGTAAAATTGAGCTTATATGTTATTATAGTAATTTGTCAAAGATCAATGATCTCTCTTTGTTGGCCATGTAAATGTTGATTTCAGTTTTGATGCAATGGTTGTTGCTTATATTTGGGTTTGATGTTCTCTTTTTCTATGATTTCGAAAGAGCTGAGTTTTGTGTTGATGATTTCTATTGTAGGAAAATGATCTATGCCAAATATTGGGACTTGTTTGGCATCAAATTTAGAAATTGTTTTAAAAAATAAGATCTTATAAAATTGCTTTTAGAGTTTACTTTTAGAAAACAAAGAAAACAACTTTTTGTTGTACTCTAGTTTCCTTCACAAATTTGAAGTTAAATATTAAAACAATTTTAAAATTTTTGGAAAATAGTCCAACCAAAAGCATTTAAGAGGAATTTTGAATTTGAAAACGAAAAATTGTTTTTAGATTGCATAGCAAACGTGCCCTTAACTCTCAATTCATGTTCCTATGAGTGATATGTTTTTGTCATAATGTAAGTAGAGATCAAGCCAATCCCATGTAGTTGGGAAAAGGCGTAGTTGAGTTGAGTTGAGTAGAGTCCGCGGTTGATGGCATGCAAGTTCTTCAGGGTTTACATTGTTGGCAATGGGTATATGCATTTAATCGAGATATCTATGAAATCTCATGCGTCCATTTTATCCTCTATACTGACAAGTTGCTTTGAGCCTTGGATTTTGTCATGTGATCTTTGCATTTTTAATTCTGTCGTGTAATGTTTTTTTATTAGATTCTTGGTTCCTTAGTTGTATGAATAGCAAGCTAATTATGCAACTCTAAAGCCAAGTAGTTAAAGGCGCAAGACACACTCAAGGAACAAGACTTCGTAATTCCTAAGGCCAAGATTGGTGCATATTTAAGTGAAGAAGGCACAAAAACACACAGAATTTTTAGACATTCATTAAAAAGTTAAATATGTATTTTTATTATGATTCTTCCATTTTGAACTAAAATACCACAATATGATGAAATTTAGCAAGAGGTAGTAATTATTATTGTTACATTTACAGTGGACATATACCAAAATTGATATTATAACTCTTAAGTAGATAGCCATTCAACTCCAAATTAAAATGTAGTATATAATCATAACATTATAGTCCTTAAAATGAGTATTAGCAAAGTTAAAATATAAATTATAATTATAATCATTTAAGAGTTCAAAAGCTGCATTTTAGGACACATTCGTAGGAAGGAGTTCCTTTTTAAAGAGCAAGTTCCACGGGGCAAATTCCTTCTTGAATGCTCAGGTCAAAATTACCTAGTTAGACCACAAATACTATGTTCTAGATGGATGGATGGATGGATAGATAGACAGATATATGAAGATTTAGTAACTCTCATATACAACTTAACTCATCTAGGCCTTTTCCAACTCCATGGAGTCTGCTGCATGAATCACTTCTTTCACTCTGCTCTATCTAATGTCACTCGTATAGTTGTGTGAAAAGGATAACACCAAGATACTTATTTTAGTGCTTGTCCTTGTTTAATTATTAAAACAACAATCTTTTCAGGCAGTAAACATGGTGTTACTACACAATTCTTCATTATGCCACCTAATCAACATTATACTATTCAGGGTTGCAATCATAAAGTAGACTTCATGGTATTTTGGTGCCGTTTGACAGACCTGTAGATGCTTGCTATCCTTTTTATGGATTTTTTTATGTGGATATTTAAAAAAACTTCATTATTCACCGGGTTTGTCCCTTTGATAACTTTGGAACAATTTGTTGTCAAGCTCTCTATTAAGTTGAAATGGTACTTCGGTTCCTCTGCTTGGGGCTGTCTCTTTCCAGTTTTATATGGAGTCTTAGATAATTCCCTCTTCGTACCTAGTTTTGTTGGGTTGGTATCTTTCTGGCATATGTTACTTCAATCCCATTCAGATGAATTGTGCAGCTTGATTTGACCACTAGAAATGCTTGTTTTTTAAATATACGTAAACTACTGAGAATAAAATGAATCCATGACATTAAAGTTGCATGTTTAATTCCTGTTAAGTTAATGCCCCCCTCCCCCTCAATCCTTTGTTATTTATACCACTGTAATAAGGTCATTGTCTTTGACTAGTCATGAAACTAAACTATTAGAATCTTTTCATTTATTAGGAGTGTGTGCTACTTCATTCCTGCACCTATCTATCTGTACTGCTGTAGGTCCTGGATTATGTTTATTTGGGACCTTGGGTAAGCATTGCCACTCAAGGTATTCTTCCATCATAAATGGGTTTGATCACTCCAAAGGTCTAAATTTTATTGTTAAATGGTGAAAATAAAGCCAGAATAAAATCTACATCAGTTGAAAGAAAAGGATAGTGCAATAGTAAATCCCTATTCTAAACCACACATTGGAACCCTATTCTAGAATTGTATGATAATGCAGGAACTAGTGACAGTTAGCCGTGAAGTTCTTTCTGCGGAAAGAAGAATCATAAGTGTGGGTTATCTTACTTGAAGTCCTGCCTGATGGGCTTCCATGTTTTCACCTCTCAAAGAGCTCCTTAAGCTTCTAAATCGTGGGGTGGCTTCCTCCTTCAAAGCTGTTGGATGGTTTAACCAGCTTTCTAGAAGTTGTTGATTGTCAAAGAATTTACATGCAACCTTTTTGATATAAGTTGTTCTATTTCTATCCCATATGATGCAACAAAAAATTGCATTTTTTTTTGCCCCTGGAGCATCGAGCTGAAACAGACTATGAATTACTCTATTGTTCAATACTTGTGGGAAAAATGTTGCTTTGGGTCTAAGGGTTGTATTTCCCTTCACTTCTTGAAGATCCTCTACCTATGGTTGAGCTGGTCGATTGAAAGAAAGGCCTAGTAAACAAGCAACAACTGGATGCCTGCACTAGCTAGAAAGCTCCTTTTGGTACGCCCTTCATCCAATAGTCCTATTGTCAGGATTTCATAAGTTCCTTTTGGGCTATGATCTCTTGAATCTATACCCTCATTGAGAGAAGACTTTTCAAGGGGTGATTTCTGGTAAGCCTTTGTTTAAGCCTTTTTTGTAGGGCTTTCCTCCCTTCTTCATCCCCAAAGTAAGCGCACTTTACCGAGCTTGAAGCAGGAATAGGAAGAAATGAAGCCCATATAAGGGATCTGGCTAGAAGGCTAGGCCTAAGATAGAGCAAAAGCTCAAGCTCTTATTATTACTCCTTTCATCCTTTCTATGCGTTGCAGTGTTTGCATGGAGAATTCATTTAGTACTTTGTCTCCTGTGCCAACAAGTCTCTCTATGCTTAGCATGTTGTGTATTAAGAATTCCAATGACTATACTTGCTTTCATTTATAATCAAAGATGATCGATGAAATAGGATTATATCAACCAAATATATGGGTTTTGAAATATGATGGGTGTTTCTGTTTTTGATTTAAGCAATATTTGGGCTTTGGAAAAGGTGGATAAACAGTACTTGGGATTATTATGACATTCCTATGAAAGTCGTGAAATAGGACACTGTTACTTCAACATCTGTTTTCTGAAATATCTGATTATGAATTTATGATTACCGGTATTTGCGTGGGGAGGCCTTGTGGTGCTTTTTGGTGGTTCATGACATGATAAGCAATGATCTCACGGCATCATCTTAGTTGGTCCTACTTACCCATTTATAACAAACTAAATCTTTTGCAGTTGGGATTTGCCTAGTTCCCCTTGTTGAACTTTGAGCTGTGTGTTTTGCAGGTTTCAGAAGCATCTGTGAACAGAAATCGTAGCACAATAATTATTCCTGCAGGGAGTGCTCGAGATGAAGGTTGGGCAGCATTCAGGAATATACTGGCAGAGATCAATGAAGCTTCTAGGCTTTTTATAATACCAAATCAGGTCTGTATTTGTGAGTTATGAACACTCTTTCCAAGGCCACTATTGTATTCTTTTAAAACCTAATGTGTTATTGTCTTCATGGTAACAGCAAAATTCTGAACCTTCTGAACGCCTTCCTGGGCTCTCAGATGATGTGGGTGCTGGTTTTATCACTGGTCAGAGCACTCAATCTGCTCCATTGCCTGAGTTGAATGTAGAGAGATCAGTTGAATTTACCCCACAAGATGAAATGGGTAGCTTGGGGGTTTCTAAGGTGATCAGAGCTGATCAGAAGAGGTTCTTCTTTGATCTTGGCAGCAACAACAGGGGTCATTTTCTGAGGATATCTGAGGTCTATGCTGGTTTTTATTCTTGAGTTCATCCTTGTTATTTCTCTTATTCTTAATCAACACTTCTTTGCTTCAAATCATGATTGCAGGTGGCCGGGGCTGATCGGTCCTCAATCATTCTTCCCTTGTCCGGCCTGAAGCAGTTTCATGAAATGGTTGGGCATTTCGTGGAAATAACTAAAGATCGAATTGGAGGAATGACAGGTGCAAGTGTAAGAACAGTGGAACCCTTACAAAGATGAAAAGCTGCAAATTGTTCCCAGATGGTGGGACTCCCCAGGGTTAATTCTGAGGAATGTTTGTGTGGAAATACTCTATTCGTATCTCCTGTTTGGTTAGGGTGGAGTTATGGTCTGTTGTTATCATTTGTTTTTGTTTTTGTTCTTTTTCTTCTTCTTTTATATTCAAGTCTGATTGAAAATAATCCAGTTTTTCTGTTTGATGATTACTGGGGAAACTGGAGATCGATTGTCAAACTTCCCAAATGAAGAATAACAAGAAGTAGAGACATAAAATCCTGTAATTCTGGTATATGTTAGTGCAAAGAAAAAGTTGTTACTAATCTGGTAATGTAGTTGACCTGTCACTTGATTCCATCATTCATGCATATTGAATATTCTTACTTGGTTTTGAGTTTCATTCAGAATCATCAGTCTGCAGGAGGATCTTTGAACTTAACTGCAACCTTTTCTGAGGCAATATAGTCCTTCAGGTATGATCATTTTTGCCTTTGATTGCTACATTTGGCAAGTTACTCGGTTCATAATCTTCATTTTGCTTTATAGATGTATGGAAAGTTGTGAATTGATAGTCAAAGGAATAAGCCATTATCTGTACCTTTCATACAAATCCAAAAAGGAAGAAAACTAAGGGTTGTTGGGTCTTGGATTTCCGTGTAAAAAACTCTTTCAATTAAGTTTTGCGTGGAGAATTGGAAACTTTTGAATGTTGAACAGTTAAAGAAATGGGTCAAACTTGTGTAATTTAGCTTCACTAGTGAAAATTGGCAGTAGTTCTGTTACTGGTAGGCCAACTTTCTTACTGATTAATTGGTTCAACATGAAGTCTCGCTAATAGAACTGATTAAACTAATTGGGTCATGCAAAATCGTTCAATTAAGTAGAAAAGAATTCAATTCAGAATTATAGATACCATTTAATTTTAAGTCAAATGTGCATTCGATTTGATTTGCTTCTTTCTAGTGAATTTCCAAAAGTTTTTGTTTTAAGTGCAGTGAAGCCTTCTTCATTAATGCCATTACTTAGTATTTTCTTTTACAAAACACCAAAAAAGTTACTAGGTGATTCCAAAAAAAGCGAAAAGAAGGTGGAAAGCTAGCGCCCAACATCATTTGGTCATACTTTAGCCTTCTTTTTCCTTTCTTTTTGGATACAAAGTTTACTTTCACATAGCTTTAGTACTAGTTTCTTAAAAAATTATGTGAAGGAGATTTTTAATGAGAGATTTAACTGTTACAAATCATGTCACCCAAAGACCATTAACTGTTGGTTGGAGGCCTATGCATATCAAATATGAAAACAGAAGTGAGCAGTTGAGAGCTATGACGATTGGTGACGACTCCATTAAAAATCCCCCTTCCCTCAAACAAAAACTCATTTTTACTCTAAATTTTGTTGTTATTGTTGTTGATGCTCAAAGCCAAATTAAGGTAGAAATATCGACTGAGAATGCGCCAAACGCTGTGATTTTGTGCTTGGTGGGTGGCCACGTCATGAGATATGTAGGTAGTGGTAGTAAAAACTTTAGCTAAGCTAATCAGGAAAACCCTGCAATTATCGAAACATCGTCTATTTTGTCTTTGTTATCAATCCATCTCTCCATCTTCCATCTGGTTTGTCGTCTTCCACTCCCCCAAAACGATAGGAACGATCTCTCTCTCTCTCTGCCCTATGCCTTATCCACTTACCATTCAGCCTTATCCACTTAGCATTCAACTTTCTCCCCCCTCAACTTTCTCTCTAGAAACTGGCCCTACATTCCTTTATCTTCTTTTGGATGAACAAAAGTTTCTTCTTTCTTCACTGCAATTCAATATGGGCAACTGGGTGTTCCTTGAATTGTTCATCTCGTTAAGATGAGAAACAATGAAACGTCCTTTTTTTGGCTCAAGAAACAATGAAACCTTTCTTCAAGCTCTTTCTTCAAAAGTAACAACCACTCTAAGCTACAAGCAAAGGATGAAAAATAACAATTAAAAGTTTGACTTAATTTAATTAAACTTTTTTTCTAACAATCTACATAATCCACTTCCTCTACTCGCTTTAGAGCTAAGATGACTGTATTGATTTTAATAAATTTTATTCTAAAAAGCCTTCCTAATAATAATAAGAATGAGATCTGAATATATATTTTATATAATAAATTTAAAATTATATTTTATGTGATAAGCTTGTATATATTTGATGTGAAACTATTATTGATCACACAATACTAAAAGGATCAACTATGCAAGTAGTCGGGAAAAAGATTAATTGAGTTGTGACACTGATAGTTACGGAAAATAACAAGGAAAAAAAAAAAAAGATCCACTATATTTCTCTCTATTTGAGTCTTCTTAGGCAAATGAGAAACACCACCACCACAACGGGGTTCAAGTCTGCAACTACTTAATCACTCTCACAATATTAGCAGGCCAAGATCCATAAAAACCTCGACAGCCCGCAAACACACGCAATTCAACTGTACAAATACAACAACAGCAGTTCTTATATGTAAACTAATATACATCAGAATCAAATGGGCATTATTTAAAAGAACCCACTTGAAATACCAGGAATTCTATCTCCCTGAAGCTGTAATTAACGTCTTCTGCTCATAATTTTTAATGGGCTTTGATGTTGAAGAAGATACTGCTTCTTCAGCCACTGGTTGCACAACAGGCTTTGGCTTTGGTTTTGGTGTGTAGTTGAACGAAAGATCTTTGTTTGCAGCCAAAGCAACCAGCTCTGACTCTTCCAATCCTCTTGTTGGCCCAATACTGCACCTCTCAGTACTGTGTTTAGCTAAAGCATCCTTGAATTTCTTAATCTGAAATCAAAATCACAAATTGGGTCTCAAGAATTTGCAAAATAATCAAGAAGAAAAACCAAAAAAAAAAAAAAAACTATTCAAGTGATCTTACAGTGGCGTTGGTGCAGCTGAAGCTACAGAGGCGCCCATGGCCGCCTCTGTACAACCTAAAGAAAGGTAGAACATGAACGTTGAGGCTATAACACATTGATTTATGTTCTTCATGGTTAACTTGAAGGAATTGAACATCTGGGTTCATCTCTGCAAATTGGCAGATCTGTTGTAACAAATACAAAAATGGGCACCCCTCAATTTTGATATTTTGATCATTTAACAAGACATTAGTATAAATATTTAATTTCTATCTATATGCATATATATATATATACCTTAGGATGAAGAGCTCTGCAGCCACCGCAACCAGGTGAAAAGAAATCCACAATAACTAGTTTATCTCCAGCTTTCAACAAGGAATCAACAAGACCTTCAGCACAAGTGATCTCTTTCATGTTACGTTGAATCCCCTTCTCCCACCATCTCTGAGCTTTCCCAATTCTTAAATTCATCTACAATTGTAATTCCCAAAACAAGATTTATTTATTTTTCTCAAAAATTAAATTTTGAAACATAGAAACTGGAAATAAATTCAAAATAAAAATTAATAATTAAATAAAATAAAAAAGCTAAAAACCTGAACAGATAAAGCTCCAGTAGCTGATCTTTTGTGTTCTTTCTTGGGTGGTTGGAGAAAAATCCTGAAGCCATGAAAATCACTGTGAACAGAAGAATTCAAGTTTAAACATGGGATTTTCAGGGAAGATGAGTTATATCTATTGATGAAGAGATGAGATGGGCATGATGGAGAAACTGGGCTTGTTTTGCTCAGAATTTTATCCATTTTGATGGTTAACATGGGTACTTCGAAAATATTTTGAAGATTTAGATTGAATTTTCTAAAGAAGAAGAAGAAGAAATGTCTTGGTAGTGTGTTGGTAGTGTGGAAGCAAAGGTAGAAGAGGAAAAGAAAAGGGTACGTGAAGTAGACGCGTTGAAAGCAATTGTTTTACTTTAAAAACGGAAGAGAGGGAACCCTACATGGATTGGCACGTGTTATCTTTAACTGTACCATAGTTAACTTCGAAAAAGTAACCATAGTTCCATCTTTCCAATAGATAGTCAACGATTTCGGACACAGGCGTTGCCGACCTCTTCTTACATTTAGGATATTTTTTTTGATTTATATGCATGATTATTTTTTTATATTAAAAAAATACATCAAAAAAATAATATATCTATAATTGGATAAGTCCAAAATGCCCAGTAGCAACGTCTTTGTTTTTTTTTTTTTTTTTTTAAATCTTAAGCCTGTACCGCCTATTGAATATGCCACATAGGTTAAAAAAAAATATATAATGGGCGACCTGAGCAAAAGATATAAAAAAAATCCAAGCCACCCATTAAATAGGCGGCATAAGTTAAAAAATAAAAAACCCATGACCTAATCTAAAAATTGCCTAGCTTTAATATGTACCGCTCCATGGGTTCTAAAAATAATTTTAAGTTCATGTCGCCCATAAAAATAATTTTTTTTGTGTCATGCCGCCCGGCATGCTCTTAAACACCCCCCCCCCCCCCACACACACACACAATCGCACAGACTGCACCTTAAACACACCCCCCCACACACACACACAATCGCACGAGCCCTTGTATGGTTGGGTAAACAAGGTGCCCCCTCTTCAAGAGGCTGCAACCTTTAAAAAAAAAAAAAAAAACCTTCAAAATTACAGTCGCACAAGAGAAAACCCTTGTGCGATTGCATTTTAAATTAACCCCATCCCGCAAAGTAAAAAAAAAAACAACCTAGTAGTAAAAAAAAAACAAAAGAGGCGAAAAAAAACCTCTACCCTCCCGTTCGTAATCCGGGAACCATTTTCGGCATATCTCTCTAGCATCTTCCTATCTCTTTTCGGCATTCAACATCTTCAGTTTGATTCTATTCTAATATTTTTTTAGTTGAATGTAACTAAATTTTTTAGGGTTTATTTGATTTTGGAGATGCTTAATTAATCAAAGTTATTGTTGTTGTTTTATACTGATTTTTTAAGGTTTTTTTTTATTGATTTTAAAGATCTTGATTCAATCTTTGTTGTTGTTGAATTTGATTTAGATCAATCTTTTTTTTATTCTTGTAACCATTGTCCTCTTGAATATTTAGATCCAATAGTTGCATATGTGTATTTAATACTTTACTAATACTATGATTATTATGTCATTGCAGCTAGTATGGATCTAGGTCCTTCTAATCCTCCATTCCTGTATATGCAAGACAAACATAGATCATCCATTGTTTGAGATGAGCCAGTATGTCTATACTTACAATGTATTTTGGTTTATATGTTTAACAAATGTTATGTTAGTTTTTTGCCTTAACCTTGATTGCATGTCCATTAGGATCTTGAAGAGCATGGGCATCATATTCGTGGAAGGTTATTGAGACTCGCTCAAAGTTGTCCAGTAAAAAAAAACCTCGTGGTTTGGCTTCGGTGAAGCCGAACAATTTACTTTAATCTTCAATTTTTCTTAAAAACTTAAATTTCGAATGAAGGGTCAAAAATTCAACCGGGCATGAGAACAGGGTTGCGTCGCCTCCAGGGGTTCGTGGGAGGTTATTGGAACTCGCTCAAAGTGGTCTAGTAAAAAAAAACCCCATGGTTTCGCCTTGGTGAAGCTGAACAGTTTACTTTAATCTTCAGTTTTTCTTAAAAACTTGAATTCCTGATGGGGGCTCAAAAATTCAACTGGACATGGGAACGAGGTTCCGGGGGTTCGTGAGAGGTTGTTGGGATTCGCTAAAAGTGATTCGGTAAAAAAAACCACGTGATTTGGCTTCGATGAAGCTGAACAATTTACCTTAATCTTCGATTTTTCTTAAAAAGTTGATTTTCGAATGGGGGTCAAAAATTTAACCGTGCATGGGAATGGGGTTCCGTCGCCTCCAGGGGTTCATGGGAGGTTATTGAGACTCGTTCAAAGTGGTCTGGTAAAAAAAAAATCATGTGGTTCGGCTTCGATGAAGCCCAACAATTTACTTTAATCTTCGATTTTTCTTAAAAAGTTGAATTTCGAATGGGGGGTCAAAAATTCAACCGGGCATGAGAACGGGGTTCCGTCACCTCCGGGGGTTCGTGGGAGGTTATTGGGACTCGCTCAAAGTGGTTCGATAAAAAAAAAATCTCGTGGTTTGACCTCGGTGAAGCCGAACAGTTTACTTTAATATTTGGTTTTTCTTAAAAACTTGAATTCCGTATGGGGGTCAAAAATTCAACCGGGCATGGGAACATGATTATGTCGCCTCCGGAGGTTCGTGGGAGGTTATTTGGACTCGCTCAAAGTGGTCGGGTAAAAACAAAAACCCATGGTTTGGCTTCGGTGAAGCCAAATAGTTAACTTTAATCTTCGATTTTTCTTAAAAACTTGAATTCCGAATGGGAGGTCAAAAATTCAACTAGGCATGGAAACAAGGTTCCGTCGCCTTCGGAGGTTCGTGAGACGATATTAGGACTCACTCAAAGTGGCCTGTGGTGGCCTTAAATAATTCAAGTTTTATATAAAAACTTCATATAATGTTAAAATCTAGTGAGGTCTTCAAAAATTCACCGAGCATCTGGTGCGAGGTACGGGTGCCTAAGACAGGTAAGGGGCACTTATTGGGACATGTCGAGAGTGGTTGGAGAAAAAAAAAAAGACCCCCGAATAGGCCGTAGTGGGCTCAAACAGCTCAAGTTTTATATAAAAGCTTCATATACTGTTAAAATCTGATAAGGGGGATAAAAAATTCGCTAGATAGCTAGTGGTGGCCATCGGCATGAACAAAATTCTTTTTTTTTTTAAGAACTCACGCTGCCCATTCATGGGCTTGATATATAAAAATAAAATAAAAAATAGACGTTGCTAACGGGCAGGTTTTGGACACGTTGGCGTTGAGGTAGCGCCAACGTGTCCAAATCTTGCTTAGTTTTGAATATATTATTTTTTAATGTCTTTTTTGTAGATATAAAACAATAATAATGGCTATAAATAAATTAAAAAAAATCCTTACATTTACTACGTGGTAAAATCTGTAGAAAGATCTGATAATATGCTCAAAGTGTTTAGTTAAAAACAGAGCTCGGCTTCATATAACATTTTATGGAGGAAATGAGGTGCTCTTGTGTTTGATTACTAATATTTCTGAAAAATAAAAACTAAACAACAAAAAAATTCAGTCCCCGTATTTTATTCACCTAAATTTTCTCAATGATAAATGTAAATTGAACTCAATTAAACATTATCCTAATTATAGGAGGAGATCAGCTAGATATTTTACTCTATGAAGGGTGAAGTCGATGATTAAATTATATTTTTTTTAAAGAGGAGATCTTGGCTCTTTAGATATTATAGAGTTTGACGCAGGCTTTTAGCTGCCTATTGTAATTTTTTCTCTTTGTTCAAGTTTGGAAACAATTGTATTGTATTTAAATATATGTAAGTAAACTCAACACAAAAAGTGCTACAAGAGGCATACTCAAAGCACAAGGTTCCCTCCATTATAAAGTATAACGGATAATGAGCATAACCTTACTTTTACATAAAAAAAAGTTGTTTTCATAATCAAACTTATAATTTTTAAGTCAAAATGAATAACTTCAACCATTGTGTTAATACACGACCTTCTCAATAATGTAGGTCATAAGAATATTTTTAATATTATTAATTATATTCATTTGAGTGCTCTCATTCAAGATTGTTGTCAACTATTGAGTAAAACCTGACATTGCATCTTAAGTCACATGTTGTGTGAAAGAAATCAATGTGTTGACTTTATGGCAAACCTGCGTTTGCAAGCTTCTACTTCCATTGTGTTTTATAACAATCCACCCCCGGAGGTTTGTCCTTTGTTTTTAGCTGATGTAACTGGTGTTGTATTTGTTCGGATCACGTGGTTTGGGTTTCTCTTTTGTATAAAAAAAAATTGTATTCATACTTAAACTTTTTTCTGTTCTCTCTTCTTTACATGGTATGAAAAAAATTCTTCCTATATAATCTCAAACAACCACAAAAGAGTGCTCTTAAGAAAATTTACTTAAATAAATTATTATCAGTTTTTTTTTGTTCAAAAAACGAATATGAGTTGTCTTATAATAACATGATAGGAAATATTGCGGCCACACTTACGTCAAGGCCAAAACTTAAAATACCTCTAGAGACAAGACCCTAGATAATGTCACTAAGATGACTCAAACTTTGATCGTTCTAGAGTGCTACAGTCGCTTAATGACTGAGCAGGTCACTTGGAAAATTATGTGTAGAAGAATTATATTTTGTCATCCCACTCCAATTTGATAATTAAGCATTCATCTAAGTGTTAAGGCATTTTTAAAATTTTTTATAAAGGAATGAAGAACATTTGATGCATGTGATCAACGGCCCCAACCCTAAAATTCTTCAAACTCTTTCGCTAGATTTTGTTTCCTTAAAAAAAATCCTTGTATATGACACGTTATTTGTTTCCAAGAATCTTTGAGGAATCCACAAGTCCTTCTGCTTGGGCGGTCCTGCAAATAGCAGGGAAAAAAAAACAAAACAACAGGAGCTCTTCTTACTTCTCAAACTAAAACATGTTTCTTTCCCACCACTGCAAACTCACCAATGTCTCCAATCTAATCTCCACCGCCAAGCATTTTCATCACAGACTCATCATTTCTGATTCTACAACTTTCAAGTTTTCCTCCTCTCCCATTCCCAAAACCCTCCATATTTCATCCCAAAACTCCTTCCCTTTTACACTCACCAGTTGCAAAGCCCAGAGTCCCAAAGCTTGCTCCATTACTGCCAACCATGGTCCTTGCAATAGCTCCAAAGATAAGAATCATGAAGATCATAAGAGTTTCTGGGCAGCTGTTAGTTTAATAGTAGGCACTGCTGTTGGGCCAGGAATGCTTGGTTTGCCCTCTGCAACCATCAAATCAGGCCCATTTCCATCCACCATTGCCATTCTCCTTTCATGGGTTTATGTCATTTCCTCTATACTCCTTGTTGCAGAGCTCAGCTTTGCTTCCATGGAGGAAAATGGAGTTGAAGAGGTGAGCTTCACTAGCCTTGCTACTAAAACACTTGGAGGCTTTGTGGGTGCTCTTGTTGCTGTAATCTATGCTTGCCTCAGCTTTTCGCTTATTATTGCCTGTGTTTCAGGTCTTGGTTCCATCATGATTCAGTGGTTCCCATCAATTAATTCTATCATAGCTCATGCTTTTTTCCCTCTGATTTTTGGGATTTTAATTGCCCTTTTTCCGTTCAAGGCCATTGATTCAACCAACAGGCTTCTTTGTTTCATCATGCTTTTCTCAATATCTGCACTTGTGGCAACTGGGTTATCTGTAGGAAGAACTAGTTTATTTAGCTCTTTCACTTATGCTTCATGGGGTTTATCAGCTATCTTGCCTGCAATACCAGTCACTGTGCTTACATTGGGCTTTCATGTAATCACACCATTTGTTTGTAAAATTGTGGGAAAGACTGTTTTTGAAGCTAGAAACGCTATACTCTTTGGTGGGTCTATTCCATTGATCATGGTTTTATCATGGAATTTAGTGGTTTTGGGTCTTGCTAGGACCAATTTAGGTGCATCTCCGTCTCAAGATCCTATATCTCTCTTGCTCTCTGTGAATGCTTCAGCTCTACCAGGCGTTCAAGGGTTTGCGTTCTCGGCATTGGCGACTAGTTTGATAGGTTATGCAGTTAGCTTCCCCAAGCAGCTTTTGGATACTTTGGAGTTGATTTGGAGGGAACGCAATATGAAACAAATGAACTTCTTTCCAAAGGATTATCATAATGAGGGTGGAAATGGAAGGGTCGGATTTGCCACTTACTCAGAGGTGGGAAATGCAGGGCAGGTCTTGTTTGATGGATCAAGGTGTGTTTCAGATTCAGGTGCAACTCAAACATCAAATGCAGTGAACAATTTTGTGATGACAATAGTACTTGGTGCTCCTATCATCATAGCTTCTCTGTTCCCTGCAACTTTTGCCAAGGCCTTAGATTTTGCTGGTGTATACGCAAATTGCTTTCTCTTCGGGATCTTGCCGCCGATAATGGCTTGGATTTATCGATCCAGGAAGAAAATCGGGTACCCTTCACGAATTGAACTTTCCCTTATAAATTCTCTCATAAAACAATCTTGAAAACTGTAGTTTTTATTTATATTTAAGCCTGATAGTGTATATCATGTTCCAAGTACTTACTGAGATTGATATGTCTCTGGCAGGTCATCGACGTCCAAGTATGACAGCATCCTCCCTGGAGGAGAGATCCCTCTACTTCTACTGTTTGTCATTGCTGTGATATTAGCCATCTGGCATTAGGTTTCCATCAGCAAGATCATATACCAGAAAGCAGAAAATGTTCAAATTCATACAGATTTTGCGTCTCCAGTCCATGTAATTTACAGAATGGATTTCCAATTTATCAGTTGTTACAAATTTAACTGCATTACAATTGAAATTTCACGAATCAATCAATAGCTATTTCTATAACAGTATATTGGTTCTAGATCTGTCTCTTACTCAGGAATCAATCACTTGAATCTAGACTTTGATACCCACATGTTTTTATTTCAAAATGAAATATTTTTCATTGCATGATCACCACTTTCTGAGCATTTTTGAAAGAGCAGTGCTCTTCGCTTAAATCTGCAATTCTATCTTGCTGGGATTTATCCCACATTTACCATTTATGTTTATCTGATTCAAAGATAAAATTTCATCTTTGCACCAAACTTTTCTGTAAGATCAAATTGTCAACAGGCATAATGAGACCCAAAGCATCAACAAGTTAAAATTAAAAATAAATTGCATTCAGGCTCTTGGAGTACAATACAATACACCAATCTTCTAGATTTGCAGTCTGGTGAATAGAAAATAAACTCATGTAACAAGACCCCAAAATTTTCTTAGGAACTTAATCATCCATCTTTGCCTTTAATGTTGATCCTACATTCCTTTAGCTCTGATGCATCCTAATAATGAGTTTGGATGCCCTTGCAAACTTTAGAAACAAGATTTCAGCTGGCAGAAATACTTGATGTCAATTGTTTATGAAGAAATGGATGAGTAAACTTGGTTCAAGTGCTGTGGTTGGCTCCAGTGTTACCAAATTCCAGGAAATGCAATGTATATGGCCTGCAAGGATGAAATAGTATTTGCCTATATCAGCCAAAGTAAAACACAGATTCACGCAATTAACAACATGGTAATACAATAGGACAGATTATAGTTTAAATTTAAAAATGAAGTTTCCTTCTTCTATGAATGATCTCAATAAATGAGAAAATCTTCCTAACCATCTGTAACATATATGCCTTCCATCGTATTAGACAAATTTGATTGGGAAGTACAATGGCAAAAAGAAGGAGATTCATTAGCTCATTATTTAGTCTGAATCAGTGAAATGACGGAATCCATAAAAATAATTCAACAAGCTCTGGAAGGAATTCCAGGGGGACCCTACGAAAATTTAGAAGTCTGCCGCTTTGATAGAGCAAGGGATTCTGAATGGAATGATTTTTGAGTATCGATTCATTAGTAAAAAACCTTCACCCACTTTAAAATTGTCGAAACAAGAACTTTATGTGAGAGTGGAAGCCCCAAAAGGGTACTTGGGAATTTTTCTGTTAGGAGATCAGAGCATTTTTCCTTGGAGACGGAAAAATTGTCCGGGGTTTATCAATTTGCTAATTCTTCCTCAGCTAGTTAAAAGAATGAAATTGGCCAAATGACAATAACATATGGCTTTTCCACAATGAAACTCTGCATTGGCTCACCTTTATATTAGAACCCCAAAATAACGTGCACCAACAGGTAGAATGTGATATATCTAACCTATAAAAGAAAGGGAACCTTGTAACCAAATATCAGGTTGTCATTCTACTCAATTTCATATGGACCACAAATTGTGGTAAAGATTTACAATAACAGAGGTAAAAATGAATGAATGTAATGAACTTATAGAAGGGAAACTAATTAATTATCCACTGACCTCAACTCAACTCAACTTAATACAGCCTTTACCCAACTACATAAGGTAGGCTACATAATCTGCTTCCTCCACTTCACTCTTATCAAGCACAAAGTCGACAATTATGATACAAGAAGGTATGTCTTTCTCATGTCAATTCAAAAACTTTTACTTTGTTCACTGCTGGACTTCACCTCAATGTTTTACACAGCTTATTCAGCACTAAATAACTGAACCAGATAATTATTCGCAGCTCTTGCTCCATTTCTCTCTTCACTATTTTATAAGAAACTTTAAATCAGCAGATGAACATTAAACAAGTAGAAACAAAATGCCCCTTCTTGTTGCATTTCCAGGCAAGGGCAATCGCTGATAAAAACTTGGATGGCCACTAGTATATTCAGGGGCAAGAATTGCGTGGTGTCATGGTGAAGTAGCTTCACCCATGTAGCCAAACAGGATCAGAATGGTCATTGGGTTAGGAGACAAGCTCATCGTAGTTCAGCCATTAAAGCCTTATAGTCACTCAAAAAAGGGAGCTGCTTATCTTGGGCTAAAGATTCAGGCAATGAGCCATTGACTTCAATGGAGCTACATCCAGGTTCCTTTTGCACACCAAATTCCTTCATCAAATTTCTGATCTTCACAGTGTCATTCCATCTATCTGTACATGCGTAAGTGTTCGACAAGAGCACATAATTTCCACTGTTAACAGGGTCCAACTCGAGAAGCTTTTTCAAAGCAATCTCTGCCAAATCTACATTTTCATGAACTTTACAAGCGCTAAGTAATATCCTCCACAAAATGGCATCTGGAGTTATGGGCAGTTTCTCAATGAACTCATACGCTCTGTTAAGATTTCCTGATCGACTTAGCAGATCAACCATGCATCCATAATGCTTCATCTTTGGCTCAATTTTATGAACTTCTGTCATGTTTTGAAAATGTTCCAATCCTTCATCAAGCAGTCCTGCGTGTGAGCAAGCCAATAAAACCCCGATAAAGGTAACATCAGTTGGGTAAACACCCTCTTTTAACATTTGTGAGAAGCATTCGAGTGCATCATTGGCAAAGCCATTAACAGCAAGTCCCACTATAATTGAAGTCCATGATACAGAATCTTTCCGTGTCATATCCTGAAACACTTCCATTGCCTTCTCAATATTCCCACACTTGCAGTACATATCTATCAGAGAATTCCCCACATAAATATCAACTTTAACATTATGTGATAGAATGTAGTCATGAATTGCCTTCCCAATCTCAAGTTTGCCCAGATGGGCGCAGGCCGAAAGTACACTAGCAATGGTAATTTCATCTAGTTTTACCTTAGCCACCATCATTTCTCGGAAAAGCAACAACGCTTCTGAAAATCTATTGATCTGGCAATAACCTGTCATCATAGATGTCCAAGAGATCACATCCCTTGTGGGCATATCATCAAAGAGCTTCCTAGCAACCAACAAATTCCCTCCTTTAGCATAGGCCATTATCATGGTATTCCAAGACACCAAGTTTCTATCAGGCATTTGATCAAACACTTTCTGAGCCAACTCCACAGTACCCCGTCGCCCATACAAATCTATCAAAGAGTTTCCCAGATACACATCCATCTCCACATTTTTCTCCTCAATATACTTCACCATAGAATCTGCAAATTCCTGATCACCCAAATGACTACAAGCTAAAACAACCTTCACCATCGTCACTGCGTCCGCCTTCACTTTCTCCCCTTGCATTGCACAAAAAAGACCCAAAACCTCTCTAAACAGGTTCTGCTGACTATACCCACAAATCAAAGAGTTCCAAGAAACCAAATCTCTGTTAGACATTTCATCAAAAACTTTACGTGCAAGACCCAAATCACGACATGACCCATACATATGAATCAGGGCATTACCCACAAAGAGATACGATTCAAAACCAAGTTTTAAACAATGCCCATGAATCTTCCGACCTTGTTCAACATCTGGGACGCGAGCACAAGCCTTGAAGGCGAATATAAACGTTAATTTATTCAGAGCTAAACCTCTATCTCGCATACGGTCGTACGCCCAAATTGCTTCACTGGGTCGGTCGCTTTGAGACAGTGCCCGTATCATCCAATTCCAAATGAAGGTTGTTGGGCGATGGATTTGATCGAAAATGAGACGGGCTTTGTTTAGATTGAGCGGATTGAGAGCGTATGATCGGAGAACGTCGGATATGGAAGAAGAATCAGTGTGGAGTCCGTTTCTGATGAGATGGGCGTGGAGCTCTCGCACAGATTCTACAGCTATAGGGTTTTTTTCGGTGATTTGTTGTGCAGCTGGAGAAGTTGCAGAAGCGCTGCTGCTGAAGAATCGCGAAATGGGCTTCCACATGTTCTTGTTATTGATGGATTAGACTATGGAATTAACGAGCATAGAGGAGATTGAGCTTCTTCTCCATGTGATTTTGGAGTTGTGTGAGACTTGGAGCTCTGGGATCAAATCTGGCGGATTGCTTTAAAAACATTACAGGGTTTTGCCTTGAGAATCAGATCAAGCACACTGGGAAGAATTCAATGGTAATTGACAGGACTAACGGAGGGAACTGATGAAAAGGTTAATTGACCTGTGATTGCTTAGGGAGTATTTTTAATAACACTAATTCTAACCTTTAATCTTTTAAGTGAGGAAGAATAAAATTGAAGTGTTTATAATAATATTATTGAAATAATGAGAAGGGTATTGGATCAAGACGAATATTTCATCTCCAACAACTGTTGATGAATCAATAAAAATTATTCACAGGCTTCTGATTTTCTTCATATATATACATATGTATGATAAGCCAAAATCAGCTTTGGTGTATTTTCTATTGCTAAAGCTTTTTACACTAAAAATACTAAATCCACCTTTCTTTTATGGTTCCTTTCATAGCTATCAATTTATCCTTTTTATCTATAATGACAAAGCTAATAATATTAGAATTAAAAAAATAAAATAAAATTGAGGGTATTTAAGCTTCTCCTAACTAATTCCTCGGACTCTAATTGGCCAAGCGGAAGACTCTTCCCGTGAACATCCACGTCTTATTCTTTAGCATTAATTAAGCCTTCCCCCCTCGGTGGGGCGTAGTGAGATATGAATTAAAACTTTCAAAGTTAGAGTTGGTCCCAAGTACCATCACACCAAGCTTATATGATGAGAGTATTAAAGTTCTCATTAATTGCACTTGTAGATCAATGTAATCACTATATGTTAGTTTCAAATTCTTCAACATCATGTCCAATTGATTCCATGTTATTTTTATTAAAGTGGTAGCCCAATGGTAGCACCTTGACCCAACAGAGGCCAAGATGTTCAAACCAATATAATCCCTATGAATACATATGTTTGATAAAAATAACTCCAAATTATTAAAATGTTTCTTTTTCTAGCTACAATTTCTAATGCTTTTTTGTTTCTAAACTTTTATAATGTATGGGACAAAAGTTATCAATGAAGGAAAAGAAAATTGATACTTCAACTACTCATTCTCTGCTAAGTGCAGTAGGTTGGCAAGGTTGTTGATGCCTAGAATGTAAAGAACCCTAATTCTGAAGTGAAGAGTTCAAGTAAGACTCATGTCACCTACTAATATATTAGCTAACGGTGTCTAAGTACGTTTATGGCCGTGCTTCAGTAGAACTAGTAGGAGAATCTTAATACTCGCCAACCTCAAAAAAAAAAAAAAAAAATGTAAAGAACCCTTAGCTTGGAATTTAAAGTGGCTTAATTAGTCTTCTTGTGAATGATACTTATAAAATCACCATCTTAGACCCTCTGCATCCTCCAATATAAAATACTTTGTGATTGGCTTCATAAGTTGGAGGTCATTATGAAATGATGTTCTCCTTGAATATATATGCTAGAGTTTTTATTTTCAAATTGTGTCATAAAAACAATATCTTGAAGATATATCCACAATACTATTAGTCCCTAATCAATCTTGATATGGTCCAATCGCCACATGCTTTGGTGGTTGACGGCTGCCTGCCTCCCTCCCTCAGCCTCATGGTTGGTCTTCTTAGAGTTATCTATGAAATTCAATGGTTATAAAAGTTGTGATTTGATTATATAGGTGTAAATATATGGACTTAGCTAGTGAGAAAAAAAAAATTATATATATGTCATTAATTAGATTTATAATTAATCCATCATTAATAGAATCGTTTAAACCTAATGCATTGAAAAAATATGTGGAGAATTAGGAGCTGAATTCTTGGCACAAGAGCAGGTACACCAATACATGGACCAAACTAAACACTCACAAGTCTTTGCTTCAACTTATTTTTCAGTACTATATACATGAATATAAATAGTGCAATTAGGACATTAAATCTTATAAATATATAAGATCACTATTTCTTAATTATATTATAGCAACAAATCATTATTATTGCCTCTTTTAATTTCCATACACATCAGCTGAAATTTTATCTCTTGGTGTTTTTTTTTTTATGGATAGAAAAAGACATATAAATTAAAGAAGAATAATATGTCCCCATCTCCCATCCATCCCAAAAAACAAATGAGGAAAGTGATGCTTTCAGCACCTCATCCTAAACTTTATATCATTATCATATAAAATAAAAATATGTTGTTTGTTTTAATTATTATTATTATTATTATTATTATTATATGGACTAACTATAAGATTAGTATTATTCTGTCTTTCTCTCTCATATTTTGGTTACAAGGGCATATTCGATACTCAGTAATTAATGAGGACGACGGTCTCCTTCGTCCGGAGTCAGGATCACGGCAACGCTGTGGCAAGTAGAACCAGAGTTAATTAAAACTGAATGGCCCCACCAGTCAATTAGCAACACCAACACGTTGAGCTGGCTCTGACGTGGCAATCAAACAAGGATGTGATGACGTCACATGACGAAATCAAAACCGTATGTGTCAAATTGCGAAGAAAGGAGTTCTTTAAGCTATTGTGGTGGGGCCACGTGGTGCGAATTTGAACCCCCGTCTGCGCGTAACGCGTCTGGGCTCTGATCCGGTTCTTTAAGAGTCCTTTGCGAACCGGCTCGGATCCGGTTCACAACCGGATGAACCGGCGTCCATGTAATAGACATACGGTCTTTGTGCGTATGTTGATATAGCATGGTTACTTGGTTAAACTTAAAATCATGTGCTCAAATATAGATTAATTAAAATAATTACTTGCATATTTTATTGCCCACTTTTTAGGAAAATTAATTATAGCATTCTTTTAATTCTCTCTCATTTTTTTTAATAGTAAAACAGCCAATATAATTTTCATTATTTTTAAATTTTGAGATGTTCACATGTAATGTGTGTCTTTCAATAGTTGCTTCAAGTTAACAAATTTAATAAAATAAAATAGCAATGAAAATGACAAGTAGAAGGTACATTACAATAAGAGGGTGATTATTTAATTTATTCTTAATATTTCGTTCCTTCATCTAATTGTTGATGGAAAAAAATAAAAAAAATTAAATATTGATAGGTACTAAAATTTGAGCATTAGACTTAATCATAAAGAAAAATAAAAGTCACGTTCTCACTACAAGTCAAAGTTCCTTCGTGTATAAGTAATTCTGAAATTAACTTATGGAAATGATGTCCACATTTATTAAATATCTTTCTTAATCTCATTGGACTTTAATTTAGTCTTAAACAATCCCAAATTGAGCTTATAAATTTATCTTATAATGCAAATTACACGAATGCAACTATACATATATATCCAGTTGTTAAAATGATTTAATAAATTTTAAAAAATAATTGGGAGATATAATTAAGATAAAACTTGATATTGAGTAATTAATTAATTAATTAATATTAGTCACCCTATATATATCCAGTTGATTTTTGATGAGGTCTTCCACGGTTTAGACTTTCATCTACTAGTTGCAAGACTCAACAAATTAATTAATCAAAGCTAATGTTTATATATATGTAGGTAGAAGACTATGATGTATATACTAATTAAAATATATCGTGTTTCATAATAGGAAGCAAGCAATATAGGTAATTTTGAATTTAGATCATCTAAAGAAGTGAGCTAGAATATATAACAAGTTCATCAAAACTCATATATGTGGCAGCCATTGAACCACTATAGTGAACAAAAGTCTTAATTAAGACGGTGGAATTAATCAGACTTCAAGAGGTGAATAATATAATAATTAATTAAGCTGATTAAGTAAATTAGCTAAGCAACACGTGTGTTGTCGGATGATCACAAAGTAATTCCTTTCTAGGTGTGCCGCACGTGACTGATGAGAACCCGGTTTTCATGCAAGAAATTAAGAAGCAATACTATTTGCTTCCAGATGATCTGTTAAATAAATAGAAAAAAAAAAAAGCAAGGAAAGAAAATGGCGGTTATCTTTCCTGAAAGTCTGAAAGAAGAGAGAGAGAGAGAGAGAAGGCTTTGCTTTGAAAAGAAAGTAAGTTAATGAGGGAAGCAAATCACATGAACCTTTCTTCTCTTGCAATAACCGACATTTCACCCTCCCCGCTATGCCCTAACTTTAAATGTCTCTCTTCTCCTCTTACACATTTTTATTCCAAAAGTATATGTATTCATTCAAAAACAATTTTCTGCCCATTAATTTACCAAACGTATTATATGTATATATGTATATATATATAGTATATATACCTTGATCGAGAGCCAATCGAAAAAAACAAATTCATGTAGCTAACTGATGCAGTTGGAAAAAGGCCTAGTTGAGAGGTAGTATATGTCAATAGAATTAACTTTATATATATATATATATATATATATATATATATTTCTTTGAATTAATCTAAATTTATCATATATAGTAATTTAGGGAACCTGCAAGCTGGATATTAATTAATGGGTTTTTGACAGTAAATTTGAGAATGCACTCAAGAAAACTTTGAGGAATCTTTTGATGGCAATGGCTAATTTGGATTTTTGCATATTGTGACCTGTGACACTTGAGTAGGTCAGGAGAACTGATGATGTTCATGAACTGACTTATTCCTAGGAGATAGAGCTTATTCCCCTTTGCAGACTGAGTTTGTTTCAACAAATGCATATGCACTAACATGAATATTCTCATATCTAATTAAGTAATATATATATATGTTAAAATTTAAGGTGCCCATCTGTAAAATGTGTAGAGAGAGATCAATGTATTCATGATCATGTGAACAGAATATATACTTACAGTTATTTTCGCTGTTTGTGATTTGAATCACCAACTCATCTCTTTAAATGTAAACATCAATATAATTTATAATTGTACTAAAATTAAAACCCTGCTTGGAAACTTAAACCCATTAATATCACGTTCCTTCTCAGCTGATACAAGAAACCCATGTAATTACATGTACTAATTAAGTTTAAAAAATCAAACAGTTACATATTGATAAATAGATACTGGTGATTAATTACTAGAAGGCAAAGGATTTTCATTGTATATATATGAACTGGGTATCAAACAAATTAGTTAAAAGGATAATTATATGAAGAGGGAGGAGATTAACAATGAACAAATAATGCACTAAATTCAACTAAAGAATTGAGATGTACAAGAGATGAGTTACATATATATGGGCGCTTTTGCTCTTTCTTCTCTATACACATAAAAAAAGTTCCAAATTAATTTGTGTACAAGCCATATATAGAAGCATGAAGTCTATACAGTGTTCTTGAAAACCTAGAGCTTCTCTTCTATACTACAAATCATGAAATTCATGATCATATCTACCATCATTTAATCAAAGATTTTCTTCAGAAATTCCACAGATAATCTAAATTTGAAACTGCTCCAGCAGAAGAAGGTCCCTCAAGATCGTCATAAGACCTGCTATTTTCCATATTGTCTTGCTTTGAAACCACAGATGAAATATCTGTGTTCACATCAGTACTCACACCGGTCTCCTGCGAGACGCTAACCATGGCGGGCTGGTTAGATGAGAATTGCTCCACTTTGCACTGCCTCTTCAAACCATAAGCAGTACTGTCATTGGTAGCAGCCTGCAGAGCTTTTAAAATTGCCTGATCAGGATCGCCGAAGCCACCCGCGTTTGGAATCAAATTGCTCATGGCCTTGTGCAAATTATAACCTGAATTTGGAGACCCTTGAAAGGGGAATATAGCTTGATTTTGTAAAGAAATTTGAGGGTGGTACTGAATTGATGAGTTTGTAACTGTAGTAACGGATGGGCTGATATTTTCTTGATGGTTGGTGATGGTGTAGGTGTTGGGAAGAAAGTTCTTCTTGTCGTGCTGGTTATGATATTGATGATCTTCCATGGCTGTAGAATAAGAGAAATTTTGATTTGCATCTGAACTTCTCATCGGTAGTACTGATGATGCAGTTGTGGTTCCATTGAAATTGTCATCACCATCATGCTTGCTTGTGTTGAAGTTATGAGTAGGAGGAATATCCAAGAGAGGTGGTAATGGAGAATAATCCAATATTATATCCTCCCCAAATGAGTTCATCCTTAGCTGATCTGAGAATATTGGAACTCTTTTCACTCCTGTGCTCTTGTGAAACACCCTACATACAACCCAGTCATCCTGCCATACAAAAAAAGTCCCTTGAAAATTAATATTAATGGATATTACAAATTTAGAATATATACCATCTTTCAGGGAAAAAAAAAAAAGGAGGAAGAAGGAATCAATACTATTCAGGACTTTGATGAGCTAATTAATTAAAAGATGGAGGAGAAAATTAAGGAAGAATATAGTAATAATTATTAATAAGTATTACCTTTGCAGTTCTAGGGAGGTCATAGTAAGAGAATTTGCCTTCAAGTCTATATTCATGCATGACCCAGTTGGTTTTCTCTCCTTTTGGAGCTCTCCCTCTATAGAAAACAAGGGTTTTCTTCATCCCAACAAGGTAATTTTTGCGTTTGTAAATCTCTTTATCTTTTCCTGTAGCCTTCCAGTACCCAGCATCTGTTGCTCTATTTGTTCTCATCCCTGTTGGGTACTTCCTATCTCTCTGGCAGAAGAAATACCACTCTTTCTCCCCCATCTTTGCCTTCTCTAAAAATCATCAATCAAATTGAATATATCACATAGGCAAAATTAAAATCAATAAATTTAAAACCAATAAAATTCTAAATTTTATCAGAATTATTAGCAAAATTAATTAATTATAATCTAGAAATGATTGAAAGATTGAAGAACTTACTGGGTAGATCCCATGGTTCACACTTGTTCAAATCAACTTCTCCTATTGCTCTTGCACCGAAGCTGCTATTCAACACCTTTTCTGTAAGATAATGAGTAATGATCTCTTCATCTGTGGGATGAAACCTAAAACCAGGAGGCAAATCCATGCAATCATCTCCTTTGGTCAGCACTGATGAATTAACATCTTCCATTTCTGAACACCCTTAATCAAGCCAATCAATATATATATATCCTCAAATACAAATAGCTAGGAAATTAATTACTAGCGAGAAAAAGAAAAAAAAAAGCAGATGAATTATACGAAGAAACAATAAACCAGATGACCCTTTTGAAAAGAGTACTAGCTAGTGAAAGGTGAAGAGATTTTGTTTTCCTTTTTTTTCTTCCATGTTTTTCTTGAGGTGTGGAGATTTGTATCAGCAGTTAAGAAAGAAGAACAAAATAGACAAGAAAGGGTCTTAAATAGAGGAAGATCCGTGCTTTGCAAGGCACTTATCGAGGAAGCCTCATGGTTTTACCTCTCGTACCTCTCATATTCATTTATTTTATTTCTTCTGTCCTGTAGTTTCTGAGATATCTACAGGTATGACAACAGTTGTAAAAAGGACATTTTAGAATGGATTTCTGTGTAAGGGACCCATGTTTCCGGTACCGTTTCACATTTAAAAAATACACACAAAAAAATATAAAAATAAAAAGATTAACAATATTATGCAAGAGCCGGAAAGAAAGAAACACTCACGCCTGCTCAACCTAACACTTGAAGTTTTTTTTTTTTCCTTCCCCATTCAAAGTTGGAAAGTTCCCTTCCTTTATGAGCTGGCTTTCCAGTGTCACCAGCTTCAACTTTCAGGCGAAAATGTCAAATATTGTAAGTGAAGAAGGCTCAGCTAGCTAGCTATATAATATTGCTTAAATCTATAAATTTATTGAAATTATATATATTCCTTAATTATCAACTCATTACTAATCATGACTTAAATGGCTGGACTCTGTACTTAATATGTGAACACCCTTAGGCCATCGCTGATTCGAAGATGATTTAAGACTCGATAGCGTGTGATCATCAGTAAAATTCTATTTAAGTACAGTCTTCATGTAACTTTTTTTTTATTTTTATACTAAAAAAATTAATATTTTTTAAAAATTATTTCAAGGCCTTAGCTAAGCTTTGCCTCTAAAACGCGCGGCCGGCGCGCCGATTAGCGCCTGAATCAAAGTAAGCGAAACGCGGAAACAAAAGTAAAAGTAAAAAAAGGAACATGAAGACGGCGCGTTCCAGCCCAAGCCGACATATCAGTTCTGAGGAGTTCCGGGCACGTGACATAAGGAACAAAAAGGAGAATTGCTTTTTTTCTTTTCTTTTTTTGGAGCTTCAAGATCAGAGTGCCACGTTTCGTCTTTAATCATCGTCCGATTACGCCGTAAAGGTCTAAATCGAACGGCTCTCCTTCCGCTACGCTGTCATTACGACGATTCGCCACCTCGCCAGCTTTTTATTTTAAACGTTTATCGGATTACACGGAATGAATTTCGGAAAAAGAAATTGAAATAAATAAATAAATAATAATAAAATATATAAAATAAGAGAGCGTGTGGGTCCCACGTAGAGCCGATTGGAAGTTTAGAGAAAGCGGCCTTAACTAACTTTTCTGTTGACTTTTAGAGGACTCAAAGAAGCTTCCGGTGCTGACGTGTGCTGACGAAAGCACACATCACCTGTACAATGAGAAATATACAACCTGGGGCCACCGGATTAACTGGACTACCAGACACGTGTGTGTTTTTGAATTGAAAGGAGACATTTATTTCGTTGACTTAAGTGATGTGGTTCACCTACATCTTGATCAGATGGCCAGGGTTGCATCGTCGGTTTCATATGCCTAACACTGTGAGCATTTCTTGACTGTTGTTGTGTACCAAATATGGAGAAGATGTGTGAGGGTGTACTGAGTCGTGTAGATACGGCTGCTTAACACCTAATCACGAGCATAAATGTGTACATAAAAATAATAATATTATGATGTATTTTTTTATTTTATTTTGGGAAATGGGACCCATTTGAGTGTGCAAATATCTGATTTGAGATACGTCACGAGCTTTGAAAAAGTTTGCCATTTGAGTCAGAAAAGTTACGTTAAGGTTAAAACCTAAAAGTGCAAAGCGGAGGGGTCGGACCCACCAGCTTTTGGGTCCCCACAAGCACAAGGACCGTAATTTAAGAAATCACACAATCGGTGAAATATTTTATAGCCATTTCTCTCAATAATAATTGCTGTGGTGTTGAAGTGAAAGAACTTGGGTGGCGACTTTAGTATGTACTGCATAGTCTAGTTTAGATTGGATCATATGCGTACTCTTAAATACACTCCCTGCCATGTAACTAAGTTAGGTTGTATGATGATCACAAATTCATTTAAAGAGAAAAATTTGAATCTTACTCTTAGTTGGTTACTTCCCATAAAATATTTAGATAGTAAGATAACATCGAAATTCACGTTCATCACAGAGGGACCAATCCGATGCTCTAATTTCTCATAAAAAAGAAAAAAAAAATTGATGTTTTAAAAGGTCAAAATACTTAGTAGTCTTACATTTTTGCATCCTAGTCTGAAAAGTATTTTCCCATTTATTGTGGTTAAGAAATTGCTTCGAAAGAGAGAAATATTTGAGTATAGATATATAATTAAGTTGATTTTTTCTTCTTTGTGCATTTAAATGATCAAGTGGTAGTAATTGTGGTATAAATTGCAAAAACCATAGACTATTATATATATTTGTATTTGTACAGGTCAAAGATTAGGTTATCTATATTGCTTAGACAATTTACGAGGAATTTCGCCGTAGTCTCCTCAAAGACTCAAAAGTATGTATAGAGGAAAAAAAAAAAAAAAAAAGTCTTAAGCTTTTTGAGGTAAAAACTAATGGTTTGGTGTTGATTAGATAAAATGTGGATGAAATTGCAGTGTGTTAAACCTTATCCAAGTTTTGACAATGAATAGTGGTCATATGCACTAAATATAACATTTATTATTTAGTAAAAAATAATACAACATGATGCAAGTAAACAAATTATGATAGATACATTAAGATGAATTATATAGCAACCCCTTTCTAAGTTTAGAAATAAGGAATAATTATTACACATTATTATTATATTAAGGATATTGAACTATGGAACTATATTACTTAATTAGTAGACGATGGAGAAATTATTACAACATGATGTAATTAAGCAAATTGCAGTAGATACATGAAGATGAATTATATAATTAAATGTTAGAATAGGAAAAATAACCTTTTAAGATATTATATTTTAAGCAATCCAAACCTTTCTATTAAATAGTAAACAAATTTGAAACATGCATGTTATATGATTTCATTTTTTCTTTTTCAGGACTTTGTTGTTGAGATATGATAAAAAAAAATACATGTAGTTGTCTATATCACATTAAAAGATTTAGGAAAAAGGGTGTGATAATAATTGTTGTGGTAGAGAGGTAGGTAAAGATAAAATTTAGAATGATAATGTAGTGTTTGAAATTCAATGCTCTTTATTTTGTTTTAATAGTAAAACACATCTTTCGAAATGGTTGACAAGACATTGATTTAATCATTTTTAATTAGACTATAGATAATTTTGTATTACACATATCCATAATCTAAATCATTACATGTAAGTATGATTAATTATACCTTTTAGAATCATTTCTTAAACTCAGTGTGCCTTGTTTAAAAATAACAATTGTTAGAGGATAGATATTGTAATAAGATAAATTTAAAAAGAAACATATATTATAAGTTAGATCATTTGAAATGAATGCTTTATAATTGCACAAAAAGATCTTAACTTTCTATAAACCATATATGCTTTAAAAAAGAGGAAGAAGAAAGAAGAAGGTTTGCCAATTTTGAAAAGAAACTTTAAAAGATGAGGATTAGACCAAATAATGGGATATGTAGTAAGAATCCTCCTTTACCTGTCTTTGTGGAACTGGTTAATTATTAGGTAATTAATTTTTTAAGTTTTCTTTATTATATACTATTTAATTATAATTATCATAGAGATTGACCTATTGAATGAAAAGCAAATGATAATTTAATATTAATTGTTGTGCCACTAATTAATTAAGAATAATCATTAAGCTTTACTTTTCAAATATTCCATATAGCTAGGATGAAACAAGAATAAAGATTTATTTGTTTTGGATTTAATTACTTTGAATATTAGGGGAGCTTTGCCCACTGTTTCTTAGTATGAGACAGCAGTAGGGAGGAAAAGGAAGAGGAAGAAAAGGGGGAGGGGGGGGAGAAGGGATCATCTGCTGTTTTAGTTGACCATGAATATAACTTTGCTGCCAAAGTCACATGTGACATAGGTATTTAATTTAATTAGGTAATTAATTAAATAAATCCTCATTTAATTAAAGTCAAAACCGACTTTTGGGGTTGGTAGAGTTGCAGCCTGATGTTTTAGGTGAGCTTATATAATTTGTTCATAAGATTTATTAACAAATGTCTAAGCCACATGACTGGACATATAGTAAGCAGTAGCACAACTTGGGATATCCATTTCAAACTTGGACTAGACCGGATGTTGAATTGTCAAGCCGCCCATGATATTTTTTTTTAAAATTAAATTAATGACTAAGATTACATGTCTAGCTATAATTTATCTTATTAATATCATTAAGGTATAACATTTCATTAAGTTTCTACTAAAAAAATCATCAATTACTATAGGCAAATTTAATTAAAGTAGCTAGTAGAAGTTTAAAAAGTCAATTTAATTAGCAAACTAAGAGTACTTAAGTTTAGGTTAATTGAGTACCAACCGAATCAATAACCCAAGGGTGTTAACTTGGTCGTTGCACTCAATTGTATATTTGTTTCTTTCATTTTAATTGGAAATCAAGTGAGATAAAACTAATAAATTAAGGTTATTTAGATACATATATATGATGAAAACCTTTGAATGCATAAGTTAATGTTAGAAAAAAACACCTAAAACCCTCTAATCACAGATTCAATAAAGAAAATAATAATAAAGAGAAACACTTACGTAGAAAAACCCTAAAATTAGGAAAAAAAAAACCATAAGCAAAAATAATTCACTATCAATTAACAAGTATCTAGAGGAATTAAACACTTAAAGTACTTCTACATCAGATAATACACAGATCTAAAACTTTGATAAATAAGAAGAACAGAAAGAGAATAACCAAGAGAAAACTAGAACTCCAACTGCGGCATCCGCACAAGTTCTAAACTCTACGCTTTTTCAAAAAGCTTCCAAGGATATGCAAGTCTCTCATTAGCACAAACTTCGTCTTCTTCTTAATCTCTCACATGTTGGAATTGTCAATAAACAATGAGAGACTTCCTATATATATACATTCAAGCCACAATATTTGAAAACGGTGACCAACAAGTATTTCTTATTTTATACCAATATGATTTTTTTATTTAAATATAATTAGATCATAAAATATTTATTCATATTTAAAATTTTCTAATAATTACTTTGTAAATACATGTTCCATATTCTAATTCAACAGTTAAAGACAAATGATTTTTCAACAATTTACAATAAAGATGGAAAGGGAATAAGATTTAAAAATAATTTGGATAAAGATAATTAAAAAAAGATATATAATGTTGATATAAATATCATGTAGTTAGGAAAAAGAATTGTTAAGTATATATTAATAAGCATTCTTGAGTATTATAAAAAGAAAATATTTGTGGTCCAATTTCATTATTAAATTTTATTAATAATGGTAGTGGTATGGATATCACTAAACACATCAATTGACCTTAAAAGGTATATATGGGTCTTAATCCAAACGAGTAATTTAACAATATATTAAGATGGACTTATGACTGATCTTCAAAGAGAAAAATCCTATAGGAATCATTTGGTGGGGCCTCTTACGTCATAAGAATGACACTTGTTTAGTTGGAACGCAAGCTTCATATATGTGCAAATAAAGTTTGAGCCAATTATTGAGAGCCACTGTATCATCAATTGAAGAGTGATGCCACGTGCCACTCTGTTGCGTGCTGAGGACATCAAATTAAATGTTACGCGTCCTATATGTACTCTAGGTTGGCAAGGCGTGCACTTGAAACCCATGCAAAGATTAGGATTAAGATTAGGGTTAAATTTTCCATGTGAATGGTAATTACTAATTATGGTGAAAAAAAGGGCATTTTTCCATGTATTAAAAATAAATGTTGAGTAACTAAATAAACTTAGTCACCAAGTTCAGATTAAAAAAGGGGGGAAATGAAGGAAATGCAACAAAGCAAGTTTTTCATATAGAATATCTTAAAGAATCTAGTGAGGTTGTTGTTTGATCCTTTGAAGAAACAAGAAGTGAACAAATTTACCTTTTTTTTTTTTTTTCTAACCAAGTGGTGGCCCGAGACAGTTTTCGCGATCACAAACTAATCTACCTATGTTGCGCCATTGAGAGAATTTTGTAGCACCCCGATCGTAACGGGCGAGTTGATGAAACACTTTGTGGCTTACCCGTGAATCGTAACATAAAGGCTTGCAGTTTAGACAAAATCGATTTATTATTACCTCACTTTATAGCGTGGAAACTCAAAGTTCTAGCATCAAGGAACGTAATTCGAGTCCCGGATACCACATGCGTTGTGCTAGCTTCATTAGTTTACATTTTGGATTTGTCATTTCAGACATGAAAATAGATGGAAGTTATTGATGGTTTGATGAGCATAAATTAATCTAGGGTTTATGTACTTAACCCAACTTTTGTAATTGGACTGGAACTAGAACAAAAAGTTGTGCATTGTAATGTCTAACATTTTATTTTTTTGTTATAAGTTCCATTGCAGGCATGCTTTAGGGCTACTACGAGGTAGGTTTAGAGGAGAGGGCCAATTATTCATATACGGAAGCTCCTCACCTATTTTTTAGTAAATGGGCCAACCCTACTACGGTCTACTTAATAAAGTTCAAATCTTTAGCCCAAGTTTTTGTGGGCCTAACTTGTGTCCATACGAGTTGAAACTTTTTTGCTAGCTAGCTAGATTAGTTTCTTTAGGAATTATTCCTAAATTTTGGATAATCATATTGAATGTTTATCTCACTAGAAATTTTCTACAAAGAGGTGATTGACAAAGAAGTTTTAGATTATAAATATTGGATTGATTCAAAAAATTTCTATATGACTCTAAAAATTAATTTATTGGACATGATTTATTTGATTTAATTGCGTGACTCTTTCGTGACACCAATGGTTATACATTATTGATTTTCTTTTTTCCAAATCATTTACTAATATCAAGAGTATAAAACTAGTCAGTAAAATATCTCTCTAATTAAATTTACTCTTAGAATAAGTAATTACAAGGTTTTATAAAAAATTAAACCTCATCAATGGAATTAAACTAAAGTAAATTCTATGTATCAGTGGCGTAAGAATTAAAGCTGTACCTCAAAATGGACTTGTTCTCGACACAAGTCCATTTTCCGAGCCTGTCCATCTGATGACTTTTCTCCCAACTGGATATACTCTGCGCTACATTCCCCACTAATTGTCACAAATCCCTTCTCATCTCTTATATTAATTATTCCCTAATTACCATTTGTTATTTTAAAATTAAAGATTCTCACGCTTGCACGCTTGCACGCTTGCAAGATCTAATATTAAACAATTCATCAATTCATTGAATATAATTATATATAGATAAAACGTATGATCTAACAAGGAATTAATTTAATTAAGGGGAATATTAAAATCATAAACAAAATGCATATGTATATAAAAATATTTTATTATTCAAACCAGATAAATGTACATACACAGTACCTCATTCCTCCCCCCAACTTCAACCCTTAGCAGTCTCCGAAAGAATTCTTCTTTTGTTTTTTCCTATCTTCTTTGATCGCTAGTCACCTTTTTTTGTTCTTTTTGAGTTTGGAGTATTCAAAGTGGTATAGCTGCTTTTGCTACCACTCAAATTTTCCTAATTCAACTATTTCTAATTTTACACCACACCAAAATATCAACTTCTTTTTTTTTTTTTTTTTTAGAATTACAATATCAAATTTCATAGATCACTAAACAACTTGTGTATTCTAGCTGCTAATTAAAGAAGATTTTTCTTTTTTATCTTCTTCATGATCATCTTCTTCTTGATCTTTGATCTTCTAATTCTTCTATATTTACAATTGGAATTGAGAAGCACTCAACAGCAAGTGTTGGTTGAAGAAGGGCTGGTTGAGCAAGTGAAACTGAGAGGAGGAACTGTCCAAATGACTAGTACTACTACTACTTGTATTGTTGCTGAAACTGCAAGAACTCATAAATTTTTTTGATGGGTGCAACGAAATCTCTTCTGAAGTTGCAGAAGTGGATCGTTCACGTTTGAATTGATGATTCTCCATGAATGGCGCCACTGTAGATATTGAATCTACTTGAGGATTAATTGCTGGCATTTGAATTAAGTAGCTGCTAGTATTGCTGATATTGGTTTGATCAAGATTGCAGTTAACATTATTACTCATAATGGGAGGAGCTGATGATGATTCAAATCCAATTGGGTCAATTTGGTTGTTATCTAACATGATTCGAGTCAGAGCTGAGTACTCCATCGCATCAAACAAATCAGAGAAGGACATGGATTTCTGGGTCTTAAGGGAACTTTGGTTATTAGCAAAGTTTGATGATAATGATGATGAAAAGCCTAAGGTTTGCAAAGGGGCTTCTTGCACTATAAAAGGCTCCTCTTGTTCTTGATGATCTCTGGAAGTGATAAGAGTTGATGAAACACTGTTTGATTTCTTGTAAATTCTGCAGAGTACCCAGTCATCCAGCTGAAAAAAGCAATCAAATAAACTAATTTTAGACCCAGATGAACACAACTTTAATTAAATTAAAACTAGCTCGTGTCAGGGCCAACTTAAATAATTATAATTAAGATTGATGTTTTTGAGAAGACATTTGGGTTATCTTTATCTCATTCTAAATCCAATCAAATTAAATAATGGTCAAGAAATAGTTTTATATACCCTCATGGATGAATCCAATTTGTACTTGTAAATGGGCTTGGCAGAACTTGGATTAGCTTCTGTGAGGCGATATTCATGCATGATCCAATTAGTCTTAATACCCCTTGGAGGTCTTCCTTTGTAGAACACCAAAGCCTTTTTCACACCAATATTACTAGTCCCTCCTTGTGATGCCAATATTGGCTTATCAGTCCCAGTTGCCTTCCAATAACCTGAAACTGCTGCCCTGTTTGGCCTTGCTCCATTAGGATATTTTCTATCTCTTGGAGTGAAGAAATACCATTCTTTCTCACCAAAGGCAGCTTTAGCTAATTCAAAAAAAAAAAAAAAAATTAATAAAAAAAAAAATATGTGATTGAAGATTTATATATGAAGAGAAAAATATAAAATTATGTATGTATGTACCTGGTAAGTCCCATGGATCAAACTTGTAGATATCAACTTCAGCTATAATGGAGACAGGGCAAGGTGATGAAGCAGCTTTTTTACTAAGGTAATGAAGGATGAGTTCTTCATCTGTAGGGTGGAATCTGAACCCTGGTGGAAGATAATTTTCTGGGTTGCTCATTTTTCTTCTTAATTATGACAGTGTTTATGAAATAAAACACTTTAATGGTGGAAGAGAGCTTAGAAGATTGAAATTTTTGAGCTTGGAGGATGTCAAGGTTTATAAGGTTGAACTATTTTGTCGTGTAGTGGGATTGGGATTATGGGAGGAAATTAAGTGAATTATGGGCATCCACGTATGAGAAGAGGAGGCGTGTCAAGCGCGTGTGATGATTGATTTAAACATAGGATTAGAATGATAACAAAAGGACACGTGTCCCTTCAACTTTATTCGGTGAAGGCGATTGGGGGAATGTGAGGGATGTGTTGATTTTAATCCTGGCCGTCCACGTAGTCTTTCCGTGTTGTTTCGAATTAGCGAAGATCACGTAGTCCTGTGAGTTGGGTAGCCCCCCACTTTGTCTTGTTGGCGCGCAACGTGGCACGCACTGCGGCCAATTAACTAACGTCTTATGTTTAGTCAAACCCGTAATTTAAGTCAACAATAAATGGAAAAGATGGTGTTGTGATTGGTTGACTGGAGAGGGGAAGTCAGTCAGTAAAGTGGCTATTGGGTGTACAGGATTTGTGGTTAACTGTGATATATGAGCGCCGCCACGCTTTGTTGATTGTGATTTAGACGTGAAACTCGATCAAATGGAGTTAGAAAGAAGAAGATGTCAATGTAATTAAGCGGTGTGCATACATGATGATGGTGAGATGACCATGTGGCATACGTGTGATCTCATGGTGATGGGTCTAAAGTCGGTCAAAAGAGCCAAAGGTATGGCACTTATCACTTATTCGTACCATTCGGATATATGGATAGACCGCGACTGCAACATGTAACTAATTAAAGGGTTATTCTTTAGTTTAAAGCAACTAGGATATATATAAATAATAATATGAGATAGATATTTATCTTCGTGCAAATTGAGTTATAAAAAATAAAAACTACTTAATATTTGTAGAGAGGCTCATTAATTGCACTAGGCTGTCTTTGGTTGGTTGGTGATTCAATAAAGAAATAAAAATTTAATATAAAAATAAAAAATATTTTTAAAAATAATTTATTTTTTTTATAAATAGTTAAAAACTGTTTTCGAATTCATTTAAATTAAATAAATTTTTTTTGTGTTTTTAAATTTAAAATACAAAAAACTGTATTTGAATCACAAATCAAACAGACTTTTAATTTTTAAATTGTCGAATTTGAAAATAAAGGGTATACATACATACATAGTCTTAAATGTTATTCTAACTATTTTTTTTTTTGGATTATATATTACATATTACATACATTTTTGGATTATACATTACATATATTTTTTTTGGATCATAAAGATGTAATTGCACTATTAATACTTAGATTAACACTTTTCTTTTAATTTTGAACTTACAATATTATAAGGGTTACTATAAATTGAGCAACTTACACGTTCAAACAATTATTTATTTATTTATTTATTTATTTATTTATTTATTTTGAAGTATAGCTTGTTTATGTGTGTACATGTATGTAAAGAGACGAAGATATTATATATATATATATATATATATATATATACATATATATATATATATATATATATTTTTTTTTTTTTTTTTTTTTTTTGCCTTATATCTATTGTGTACATGTATGTAAAGAGACGAAGATATTATATATATATTTTGCCTTATATCTATAATTAGTAATATTAGTAGAACGAAAGTCAAAGCTAGTTTTTGGTGGTATGTGATAGGTGGAAGGTCCAGCAAAGCAAGAGAATGTAGTTTGGTGACAAAGATACTCGCTTTCTCTTTAGAAAAAATTGAACGAGTCATACCAAAAACAGAATCAAAATTAAGCCCTCTAACCTAATTTTCAAATCATGCATAGTAACACAACCTATTCTTAATTATCTTCTCAACCGAGCTAACCCCATTATATTCGAAAACATCATTTTACTAGAAAGAACTGAATGAATGAGATGTGGCTAACAATGACGGATTAGCATATATGAAGTACAATATTTAGCTTCACAAGATCAGGACCACACCGCAGGCTGGCCACGAAGATCCACGTTGATCAACGCAGCTAATTAAGGTGTGATTAAGCCCACTAATTAGTAATTGAGATTATAATGTTTTAGTATCATATAATTAATTATTTCAATCCATAAATATGCATATATAATATGGACGACCCCATGTGGATTGCTATTTTGAGAAGGGAACGTGAACAACTAGCTTAGCTCTAGTACTATGATTAATGTCATTAGAGGGCAAGAGATAAATTCTAAAGTAATTAAACAAGTGCTTAGTTTTAGATCCATAAATATATATTATTAATTAATACATGCATGCTAGCTAAGTGTAAAAGTCTAAAGTTATGTATTTATTATTTATTTATTTTTCTGTTCTTTTGTGGCCATCTTATTTGGTGCTTTGTATGTGGACGATGAAGAAGAGTACTTCCAACTTCCTTTATTTGCTAACTAAAGAATCATATTGGTGTTTGTTGTTATCCATTTCTATCGGTCTATTTCTAGTAAGGGGGTTGAAGACAAAGGTCCTTGTAACATGTGATGACAGGGGGGAAGACGGCTGGAGCAATAATCTCTCAATGTTTGAGAGAGAGATCATGACGTTGGATACATTGTGTTAAGGATAAACTCTAAGGGATAAAAAAATCAACTTGAAAGGTATATTTTATACTGTTGGTAACCTTATGATTATTGGATCTTAATTAGCCAACGTCTCTAATGTGAAGATAAGGTTGTTATACATCGTCTCTAATTCTTAACATTAGGAGTCTTGTGCACTAAATATGCACGCTCTTCTTTTATAGGTCAAAGTCAATATACCTTTGAAGTTGAGGCTTCATATTTAATATATAAGATTATTATTAATTTGAGTCTTAATAATGTAAGGTGGAGAAAATAAATTTATACAGTTTGAGTGTATATAGTTGAAGAAAACTAAAAGCTTTAGTGATCAGTTGAGTCAAATTAATATCTAATCAAACAAGAAGTAGTGTGCACTATACACATGTTTTGGGATAGAGTATATACACATGTATGTATAGATGGAATATCCCTAGGAGATGCAATATGACAAGAAGTTTTATGTTTGAGGTAAAATTGGGCGCGTCATATATATTCTCATTCCTCAACTTATGGAGAGTTTAATTTCAAACACAATGTTAGTGGAAGTCTAGTAGTATTTGGATGGATAAGGTATTTGTTTGGAAAGTGGGTACATGAAAAAATATATATATTGTAGAAATAAAACATGATGATTATCCACATCGTATATTAATTCATATATATCCATTAAAGAGAAGCTTATTATAAAAATATATAAGGTGGGAACTGGGGGAAAAAAGACATAAGCTTCGGTTTACTTTTGGTTTTTATGTGAAAAGAAAACGTTTCATAGTCGCAAGCCCGTGTCATTTGTGCTACCTACCAAAACCAAACAAGAAAGAAATTATTGCATATTTGAAAAAGCCTCACATTTAATTTGTTAGTCTTCCTAAAACTCAGGTGGCAGCTGCTTCACCATATTCAAAATATGAAAATTTAAAAAAGCATAATACAATTAATTATTAAGTAATATAAATATAAGTTCACGTCTCATATTTCATTTTTTATTTTTCTGATTGAGAGAGCTCCCCCCCCCCCCACAAATGATCCTTATCCTCATTGAAATTAAATGTTTGACTAGTCAACAGAGTTAGAAAGCAGATTGAAATTAAATGGTTTCTTTCTGGACTTTAATTTTCTAGCTCCTTTACAAGTCAAAACCAAAGAGCCCCACTCATTAGCTTTCCACGTGTGAGGTCACCAAAGTTAATGGCTGATGGCTGGTGGTTTTCTAAAATCTATTGGATGTTCTAAATTTCTAAGCTGCTTTGAGGTATTTTAATAGGTGTGTATAGTTGAGATGATTAATAGGGATTTCCGCCAACCATTTACTTTTACAACTCAAATCATATCAATGACTAATGTTTTAATTAATACAAGGGTAATTATATAGTTATTATTAATCTTGATGACCATATGCTAGCCGAGAATTATCACATGCAGTTATAGAGATCAATTAATATACGAAGCATACAAGAGAGTCACATGAGTTTGGATTGTACATATTGAGGTGTCAACGTTATTTTTTGTCGTTATCATTCAGTCTCTTTTAAATATTTGTGTGTGCGGCGTGCTATAACTTATAGGAACTGGAATATGAGATTATTGATATTTATTTGCATGATATGGACGTCAAAATTGTCTTCGTCTACAACTGTATTTCGGCTTGATCTAATCCGGATCAGTTCTTGGGTTCTTTATTCATGGGTTCAATTAGGCAGACTTGGGCCTTATAGTGATCAATCTATGTCCATATGCATGATATTATATCTTCAACGTACCTTGTATAGCTAGCAATTAATGAAACTATAATTATTCATGCCCTGTTGAAAAGATTTTTAATTTTTCCTCACAATCTTGAAAGAAAGTTTTAATCTTTATAAATCTCAACACTTTCATACATTTTATGGTAATTATATAGGCGAAAGTAGTCATTTAACTACGACATTTTCTTTCAATGTAGACTAGAAGCTCTGTCATGACTTTGATATAAGCAACCTTTGGTTGGTAGATCTACCAAATGATATGGGCAAAAGTCCTTAGATTTCAATGAACTCAAAAAAAAAAAAAAAACATCTTGAAACTATATATCTATATCCTTCTATAAGTATGTTGTGGGTAGCCTGTTAATTTCTATTTTTTTTTTTTAAATTTTCAGGTTCATGAATTCTCAACTCAAGGAGTTGATCAGGATGGTGTAACTACCTCCACTCTGATCATTCTGTAATTAGCTAGTATTTTAAACTTTATTTTTTAGCAATTGTTTAATTAAATTTGGCAGCTATTCTAACAAAACTCTCCAAGGGGGGTGCTTTCATTTTCATATATGATTTATCATGTATTTTGTGTTTCATTGCATTTGTCAAAATGATAAGAACAAGGCCTCAATTAATAATAAATATGTCTGAATCTCTTATCCCTTTCATCCTAATAAATAATTAATTTAGAGAAATGAAACCATTCAAAATCCCTATCCAGTGTATTAACCTAAACAGTTTAAGATGTTAATTTTGAAATCCACCATAATCTAATCTATCTTTTAACCCAACTCAACTCAAATAGTTTAAGTTGGGCCGATTTAATCGGATTTGACTTAAGCCTCCTATTTGATATATAATTTATTAATATAAAAATTTTAATTATTCATTTATCATTTAGATTTGCTAGAATTTTTGTTTACTATTATTTTATAATGAATATTACATATTAATAGATAGTAATAATAATTTATAAAATAACAGCGCATTGTTTTGTGTTTTGGCTGAGCGATATTATAATTTAGACAAAACAAAATAATAAAATTCATGAATGCACCGTGGGCAGGGGCCCATAAAACTCTAGTCCTCAAGTTCTTTTGAATTGTCTTGAAAATCCAAACTTGTGCATCATACATAACAAGGGGAATTTATGACAAAGGAACGTGCAGAGATTAATTGCAGGGTGAAATTGCTGGTAAATTACTAAGAAAATTTGATTCTGAAAACAATAATGTGCACCGACCCATGTAATTGATTTCAAATCCATCGTTGACAATCATTCAATGTGATACTTCCATAGCTTTATTAATGTGGTCAAAGAAACAACTTCAAAAGCGGCAATTATAGTTGTCCCTTCCAATCTATATATACATAGCTTTCTCCCACAATTAATCAAAAGAATCATGAGATCAAGTATCTCTTTTTTGTCAATAATATTGTACTATCATTTGCCACAAATTACGGATTAAAGAGAAGCAATGTTAACAGAGAAAATTTGAGGATAATTGATATCCATATTGTTCAGTTCCGTTTTAAAATCAAATGTGGACAATATACGCAGGTGTGTGTGAAGTATGAGTAGAAGCCAAATTAAGAGATCACGGGTAGGAAAACCTCTTTGCAGTTGCAGCATACTGCTGTCACTGCACATGTAAACTATAAGGCGGATTGGATTTGGACCACCCTATACTAAAGAAGTTTTTTCCAGGCACGATCAACTGTTGCGAGTAATATTGTGAAATGTGCAAAGAAGCAACTGATATGTAGGTGAAAACTTGATAAGTTGTATAATTGCTCGTTAATTATGTTGAAGAACATGATAGGTAGCATGTGGAAGCTGTCAATTAACAAAACCAAGTGAACGAACCTAATTTTCTTGGGGCAATGATATTTGGTTGGACTTGATTTGGGGACTCTAAGTGCAAATTCCGCAGCCCGCTATCGGTTGGATTATACAGTTAACAAAACTAAGTTGGATTAGATTATACAGTTAACAAAACTAAGCTGAATGAACCTGCAAGTACTTTACCTTAACATATATACATCACAGTCAAACTATTGGCTTCTAATATCATTTTTAACTATTTCTGTGCTCAAGTGTGGAGTATTACTCTAAAAGTTTTCGATATTAATGATGGCGACATCACTTTTTATATTTCATATTCTGAACTTGCTCACATCCAATAAACGCAAGACTATTATTTTGATTCACTTAATCCGAACAACTTTGCCTTCTCTTTGATAGTTATATATAATATTTAAAATAGTCTTTTAAAAAACACTTGACAAGTGTACTTGAGCACATAATTCTCTTTGATCAACATGGAATTGCTTCCAGGGGCTGCTGGAGTATATATACCTTCTTAGTCTCAAAGCGTTGCCATTTATACTAATAAGATTCTCTGGTGTTCGTAGTTCTCACTTTGTAACCACCTCCAAGGGCTGCTGGAGTATATATACCTTCTTAGTCTCAAAGCGTTGCCGTTTATACTAATAAGATTCTCTGGTGGCGTAGTTCTCACTTTGTAACCACCTCCACTAACAAGGAGAGTCCATACAATTAAATTAATGGAAACATTGGAGTTGGGAAAAAGCCATTGCAAAGTTCACGTTTCAGCGTATATAAAATGATGTCTGATGTTGAAGTAACGTGATCAGCAAATGTTTCACTTGGTTTGCAATGCATACATGATTAGGTTGGCGACTTGGGCGGTAGGTAGGTTGAATGCAGCTTATGTAGCTGGAGCACTTGTGACAAGGAAATTAATTAATTAAAGTAAAATGCTTTTACAACCTTTTAGAGGCATAATCAAATGAGAAATTAAAGCGTTATGGTTCAAAGCTAAAAGGCGTCTCATGAGACCCCTCTTCTCCGCATCTCTCCCACTTCATATCAGAACCCAGTTATGTATATATATATATATATATATAACTGCCCGGCTTGAGAGTTACTTAGCATTCAACTAAAATTCAAAACTGAACTAGTATACATAGTCACATATGAAAATTAATAATAAATAGTTTCAAATATTTGATTCAATCTTATGCTTATGTTGAAAGGTGATTAACTTAGAGATAATATCGAAACTAATTATAATTCAAACCCACCCATCAAAATGATATTAAAGTCAATGCGTATTTATTGAACATATATGATGAAATAAAACGCATGTGCATGCTCATGGCTTAAGCTTTTTATAGTATATGTGTTTCTATGTGTCCATATTATCATGAAATATATGTTTCACATAATTCAACTTTTTCAAAGTAACACATTAATGTGTATATAAGGCCCTAATTAGACATAAAACGAGAAAAAATCTATTAAAGTGTTTTGAACATATGCAACGTAGGCCTTTGAATACACTAGTTAGGAAAAATGACTTATTAAGCAGTGACTACATAGAAAGAATAGAGGTAAAAAGAGATCTAAAATAACATAAGTAAAAATAATTAAGAAAAAATTAAGTTTTTGATGAAGCGAATTGAAAGAAGTAGATTCATGTAGCTACTTGGTCTCATATAACTTGATTGAGTTTAGTTGGGTACATGATGAATATAAGATCTAAAATGTGTCTCTAGAGCATGTTACCTACATTGACAATTTTCTTTATTTTCATTTTAACTTAAGTAACCAACCGACTTCTTATTTTCAGTAATAAGTTGGTGAACTTTCTATTCTTTTTTTGTCATCATTGTAGAAAAAGCAGTATGGTGAGGCAAGGCAATTATTTCTAAGATATGCATGTTAAATGGTATAAATGAACATGAAGTTGTAAGAAGTAATTTAACAAACAAGATTTTGTAGAAGCTAGATTATGTTATTCTTTGTCTTTAAATCATGCTCTTCTTTTGATCAAAATGCATGCTCCAGATCTCATTTGTTCCTGGCTTGTACCCAGTGGTTCCTTCACATTAAATAAACCTATTATTCTTAACCAAGTGAATGGCTTGCCATTTGAGTAGCTACTAGAATCCTTATATATTCTCACTCAAATGTACTGTATTACAAACCAAATTGGTTTAGACAGCACATTCTCATTTCTCATTTCCTTCTTTTACTCACAAACATATTTCATCAACTTGTTCGCTACTCTTTCTACATCATCCATATATATTATATACAGACTCTCCTTAAAAAAAAAAAAAAGCAAGGTGTTTATTTAGCATTAATAAAAAGTACATACAGTGGGTGGCATATATACACAAGAAAAATTTTTTTAGAATAAATTTTTTTTTAATACATCGCGCTCTTAAGAATTATTGAATCGTCTTAAATTATGTGTTAACACAAATCTTTAAATAAATTATATATTAATATGTGATATAAGGTGTTTTAATAACTTTTTAAGACAATTTCAATATAATACATTTAAAAAATAAATTATAAATTGGTTCGACAACTTCTAAGCTTTAATATGATGGCGTCATTCAATCATCATTCTCACCGACTCCCACCGATACGTTTAATCTATTTCTTTTGACACCAATCTCTAGGATCATCCGAGGCCGTCACAGTAAGTAAATCCGAGTCCATTTCTCTCACTGTGTTCTTGTGCTGACGACGGGACCTACTGTCGTCTCACCAGCCCAAATCCATAAATTTCGTTTCTCTGTTTTTCTTTTTTTTTTTTCTTAAAAAGGAAAAAAAAAAAAAACCGAAAATACTCTGGAAGTGTGGAACAACAACAACAACTCTATTTCTTTCCATTATTTTTTTAAATATTATTATTATCAAAATTGTAAAGGGATTGATAAAAAAAAAAAAAAAAAATTGTAAGAGGGACAGGACAGGAGGGTTTAGTGAGTGTGCCGTGAAGCGTGGTATTGTTGTGTATTGCTTGCGGCAGTGTGAAGGGATTACATTACATTACAGCTCGGAGAGGCACTGAAGTAGTAGTAGTAGTAGAGAAGAAGAAGAGATAGGGGGGATTAGGATTTAGGAATGATCTGTCTCCATTTTCTCTTCCTCTCCTTTGCTTTGTTTACAAGTAGTGTATTATTATTATTTTGAGATTGAGGAGCATCAGCGACAGCGATTGTACAAAAACAAATCTTAAAGCTACATCCATCCATCCATCCATCCATCCATCCATCCATCTCGCCCTCCGTTTTTGTCCCTTTCTCCTTCGTTTCTCTCTCACTCTCTCTCTCTCTCTCTCGCATACTCTGTAAAGGAAACCTTTTCTTTTCTCTTTTGTTGCGTCTTTTTTTGCGTTATTGAGTAGCAGAGACGAAATGTGAGTGTGGTTTTTGGTCGAATGATGGTTTCTAGGGTTGCTGTGTGGTGGACATTTGAGTCGATCTATTCGTTTTTTATGATTTAGCAGAAGAAGGATTCGATTTCCACGCTTCACTCAGGGTTCGCATTTTCTCTCATCGTTTTTAATTTTTTTTTTATCAATTCTTGATTCAATTTTCTTTTGTTTTTTCTTCTTTCTTTTTAATAAATTCGTGTCTTTTACGAAGAATTTCTGTGGTTTTGTGTTTTTCTGCAAATGTTGCTGTTGATATGAAAACAGTGTTTATTAGGTTTTGGTCATTATGAATCGCTGCCTTTTATTTGCTGATTTTTACTTCCAAGATCAGTTCTGTGAAGTTGGAGAGTTAGTTGAATATACACACATTGTTAGAACGGAACAATGTTCTAGTTTCTTTGGACGCTCATTGTTAGAACAGAACAATGTTCTAGTGGATTAGAATTATGGTCATTCTGCCTCTCTATAAAATTTCCTTCTTAGCAATCTTCTTGTGGCTTTGGAGAAGGATTGGTTATGTGGAATATCGGACTATGGAAACATCTTGTAGTCCTTGTTTGGAGTTTGTTATCCTAATGGCCGCCATTTTAAGAAATCTCCCAAGTTAATGTTAATCGTTTCTATTTGGGCAATTAAATTGTAGTGGCAACAATTAAGATGCATGATTGATGATTGAAAATCGAGGTTCTTCCCAGTTTCTTTAGTTTGAATATTAGATAGTTTACAATCAACTCAACCCAACTCAATTAAGTGTTTTCCCAACTACATCTACATGGGGTCAGCTACATGAATTAGGATAGGCGGAGTTTGGAAACCTCAGAATTTAAGATGAATATTTTGAAGAATGTTAGTGGAAAGCTAAGAAACGCTATGCAACCTTTCCTGGAGTCTAAACACGCTTGCCTAATTGCGATTGTTGGAATTCCTTAAAAAAGTGAAATCTCTCTTCTTTTGCCTTGAAAAGCTATTCCATTTCATTCCTATAAAGTGATCCATTTGGTAGTGAATATTGGCGGCCCCAATTAGTTTCTGTGTGAAGGAAAATATTTTAGTTGTTCAGTTGCTTATTAGTAATTAGTGTGACAATGAGTTCAAGTTGGGGAATCAGCCTCTTGCGTAGCAAGGAGCTTTGTGCACTGGTCTGCCTACCCCCACACTCCCTTCCTTTTTTTTAATTGCTGATTTGTGTGTCTAGACTTAACCTAGCTAGGCTTTTGAGATAGAGAATAAGAAGAAACAAGGGATGGGAGGAGAGAACAACATCGGTTTGTCTTGTGCATATTCTCATCTAACCTAAGTTTAAATTTTTCATAAGTGATAATTGAATCCTTGAATAATTTTTATCAAAAGAAAAAAAATGAATGAGTAATCATGCTGTTAAGATACTTAATAAAAGGTCTCCCACTCCTTCGATAGGAATGGCCCCATAAATGATAAAGCCACTGAATAAAGCAACCTCCAAATGGATGAACCTGTAAGAGAGAGTTATTAGGAATGCTTCTATTCCTCCGTGTTGTTCCTACACTAGGTTATCACACTGTATATCAAAGTTCTTAGATATGCTCATAACTCTTTAAAGGCATGGTGTTAGAAAACCATAATGGCATAACCTATTACTAGAGCCATGGTACCACTCCCCCAATAGAGCTGATTATAGCAATTTGACAGCTGATTTTTTCGCCGCCCAAAACATTCGAAATCAGCTCCCAATTTATTGGAGAGTGATGTGTGTGTGTGTGTATTTATTTATTTACTCACCAATTTGAGAGCTGATGCTTGAAATTGACTCGATTAGAGGCTAATTCTACTTTTTCAACAATTTGGATATTAACTATAGCTTTCTATACAGAGTGTAGCCTCTGTGTGACAACTATAGTTTTTTTGTCAAGTAGATTCTAACATGGTATCAAAGCATTGGTTTTGTGAGATTTCTTTGGTTTCAAATTTCTTTATTGGCATTTGTGTGTTCCCCATTTTTATGTTTGGCATTTGCCTGTTTTCCTATATTCTTTGTATCTTCCACATGTAGATTGAGCTGCATGCGAGGGGGAACGTTAACGATAACTTGATATTTATTGTTGGACTTCCACCTTAGAGTTATAGTTTTGAGGTCAAGTGGTTTCTAGTTGTGGTATTGTCACTTGGATGTGTGCTAATTGCTGGGCCAAATAAATTGACATATATTGATTGAATAGTATGTATACATATTACGTGTAGTAAGAGACCCTTAGGTTGGAAAAACTTTCTTATATCAATATATTCCTATATTTATAATAGAGGTACTTCCAATGGGTTATATTTGGTGTCCCTGTCCTTTTGATTTGTTTTAATCATAAAGGTGTCTCACCTTTAATGCCTTTGTTGGTCTTCTCCTTGATGCACTGGTCCTAGAAAAATTTCTAACTTCACTGTTTATTTCATGTGTCATTTTTAAACATCGAGGGCTAGGCTTCATTATGTTATTATTATGCTTGTAGGATGCACATAAAACTTAAATATCCAACTAAATAATTAGTTGGTGAATTTTTCAGTAAAATAGAGCATTTATGGGCCTTTCTCCAAAATCTTATGTTGTGGTTACCAATGTCAATTCCATTTTAGGATTGTTTAGGTGATTCTATATTCTTTTCTTCGCTGCTTGTTCTTTTGGGTGATTTGGATAAAATGAAACAAAGTGTTGCTTGGCTATGAGAGAGAAAGACCAAGGAGGATTGCACCTGTGAAGAGTGCGATGATTTTAGTGTTAGGTGTTAAAAATGGATACAAATAGCAGTGGTACCATTCCAACAAGACTTTTGAGCCTACATATTTGTGCTGTGAAATAAAATTTTAGTAGTGGTTGGGATGAGGTTTTGTTTATGATGTTCTCTCTCTCTCTCTCTCTCTCTCTCTCCCTCTAAACCTGTGAATGTATTTTATCTTATCTTCTTAGTCTAGACTTGTTAAAAATAACTTGGGAGTGCTAGCTCATTATTTCTATTTTCTATCCTAAACTCTGGATTTAAAAAATGCAATCAATGAAAATCTATTATACAATAAGAATGGCGATTAATGTTGTCAAGGAGATGTTTGAGCTATTTCCATTAAGCGAGGTAATGCTTAGATGGTGCTTAGGCAATGGCTAGGTGTTGAAAAAATATTTATTTATACCTCCTAAGAAATACTTAATTAGTTTTATATATGCAAACCCAATATACATATTCCACTGTATAGTTTTTTTTTCTTTTTCTTTGAGAGGACACTATATAAAAGTTAAATCTTATTTGAAATGGGTAAACTTTATTTTACATTTTCAATTTGAAGTCCATTTGATTCAAAGCCTGAAAAATTTATTAAAAGAAACTAAGAAAGACAAATTCATTTATGGTGATAGTTTAAGGATGATTTAAAGAGTCAAGTGTTATGTAATACTTAAGGCAAACAATAATATATATGTAGCAGTATAAATAAAAGATAAACAAAAAGTCAGAATAAGGCAACAAGAAAAAAAGGGATAAATTGCTGAGTAGCAATATATGTCATTCCATGAAGAGGAGGTGAAGGCGGCGGTTTTAAGTTGTGATGGGTCTAAAGCTCCGGGGTCAAACAGTTTCTCTATGTCATTTTATCAGAAGGCGTGGGAGGTGGTAAAGGTGGATGTTATGTAGGTGTTTCAGGAATTCTACCATAGTGGAGTGATCAATAATATGGCAAACGAAACGTATATCTGTTTGATCCCTAAAAAATGTGACTGAAGGAGCTTGAAGGACTACAAACCTATTAGCCTAGTCACAAGCTTGTATAAGATTATCTCTAAGACCTTGTCTCTGAGACTCAAAGCCGTGTTGCATAAAATAGTTGCTGAATCTCAGTCAACATCCATCCAGGAGAGGCAACTTCTAGATGCAGTACTTGTGGCCAACGAGGCCATAGAAGACTACCGGGCAATGGGTAAAGAGGGAGTAGTGTTTAAAGTTGACTTTGCCAAGGCGTATGATACAGTAGATTGGGGATTCCTTAAGCATGTGCTGCAACAGAAGGGTTTTGGGGAAAGGTGGACCCGATGGGTGATGGGGTGTGTGAGTTCTGTTACTTACTCTGTGGTGATTAATGGTAGGCCGAGGTGGAAGTTTGCGACCAGCAGGGGTCTACGTCAAGGAGACCCGCAATCTCCTTTCCTATTTACTCTAGTTGGTGATGGCCTTGCAAGATTGATGATTCGGGCAGGACTGTTCGACCTTGTGAAAGGCTTCCAAGTTGGAAGGGATAAGACAAAAGTTTCGCTACTACAGTATGCTGATGACACCTTGTTTGTACTAGAAGGTGAGGAAGGAAATGTGGCAAATGCTATGAACATTCTCCATTGCTTTGGTGAGTTTTCTGGTTTGAAGGTGAACATGGCAAAATGTCAAATGGCAGGAATCAATATGAAGCTAGAGGTGATCTTAAGGCTTGCCAATTTGGTAGGATGTTCAGTGGGGGTCTGGCCTTTGAAATATTTGGGCTTACTTTTGGGAGGAAATCCGAAATCTAAGGCTTTTTGGGAGCTTGTTATTTCCACCATTTCTCACAGGTTGGAGGGGTGGAAACATGCTTTCTTGTCAAAAGGTGGGAGACTAGCTCTGATCAGGGCTCTGTTAGATGCCATTCCAACGCATTTTTTATCAATATTCAAAATCCCAAGTGGTGTGGCTCGGGGAATTGAGAAGAAGATTAGAACATTCTTTTGGGGGGGCTGGGGGGGAAGAGACTTGAAGTGTTTGATCAAATGGGAGGCTGTGCAAAGCGCAGTGAAAACGGGGGTACTTGGCATCAGTAATGTGGAAATGAAGAATAAAGCTTTATGTGGGAAATGGTTGTGGAGGATATTGCATGAACAAAACTCCTTATGGGCTATAGTGATTGTTAGTCGATATGGGAGATCATTAGTTGACGATCAAGACAGTGGGGTGTGGAATAGTGGAAGATTCTCTTTCAGAGGGCCTTGGAAGTTTATTGGTTCCTTGGCAGCGGTGGTTGGGGTGCATGTCCGCTCCTTGGTTGGTGATGGGGACACCTTTTGCTTCTGGGAGGATAGATGGGTTGGGAATTGTTCCTTGGCAAGATCTTTTCCAAACTTGTATAGATTGTAATTTATGCACAATCAATCTATCTCAAAATTCATTACCTCGACACGCACACATCCACATAATAGTGTATCATGGAACCTTCACTTTCCTAGAGCCTTAACCTTAAGAGAACAAGAGGAAATAACCAATCTTATAACCATCCTAGAGCCTATTAAGGTATTGAATATCCCAGATAGATTCAAATGGTACCTAGAGTCTAACGGGGTTTTCTCCTGTAAATCACTTGTTGAATATTTGCAATCCTCTTCTAATCAACCACACACACTTGATCCTTTAGCGGCAAACATTTGGAAAGCACATATTCCGTCTAAAGTTAAGGTGTTTGGTTAGCTACTGGCTCATAGGAACATTAATACCATGGATCTACTGCAAAGGCATCTCCCTAACATGTATTTGTCTCCATAGTGTTATGTTTTGTGCTTTCAGGTTGAAGAGAATCTAGATCATCTTTTCGTGCAGTGTCCTATGGCGAGAACCTTATGGGAGAAATGGATTAGCTTCTCGAGGGGGGGGGGAGATTTCTCGTTCCATTTAGTCTCGAGGATTGTTTGACTCTGTCTCATAACTCTATCATCTCTAGTGTGGCAAAAGAGGTGGCCTCAATGGCTTCTTTTGCGACGCTATGACATATTTGGCTTGAAAGAAACAACAGAATTTTTAATGATAGATGTAAGGAGGCCAACAAGTTATGGGAGGATATTAGGTTTCCTCTTGGGTGGATGCGACTGCCATTGTCAGTGGTCCCTCTCTTTCGGATTGGTTTCTTGATTGGGGAAATTGTTTGTTTCAGTTATAATATGTTGTGCTTTCCTTGAGAGGCGGTTTGCTGGTTTAGTTTGTTTTTTTCTTGGTCGCATTTCTGGTGCGCCCTTAGTTGTAATGTATGTTTTAACAAATGCAATCCTTGTTTCTGCTCAAAAAAAAGAAAAGAAAAAAAAGAAGCAATATATGTATATTGTGTAACACTAGAATTAAAAGGTATTCCAATGCTTAAGATATGTAATTATAGATGCAACAATTTGGAGAAAAGAGATGAAGAAAACAAGAAAGGGTGGATTTCTTAAACAAACAAAAACCGAACTTCTGTTAAATGAAGAAAATAACTAAGGAATTAGGATTGATTTAGCATGTAGTTCTTAAGGAACATAATAACCAATATGCAACATAATAAACGTGAAAGGGAAGAATTAAAAAAAGTAAAAAAGGAAAAACCTAATATGTTAATGATTTTTAATAATTATAAACCCATATGTTAGGCTTCAAATATTTTTCATTGATTCTTGAAACTTTTAAAAAATCTCAAAGGGCCCCAGTGCCTGCCTTAAGTTACCCCTTGAGGATTTAATTGCAAGTTGCCTAGGTGACGGATTATTCGTTGCCTAGGCATTGCCTTAACAACTGATATTGATAACTACATACTATCTTTTTTTGAGATCTACCTAAATGCAATTCGTGTCTCTTAGGTCATCAAATTAAATGACAATTGGGTCACATCAATAATTTTACAATTTACAATCCCGACATTTTTGCTTATAATGAGCAAAGTAGAAAAAGAAAAAAAAAGAAAAGAAAAAGAAAGAAAATAGTATGCAGTGACTAAAATCTTCCCTTTTTTTTAAGAAGCTAGGGTTGTGCATACCCAATGACCTCTCCAACCTGACCAACTCGATGAAAAAATTTACAAGTTGGGTCGAGTATTTAGTCTCTTAGTGCCTTAATGGGTTACATATAATATGCTTGAAAGGCTAGGTCTTTAGTTAGGCCTCAACATGCAAACTCGACTATTACTCGACCGGGTTGAACATTCATTGGAATACTTATAAAAACATTTTCATTAAGTATACAACATAATATAATAATAAAACTTCTCAACTTGGTTAGGCTTGCATCGTTGGGATGGTTTGTCTGAAATGTTACTTAAGGGGGCTAAATAAGAAAGGCATTTTGTAGAGCGGGGGCCCCCCTATTCCCCTCCCCCCAATATGAAGTGTTTGGAATGATTGGGTGAATTCCCCCATTTGATGTTTTGATGTGCAATGAAAGGGTGCAGCTGATTCCAAAAATAAAGGGAAAAAAAAAAATCTAAGCATCTTGAGAAAGGTGGTTAGGAGTTGGGACCAAAAAATGATTTGACTTATTGATCGTTGTATTTGCACTCATTACATTGACATGATGTGGATGTTTTTTGTTGGAGATGTATTGCCCCATTCAGATTCTGGTTCTTTGGAGAGCATAGCTTGCCTGGTAATTTCTAGAAAATGATGTCATATTGTCAGTGAAATAATCAAATGCATATTTCATCTTATTTGTGTATTATGGACTTTCATTGAATAAGAAAAAATGATCTGCTTTTGGCATGTGTTTTTTCTGGCAAAAACAAGCCTGCCAATCTTCAGATGGAAGAGTGATCAGTGAATATGACTTGAAGGACCTTTTGTTAATGTTTCTGCATATTGTGTTCTATTTTCCTTCTTGAAAATTGTGGAACTGCATGGAAAGTTGAATTATATTTTAGTTTTTGTTAGAGAGGTCCAAATGTTTATCATGCATAATCTGAATTGATAATGCATAAATTGTGTCATTGCTGTCGTTTTTTTTTTGAACATTTTGACTGCTGTAGAATTTGGTAAACCATATGTGACAAAGCGGCAATCTTATGATTTTGACAGTACATGACACTTTATATGTTTTCAGGCAATGGAAGAATTTTCAGCTAATGGGCACCGTTTCAGAAGAATACCACGCCAATCCATTGCTGGGAATTTGGAGTTGGACCCATTGGTCAGTTTCTAAATTTAATTTTGTTTCTTGTAAAAAAAAAATGTTTTTCTTTGGGGATATATTATCAAGCAATGATCTATAAGAAGTTAATGCTTGTATTTATGGTCAACCATTGTTGTTGAAAATCGGATGCTTTTTGATATGAGTTCAAATATGCCTGTATGATTCAACTTTCTTTGTAAACACAAGGCAAACCCAACATACTTCTTAAATTTGGATAGTTCAGAAAGAGGACTGAATTAGATAGATGATCTTTCTAATGAAGACTTTCACATTTGAATTTGTTTGATATAATTGGCTTGTCCACCAACATGAATCTGTATACAAACATTGTTAATAAGCACATCAATGCGCCCATGTAGAAATGTTATATTTATATTTCTACGGGGACATTCTTATACTTCACAAGCATCACTAAACTTCAGGTGTGGAATCTATAATAGTAAATACTGTTTGTGTCTAAGTTGCATATGCAAGATATATATGATACCACTTTTTGTGGCTAACCTGTGTTTGTCTGTATGTTTTTTTTGTGTTTGTATGTTTTGATACTGAAAGATGTAGTCTTGTATTTTCAGATGCATAATTATAAAAATCCCTTTCAATTTTTATTTTTTTATTTTTAAAATTCGATTATGAACAATGCTATTGATACAAAAGCTAGATGCAAGGGGAAACCAAAAGTAGTGCAAGCGTTTGTGAAGAAATACCTAGGAGAAACAACCAAATGAAATAATGGCCCCCGTTTGGGAGAGCTTTTCTAAAGTGTTTTTGCTTTGGAGCAAAAACACTTTTGGAGGTGTTTGGCAACACCTGCTTCTAATAAAATTGTGGTGAAAAAAAGCAGTTATCTGCTTTTAAGAGAAGTTGGGATGAACCAGCTTTTCCTAGAAGGGCTTCTCTTAAAAGTGCTTTTGGAAAAACTCTCCCAAACGGGGTAAATAAGGCTGCGTTTGGCATTATGTTGTCAAGGTGGCAAGGTGATGTTGTCAAGGAGAGGCCTAGACGGTTCCTGGGCGACATGTAAAATATTTATCCATAGGTCCTTGAAAAATATATTTATTTATTTATAGGTCCATGACAATTGAATAACTAATAACTACACACACACACAAACACACACACACACATATATTGTTTTGCACTTATAGGTATTTGTTATGGCTCCCTGGCTTCCTTTAATTTTTTTAAAATTTCAAAAACACCGTTCCACTTGCTTAACCCATGGCCTAGGTGATTTCTAGTTTTCTACCGCAACCACCTAGGCGACAATTTGACAACACTGGTTTGGCATTGAATTTAAAAACATTTTTTTGTTTTCTGAAAACAAGATTTATTGTAAGTGTTTTTTTTCAAGGAAACAAAACCAATTTTATTAGGATGAATTCAAGGACCAGAATATAGGCACAAGAAGTACTCAAAACCTGAACAATCATCAAGGAAAACCATGAAAACCTAATATGAACCACTAGGACTACTGAATACATTGAGCCCAATCCTTAATCCACATTGAAAGAGACAATCCAGCTGAAAATCTTGAACTAGATACCCATGATACCCAAAGCCCATTAACGTCTATAATTGAGTCATGAAACACTCTCCTATTCCTCTCCAACCAAATACTCCATAAAGTGGCAAAAAAGACCATAGGATACATGTTTTTCTCCCTGAGAGACCATTTGGAGTCAAGTGACCTTGTGAAACAATGCTCTCGTATTAACGGAATCAAAAACCTCCCTTCTGTGAGATCCACCCATTTTTGCCATATCCTTCTTGCCAGTGGACATGAAAAGACCAAATGATCAATCAACTCTCCATCCTGCAAACACATAGGACAACAAAAGGGAGAATTGCATATGAAAGGAAGACGGGATTGTAGTATATTACTAGTACTGAGTCTCCCATGAGCCAATAGCCACCTAAATATTTTGACTTTAGAGGGAATGTGAGCAGACCATATATTAGCAAAAGGTAGAAAAGAAGGGAATGCGGGGGAATGAATCACAAAGAAAATAAAAAAGGAGCTACAGGAATAAAGTCCAAAAGGTCGAAATGACCAGACTAAACGATCCGGGTTATTGAATAGCGGCTAATCTATCTAATAATTGTGAGAATTCTCCAATTTCCCCTATTGAAAAGTTTCTAGAGAAATAGAAGTTCCATGTGCGATTATGAAATGAGGATGATTCATTATTGATCAAGAATATCTAATGGGTTGACAATGAGTTGTAGATAGCCGATATAAATAAGGGAATGCAAACGCTAGAGTGGAGTCCTCGGTCTAGATATCCTCTCAAAACCTGATCGTGTCGTCGTCTCCCATCTTGGTAGAACGATGTGGAGCAAGCTTTGGAGCTAGTGATGTGATTAATTTCCAAGTACCTCTATGTGTAAATTTGCCATGTCTCCTTATTGACCAATCAAAAGTTGAGCTATCATACCGACTAGTAATGACTTGAGCCTAGAGTGTGTTATCAATTGGTCTTTGACCCACCTTCCAACTAATCAAGTGCAAACCTAATCCTTTATCCACCCCACACCAAAAAAATCTCTTAATCTTATTTTTAATGATAGTTGCAATTGAAATCGGAATTTTGAACGACGACATGAAGTAAGTTGGGGTGGCCATTAAAATTGAACAAATGAGAGCAAGTTTGCCTCCTCTAGATAGAAAACAACTCTTCCATCCCTCTAATCTCTTAGCCAACTTAGCCACTATCGGGTCCTAGAATCGCTTTGAAACGGGGTTACCTCCCAATGGAAGACCTAAATAGGTCAACGACTAGGTGCTTACAGCTAGGGGTGACAATTTGACCCATGGCCCATGGGTTCAGCCCGAAGGCCCAATACTTAATTTAATTATAAATATATATATATGAACACTAATAGATATATATATGTGTGTGTGTAGTTCATGAATATATAATACTCATTTAAGTTTTTTTTTTGTTTAATTTGAAAATTGTTATCTTATAAAATATAATTAATTTGTTATAATCTTTCATAAAAGTTTACATAATTTATTGTAATATGATAGTGTATAATGTAATATGTGATAAGTAATGAAAATAAAAATTAATTATACACAATTAAATATAGATGTCATGGAATGCACAAAAATTGTAGAAGTTGTATAAAGATTAGAATGAAATAGGAAATCAAAATAAAATTTATGTTATGTAGCTCAATATATAAAATAATAACATTAGAATTCGTTACAGAAGAAATAAGATGTAAACTATATATAAGACAAAAAAAATGATAAACCTTTTTATGTTTTCTTTTTAATTATTATAACTTTTATTTAATTTGTAATGATAAGTTGGATCATTGTGTTCTAAAAAAAGTTGTTACTTTGTAGTAATTAGGATCTCTTTTTAAATAAGAAAATGTATATGTTTACAAGTTGTTGTTATTAACAAATGAATAAATAACATTATTTAATTTATGATTTGTATGTTTTATTTTATTATCAAAATAAAATTTATATTGTAATATTTTAAATTTTAATTTAATCATATCTAATAAATTCGACTCATATAATTGGCCCAAAAGCTCGTTTGGAGCTCAGTCCAAAGACCTGGTCCGTTTGTGCATTGAGTCGGGCTTGGGCCTAAGTTTTTTAATGTCATCCCGGCCTGACCCGACCTGATTATTCATAAGCCCGGTGTGACCGGGCCGGGTCGGCCTGAATGACCTAAATTGCCACCCCTACCTGGAACACATCCCACTTTATTTGTGAGTCTCAAGAGAGAATCATGTTCCATGTTAATCCCCACCAACTGGCGATTGGCCAAATTCTCCCCGAGTTTGGATAGAAAGGAGAAGCAATTAAGCAATTGGATTACATTCAACATATTCTCTTCATCACTCTGTAGACAAAAGAGGGTGTTGTCTGCGTACTGCAAACGAGTAACCTCGGCATCCTTAGATTCGACTCTAAATCCTTTTACCAACAAGCTCTAGTTTGCTTTACACACTAGATTACTTAATCCATACGCTATTAAAGTGAAAAGAAAAGGAGACAATGGATCTCTTGTCTTAGACCCCTCTTAACCCTAAACTTTCCCCAAGGTCGCACATTGATAACCATTGAATAGTGACTGACCTTAGGCATCCATTAATCCACATTGTCCATTTGTCTCCATACCTTTCCTTCTCATACTAAAGTCCTAGAAATCCTAGTCAACTGTATCATAAGCTTTGGCAAAGTCAGCTTTGAAGACTATCCCTGGTAAATTCCAACTTTTATTATCCTCCACCTCTTCGTTAGCTACTAAAACCGCATCTAAAATTTGACGATCTTGAATGAGAGCTTATTGGGATTCACCAACTGTGGTATGAGGAATGCTTCTTAATCTTGAGGATAGGACCTTTGCTATATTCTTATACAAGGTTATAATTAGACTGATGGGTTAGAAATCTTTGATATGGCAAGAATCATATCTCTTAGGAATCAAACATATATACGTTTCATTAGTTTGAATGTTAACAATACCATTCTCGAAAAAAATCCTCGAACACCCTCATCAAGTCTCCCTTGATCACCTCCCATGAAGTTTGATAGAATGTCATTGTAAGATCGTTTGGGCCTGGGGTCTTATTCCCATCACAATCAAACACAACTTGTCTCAGCTCCAATTCCAAGAAAGGTCGTTCTAGCAAGTCCCTATCCTCTGAAGAGATAGCAACCCAATCCAAGCCATCAATTCCCCACTTTTGGTTTGGCGGTGAAGCATAGAGATTCTTAAAATAAGTTACAATTTCCTCAACAACCCCATCCTCCTGATCCACCATGGACCCATCCTCTCTCTTAATCTTGTTAACATAGTTCTTTGATTTTTGAGTGTTGAGCAATCTATGAAAGAACGTAGAATTAGCATCTCCATACCTTAGCCACTTTATTTTAGATTTTTGTAAAATTCTTCGATCATCCCTAAGGCAAACCTTAGTGAGCTCTTCTTTAAACAAATCTCGAGAAGATTTCAAGTCCGAAGGCCATATACCCATTTCCTCCTATGTATCCACATTGCCAATTTTCCTTTCAAGATCTTCCTTCGTTAGAGAAATGAGCTGAACACCTCCTTGTCCCATAGTCTGAGTCTATCCTTCATCTCCCTAAGATGAAGCATAAATCTATGCCCCTCATGCCCATACAATGAAGATAAGGTTCACCACTGCTTGATATTCTCCTTATAGTCATTATGCGACGTCCATGTGTTTTCATATCTTAAAGGTAATGGGTCCCACCGAACTTGGTCCATTCCAGAACAATCCGGCAATGATTTGAGGTGACCCTAGCCAATGCCTCCTGACGGCAAAATGGGAATAATTGCCCTCATCCCAAAGAAAACATGAACCGATCTAGACGACAACACATGAGAAGTGCTCTAAGATTTGACCAAATAAATTTGGCCTTAAGTAGAGGCAGATCCACTAGCTCCAACTCCCCAATTAATTGATCAAACTCTTGCATACTTCTTGTGAGTCTCCAAATGTTGAGCTTCTCCTCCAAATTCTTTTTGGTATTGAAATCTCTACGCACACACCACTCAGGGCCACAAAATACACTTAAGGCCAGCTAATTCATCCCAAAGCCACTCCCTCTTACCTGGTGAGTGCGGACCATATACCTCGAAAAGCCACCAACTCCCAACCCCCACTTTGTTAATTTGTATCGATACGAAAAATCTTCCAACCATGCAATTTGAAACTGAATCTAATTTGGTATCCCATGCCAGTAGAATTCCTCCTGATGAACCATAAGTCGAGAGCGTGACCCAACCTTTACGTCTTGATCCCCATAATTGACCAATGAGTTGTCTTGTAGTGAAGGTTCTCTTTGTTTCCTGCAAAATTATAAAATCTGGGTTTGTTCTACAAACTGCCCTTTTAATCAACCTTTGTTTATTCGAGAACCCAATGACTCTCACATTCCATGGAAGGATTCTCATTGGAAACTTGTTTCACCCCCAAGTATAGATTTCCTGTCCCCACCTGATGTAGGACATGAAACAATGCTTTAGAAGGTTCTAATATTTATTTTTTAGTTACTTTCTATTTTTTAGTTAAGTTTCCTTGTCTAAGGAAAGTTTCTATTTTGGTTTTTGTAGAAGTTTAGATAGTTTCTTATTTCGTTTTTATTATTTAATGAGATTAAAGTGTCTAAAAATGTCTAAATAGAGTTGTAAAGGTATTAGAAAGTTGCTATTATGTTGTTATAGATAACTTAAGAAACTTATTTTTTAGTGTTTGAGGAAGTTTCTAAATTCTTTCCATGAAGTTATCTATTAAAGAGCTCCAGTTACGAAAACTAGAATTCATTCAATTCAATTATTGATTCAATCATCAATTATCATTCTCTTTGACAATAAATTTTAGTTTCTTGTTGTTTATTTTTCAATTTTCTTTTGAATCCATTGATTCAAATACGCTTCTGCTACATTACCACTTGATATCCTGCAAAATTTGCGATCAGCTACTCGGTCTGCAGACCTAACTGGCTGCCCAAGAATCTCGCATAAGGATAATTTCACCGTCTCCAAATAATGTTCAATAATTTCAAGGAAAGAAATCAACTCCACCTTCGAATTAGCATTTGTAGCCGTATCAATACACTTTTCAAGCTGAGAGACCCCCTCATTAACTCCCTGATATTCACCCAAAGATGTATCCGAGACATCATTGGTATGATTGGATTTCTAAATAGGGGGATCCATCCCATGAGTATTCTTGGTATTTTGTGTCTCGGGTTCAGAGATTAGAGGATGCAAAGGTTCCAAAGAAGAAGCACATAAAAACACAATAAGAGAAGGGGCTAAGGAATAACAGGAATTATAGAATGCTCATTTTTCTCTAAATCAAAAGCAAGATGGGTACTTACTTGTTTCATGGGAGCCTGGTCATGATTGGCGATGAAATTGTATAAGTTCAACATTGGACAACCAATTGTTCTTCGCCTCCTCAGACCCTTCTGAAACAAAGTCGTAAACATACTCCTCTTCGAACCCCTCCATATCACCGTTGAATATTGGTGCCACATGATATCGACTTCATTAGAACCAAGAGATACATCATACAATTTTGCCTTACATTTCTTGTGATGCTTATTCATGAGATTTCGTTCTCTTCTAAGGACGACTTATGAATTCTTGCATTTTCGAGATCCGTCATGCCTAGAGGCCGTCCCGACACCATCATCCGTTTTTTGTGAAAGAACACCTTTACCTAGACGCCTTATGTTCTTCTCCTTACAATTTTCCTCATCTTCAGATTGTTTAGTCTTGCCTTCCTTGAATATTCCGCCCGCCATGAGTCTCTCCAAAATCGAGTCAAAGCTTTGAGAAGCTTTATTGGAGCAACCATCGTCGTTATTACCTCTCTACACGTACTCTTTTGTAATTGAGAAACCCTGAGTTTCAAATACATACCTCAGAGAAAACGGGCTTGGGTAATTCCCCTGATTGTTTGGCCCACTAACATTTTGCACACTGGGCTTTATGCAAGCTTTCTCACCATGTATAATCTTCTTGGGCCCATCCCTATGGGCGTCATTTAGATCTTGTCCGTTTTTACTAATATTTGGATATAGTGGAGGTTTGGCCCGTGCGACCTGTGCCCAAGATTGCTTCCCACTTGTCTCATTCTGACTGACATCCCTGTCATTTTCAGACGTCTGTATGTTTGAGGTAAAGCCAACATTACCTACCTTATCAGATACATTACCATCGATATCTTTTTGAGCCTCCAATCGAACCTCTTCAGTCACTTTCTCATTAATTACTTCTAGGGCTGCCCTACCCCCTACCTTGACAGCTTGATTCTCTATCATCATCACGACCGCTCGAGCATGGCATCCATCCTGATATGGAACTCTTTGGTTTGGACGATGCTACCATCTTCTCCCATCACCTCCATTCGCCATTATAGACAATGACAAAGCTCTATTTGTGGTTGCTGATAATTCGTATTGAACGTTCTCCCATCTTCCATGAGATCACACCTTGAAAATGACCACCACGAGTTTTCAAATCTTGTCATGCCCCTTTTCTCTCTGTAAATCAACCACTGCTTTGTTTAGTGACGCCGTTCGAAACTCCCTTCATGCCTTTTTGGTTTGCGTGTTTGAATGCCTGTTTGAATCAAAGTCTTTTTGTCTTCATGATGCATAGCATTAAAGATGCACACACCAAAGGCAGTCCAACTCTTGGATTCCACTTCTTCCGGAATAAGAATGAACTTCGAAAACCCATTTTCGACCTTCAAAACTTTCAAGAAACCTTCACAGTTAGTTTCCATAACTTACATTATAATCACACCAGTCGTACCTCTGAAAGTCTTTTTAAAGGTTCTTTCAAACTTCCCTTTCCCCATCATCTTTATTTGTTTGAGAAACCAAATGGCCATCTCCCAAGCCATACTAATCACAAAAACTCTATCCCATGTTTTTTTCCTCAATGTTGATCGATTTACCCTCTCGTTCTCTCCTTACCATAAACACCTTTGATGATGAATAGAGGACTGCCATCCCTATCCTTGAAGATGTTGCCTTAAGTTCTCACCATTATCAACTGAAGGCTTTAAACAATTCTCCAGAGGTTTAGAGTAGTCTCAATTTTCTGCAAGAAAGATCATGTGGTTTTTAATAGATAAGACTTCAACTCGTCTCAACTTTGAACCCTAACATAAGTTTTTGCAACAATAACGCATAGAATGTGTGCCTGTAACTACAACAAGGATTTGAAACACTCCATAAATCATGATCATCATGACATCCGATTTTGAAAAAATTTAAACATTGTTTTTGAAGCCTTCTCTAAAATTTGTGAAGGAAACAAGAAAACAACTTTTTGTTGTTTACACTTTACATTGTTTTCTAAAAGTAAAATTTAAAAGCACCTTTCTAAAATTTGTTTTTGAGAATTATTTTTAAATTTAATGCCGAATGGGCCCAAACAGAACTAAAGGGGAGCCCATCAATAGTGAATGAAAATGATATATGCCGAATGGGCCAAATCATATTTGACAGGCACATGTGCCATCCAAGGTAAAAGTATTTGGGTGGACTTTGTCTCATAAGCGGCTCAACACTTCGAATATGATGTAGTGAAGGCTCCCCAATATGTGCTTGTCACCTCACTGTTGTGCTTTATGCCAACAGGATGGAGATTGCATAGACCACATCTTTTTTCGTTGTGTCTATGTGAAGAGGATATGGGACAAATTGCTTGCCTTTTCCAACAATAGGTTCCTCGTCCCACAACAGGTGGAGGATGGTTTGTCTCTATGCCATATTCCTTCACTATCGGTGGAGGAAAGAGGTGTAGGAGTGATTGCCTTCTATGTGACCCTTTGGATGATTAGGCTACAACACAACAATAAGATTTTTCATAATTTGGCTAAGTCTGAGATGCAACTATGGGAAGATATTAAGCTTAAGGCAAACACATGAGTTTTTGCTTCACCTTTAGCCAAGGGCTTCTCAGTTTCAGAATGGTTGTTAAATTGGAATAATTGTATTTGTATGTATGTGGGGAGGGGTTATCTATCTTGAGATGGAAGTGGCGTAGGTAGGCTCTGTTGTTGGGAGAGTTAGGAAATGATTTGAAAAGTTTGTGGGTCCAGGATCCTTACAGTTATTACCTCTGGTGATCATTGCTTGTTGACTTTTTCACTCATGAATTAATACAATTACCACTTGTTTCTACTCAAAAAATAAAAAAAAGAAGAAGAATGAAAATGATATATTTGTGATAATTTTAACCTTGATCTCATCCGGTTCACATTATTTGGGGAATACAGAGGTTTTAGTTTTAATGATCTTGTCATGGTTGTTAGAATCCCAATTCGAATCTATGAATCTTATGATTAATGATTCAATTCAAGGGAAATCGATTTGAATCTTTAACGTGAATGATGAATCCTAATAGCTGGAAATTGATTCAAATTCTAACATGAATCCCAATGTTACTGAATCTTATGGTAAATCCTAAAAAATAGTAGAATCTTACGATTCACAATTCAAGTCTTACAATTCAAGTGGTTCATAATAATCTTACCAAAAGTAAAAATATATATTTAGTATATCATTGAATTAAAATATCATGCTTTTACTTTCAAATTTGAGTACTTGATATGTATTGTGCCAATTTAAGAAATATACAATTACTTGTTAGGACTTTAAGGCATGATTTGTAATCAATATTTAATGTTGATGAAATTTTTTATTTGTGAGGTAATTTTTATGAGGATGGGCTTTTCAACAAAAAATCGTGTTTTGAAATTGTTCTCCTAAAAATTATATCCTAGAGAATGGTAGTACAGGAAATAAACAATTAGGACCAAACTAACCAGTTAACCAAATTCAATTAAGTCTTGTCTTTACAACTATGAACTAAGATATGTGTATTTATACATGATTTCATATAACTTAACATGAATCTTACAATTCATCAATTAGAATCCAAATTCGATTCACCAAACTCTCAAACAATTACTTTTTTTTTGTACTCCTTTCTGTTTTCTGAAAAAAAATAAAATTAGGTTACCGTTATACCCGTGTATGTCCAACAAAAGTATTTTCATAGTCAATAAAAATCTACTTCCCCGTCTGAGCATAAAATTCGAAGTACCAATTTTAACTTCCAAATGAAAATTTCGTTTTATCTTATAATATTTATGCTTCTGTCTTGGCAAAACATCATTAAGACACCAAATTCTGGTGGAAATTATTTCACATTTAAGTCTGTAATTGAGATGGTACCCTCTATCATTCTCTCTCTTTTTTGTTCCCCTTCCGGCTTTTATGGTTAAGTTAGACTTCTCTTTTTATTGTTAAAATCTTTGCATTTTTAAGAGATTATATTGGATCATTACATTGTTGGTTTGCAGTTTGAGCATGTTGACCCTGTTATTAGAGAGGTTAAGAGTTATTAAATGTGACACATTTAGATGCATTTTGATAAGATCAATATGATTTTTATCTTAGTCAGTGTGTCCATTCCAAGTGCACGATTTCTTGTTGACTTTAACATAAATACTTAAAAGTACAGCATCAATTATTAGAATATACAGTATAACAGTGAATGTAAGTCTGTAAGCATTTCAGCTGGTAGTGTTTGTTGGGACCAATGTGTTTTGACTTCCATATCTATGCCTGAATGGAACACCAGAGGTTTTGTTTCATTCATCATGCTAACTGGATTTTGTGCCATGTGGCAAAGCTTATTTGCTCCAGAAAGGGAGGGGAGGGGGAAGGGGAAGAGGAAAGTTGGAACTTGGAACTTGGAACGAAGAATTCTTTTTCCTTGATATTAATGCTGCCATTTGTTTTGTTCTCAGCTAAATGAAAATTTTGAGCAGTGGCCACATCTAGGTGAACTGGTCCAATGCTACAAAGCCGATTGGGTAAAAGATGAAACCAAGTATGGGCACTATGAAAGCGTTGCTCCAGTTTCCTTTCAGAATCAAATTTTTGAAGGTCCTGATACCGACATAGAAACAGGTATGAGGATGGAGATCCATGCTAGTGGACTAGAATTGTTGAAATTTTTTTTTTGGAAAACTTCCTAAAAACTTATATTGCTTAACCTGACTTCTAGAGTAACAAGGTTCAGCAGGGTCTACGACTTGAAAAACTTTCCTCCTGAAGTAGCTTTGACCAGGGTTGTTTCTGTTATTTTTTCCATTGTTTTCTGAAGAGTAAATTATCTAATGGGATTCTGCAAGGGGCCCAGGGGTCAAAGCCAGGTCACTGGATTGAAAGTCCAGAGTGGCATTCGCCAAACCAATAAAAACCTTTGGTTTTTTGTAAATTTGATCTGGGTTTGCACTGGACTCCTTTGAAGGGCATGTGATCATTTGCTTAAAGCTTCTATAGGCATTTTGGATAAAACACTCTGCTAAATATTTGTTAGTCAGACAAATAAATAGTTTTTTTGCCCTTCTGTGTTATGAGTTGTATTTTCTTAATTTTGATGTGGCTGCAGAGATGCGTCTTTCTAGTGCTAGACAGTCCAAGACTGAAGATGCTACTGATGATGACATGCCCAGTACCTCTGGAAGGCTATCATCTGAGGTAAGGTCATCTACTTACATGGCACACTTGTAATGTTTTGAAGCTGGGTTACAGTTGTAACTCTTGGTTTTCTTCGAGATATAATTTACTTTTGAGTCTGACTGATTGTCAATTCGTTCATTTAATGTTTTTAAATATACTTGCCTATTTTTCACTATCTTAGTTTTTCTCTATTCTAGCATTCATGCTAATATATGTTCAGTCTTTTAATTCATATGCCTTCGAGCCCTATCATTCTTCCATTCCTTAAGTTGATATTATGCAGGTTTAAGAGCCGTGAGTTGCAAATAATTATCTTAGACATGGGACTCCATGGGGTTTGAGTGGAATACACTAACTGGATTGGATTTGAGACTTTAGAAGTTGGTTCTGGCATATTTTTTCATGCTTGTTTGTTAAGTGGCTCTTTTGTGGTACATCCATACCATTAAAAGTTATGCATGTTTTGTTCCCCGTTTACATAGTTTACATCTAATGGTACTTCAGTTCCTGTTTCAACTTATGAATACTAATGCTTTTCCAATAGGCAATAACATTATATAAGCATCAGTGTTTTAGTCTTCAATATTTGAATTACTTTCCTCACTTTAGTGGTGGTTCAAGTCGTTGGATCTTCATTGCTGACTAGCTCACTAGCATCTGGGTCTTTGCAATGTCCTACTGTCACATGACCAAAATTTACTTCCCTTTTATGATTAATTTATGTCCTTGCAGTCCTTTTTTTGACTTTTGACATTGGCTTGCTTGTTTTTTAACTTTGAAAATATATTGCAGCACTTTGGTGAATCTCCATTGCCTTCATATGAGCCAGCTTTTGACTGGGAAAATGAGAGGTCTATGATCTTTGGCCAAAGGGTTCCAGAAATTGATCCCACACATCATGCAAGGTATAGCCATATATAAACATTATTTTCTTCCAAATATTTTCAGTAGTTATCCTCAAACTATAATTCTATTTATATGATCTGGTGTTCTGGCTCTAATTCTCTCTCTCTCTCTCTCTCTCTCTCTCTCTCTCTTTTTGGAGTCTCAGTTCATTGAAAATCTCTGTGAAGGTTTTGTCGTTATCTTTTCAAGCTGGATTAGTTGGTGAGTTCTGTTAAAATAATCATTTTTGGGCTAAGTGTTACAGTTTCTTGATATTGCACAAATATGGTCGCTACTCCCTCACTTCCATAATTTGTTTTTCCTATTAAATGACCTAATGTTTAGTCTATGTATCTTGTAGAGCCATTTTATGGAACAATTTGTTTATATAATAAAGAGAGAAGAGAGAAGTTGTCTGAGGATTTCTACTTCCGTGTCCTACCAACTGAAATGTCCGATGTAAGTTCTCAAAATGATTTGAGGTTTTTGTGGTTATGCATTGTCGATTTTCTTTTTCTCACTATGAATTTCTTAGAATTCCTTTAACTCTTTCTGGTCTATAAGATTTCTGTATATCATCATAGTGGAATAATTGGCTTTAATCTAAACAATAAAATTTTATTGTTTCCTTGTGATTTCGCCAGGCTAGAGTTTTTGCTGAGCGCCGCGGTATTTTCTCTTTGGATACTGCGTCAGCAGCAGTTTGCTTATTGATTCAACTTGAGAAGCCTGTGACAGAAGAAGGTGGCATTACACCTTCTGTGTATTCACGCAAGGAACCAGTGAGTTTGATGATGTCTAGCTGTTTGTTTTACAACCTCATTAGCTTGTTTCCTTAAAAGATTCCTATATTCATTGTTCTGCTAACTATAGCTTCTGAAATCTTCTGAGACTCTCTGAAAGTACATTTCCAAAATAATTGTGTTAGATTGATGATGTTGGTCAGAAATTCATATTATTAGAACATATGAGTCAGTTTTGAAGCAGATGAAGTTAACTGCAGCTTTTCATTTCTCAGAAATTTCTCTATATTTATGAACTTCAGTAATAGGCAATGGAGCAGATGACCTATTAATGGTGGAATTGGGAAAATGAGGAGCTGCTGTATCCTATTATTCCAGTGTACATCTCAAACTAGTAGAAAGACTAGTGAATAAGTGATGTTAATCACAGTCTTCTTCTAGAAGGATGGAGCGACTGCTCTATTGGCATGGTATGATTGGAGGAGATTATTACCCACTTCCTGAAAAACGTGCAATGATTTAGGGTCTCCATAACATCAGACTTGTATGGAGCATGGATAAGTGTGAATTGACTCAATACTAACATTTAATGTGTTGTATGTACCAATTATCTTTTATGAAGCAGTTCATTTTAAAAGAGGATTGATCTCATCCATATTTGATAATTGAGATGACCAATGTCAAGCAACATTGCCATTCATGTGCAACCAAAACTTGCATTTGCATACTTTTCCTAAAAAGATTTTTAAAAATTATAAAAATGAATCAGATTTGGTGTACTATAACACATTTGTAAGATGTGTTTGCATGATGTTAGATGCTTAATGTTGAATATTGAACATGTTTTTTATTATGTGGCAACTTGAGGTCTTATATTCTCTGGCAGGGTTATTTATTTCCACTGTTGGCTTTACCTATGTTGTCTGCTTATGGATCGATACGGCTTTTCATTCAGCAGTTTCTATACCATGACAGGTTCACTTGACTGAGAGAGAAAAACAGAAGCTTCAAGTTTGGTCTCGAATCATGCCATACAGAGAGTCCTTTGCATGGGCAATAATTCCTCTTTTTGATAACAATAATGCTTCAGCTTCTGGTGGAGCTACCTCTCCCAGCAGTCCTCTTGTTCCCAATGTGTCTGGGTCAAGTTCCCAAGAGAATGTTGCTGAACGTGCTGCAAAAATCACTTTTGATGGCAAGTTTGCTCAGTATTCCAATGGAAGTTCTTTTGTCGTTGAAATATCAAACCTTAATAAAGTTAAAGAAAGCTACACTGAGGACTCACTTCAGGTGTGGGGAAAAGTCAGCCTATACTTCTCGGGCTTGTACCTATTACTCTCTGCTTTGCTTTTTCATGTTTATGAATTTTCATGTAATGCAGCTGGTAATTTAAAGATGATTCTGCTGTTGTGCCTCAGTGAATTGACTGCACTTGTTTCTTTTTTTTCCCTCTCTTTCTTATCTGTTATTTGTTTCTATTGTCTATGAAAATCTTGCTAGTACTGTTGTCTTTCCTGTGTTTTTTTTTTTTTTTAAATTAATTTTCATATTCTTTACTGGTTTTAAGTTACTTTAGCTTCTCAAGTTCTTACTGAACCAGTTTATTCTGATGTTTTACCAAAATGATTAAAAAAAAAGATTTAACTTATTTTAATTTGAATGCGGACTTAGCCCTTGATAGAGCAGAGTGGAAGAAGCAAATTTATGTAGCCGATCCCATGTAGTTGGGAAAAGGCTTAGTTGAGTTTTCCCAATATGATTAATTCTTGAAGTTCTTTACTCTATTTGACTTTTCCACATTTTCAGATCTTATCTGAAGTTTGATTTAATCTTGAACCCTATGCATTTACAACCTGAAGTCAATATACATGTTTTATGTATTGCAACTTGATGTTCATCCAAGAAAGTTTTAGGATTAATTAGTGCTTAGCTATGTTATACATGGACTCGGGTATGAATGCCGGATACATGTACATATCTAGAGGTTCGACTTGTTCATTTTAATATTTTGGGATATGGTGACTCGACTATATTATGTGTTGCTCCTTCCTTTTTTTCTTGTTTTCATTCATTTATTCTGTTTTGTTCTCCCACTTAAGTGAATTTCACGTATTAGACATCATCTTCTTTCATGCCTTCGTTTCTTTCTATTGGAGAATCTACATAGTAATATTCAAAAATCTAAAGTGTCAGACACATTTCCCATACCCATGTCGTATCATGAGGTGTTGGACATAGGTACATCGGGCTAAAGTAAAGAGTCCGGGTAACATAGGTGCTTAGGTGGTGTTATTTTATATCTTTTCTACCTTTTGGAAGCTGGTAATCTATTTTAATATCTTGTTGTTTAAATTTTCTTTCTGTAGGATCCCAAGCGAAAGATTCATAAACCCGTTAAAGGTCTTTTGAAATTGGAAATCGAGAAGCTCCAGGCTGGTCATGTTGAAGTAGACAATGTTTCAGAAGGTGACAGCACAACAAATGATTCTATTGATGCTGGGGATCGTTTTGCTGATTTTTCTGCTACAAAATGCCTCAATAATGGAGATAGTAGGCCTCAGAATGGAAATTCAAAGTGGAATTTGCCTGATGGAAAACAAATACGTCGAAATGGTTCAAATGTTCTTTCTGGACATATTCCAGATCTCAGCACTGATGATGTGAGTAGAAGCACATGTTCTAGTCTTACTGCTTCTTGCTTTACATATCAGCTATGCAAATGAAATTTATTTCCTCCGTTGAAGCACAATTTTATGATGATTCTCATGAATCTGTATGCTTTCATTAAACGAACTGCTTGGTCTTTAGTGCTGATTGGCTTACCTATTTCATCAGTAATATTGAAATAGATCAATTTCCCAGGTCTGGTTGAATTGATTTTGAAATTGGCCATCAAATAAATGGATTGCCAGTGGTAGACTTGTCAGTGCATTCCTTAATGTACCAAAATGTGACGTAGAAGACCTTTTCTTTTTGTTATTATTAATATATTACCTTCTGTTTCCTCTAAAAAAAAACATGGCTTAATGGTTATGGTTATGTAGTCTCTTTGTTTCCTCTCAGTTTCTTTTCTGACTTGATTTGTAAATTGGCTATTGAATCAGTGGATCCTTGGATATTCAAATGAGATATTTGGATGGAAATGAAAACCAAAGCCAATGTGTCATGGTGAATGACGTTTGAGAGATTGATTCTTTTTGACAAAAGCATCGAATATTCATTAGAAAAGAGAGCTCATGACAGTCAAGAGTAGTAATTCTAAGTTCTAACAAGAGAGATTAGGAAAAATGTGGTCAAATCAACAGACAGATAAGCGAATAATTAGCCTGTATTGTCAGATATTCCTGAGCTTGAACATTTTATGTACTTTTGTAGGTTATGGTGTCCCACATCTGATTATTTTATAGTGAAAGTGTCGATCATTTTCCAGATCTTTTCTCTTGTGTTGGTAGACGAATCTTGTTCAATTTTACTTCTATTCAGGGTGAATGGAGATTAAATATGAATATAACTAGATGGACATGGAAAAATGTTTTCATTTCCTACTTGGATAATTGGATTCATTTCCATTCTTGACACTTATACTGATGTCCAGGTAAGATGGCTCGAAAAAAAAAAAAAAAAAAGAGATGTGCTTGTAAGATTATTTGGTAAAGTATTTTCTGAGGTACAATGATTTTTGTCAAAAGTAAGGCTATTAAGTGTGTGGTACAAAAATTGTGATATTGAATATTTTACCATGTATAGTTTTCTAGTATTCAGAAAAGTCGGTAATTATATCTTTCTTTTTCAAGTGTTATTGATATGTTTTCTATATTTCTTATTTGTTCTGATTCTAAAACATATTCCATGCATTGTAGTTTCAAGCATTCGATATCCGTACTATGACGAGAAGCAAGCCTTTTTCACAGCTTCTTCATTGTCTTTATGTGTATCCCTTGACTGTCAGTCTAAGTCGTAAAAGGAATTTATTCATTCGTGTTGAACTGAGAAAGGACGATGCAGATGTGCAAAGACAGCCATTGGAGGTAAATTTATATATAAAATGTTATGGCAGCAATTTTCTTTTGAGGTTAAGAAATTTTAAGTTCAGGTATTTTTTACTAGGTAATTTACCCTAGGGACCAAGTTGCACCACTTCAGAAATGGTCTCACACACAAGTCGCTGTTGGTGCTCGGGGGGCCTGCTATCATGATGAGATCAAAGTTTGCCTGCCTGCAATTTTGACATCACAACAGCATCTTCTATTCACTTTCTTTCATGTTGATCTTCAGACAAAACTTGAAGCTCCAAAGCCAGTAAGTACTGAAGTCTGTTCAAATATGCTATTTTTTTTTTTCCAATGATCTTTTGGCGAGCAGCGGTTTGTTATGAAGTTAATTGAGAAAGAACAAAATTTAAATAGAACCTCAAGGAATGGAAGATTTAACGTGTAAAACACAAGATGCCAAAAACCAACTATAAAGGCCCCATCTTCAATCTCACTTTATTTATTTATTTATTTAAAGATTGTTAAATGATCCCCATTCCCTCTCCTCCCCCCCCCCCCCCCTCAACCTACCCAAACTGCAGCACCAAACCACACTCACCCCCATAAAAAAAAAGAAAATAAAAGAAATCCATTATTTGCTTTATGCAATTTTATTATCTTTTATATGAGCTTAGAAAAAGCTTATTTTGCATATTCAATTTTCAGGTCGTCATTGGATATGCTGCTCTCCCTTTGTCTACACATGCACAGTATGTCTACTTCTAAGCTAGATATGCTATTTTATTTGAAAATTTTTGGGTATCTATTTGTGTCAATTCTAGTATACTTGTCTATTGAAAACAGTTTTACAGGGATATTTTAATCAATTTTCTTCTGCATGGTTATTTATAAGACAGTGAATCCTGTATTCTTTCTCATATTATTGTTGTAACTAGTCTACTACTGCTAATTGGTGAAAGAGAAGATTTAATATTCAGGCAGGAAGGTATGTGGAAATGCTGGCTTCGAAGCCCAAACATAACTGAATAAAGAAATTGCAAAATGCAAAGCAGCGCCTATTTTTGTTCTGCATCATCATGTATAATTTTTTTTTGTACAGGACATCTTCTGTTATGTTGCTACCATGAACCACAAAAGACTTGTCCTTGATGCTGAGAGCAACATGTTCTATAGTGGTTGTAGATTGCTTGTATCCATGGGCCTGGCCCATGGTCAATTTCTGTAAATCATGTGTGCTTGCACTAAGCCCCTTAAACCATGGATTGACATGATGGTCCAAAAGCATGCATGATGGCCTGGCTTGCATGGCTTGGTTGGTTGATGTTTTTTAATTTTTTTTTTTTGTTTTTTTGAATTGATTTTGGAATTAAAAGTTACAATCTTGTGCATCAGCCTCAATTCAGCCAAGCTGTTGGTGTGGCAAAGGCCATCTGAAATGATTCCTTGTGTGTGCACTGAATGACATTTTATGTTTCCATGCCAATACTCTTCCATCCTTCTGTTATCCTTGATTCCAAGAATTTTGAGCTTGTTCTTTGCAAAGTTTCTATCTTCATTTCGCGGAGCATTTTTGTGATATTAGGAATTGCACCTATTGCCTGCAATTTGACTCTATTATTATGACCGCTAACTGATGTTATTTTTAACTGTAGAGAAACCTTTCTGTTGTTTATATAAAAATCAAAAGATTGTACTACGTTCTAGCCTTTTAGGCGGTGCTAGCGTTTGCATATTATAACTCTGATTAGCTTGTGTTGTTCCTTGAGACATCTAATTTTTATGGTTGGCTTCAGGTTGCAATCTGAAATTTCTTTACCAATTATGAGAGAGCTGGTCCCACATTATCTTCAAGATGGCTGTAAGGTATACAACTTTAGAACCATCCTTGTGTGTGTGTTTTAAACTCTTTCTATGTGAAATGGTCCTTTAGATTCTTTTCTACCTTGTTTTCCTATGTTTGGTTACATGGGGTCAATTTGGTTGTGATCTCATTGGCTGCAGTTTAAAAGGATTATCATTTCTTTCTGGACAAGATAGAAACACTTCATTTGATAGATATTAAAATTTATGGAGTACTGAAGTCATAACTCAATGAGGACAGGTACTTTCCTTGATCTTTCACAAACAAGCCAAAATGGAACCCCAATTCCTAGCCCATGCACCCAAACTATGGTGAATCTTTCCAAGCCCTTACCTATCCCCATCGACCCCTCTAAAAGGATTATCATTTAGACAATAAATATTTGCCAAGTTGGTTTTTCCCTTTCTTATGTTCAAGTTATTGACATCTTACAGGCTTTCCTTGAAAACCTTTTCAATTAGGATACACCATTTTCCACACAACTTTAGGCATTTCTTTTAATATTTTGGTAGCAACTGATTTATCTTATCTAAGTTTCTCAATGCTGGTATAATCTATTATTCAATTTAGATGTATATCATACCTGTTATTTCATTGTTGTGCTTGTGCTTTGTTAAGTGTTTTCTAAAGAGTTTAGTACCTTCCCCCCCCCCCCCCCCCCCCCCCCCCCCTGCTTTTTTTCGTCTGTGTAATAAAACATTATTAGTCATGACACATTTTTGTTGACAACGAAAGCAAATAACCATGTCCTAAAAAAAAGAAGCTAATATACAGAAATTAGAGAACTGTAATATTCCAAGTATATATGCTGTGTCTATTATGTACATTGAATTGTTGGGATAACTTAGGTTTCATGAACATTTTTATTTTGAGAATAATGATGAACAGAAGTAAATCACATAAATATGGCTCTTACAAGTAGAATATCCAAATGGATGCTTTTATATCCTTTTTTTTTTTTTCTGGACAATTCGAAGATATTTTTCTAGCCTCTGATACTTATGCGTGTGAAATTGTTACATGATCAGCCATGATGAATGGATTCTTTTGATAATGCATTTGGACATATGCTAGTTGTTTCAAGTTTTCGAATGTTATTACATGGTAGTTTGTAGCCACTTATGGTTTTTCTCATATGCTATTCCAATCTGGTGGTCTCTTGATTCTTCAGTTTCTTATAGCATATCATAATCTGAAAACTTTTGTAGGAGAGACTTGATTACTTGGAAGACGGGAAAAATGTTTTTCGATTGCGGCTAAGACTGTGCTCCTCACTATACCCAATTAATGAGCGTATTAGGGATTTTTTTCTTGAATATGATAGGCACACTCTTCGCACCAGCCCTCCTTGGGGTTCTGAACTTCTTGAGGTATTTTCTACTTCTTTATTTTTTTTCAGTCCTAATCATCTCTGTTTTCTGTACTTAAATCATTTTGAGCTGCAATTGCAAAATGCAAGACATTCGTTTGCTACATAATTTTTTTTTTTTTTTTAAAAACATGGCTACTTGTGATGAAAGGAAATGGGAGAAAGGATCTGATAAAACTCTTAATTAAATGGGAATAGCAAGAAAAGGAGGGGGTTGGTTATGACAAAACAGACAATGTTGTAGTTGGAGTTATGGTATAACCTATCATTAGAATGGGAAATGCACGCTTGGAATGGTAGGAGTTCCCTAATGATATAGTTTGGGATAAATGAAAGACAAGGCTAGCCAACTATAAATGAAGAAATAAGCGATGGCACAACCATTTAATTAAAAGGAGGTGGTGGGTTGTTGATAAATTAATGCAAACCTTGATGTGGAAGGAGATGAAAAGGATGAAGAGAGAGAAAATAAAAAGGAGAAGAAATATTATATCAAATTATATCATAGAAATAATTTGTTCTGACTAGGAATCTTTTCTTATTTTTTGATATTTCTTCTTCTTCTAATAATAATATGTTTGATATTTAATTTATAAGGATTTAATTATTTTATAGATATAGTTTGTTCTTAGTAGGGGTCTTTTTTTAAATTTTTTGATGCTTTTTGTAATAATTAAATGCTTATAAATTAATTATCAAAAATTTTATTGTCACTTTTTTCATTTGTATTCCGCATTATTCTCCTCGTGAAAAATGCGACTTTGATGAGTTAAAATGCACTAGAGAACAAGGAAATGATCTTTCCAAGTAAGAACAAAAAGAAATATTAAAAAAAATAAAAAAGAATCCTACTTAGAACAAGTTATTTCTATAAAATAATTAAATCCTTGTAAATTAAATATCATAAATATTGTTATTATTTTTTCATTTGTGTTATGCATAATTCTCCTTGTGAAAAATGCGACTTTGGTGAGTTAGTTCCTTGTTTCCATGGAATAGAAATTCCCTGAAGTTCTTCATAGTTTTGTTGAACTTCTCTTAAAGGTACTCCACTTCAAACATTGATCTATAGAAATGGCAGCTTTTGTGTTTGAAGCTGATCAAATTGAATTTGAATAAACATTACAAGAAGTCAATTAAGTGAAGTGAAAAGTCAAAATATTTCTCAAAATTCTAAAAGTTTGTGTGTTTACAGTCACTAATTACAAAATATTGTTGCAACTTTGTTTTCTTACCAAATAATGTCTCTAAGACTCCAAATATCTAAAAACCTAAGGTCCATTTTGTGCAAAATGGGCGGAATTGGTCACTGCATCATAAAAGACAAAAGAAAATGTTATAAGGACTTCGATATTGATCTAAAATGGAAAGTAGTATTAGGAGTTAGTCATATATTGAATGACTCAAATTTTTCAATATATATATATGCTAATAATATTGAATTGGTTTTATAAATCTTCAATTCACCATTAAAATAAAAGTTATAAAATAATTCATTATACACTTGGTATGTATCATGCATTGTTAAGACTTAAAGAGTATATATTTTTTGCTAAATTATTGCATTTTCATATTTATAATGTTCTTAGTATATAAATACACTTGTTCTAGCAAATCTTGGAACCTGTGTCTGTATTCTCTCCAGGAACTAATTTATGAGTGTATATATGGTTTGCATGCAGGCTATCAACAGTTTAAAGAATGTTGATTCCACTGCTTTGCTGCAGTTTCTGCAGCCAATACTGAATATGCTTCTCCATTTAATAGGTGATGGTGGTGAAACACTGCAGGTATGGTGAAAGATTCTAAAGTTCTTTTATTGATTTTCACTACTTTAAAGCTTGCTCTTCATTATTATTTCTGATTCCTTACCAAAAATGGACACTGTTTTTGAAGTTTACCGTGTCAAGCACCTTATTTTATGCTACACATTACAAAACACAACTTTGCAAGCAGGTGATTATTTATAGGATTGTGTCGCTTTTATGAATTATGCATGTAAGGGAAACTTAGCCTGCATTTGGTTAGTGATTTGAATGTTTAAATGAAACTCAAAACAGTAATATTTGGAAAACAACTTTTTTTTTTATCATTTTAGAAAAAAAGAAAGAAAGATATGAATAAGCATTGAATTGCTCAAATTTAAAAACAGTTTTTTAAAAAAACTTAGAGAATATTTTTTATTTTTTTTATTTTTTGAATATGAAAAACTGTATCAGAATCACACACCAAACAGGGCCTCAGTTTTATTGATCACATGACACAAAAAATAAGCTTGGCACACGGATCAAAACCACTCAGACACACACATAATGCACGCACGCGTGCACACACAAACATGTGCTCACACACATATTACTAATATAGGCTAAATTATTTTTTTTGAGTGCCTTACAAATATAATAAATTTTGCAAATTTTTTCATTATCAAAGTTTTGCTTCTCAGCATGTCTAAACAAATTGTGTACCTGTTTCAGAGTGGAACAAGTTTCCATCTTTGTTTAATAGTAGTGAGAGACTTTTTTAATTCAGAAAACCTTAGGATTTAGCATTAATGCAGTCCACTTCAAACTGTTTATTTGGAAATTAAAGACGTTAGCAAGTGTTTTGAGGTTTTACTTGATTTTTTCAGGTTGCAGCCTTTCGAGCCATGGTTAATATCTTAACCAGGTATAATTTTTGTTTTCTTTTTGTTTCTTTTTATTTCTTTTACAGCAAAGTGATGATTATGCTAATCTGGAGCACATATGGTCAAAATGCTTCTTTATAAAAGGTAGTCTCCAATGCATGAGGCTCCTATGATTATGGGATTTGGGATAGGGTTGATACACACGGCTTTGTACCTGCTTTGCAGAGAGGCTATTTGGAATGCAAAATCATGGTCAAATTGCTTCTGTGTTGCTTAAATATTTAATCTACTGCTGCCAGAGTATTGTTTTGTAATGGGAATACGTATCCTGCTCCTATAGGACGATGCATTTGAATATTTAAGTTACATGTTTACACAAGTAGGCGCCATACAGCTAAATTTTGACTTACTATCGACTGCTTACATTGTAACATTTATTGGAATTTTTAATATCTGGTTGGATAGACTTGTCTTTTTGGTGCATTTTGTACTTGAATATCATAAAAATGCTTCTGAAAAGTACTTCTAATGTATAAACTTTTGAGGGTGTAGCCACATCAAATCTCTGCATTTTTATTTCATGTGTGAATAATTATAATGCTATTAATATGTAGGCACACATCAGATTTCGCACAGGGTCTATGCATCTAATTCAGAAAAACATGGAAATAGTTTTTTGAATGTTCCATTAGAATTTTCCCTTTAGTTAACCATGCACCCTGTTTTGTGACTTTCAAAGGGTTGATCCTCTTCTATTGTTAGCTGTTTGCTTAAATTGCTCTTGGCATTATCATTCTGCTTTGTCTCTTTAATCATACTTATTATTAAATGTTTGCTTTAATTGCTTCTGTCATTATCATTCTTGTTTGAGTCATTGCTTTCAAGGCGCCAAGGCGATGTCTAGGCGGTGTAGCCTACGCGAAGCCTAGACGTGGCCTAGGCGATAAGAAAAATATTTATTTATAGGTCCCTCGATAATTAATTAATTATTTATAGGTCCCTGAACAGTTCATATACAAAATTATATATTTCTAACTACATTCTATAATATATGTTAAATTTTCATAAAATGATAAAAAACACTTCATATTAATTAAAGTCATATCCACAAAACATTAATTCATGCCATAATACATATTATCCAAAAGGTTCAAAAGTACAAAACTAAAATATCTATCGCTGGAGGGTCATCGACGATTGTTGGAGATTTCGACGGCATTTCTTGGTAGGAGCAAATGGAAAAGATAGGCTTAGGGAGAGAAAGATTCGAGAGTTTACTATAGAAAGGAGGCGTTTATGTTTTTTAAGTTTTTTTTTAAAATTAGAGAGACCCCCCTAAACTTTTTAAATATTTGCACAAACCCTCACTGCCTGCCTAGCACAAAGCCTAGGTGACCGCCTAGGCGAAGCCTTGAAAACATTGGTTTGAGTCTAATCATACTTACTTTTCTGAAACCACGAGTTTAATGTTTTGTACGAATGCTTGGCATGCAATCACAATGCTCCTTTACCGCTCAAGTTAACCTTATGGCTTTTTCAAATGATTATTCCTTTTCTCCTCTCTCTATAAATTGATTGATCTGCCTTATTTGCAGCTCCTGGTTTAGTGAATGCTTTCCTTGGGTGATTGCAGGGTACAACAGGAGTCATCAGATGGTGCTGAGAGAAATCGTTTTCTTGTTAATTATGTTGATTATTCTTTTGATGACTTTGGTGGTCGGCAGCCACCAGTCTATCCAGGTTTGTCGACAGTGTGGGGAAGCCTTGCTCGCAGTAAGGTATAAAACTTTTATGGTTCAAAGCATTTATCAGCCATAATGAACCATCTGTTTATCAAACCTCATTGTTATGATCACTGTAAAGTCTACCATTATGTTTTCTCCATTATATCTGCTGTCTTATCCATAGTGTTCACATGTTCCAAAACACTACTGTATGCAATATGATAAGCTTCTATAGTCATCTCAATTTTAAGATGTTGGTAATGTAACAAAGTCACATCAGTTTTTTTCCTCTATTTTGTTCCACAAATATTTATTATGTTACTATGTTCCTTTGTGTGATGACCTTCTCTATATGGTTGTCTCAATTTTGTGATATTGCAATATGTAATGAATTCATCTCAATTTAGGTGGTCTTACCCCTTACTTTTTATTGACAAGTATCGACAAGGATATATTTGTGTTCGCCTATATGATGACCCGTTTTAGATGCTTGGATGGAACTATATGAATATAACTAAAAGAGATTAATTTGTATTAAGGATAAAAAAAGTCATATATTTGCTCTGTTATAATAGGTAATGACTTCATTATGTTTTAAGCCTTTTTCAATTCCATGTTCAAAGGATTCATTTTTTGGAATGCTCTATCAATAATTATTACCAAAGAGGTGTCTTAATTTGAGAAAGGTGGGCTTTGAAACAATGGAAATATAGCTCCATTGTGACTTCGTAGTCATGGGTTTGAATCTAAAATAGCATCTCAACGCAACTTCACTCAACTCAATAGAGCCTTTTCCAAACTCATGGGTTTGGTTAAATCCAGAAATAGCATCTCTGCCAAAAAAAAAAGCAAATTGGAGTCGAGCCTTTTCTAGACCTGGAAATGGCTGGAGTCTTGTATTGGATACGCTTCTTGTTTTCTAGGATTGTTGTTTCAATTTTTTTCTTTTTGTCTTTTTTTTTTTTTTTTGCATTTGGGGTTTTGCGTTTGCCTTAATGTTTATATATATTTTTTTCAAAAAACATTTTCATTTTCACTTCAGTGGCTGGTCTGATACACTTTATGTTTTGTTTGTCAACAAAAAGATTTAAAGATTGCTTATATTTTTTACATGAATTGATTATTTTAAGGTTACTAACTTGCCATTTTTTCACATATTTGGATGCCATCATGCTTTGGTGCTTGTGCTAAAGATGCGCTTCACATTTTAAGGAATCACATGTTCTTTTCATTTGATGTTATTGATTAAGTTTGTATATTGTTGTACAATAAACTCTTTCCTGATATATGCAGGCTAAAGGCTACCGTGTTGGACCAGTTTATGATGATGTCTTGGCAATGGCTTGGTTTTTCTTAGAGCTTATTGTAAAATCCATGGCTCTGGAGCAAAATCGTCTTTTCTTCCACAGTCTTCCTCTAGGTAATAAAAAATCTATGAATTTTGTTGTTCATACTATTGATTGTCTGGTGTCAGTTAATTTTGTTATTCCACATATGAGTACCCAACTCTTAGTGAATCTCTATATCCGTATCCTAATAATTGGCTGCTTGCAGTGTTTCTTCTTTATGTTTTTCTTTCTTTCTAACTGACTTCCTTTAATTTCTGATTTTGTGCAAATTTAACCTGCCCCTTCTGCCTATAGTATGTCTTGACTGCTATCGACAAAATAGACCACTTGTTTTATTCTTGCTTCATTATTTTGAACTCCTAATCAAATTTTATTGGAAGTTAATTTCTTCTTTATGATTATGTTTGTTGAAGTCAATAGTAATTGAGGTAGCTCTATATTTTGTAATCTCTAGTTTTCCTTGAGTAAAATGTACTGTATCCATCTAAGAATAAGTGGGATGACTCTCTTCTGGAATCCTGTAACACATTCCTTCTTTATTTTTTTTATTTTTTTTGACACCTGTGACTCAAATTTTATGAGGGGATAGATATTTGTTTTGCATATGAAAGGACTTTCGGTTGTGGTGATCAATTCAATCATTCTATATGTCTGGGTATTTTGTAGATAAAAAAGTTGGAGGACGGTTTGCTATTATTATATCTGTCATTTTAGACAACATTTGCATTATGTTCTTCTTCTGAATGGTGTATATGACAAATACACGATGATATGAAACAACTTCAAGTTACAAAGTGATTAATGTCATACAATCTTTAGTTTTTCTTTAGCTAACAAAATGGAGCTACAAAATGCTGCTGAAGGATGGTGTCAGGCTACTGCCAAGCCTGCAGTTTCTTGCAAAATTGGATTATGATGAACTACAGGTGGCGTCAGCTAATGATACAGTGACTCACTGGGAAAATGTTGCAATCATGGTGAAGAACCAATGAATATATTAAATTGAACGTCAATGTTATTATCTTTCTTTTTTCAAATGGCATCGAGTGTGTAAATGGAACTCTATGATTTGTACTAGTCATTTCTTACATATAATTTGAACTGTCCTTTTGTGGTGTCAAAGGCTGATCTGGATTACCAGACACGAAATGTCGTTTCTTATCAATGTTTTTCTTTTGTGCTGCAGGTGAAGATGTTCCACCACTGCAATTGAAGGAAGGTGTGTTCCGATGTATTATGCAGTTGTATGATTGCCTTCTAACGGAGGTTCATGAACGCTGCAAGAAGGGATTAAGCTTGGCTAAACATTTAAATAGCAGTTTGGCCTTTTTTTGTTATGATCTCCTGTCTATTATTGAACCACGCCAGGTGTTTGAATTGGTATGTTTGCTTTACTTGGGAATTTATTTGGGATTTTGCATGATGTTTAGTGTTGTATGACTAGTGTATACTATCTTAAGACTTACACCTAATTCAACTCTGCTTTGCTTTTTCTCGACTACAGTTTATGCTAGTTTTATCGCTGACAATGAGTTCATTTGATGCATGTCATGTTGATAGATACAAGTGCTGAACTTTCCTTATTTTAAATGAATAAATGTAAACCTTGTGTTCATTACTTCATTATGCACTCTGGCCATGTCTACCCTTGTGCTTGTTACGTAATTTGGAAATTTTACAAACATATTTAACGGAAAGGCTTTACATATTTCCCTAGAAGTAAAATTCTTGGTAATGTTCCACGTAATGCAGTCTTAATGGTTGGTTCTAGAATATTCAACAGTTGGGAAGTTTTGTTATGTCTAAAAATGAAAAGAAATACATGCAAGATAGATGGAAATTCAAATATCATGGCCAAATTAATCTCACGCTTGGGGTCATATGCTCAAGGACCATGCCAAGAAGAAACAAGCTGATCTTTGTAGGCAGCAATCCTCTTCTGCAGGAGCTTTGATTTCTATCTGGCATTGATTGCTGCTCCACTTACAGATCTCTTCAAGAAGGACCGAGCGTGGGTTTGGCATCAAGGGGAGTGTTGAAGAGTGGTGCCCAGACACTTTCGGGGGTCATGGTTCATATAATGCTCTATCTTAGCAAGCAAGCAGCTGCGGAAATGGTGTAGCGACCTGTTACTTCACGAAAATGTGCTGGTTTAGGATGGAAAAAATATCTAAATGAAAGAAATAGTTTTTCTTTTTTCTTTTTTACTATGAAGATTTTGAAAAAAGGAACACAATAGTTTATAAATGAATAGTAGATCCAAAGATGGATGTATAAACAAATTTGTAAATCTAAACATACTTTTCCATTGAAAGATAGAACATTAGGTTCCATTGACTTCTCAGAACATGTGAAGTTCACCTAGCTTATCAAAGAAAAAGTACATTTTAGATTTACAAATATGTTCTTTCTTACATCACATCTTTGGATCCATGATATATTTGTAAAATATTATGATTTTCTATTTGTAATTTTTCACAATGAGCAAGAAAAATGAAGAAAAAAGAATGGTTATTTTAATTGATATTATTATTGTAATTTGAATATTTCCATCCTAAGCAAGCACATTTTGGCTAGTGATCAGTTCGCGCATAATATTTGAATTTCTATCTTGCAAGCATTCCCCATATTTTTCTTTTTAATTTTTAGGGATAACAACTTACCAACCATTGAGTGTTCTAGAACAAATCATTAACCTTGCATTACATGGAACATTACCTCGAATTATTAACATCTAGTGAAACATATAAGACCTTGCCAAGCTCATTAAATTATGCTTCTAAATTTTAGGCCATGTCGTTCTTCTGGTCCTCTATTTTGTAGAATGTGTTTCTTTCTCTGTGATCTTTCTGCAAATCTATAGTAAAATTGTGTCATTGTTGGACAGGTATCATTGTACATGGACAAGTTCTCTGGGGTTTGTCAACCAGTTCTGCACGATTGCAAGCTTACATTTTTGCAGATAATTTGTGATCATGATCTTTTTGTGGAAATGCCGGGAAGAGATCCGTCAGATAGGTAGCAAGCTTATAATTAGAGATCCCAAACTCCATTGGATTATTTTTTTGAATTTCCTGAGATTATGTGTCTTTATTGATAAAATGTTCTAGCTTCAATTGAAGATGACAATAATTAAAATTGCACGAATTGGTTAATCTCATGATTCTCCATAAATCAATTCAAGTCTGGTTCTTGAATCTCTATACCTTTGAATTGTAAGTGAATTAGTCAAAATTGGTACTAAATTAATCTAGATCAAATAGAATTGGTAGTGAAATTAGATTGAATTGTTTTGAATCATAGTGAATTAGTTAGAATCATTAGTTAGCTTAAGAAACGATAATGTCCTTATGATGTTATGAGTTGAATATATACGAATGCATGTTTCAAATTTGTATTGGGAATCTTATGACTCACCAAGCCACAAAACAGTTCATAATTCTAATTCACCTTTTTGACAACAATAGACGGTGAATGGATGTTGTTCAGAGACTTTAATTTTTAGAGTAAAAGCAAACAGTTAATAGATCTCTTTGCACTCGCCCCAAGCATTGACTCATTTTCTGTATATTACTCTTCAACATTTTGATATACTAAATGTGATACAACTATTTTTGCAATCTTCGTGCTTTTGTGGCCCTTAAAATGTTTGTCCCCGCTTGAAAATCCTAGTGAAAATCCTAGTCGTGAGCATTTTAACTGATTTTTATTTTTTATTTTTTATTATTTTTTTGTGAAGAAGAATCACCATTTGAAAATCCTAGTGACTCTGTTTATGGGAATGATTATTATTCTTTGGCTTGGATATTCAATCCAAAGAAAACTTGGTGAGTTGGTGTTTCATATAGAGGACTTCTGTGTCTTCCTTGTCCTTCTTGCCTCACCTGCCAAAAGAAACTAAAAAACCCACAATATATATGCATTGTGTTTTCTTTGTATATTTTTATGTTAAATTAAAATTTGACAGATCATTAATATGTATTATTCTTGCATTTTTTTTTTATCAGTTATCCTATAACTCAGTATTAAGTAGCTGATGGGTAGCATCAAACTTCGCAGATGACTCAAAAGTCTCAAATCTTCTATGAATATGACTTTAAAGTATTAAACATTTCCCAATTGCATGTGGTTAAGCTACCTGAATCAGCTTCTGTTATTCCACAAGCGTTCATTATTTTTCTTAATTATCTCTATCTACATTATTTTAGGTCTTTTATCTGCCTTTATTGTGACCATTATTATACTTGTAGAATTGGTTTAATTGAATTTTTTTTTTTTGGGTAGTTCTTTGAAGTTAAATGTTCCTGAAATTTGATACAACTATCTAAATTTATTATTGTGTGCATTTGTAACTTACTGCCTTGTAAATTTGAAAGCTGATAATGGAGAGTTGTTCTTATTATTTGATGAGGGTTTTTTTTTTTTTTTTCATTCTTCTTGCAGGAATTATCTTTCATCTGTTCTAATACAGGAGCTTTTCCTCACTTGGGATCATGATGATTTAGCTCAACGTGCTAAAGTGAGCTTTGTGTAGATTGTGAGTTTAGTCTTTGTGCTGGCTACTTGGATCTAATATGATGGTATTTGCTCTTTTATTTCTCTAGGCAGCTCGAATCTTGGTAGTCCTGATGTGCAAGCATGAATTTGATGCTCGGTACCAAAAGAACGAGGATAAATTATATATTGCCCAGCTATATTTTCCTCTTATTGGACAGGTTAAATGTATTATTTTTCTTGAATGAGAATTGTGTTGGTGGTTTTGATGAATATTTTGTTTGATAATTCCAATTAAGTGGTTTGATTATTGGTTGGGATAGTAGCTAGTTGTTATCCCTAGGGGCTTGTCTTTTATTCATGCAGAGCATTATATTTTGATGAATATTTAGAAGTACCATTAAACAATAGTTTATTTTGATTGATGAAATTGACTTTTAACTGTTATATAATGGGGATCATATGGTTTGTGATACTTATTCGTAGACCATATTCTAAAAGGCTAACCTTAATGCTTATGCCACTAGGTTGTGCTGGAATCGCTTGTAATGATATAAAAAATGGAAGCCCAGTGCACGAAGCTCCCACTTATGCGGGTTCTGGGAAGGGTCGAACCATATTTGGGTCTATTCTATGCAGCCTTATCTTACTTCGCAAGAGGCTGTTTTCACGACTCAAACCCGTGACCACATGAATAAATCGTAAATTTACTAAATCTCCTCTTTCTCTTGTTCCTCTTCTTTCCCCTCTTCCATAAGACGTTTGTTTGGGTTGAAGACACCATGATCACAAGTAAGAGCATAGTAACAGGGGGTACAACAACATGAAGCATTTTGTTTCTAGTGTAGGGATCCCATGGAGAAGATGATTATTTGTTAGTTCCAACTCAAATCAGCCAACGGAATTGAAAGACAATTCAAAGAAAGGGGAAGCTAGGGAGAAGACAATGGATCTAATTAATTTATTTGTTGTGGAATATTAAAGGTTGGTAATAGAACAAGAAGGTGATGGCTGGTGACAAAACAACAGTAGGAAAGGGGATTAGCTCAACTAAGAAGGATAGTGGTGGATGACTCATTGGCCTGATGAAAATCTTGTTGTACAATATTAAAGGTTGTGTAGGATAGTAAATGCAAGGTGATCAGGGAGGTTTTGGAGAGTAACAATTGTATTGTGGCTCTTTAGAAGGTCAAAAGGGAGCATGTGGAAAAGTGGTTGATTTAGCAGTCTTAGGCAATCTTTATTCAAGGTGTAGGACATTTCTTTAGTTTGGGGGAGGGGGGGGAGGGGCGGGAGTGTGGCATTTGAACTATAAAAGATTTAGACAGCATGGTGTTTAATCTTTTCTCAATCAAAATGCAGAAGGAAGAGGGCACCTTCTAGTGGTTATCTAGGATTTATGTTCCTTGTAAAGGTCTGGATGGGAGGAGTTCTAGACTGAATTGATAAGGTTAAGCGGTGTCTGTAATTGATGCGTAAGGGTGGCTTTAACATGGTTCGGAATCCTTGCTGCTTTTTGGGGCTTCATCTTGACCCCCCTAGTCTACCTGTTGTATACCTGTCTTTTGCTTCACTTTTTAACATATTATTATTCCTAGTTTCTTTTAAAAAATAATAACCATGGTTTGAAATCCACTTGAGAAGAAATTCGGGGCGGCGTCACAAAGAGTAAGCATAACTTTGATGACTTAATCAGGAAGGCAATTATGAGGCCCTCCTTTGTTGGACACCAGGTTCACGTGGTCCAATTTTTTTTGCAATGATCTATCTATGACATAAAAGAAGCCTGCTAATCCTATTTCAAACAAAATATCTTCTGATAAGTAGAATTATGTGAACCCGTACTTTTCTTTTTCACTTTGGGAGAGTGGGAAGGTTATATTATTTGATCTGTCATTACGTTTTATGTTTGTATTAAATATTTGAAAGAGCTGAGAAGCATTATTTGTTGTACAATTTCTTTAAGTTCTTTATTTTTCCTTTTTCTTTCCTTGCTTTATCTTATTTTCTGAGTTGTATTCCTCACAGATCCTAGATGAAATGCCAGTCTTTTACAACCTGAATGCAGTTGAGAAGCGGGAAGTATTAATTGTTAATATGCAAATTGTCCGCAATCTGGATGATGCATCACTTGTTAAGGCGTGGCAACAAAGCATTGCTCGAACACGATTATTTTTCAAACTCTTGGAGGAATGCTTGGTTCTTTTTGAGGTACATTCCTTCCCGAAACTGTCATTTTGTTTGGGCATGTTAAATTGAATATTAAACCAAAATATTACTTGTTATGTTCTTATGTTTGTATTACTTCATGTCATTCTCTTTTATGAGACATGTGAGATCCATAATTCATGATAAAACTTATATTATCCTGTGGTTGAGCTGTGCTTTTTCCTTGAAGTGTTGTCCCTTTGTCTTCTTTTGATCTTTTGTTTTTCAAAAAATTTTGAACTTCTTTGATTGATTTTATGTTATCTAATGTTGCCATTTCTTATGTAACAGCACAAAAGACCAGCTGACAGCATGCTTATGGGATGTAGTTCTCGCAGTCCAGATGGTGAAGGACCCATTTCTCCTAAATATTCTGATAGGCTCTCTCCCGCAATAAACAATTACCTTTCTGAGGCTTCCCGGCAAGAAGTTAGGGTATGGTCTAATTTTTTTCTACCCGGCCTTCAGCTTCAATCACCATGGATTTAGAGCTGATCATCTGTATTACGTGTGGCTTATTCAGTGAAACTTGATAACTAGTTTGCTTTTTCTTGTCTTTCTTTTTCCTTTTTCTTTTTTTCATGCCATAAATCCATTTCTGATTCATCGTGGTAGTTCATTTTGACTTTATTTCTTCATCTTGAGTTTTGAAAAGGTTATATTATAATGACATGTGAGCTGTCATTCATAAAAGTATTTCCTGGTCCAAAAATCACATTATCTTTGGTAGTTCAAACACTATCCAACATTGAAATCCAGGGATATTTTGTTCAGAGGCTGATAGCTGTATACAGTTCTAATATACTGATATTGGTGAAATACTTTGTTTGAGTTGTTTGAGACATATTCAATGTGATGCAGCAGACTACACCAGAGAATAGTTATTTGTGGCAGAGAGTCAGTCCTCAAATAAGTTCCCCTAGCCAGCCATATTCCTTAAGAGAAGCTCTTGCCCAGGCACAATCTTCTAGGATTGGAGCTTCAACCCGTGCACTTAGAGAATCTTTGCACCCATTATTGAGGCAAAAACTGGTATGCTTTCTGGCAGGCATTTACTATGAAGTTGTACTCACTGTCCATTTTCAAAACTGAAAGACCTTTTTGTTGATTCAGGAACTCTGGGAGGAAAACTTGAGTGCTGCTGTAAGTCTTCAAGTGCTGGAGGTTACAGAGAAATTTTCCTCAGCTGCAGCATCACACAGCATTGCTACAGATTATGGAAAATTAGATTGTGTAACTTCCATTTTTGTGAGCTTTTTCTCTCGTAGTCAACCTCTCGCCTTTTGGAAAGCTTTCATTCCTGTTTTCTATAGTATCTTTAATCTTCATGGAGCAACACTAATGGCAAGGGAAAACGACCGCTTCTTAAAACAAGTAGCATTCCATCTTCTTCGCCTTGCAGTATTTCGTAATGATAATATCAGGAAGAGAGCAGTGATTGGGCTCCAGATACTTGTTAGGGTAGGTGCTTGATATTCAGAAATATGTTGCTCTCCCTTAACATAATTCCTGAGGTTAGACTTATATTTACTTTGCTTGTGCAGAGCTCTTTCTATTACTTCATGCAAACTACAAGGTTAAGGGTTATGCTGACGATTACCTTGTCAGAATTGCTGTCTGATGTTCAAGTGACTCAGATGAAGTCTGATGGAACACTTGAGGAGAGTGGCGAGGCTCGGAGGCTTAGGAAGTCTTTGACAGACATGGCAGAGGAATGCAGGAGCCTTGACCTTCTAAGAGAGTGTGAGCTTCCTGAAAACTCTCTTATGGCAGTGCCTGAAAATTTGGAAGAGAACAGGTGGTCCTGGTCAGAGGTGAAATATTTGTCTGGCAGTCTGCTTCAAGCCCTTGATGCCAACCTGGAGCATGCCCTTTTGGTATGTTTTTCAATATTTTCTCTTCCCTATTTTTTGTCCACGAAAAGTTTAAATCTGCTATACCTTTATGTGCTAATCTTAATTGTATTTTCATATCCCAGTCATCAGTAATGACGGTGGATAGATATGCAGCTGCTGAGAGCTTCTATAAACTGGCAATGGCCTATGCCCCTGTTCCAGATCTTCACATAATGTGGTTACTGCATTTATGTGATGCACATCAAGAGATGCAATCTTGGGCTGAAGCTGCTCAATGTGCAGTTGCTGTTGCTGGTGTTATTATGCAGGTAAGTGAAATGACTATTCCCTTGCGCTTCATATGATTTGTCAGTGCTTACCACCTAAAAAAGCCAAATATACCTATGGATCTATGCAATTAGGCATCTTAGTATGATATGCTACAATCAGAGTCCTTGTTTAAGGATTGTGCCTTGTGCTGTCTCAAAACTACCATTAGATAAGTAAGTAGTTTGTGCCCAAATTTAACCGCATCTCTTATTTCGCCTTTGTTATAAGCGGACTTAAGAGTCCTTGTCATTGATGCATATAGGCTACTGCACTTCGGACTATTCCTCTGGAAAACAAGGTTACATAATGGTTAACATTTTCTTTTCTTGCATTATTAGAATACATCTTGATTCAAAATAGACTTAGTTAACCTTTTGGGTCTACAAAATGTAACCTGTGAGGCTGTGATTTACCAGACATGAGATGTAAGACCCAATCCAACCCATAATTTGTTATCAGGCCAGTCAGGTTTGGCAGGTCATTGGGTTAATGGAGACCCCTAAGTAGAGCTCCAAAGATCGTATGTCCGGGGATCTCCTGTTGAGGTCTCTGTGCTTATGGCTTAAGTGGAATCTATCATGTTCAATGGAAGAGCGGTCCTTGATGCAATAGTTGAAGTAGCTCCATTGTGAACTGGAAGTTGGTTCAAATTCAAAGACAGCCTCTCCAATGTTGGGGTATGGCTGTGGACCCGTTCCTTCCTTAGATCCCTCAATGGTGGGAACCTCGTGCATTAGGTATACCTTTTTTGGACTTCCAAAATAAGAATGAAAGAGATCAAACTTAATCTAACTATAACAGTATAAGTTGAGCAAGAAATTAACAGGCCTCTTCTTAAAATTAAGTCTCTTATTAAGTACCTTTCTGTGCAACTGAATGGCTGGTGGTGTAGTTAAGTAGCATTGCAGCAATGTGTGCATTTCTCAGATTGTCTATCATCTACAGACAAACAAAAATTGATATACCATAGTTTTAATTGATGAGAGGATGCTATTTTCATTATGAACCCAAACCTGGCTACGGTTTCTTTTTTTTTGTTTTTCTAAAGTTTACTAGACTGTCCTAGTTTCACAATGGACAAGAGAGGATCTCTCTCTTTTAATATCTAGTGTTTTCAGGGTGTCGCCTAGGCGCTGTGCTAGGCAGGCAGTGGGGGTTTGTGCTAATATTTAAAAAATTTAGGGGGGGTTTCCTAATTAAAAAAAAGCTTTAAAAACATAAACGCTCTCCCTTTCTACAGTAAACCCTCAAACCTCTCTCTCCCTTGGCCCATGCTTTCCATTTGCTCCAACCAAGAAATGTTGTTGAAAATTTCGGCGACCCTCCGGCGATAGATATCTGAGTTTTGTACTTTTGAAACTTTTGGATAATATGTATTGTAGCATGAATTAATGTTTTGTGGACTTAATTTTAATTAATATAAAGTGTTTTTGATCATTTTATAAAAATTTAACATTTGTTATAAAATACAGTTAGATATATATACAATTCTGTATATAAACTGTCCAGGGACCTGTAAATAATTGATTAATTATTTAGAGACTTATAAATAAATATTTTTTATCGTCTAGGCCACGTCTAGGCTTTGCCTAGGCTTCTCTTCGCCCAGACAGGAAAATCGCCTAGACATCGCCTTGACGCCTTGAAAACATTGTTAATATCATGGTGGATGGTACATGCAACTGTACTTATGGCACTAATCTCTAAATTTATATGCTTGAAGGCTCTTGTGGGAAGAAATGATGCTGTATGGAGCAGAGATCATGTTGCTACATTACGCAAAATCTGCCCGATGGTTAGCAGTGACATTAATGGTGAGGCTTCTGCTGCTGAGGTGGAGGGTTATGGTGCATCAAAACTCACTGTAGATTCAGCTGTAAAATACCTACAACTTGCAAATAAGCTTTTCTCTCAAGCTGAGCTCCATCATTTCTGTGCAAGTATTTTGGAGCTTATAATCCCAGTTTATAAGAGTCGGAGGGTTTTCGGGCAGCTTGCAAAATGCCACACAAGTTTGACTAGCATCTACGAATCAATCCTTGAGCAGGAATCCAGCCCAATACCTTTCACTGATGCTACATATTATCGGGTTGGATTTTATGGAGATCGATTTGACAAGCTAGATAGAAAGGAATTTGTGTATCGAGAGCCCCGTGATGTACGACTGGGTGACATAATGGAGAAATTAAGTCACATATACGAGGCCAGGATGGATGGCAATCACACACTCCATATAATTCCAGATTCAAGACAAGTAAATGCAGAGGAGCTGGCACCTGGAGTTTGCTATCTGCAGATTACTGCCGTGGATCCTATCATGGAAGATGAGGATCTGGGAAGCAGAAGAGAGAGGATCTTCTCTCTTTCCACAGGAAGTATGCGTGCTCGTGTCTTTGATCGTTTCTTGTTTGATACACCATTTACAAAAAATGGAAAGACACAGGGTGGATTAGAAGATCAGTGGAAGAGACGCACAGTACTGCAGACTGAGGGTTCATTTCCTGCCTTGGTGAATCGGCTATTGGTCATCAAATCTGAATCTCTCGAGTTCTCACCAGTGGAAAATGCTATTGGCATGATTGAAACTCGGACAGCTGCATTACGAAATGAGCTTGAGGAGCCCCGCAGCTCTGAAGGAGATCAACTTCCACGTCTCCAAAGTCTGCAGAGAATACTTCAAGGCAGTGTTGCAGTTCAGGTAAATTGCTGGGTTTAAAAGAAATCACAAACTCACCCTTAATTTTCATTTGGATTTCTGTCCTGTTAATGTTCAGAAAAAAAAATAAAAATCAGTTATTTCTTTCATTGGTAATAACCAATAGTTGATAGATAATATGATTATGTTGTTTGAATTCAATCCAGATTACCAAATCCTCATCTCTGTGACATGTCTCCTCGTATTTGGAATTTGCAGGTGAATAGTGGAGTCTTGAGTGTTTGCACAGCTTTCCTGTCTGGTGAGCCTGCAACGAGGCTTCGTTCTCAGGAACTGCAGCAACTCATTGCTGCACTTCTTGAATTTATGGCTGTGTGCAAGCGTGCAATAAGGGTGCACTTCAGGCTGATCGGAGAGGAAGACCAGGACTTCCACACGCAGCTTGTGAATGGTTTTCAGTCACTTACAGCAGAACTTTCCCATTACATACCTGCTATTCTATCGGAGCTCTGAGATTCCTGTTGAGTTCGTGTGCTCTGTATCCTTTTTATGCCTGTGTTTTAGGCAGGTATTCATTTGTAGTGCATATTAATGTTCTCATCCTGTATATGCTTTATGCTTTGCCTTGCTAATCCGCCCCTTTGCCCAAGTTGTAAGCGTTTTTGCGTTTTACGTTAGGTTCTTTAATCTAAAGCTTTGCATTTTGTTTTCAAAATATTCCTGTTTTTAAAAGGCTGCCACGAAGATGTTAGGAGTTGAATTGGCTGGTCAATTGTTTGATTAGATGGTGAATTGCATTTTATCAGTCACCTGCACGTGTGGTTGTAATGCTTTCCTTCTAAATGCCTGTGGGGTCTGATAAGTTTTGTAAGGTTGTCATATTTTCAAATTGTTTTATTTTTTTATTTTTTTTGGCATTATCTAGATTAAAAAACTAACAGTTTAAGCTGATATATTGTAAGTAAATGCTGTGTTTTTAAAAGGTTGCCACGAAGATGTTAGGAGTTGAATTGGCTGGTCAATTGTTTGATTAGATGGTGAATTGCATTTTATCAGTCACCTACACGTGTGGTTGTAATGCTTTCCTTCTAAATGCCTGTGGGGTCTGATAAGTTTTGTAAGGTTGTCATATTTTCAAATTGTTTTATTTTTTTTGGCGTTATCTAGATTAAAAAACTAACAGTTTAAGCTGATATATTGTAAGTAAATGCTGTGCAAACATTTTTAGTCATCTCTCGTCATCCTTTTCTATTTGGTTAGACATACTAATGCATGTTATCTGCACCTTATTTCTCAATAATAACGGTGATTTCTGCATGGTTTGTTTTGACAACACACAAACGTGTAAGGTAATATTTTAATATTGACCTGAGGACACCATGACGTTAACCTCTGTATTTCGCCAAAAAGTACTGAGTTTATATGATAAAGTGGAAGAACGCTGTAACAGATGCTAACAATGGTCCACAACAAATTAATGGCATATAACAACGGCATGCAACCGCTTTTAAAGAATTATACAAAGTAATTTAAATTACAACCGTCACCCAACCATTGTAAAAGATCCGTTACGACATTAACAAGAAAACATGAAAAAGACAACGGATGAAAGACGTCGCAATAAACTTATACATAATCATTTATACGATACATGAAAAAATTTACAACATTAGTAAGAAAACGTCATCATATATATGATACAACATCCACACATGAAAAAATTTACAACATTAGTAAGAAAACGCCATCATATATATGATACAACATCCACACATGAAAAAATTTACAACATTAGTAAGAAAACGTCATCATATATATGATACAACATCCACACATGAAAAAATTTACAACATTAGTAAGAAAACGCCATCATATATATGATACAACATCCACACATGAAAAAATTTACAACATTAGTAAGAAAACGCCATCATATATATGATACAACATCCACACATGAAAAAATTTACAACATTAGTAAGAAAACGCCATCATATATATGATACAACATCCACAAAGGTTAAGGAACCGTTGTAAAAAATTTTCAGAGTGAAGCAAAAATCTTTTTTTTTTTTTACCGCTGTAGCTTTGTCATACGTAACCGCTGTGGAAGATATTTTGCCTAAGAGACATAACTAACCATTTTGACAGCTCATGCATAGTACGGTCTATTACAACGATAACAACCGCTGCGGAAAAGATTGTTAAAATTTTGTTATTACAACTTTAAATTGGTCATTTTGAAAAATAACAAATAGAAACCACAACACTTAACACAAATGTAAATTTTATTTTACATGGCCTTTAAGTTGTTGAGACGACATCATTGAATAAAAATATTAACCAAATATTACAACTATTACCGAAACGTTGACAACATTTATTAAAATGTTCCAACGATATTTGACAACATTTATTAAAAGGCAAACATTGAAAATAAATTGGTCATGTGTATGCAGAAAAATAAAGATAATTGTTCCGAAGACAACAATGCTACTTGCACGGGTCGACAGCATAACAAATAAAATAAAATAATGTCATTGGGTAGGATGATCTTGCCAACTAATCAAAAGGCCCAAAACTTTTGAATGCTTCACACACTAGGCCACCCTATGTTAAGTAGAATATTTGCTTCCAACTCAACGCAAATATGTTAATATATGAACACTGCAGAGAGGACCTATGTGAATCAGTAGTGCCACTAATTAAAAAATTAAAAAATATTCCAGTGTTTCCACAAATATTCCAGTGTCTTATAGAAAAGGGATAGAAATTCAAAAAGTTCTAAGGCATATTCTCCACCAAGATTGACTCTATTGTCATCCCCTGCGTCCTTATTTACTTATCTTGGCAAATCAAAAGTTAAAAGGGGTCTACAATCACCGAAAATATTCCAAACTAGCATTCTGGAATTTTCAAACCCAAACAGACATACGAGGTTTCCGAGAGAACAACGTTTGCAATGACGAGAAAGGATTGTGATGTCAATAGTGACATCATTGGAAACTATCCTATGATGAACTTGGTAACGAGGCGGCGTCAATCCTCCATATTCAATGAATCACATTAAATAATTACCAACGTGCTAAATATAAGAGGGCCCAAAAAGGAAATTGAAATATAGAAAAGGCATGAAAAATATAGTCCTAAAAGAATGGGGGTCAGGGGAGATGTATTTAGAAGAAATACTGTGATCAAGTTACTCAGGTCCCTCTCACCGTTTCACATGACTCGATAGACAATTCAACGGTCCAAAGGCCACAACCACTCAAGCTTTGCCATCTGTAATATTGTTTGAAAGCCACATAATAGAACCACAGATTAAGGTAAAATGCGTAGCCTTGATACCCAAGGAAATGCCAAAAGTGTGCGCGTATTTTGCTGACCGGACCAAAGTCGGCTCTCTCAAGATTTGACTCTACATGAGACACTTGGCCAACAAAGCGCACCTTCCAGGAACCAGGGCTCAGCCACCTTTCCTACAACTCACATAGCCAGCAAGAAGTTAAAAGGGAGCCAACCAACCAAAGGTAGTCCACATAGTTCTGGTCCCTGCTCACGTGCGGTCTTTTCTAGCTTGGGGGCATATTTATATCACGTTGTAAGAACATAGAGAGTCTATCACGAAATCTTTCGATCAGGTTCACAGAAAGGAGCAACAGCTTAGCCTTTCAGTAGAAGAACCTTTGAGAAAACAGAGAAGTGAGACAGAACAAGATCTTAAAGAGGGAACCAAGACACAAAAACAACAAGAGCGAAAAAAGAAAGGAAATAACAACAGACCAGAGGAAAAGAATGATGAAGAGGGAAATAGATGCAGAAGCTGAGTTAAATTTGCCCCCAGGGTTTCGTTTCCACCCAACTGATGAAGAGCTCGTCGTTCACTACCTATGTCGTAAGGTCAGCTACCAGACTCTTCCGGTACCCATAATTGCCGAGATCGACCTCTACAAGTATGATCCATGGCGGCTTCCAGGTTTTTAACAGAAACCCAGAATTTAATTTTTTATTTTATTTTTTTTATTTTCTGCTAGAGAGAAAGTACGGTAAGATTCTCTATTTCTTTGGTGTATTAACTTGTGTTTGGTTTTCCCATGCAATAAACAGAGAAGGCTTTGTTTGGAAGGAAGGAGTGGTATTTTTTTACTCCGAGGGACAGGAAGTACCCTAATGGATCAAGACCAAACAGAGCAGCTGGAAGTGGATACTGGAAGGCAACAGGTGCTGATAAGCCCATCAGGCCGGAAGGAAGCGCTAGGCATCTAGGCATAAAGAAGGCCCTGGTTTTCTACTCGGGAAAAGCACCTAAAGGAGTAAAGACTGATTGGATTATGCATGAATATCGTCTTGCTGAAACAAATCAAGCCTCTAAAAAGATGGGGAGTCTAAGGGTAAGTTTGCCTAAACATTATCTGATAGCTAGGCAACCTTAAGAACTTGGAATTATTCTACTGTTTTTTATTTACGAAGTTTAATGTAAAGCTCTGCCTCTTGCAGTTGGATGAGTGGGTTCTCTGCCGACTCTACAACAAGAAAAACAACTGGCTGAAAAATCAAAATCAGAAGGAAACATCTTCAATTGAAGAAACTACGGACTCGTGTGAAGCAGTTGAAGATATGGGAATAGACAGTTTGAATACACCAGAATCAGATATTGAAAATGACCAATTCATGGACCTGAATGGATTAAGCCAAGGCATACCCCAAGGCAATCCATCTCAAGGTCTAGATACCATGCAAGAAACTTTGAGCAAATCATCAAAAAACAAATTTCAGATAGGCCTAGGAGATCATGTGAAACTAGAGGATAATGACTGGTTTATCGATTTGAAACTGGACGATTTGCAGAATTCAGCCGGAGGATTTGGAGGTGCACCCTTGCAAGATTTGACTTATCAGGATTACAACTACTCAGGCCTCTGTTCTCCACATTTGAAGACTTACCCGCCTAACCTCCAACCCTTTTGGAGCTATGGATAAGGACTTAGTGCCAGTGTACATACGGTAGACAGAAAACAGAAGCTTAGGAGAAGGATTCTTTTTTAAGGAAATCCAGGAAGTAGAAACCCTCTGACGAGGAATTCATCCCATTCTTTTGTTTCCGTCCGATCACAGTATAGATGGATATTTATCTGAGTTGTATAAATTAGGGCATGTCCAATGCTCTTGCTCCTACTATCGTAAGGTATTGCGGGTCTGAGAAGGAAGCTATATACATAGCCTCTTCTCCACGTTGGAGAGGCTATTTATGGATTCAAATCCATATTAGAAAGGCGATTTATGAATTCGAATTCATAATTTTTAGGTCACAATGGAAGAACTTCAACCCCATTCATATTTATTTAGTTATGAAAAATGTAAATAACAGTCACAATATACAAATGATAATAGTTGTGCTGTGTTGTTGTATTTGTATATTTACCCATGAGAGAATATCTACTAACATACTAAGAATTAGGAAAAGGCACCTTTGCAGCTGTGTCATTTAACTAATGACACAAATTAATCAGAGTAATGGATCAGATGTTCAGTTGTATGAAGAATTAAATGAATCAAAAAGGAAAACACGAGAATAAGTGAATAACTATATTGACAATAACAAGCTAGGTATCAATAAATAAAGAGAGAGATGCATGGCAAAAGTTGCAATAAAAAATAAAAGAAATTAAAAAACTAAGGAATTAATATTTATTTTAAAAAAAGAAGAAGAGAGTATTAGATGCTTTCCAAATGCATAAGCATGCGTACACCAATGTCTATGCTTAATGAAAATATCTTAGAGCAATGTGCATTTTATATATCTCTATATGTGCTACCTTACTTTTGTTATGGGCAATTAAAATTTTTGGCCATGCCCATTTGCTAGAATCCTAAATTAGGAAACAAGGAAAAACCAATCATTTCAAGGTGTCAAGAATCAAGATGATGGCTAGGCGATTGACCTCATCTAGGAGAGGTGGCCTAGAATATCATATTTATTTATAGCTCCTTAAATAAATAATTCATTAATTTTAAATATACAAACACTTTATATATAACTACACACTTCATAAAATAGAAGTCAAATCTTGTGTAAAAAAAAGATTTAACTATATTTTACACTCTCAATTTTGCATCCATAAATTAAAACGAGAAAAACATATTAACAAATAATAAAAGTTGGCATATAGTGAAAGTATAATAATTTAAAGAGTCATTTTTTTATATGCTACTCATAAGAAAATATTTGCGAGAATATAAATTATAATAAAAAAAAATCACTTTCACAATAGAAATTAATTATAACATTGAAGTTAAGAGTAATGCTAATATTATAACAATGTAATGAAAAAAGAATCTTACGTCTTATATGTTTAAACCTGCCCCTTATATTTTTGAAAAATTTCAAAGAATTTTGCCTGCCTTTAGTATGGCCTAGGCAGTGGATAGGTGTGGCCTTAAGAACATTGGGAAAAACCCATCATATTTTCAACATAGTTTAACACAAATCATGGCTATACAAATGTATGCAGTAATTCTTCTCAAAAAAAAATAAAATGTATGCAGTAACAATAACCATCCTTGTATTGTACCTAACTAATTCCATCAAATGGTGTAGGCAATGGACTAGGCCGGCCTTTTAAACACTGGGAAAGTCCCATCATATTTTCAACATAGTTTAACACATAGGAAGTGCTGGTTAAGTTATTATAAGGGGAGTATGGCGGGGGGAGGGGGGTTTTGTGCAAGTTAAATGCGTGAGGTTAATTTGTGGGGGCCAATATGGAAAACACCAGTAGCACTCCTGGTGCTCAACATGTAACTGTTTTTTGTTAATCTAATAAAATAATTTGTTTCTTCTCAAAAAAAAAAAAAAAAAAAAGTTTAACATAAATCACGGCAATACAGATACACACATGGTATGTAACAATCATAATTTTAAAAATCCATTGAGGTTTATGCCTTGAGGTTCGCCTGCCCTGAGGCTTGAAATCGCCTTAAAGCTTAAGCTTCACCCACATGAGGCTTATGCCTTGAGACTAACACTTGAAGGTTATATGTGAGGCTTAAGCCTTGGTATATGTGAACATAAGGCTCAACCGAATCCCTTTTTTTCCTATTTACATGTTCCTTTTATTTTCCAAAACACTTCAACTACATCAGAATAAACAAGCTAGTTTTTTTTTTTTTTTTTTCCCTTCTTAAAACTCTAATCTTAACTATTTTGAAGAGATTGGAGTTTGAAAACTCCAAGCCTGAATTCTAAGTCATTTTCTATTTAAATTTTCCAACTTTCTTTGAAAAACATGTTAAAATAAGCAAACTAGTTTGTTTTCTTTCTTAAAATTGTAATAACAATTATTATGAGCGCTCAAGCCTAAACTTCTAATAGACTATGTACACATTATCAAATAGACTTCTAATGCCAACTGTTTCTATAAGTTTGTCACAAGGAGCCTTGTCAAATGTAATAAAAAAGTAAAAAATGAAAAGAGATATTGGAAAATTTGAAAACTGAAAAGTGATAATACCTAATATTGTTGTACCTGGTAGTTTCTACTAGTTTCTTTATTTGATATATAAAAGCAGAACATTGAAAATCTTCACTTATAATATGTGCTCAGTCTCATTAAATTTTTGAAAAAGTTTATCATAATTGAAGTAATTAATATATGAAGTTTGTGTCTTGAGTGCTTGACATGTTATGTGATGAGGTAAACAAATATAAAAATTGCTCAAGTTTTCTTAGATGTTACATTTTTCTATTTATTGCTGATATTTAACTTTTTAGAATTATTATTAAAAAAAAAAAAATTATAAAGATAAGAAGATTGAAGCTTACACCTCACCTAACAAAGGAAATGCCTCACAAATTTTAAAACTTTGCATACAATAATGGCAGTAGAGGCTACACAACCATGTCAAATTCACAGGTTTCAATGAAACCCATATTCTTAAGCAAAGTCTTAAAATTCGTGTAGTGTCAGCAAGGCAATTTTCCTTTGTGAGGCTAGGAGTGAGCCGCGAGGTACTACAAGGCGTAAGCCTCACATTTTTATAAAAAGAATACATAAAATTTTCATATTAATTATAAAATTCAAAAATAATTAATAAAATAGAGAAACATGAAATATAAACAAACTTTGAGGTTTTTTTGTATGCTTACCTTATCACATGACAATTTCATGTATCCAAGACATAGACTTGATAAATCAAATAATCAATTGCTTGTTATAAAAATAAAATAAAATAAAAAAAGATTATTAAAACCTCAATGAGCACATATTATAAGTTAAGAATTTCAAATGTTATGTTTCTAAATATCAAAAAAAGAAACTAGAAGAAACGTAACAAATAAAATGCAACAATAATAGGTAGTAAGCTTCTTAGTTTTTACATTCTCAAGTAACTTTTTAAGTTTCTAATTTTTTTTTTTTTCATTATATTTGATAATTCTCTTAGGAATGAACTTACAAAAACAATTGGCTTTAGAAGTTCACTTGGTAATAATGTGTATGCAGTTTATGAGAAGTTTTACAATTTGAGTTTTAAAACTTTAATTTCTCCTAATAATTGACATTAGAACTTTAAAAAAGAAAATAAACTAGCGTATTTATATTAATATCAATTGAAGTGTTTTAGAAAAAACTGAAACTGTAAATAGCAAAAAAAATAGCCTAGAATTTAGGCTTGGAGCTTTAGATCTCTCCTAAGTAATTAAATTAGAACTTGAACAAAAAAAAAGAAAGATTTGGCTAATTTATTATAGTATTAGTTTTAGATTTTTAAGAAACAATAAGAAACTGTAAATAGAAGAAGGGGTTAGGTTAAGCCTTATGGTCACATATAGGGAGATTTAAGCTTCACAAAATCTTGAGACTTAAGTTTTGAGGCACAAGTCATAAGTAGGTGAGGCGTAAGCCTCAAAGGTGGTTCAATAGCCTCGAGGTAAAGCGAGCCTCCAACTCTAAGTTGATATAGATATCTAGCAACAGAAATGAAATTCATTTTAACATCAGTGACCTCCATGACCCTAAATCAAATGTACCACACAGATTTTATTGAACTTCAGAGAATAAACAAAATCTAAAAGCAAATCATCTTCGTCAATTAAAAAGATGAAAAACAATTGATGATTGCCTTTGGGATTGATACAAAGAGCAGAAAAAAAACCTATGAGAAAACAAACTTTCAGATATGCCTCCAAAAAGTACTAGATAGATCAATTTACCATTCCTCTAGCAACCCCCTTTAACCATTTACTAAGTTTATTATCATCACCTAAACATCTAATTCCAAACAGCATGTGAAAGTTGAGTGCTCGGATTTGGAGAAATAAACCAAACAGAGGAACATGCAGTACAGCATATTCCTAAACTTATCTCCTCCCTTTTTCAAAGATGAACATCCTAATGAATTTAGGTTGTTTACTAAACTTGCACCAAGGCTTCAAGATATTAGAAGCAAGAAACATTGAACTTTGCCAAAGACAGTGACCAGATCAGAATGAAGAGAATTTGCTCCTGAGCTATAATAATAAAGTGAAAAGAGAATATTTCTGATTACACCAAGATAGATCCCGGGTTCCAAAAGAAACTATGTTACATTTTTCCGAAGGATCTGCTTCTCTTTTAGAAGAGATAAGAAGGTAACTAAAAATTGTTCCCTCTTATGAAAGAAAATCATGAAAGGAGCACTTATCAGAATGTGTTTATACATCACCATCAATTCTGTTTTTATTCAACCCTCGTGAGCTTGCTGTAAAAAGATAGTTTATGATCCGTTAAAGCCAATGCCGATCGACTTTCCTAATCTTTCTAACTATATAGATCATCAACTAGCACTCAGATACAGAACGTATATAGCTTGCGGATTACCAGACCACAAAGATAGATTTATAAGCCGTCCTATCATTCAAAAGTTGAGAAAGAACCACTATAACCTATCGACGAGGCAGATCTGCCTGCTACTTATGTTTCATCATGCATTTCTCAAAATCATCTCTATAAACTTGATAGGGTTTCTATGCGCTGCGATCATAGCATTTATCATTATCACCGTCATCGGTCATGATCACTCGATTCTCGCATCAGAAAACTAACATAGGGGAGAACCGAAAAAAGCAAATGTAAAAAAAAAAAACGGAAGAAAAATCATAGCATTGATGAAACTCTTTGCTAACATTCAGTTTTGATTGCCTAGGGTTTGAAGCAGAAAAGAGAGCTTGAATACATAGAATCGTACACAAGAAAACTCTACGCTAGGTTTCGTATACATAGTGTATTTGTATAAATTTCTTGGGAGAAGAAAGAAGTTTTTTACCTTCGTATCGTACCTCTGGAAGTCTTGTTGTTTCCCTCTCGTGGATTAAAAGAGTTAGATCAGAATAATGAAGCTCGCTTGGCATTTGAACTCAAGACCTTCCTTTGGACGTCTCAGCAGAGTAAAGCCAGTTCTTTAAATACGGATCGCGGTTTTCGAAGAAATACGGTTACGTGGACCAATGAAAAGGTCTTTTGTCACGGTCATGTCAAGACATGCACCGTCACTTAAGAAGAGGGTCCGTGAAGTTTCGTCTCAATCGGAGGTGACAATCTCGTAAATATGGCCCAGTATGATTGCCTCACATTTTAATGTTTTCTTTTGGAAACAAGCCAAAAGCTTAACATCTACCTTAGGGGAGGTGTAGTTGTCCAACTCTCCCTCATGGCCAATACTTGGCCATACATAAGACATTCCCTTGGCGTAACCAGGGGGACGACTACCATCATTCTGAAGGAGGTAATGGTAGTTCTCATAGCATTCGGGTAGGATATGGGACACTGCTATCGGGCTAGCAGTGCGGGATTCACCGGTATACGGGGCTGGGTATCTAACACTGTTATGCCACCCGCTATCGAGTTGAACGCATTGAGCTATCTTTAGCCTACGTGCTAGAGTGTGCTTGTAAGGATACCCATGAGTGAGTTATCTATGGAACTTACCGGTATTGCATGGTCCGGGGCAGCACTGTGCAAGAACTGCTATTGAAGGTATCCGAGTGATCTATCCGAGTGATTATCCGGCGCTACGCACAAACGAAATATTCGAATACTCCACTGTAACATGAGTATATGAGTGAAAGGCTGACCGAGAATATGCGTATTCGGGGTGCCGCATGGATAACATGTTTGTCTTACAGGTATGCCCGTGACACTTTGTAACGATCGAGAAACTGATGACAGAATCCTGCTACTTCGAGCCAAGCTATATTATTATTTTTATTTTTATTTTTTTCATTGGAAGGTCAACTTTATAAACTTTTTAATGTAGTATAAATATGATTAATTATGGTGTATTATTATTTTTTTAACTGGAGAGTACATGAATTGATAGATTATCCAAGAACTTTATAAAAAGATTAAAAACTAAATAAATAAATTTGAAGATATGATGTTACTTCTGGATAGGAACTGGCCGCTGATGTCCCTGAATTCAAGATACTGGTGCTACTTGGAAGAAGATAGAAGTTTGACAATATTGACGGGTGTTCTTCTTTAGGTGAAGTTGATTGCCTGATCAAGTAGAAGAAGAGGCGCCAATGTGGCATTAGGAGGCTTGCCCCTGCCTCTAGGTGGGCAAGATTCAATTCTCCAGTGTAAAATCTCCCATGATAAGAACCTTGTTAGGGGGTGTTGGGTGTATGTATTTATGACAAAAAAAAAAAAGGAGAGGCAAGAAAGAAATATTTGTGGTTATCAGACTTTTACTTTACAATTCTGCAAGAACATTGAAACGTTCTTATTTATTTTTAATTTATGATTCACACTTGTATGGAGCAACCAAAACAGCTCAATCTAGCAATGAAAGGAATAGAATTGAACAACAAATGAACTAATAACATTCCCCAGGGTTGAGCCCTCGTGCAAGGCCACCACCCGCATCCATTTACCTATCAAACCTGCCCCACCCCTCCACCAAAAAGAAGAAGGAAAAGAGTGGAAAATATGGACAACTATCAATATGTCAGCTGCCCATAACTTAAAATTGTGAGCAAACGAACCCTTTTAGCTTTATGTGCTCATCTCTGGATTTTGTGTTTTCTTTCTTCATAGAGAATGAACGTCAAAACTGAACAAACTCCATCCCTTTGTCATCAGAGCTGCACAAGCTGAGACAAGGATGACCAGGAAATAATCAGCTATGATCAACAAACAACTTCAAGTAATTGCAACTCTGGATTCAGGACTCAAGGGCCCAAGACACTCTTGAGGATTGGCATAGAAATAGTCCTCCTCCTTTGGTCGCAGTCGTATTGCTTTCCGCCTTGTGGGTTGACCCATTAGATGCATATGTAAGTCTCTCACTGCATATGCAAAGTCATCCCATGAGATTGTACTATTTTGGTACAAATCCAGTAGTTCCACCAACCCTTTCCGCTCCAGCTGAATAGTTCTTCGGAAGCCCAAGTACCTAATAAAAATAGAAGAAATCATTAACTACTACCAAGCTAAGCTACTGGAACCAATTTTATCTTCCAGTCAGGGCCATGTTCATTGCAAGAAAATCGTGTCAGGCTACATAACCTAACAATTGATGCTACCCAAGAATTCCTTCCTCCAAGGTAATCCTCTATAAAAAAAACCATTACATTCCAAGCCACAAGCTTCCTAAGAGAACTACTGATACTAGATTTCTTTTTAAAATATGTCCACTGATGCCACAACCATATCAAGGAAACATTGGAAGATGCAGGTAGCAAAAGAATAGAGAAAGACCTGCGGTGTCCCTCAACTACTTTCGCCATGTTCCCATAGTACGTGGGAACAAAAACATTGCTTGCAACGGAGACCATGTAGTCCAGTGCAGCCATCTGAGTTGAGTGATTCTGGAAAGACTTCAAATCATCTTGACTAAGAAGCATCTCTTTCCTCACCTGCAATTGAATAATGGGTAAAAAACCAACACCTCCAAACAACTGAAGATAATCATTTACAAATCCTGAGCGTTCATATTTAAACCATGACTAATAATACATGAGATGGATTATGTACAACTCACTATTTTTGGATATACAGCCCGAAGTGCAGCCAACCTTCTTTCACCACCATAGATTTCACCAGATGCAATGTATATCAGAGTGTTCCTTTCAATGCCCAATGCTTGTAAAACCAATGCGGTTTCCTCTGGTGTAAGAGGACATTGCCCTTCCAGTCTCTTTTTCTCTGAAACAATTTCCTTCTCCTTCCACCATCGATATGAATACCTGTCACCACATCAGCACATGCAAGCACATAAAACACCAGTTAATAGTCATATCAATAATTGCTACTGCTAATGGTTTAAGATCGAGAATAGGAACTAAAGTCCCCATTTTTTTCTTTTCATTTCTTATTTTGATATGAAATGCAACATTACTTTTCAAGGTTCCATTCCCAATCATTACCAAAGCAAATAGAACAGCTAATATATCACAGCCACAAAATCAATTGGGTACTTTTACTTGGTAAATTTATTCATGGAAAAGCAGACATAAAATAAATTTAATAGACCTATACTTGCATGTTGCCACAGGGAAGAGACATAGGGGAAGCATATTTTTAATGTTTCGCTATATTGTTAAATAAAATCATAAATAAAATGGTCATGGATTAACAAGAAAAAGTAGTAACCTCATCCTCGTGAGCTCATCAGTCTCACTTTCAGAACAACCATGTGTACAACCAGAAAATGCCAGCATATCCATTTCATATCTCAGATGCAAAACAATGAAAAAACCACTCTTCTGGAGAATTGAAATGAGCTTGTTCCCCATAGCCTCAATCTGAGGTGTAAATTTCAATGCTTCATAATTAACCCGGCAACGTAATTTCTGTAGTGCAACAGGAAGGCCATTATTTGCAAGGCGAGCATCAGTCTTGTTAAAGTGAATCACTTTATACTTGCGAATAAGGGGTAAGATCTGCAATCAGAATATTTCATAAAAAAATATGCCAATACCAGCAGAAACTAGTTTATAATTGGAAAAGCAAGCTCATGATTGTTTTTACCTCTTTCAAGTAGTATTTCTCATTTGACCAGCTTACAGGAGGCATTGAGAAAATGGAAGTATTACTCCACTGGTTAAACTTTTTGGGAAGCGACTTGACAATTTTTACTTCATCTCTTAATGAATTGATAAAGTGCCTAACGTTGAATATATCCTTGAAGTCACTGCAAAATGAAAAGAGGTGTGATGACAAAAACTAAAGATCGTATCAAGAAGGCCAGGATCAGTCAAGTTCAAGTATCAGATGTTGAGTTTCTCTTCTCCTTTTGCTTCTCTTTTTTCTTTCCCTTTTTCTTCTCTCTGGTTTTTCTTTTTTTTTAATTGTTCTTTTTTTGCTTTTCTTTGTGCGCGCGTGTGCCTGCGTGCGTGTATGCGAGTGTGCGTCTCCTACATCTCAATAATCTAAGTGCAACTAATAAGCTAACTTAACACAAAGAACAAAAGAGAAAAAGAGCACCTCGGATCAGCCCAGAATGATGTTTTGTCAAGCTCTGGAATCAGTAAAGTCAGATTTAGGAAACGTGCAATGGTAACCATATCACAGATCTGAAAATAATCAAGAACACCATCAAGGATATCAGGAAGGTATTCAAGTAATTTGGGTCTAGTTGTTGGACCCATAGCACAAATAGTATGCAAACTATAAGAGTCAATTGATCCAGCTCCAGCAGCATAGAGAATTGTAACCAGCACTGAGCTTTAGACAAGATTTACAAACCGCAGCTCGCATTTGGTTCAGGCCACCATTACAAGATACTCTTAGATAACCATTGCTTTTGTATATCCCTGCAAAAGAATGGTCCATGTCATTCTTAGAAAGTTACTTTTAATTTTTATGCCATTTTAGGTTCTTAGGACCAGCATAAAGAGGTGAAACAGGGCAGTTAAGAGGATAGAGGACTAAATCACAGCAGAACTAAGTCACAAAAATGATGCACTTAAAAAAGATTCTATACCAGGCTACACCAAATCTAAAGGAATGGACAAGGGAAGAGCTAAGAGAATGATAGTTTGAGCACAAGGATCGAAAATTTGAATTCGCCCTACACTTCTATCCTTTAAAATTTGATATTAATTCAGGGAAGTCCAACTCAAAATAGAAAAAGTTTGTAAAAATTTGACATTGTAGAGAAGTACAAAGAATTCTATTTAAGTGTTGTAAAAATCAATGTTTCTTTTAGATGCTGAAAGAAACATAATTAAATAATTAAAACTCAATAAATTATGAAATATAATGATTTAAAGTAAAATTTATAATCTATATACTACTTGATGCATATTGCATGAGTAATAAGCTATTTTATTTCTTCTATGTTTAACATATATGAGATATATAGATTAATATTGCATGTAGTTTATAAGTTACATGTGATTTTTGTATTAAATAGAGCTTTGCAATCTTATTTTGCTTGTTTCACTAGTGATTCTTTAGTTTCTACCCATTAAATTCATTTTGAGTTTTAAAGAAAAAAAAAACAAAATTTAATATGGTAAAGTTGAGGTGTATGCCTCAACACTATGAGGCATATGCCTCAAGGCGTTTTGAAGCGCCTCACCTTGAGGTGCGCCTCAAACAATTTACACAGCAATGGATTAGTATGGCTTCAAATATATATTTGCTCATAATCCAAATAAACCTAGGCTAGAGAACTTGAACATTTCGTTAGCTCTTAAATACGAAAAAATGAAATGTCAAAGTATTATAATTTTTTAAGACTCCACAAACCTCCTAAGCATCCAAAACTCCCTACCCCATCACAATCATTTCTTTTACGTAAGCAAAAATGCCCATATAAACACATGATCTTCAAACAAAATCATTTATCAATGTTAACATGTGCTAAGTTGGGAGTTAGTTTGTCGGTTGTCAAAGCAGCATCAATTTTTCATATAAATCAAAAAGGTGAATAAGGCAATCAGCATTATAGGATAAATTCTCTAATGTTTGGAATTTGGATGAAGGTGATCGTCTTCAAGTTTGACTGCTAACAATCATTTGCAAAATGAATTAGTTATTTCTATACATTTTGACATTCACAATATATGTTTTTTTTTTTGCTTAATTGCATCGAATTATGCTCTGCAAGTCACCCTTCGAGATGGGTCATTGATAATGTATCACCTTTTATAATTATTGAACACCTCATATAAGATAAAATGGTCTTTTCTCTTCTTTAATGCAGCCAAAAGGCATTTCAAAATTTTAATTTTTCTAAAACCACCAAGGAACCATATATATGTTTTTCTTTATAAAATTGTTTGACTATCTAATTATTATGAGAATTTTGATTAAGTGACTAGTTTAAAAAGAAAGATTAACAAGTTTGAACCAATGAATTATATTTCCACAAAAAAAACCTTCAACAAAAAGAAACCCTAGCATAAGCTCTAAGTTTTAAGAAAATATTAGTCAAAAAGATAAAGCTACTTGTAATGTAAATGTCGACTAAACCCTTGATAGAGCATAGTAGAGAAAGTGGATTTATGAAACCAATCCCATGTAGTAGGGAAAAGACTTTGTTGAGTTGAGTTAAATAACTCGGCATCTAATGATTCTATTCCCATACAAATATGTATCTTTTAGAGGTGCTCTCCATGCTAACTCCTTGATCTCTTATTCCTAGAATTTGTGAGGCAATGAGGCCGATCTAACCAATAGTATACTCCACCTACTAAAATCCCATGACCTCTCACCTTTGTGACAAGATCAACTCTCACTTGTTTTTTTTCTTTTTTTTTAGAAGAAATGGCGTTAGTAATTAGTTATATAACCAACTCCATCACCATACGGTCCATACCGCACTCTCAGGGAGGTGTCAGGCCCATTTCTGATCTATTAATCCCTCTCACCCCCTAGGGTGAGGCAGTGACAAAAGTTAAACCTAGAACCTTTGGGTTCCAAAGCCACCTCTTTACCAACTGCACCAACTTCATGTTGGCAGATCAACTCTCATTTCTTGACTCTAATTGAAAATAGCGACTTCAATAAAATGACCAAGTCAATTGTTTGCCAATCAATCCAATTCTTCTTATCAACACCCTTACATATAAAGTGATGATGAGTACTAGTATGCCTACACCCACTAAAGAATATGATTGGAATAAACCATGGTAGTGTTTTCAAGGCGTCAAGCCGATGCATGGGCAATGGACCCGATCTAGCAAGACCGTACCGAGACCATACAAATAATATTTATTTACAGCCCTCTATATGAAGAATTAATTAGTTTTATACATACAAAAATTGTTGCATATATAACTACATACATATTCCAAAACATAAGAGTCAAATCTTGCGTAAAAAAAAAGAGTAACCATATTTTATACTCTATAAATTCGTGTCCACAAATTAAAAATTAGAAAACCTTGTTAAAAAAAATAAGACAAGTTGGGTTATAGTGAAAGTATAGCAATTCAAAGAGGCATGTTTGATGTAATACTTATGACAAAAAGGAAAATATCTACAGTAATATAACAAACATTAAATAGAACATCAAAATTATAAAATAGAAAAAATGAAAAATAACTTGCATAATGGAAATATAAGACTAGAATAAGAAGTTATAGGACTAGTATTAAAAGTTATGTCAATGTTTAAGCTATACAATCACATATATAAAAATATGAGGAAAAAATAACCTTACACTTTTTATATTTACAATAACCCCCTTGAATTTTATAAAATTTTTAAAGAGCCCACTACCTGTCTTAAGTATGGCCTAGCAATTAATTTGTAAATATCCTAAGTGATGAATTAGTTGTTACCTAGGCGTAGCCTTGACAACACAGTTATGGATACACAACCCCAACTATAAAAAACCATGTATCAAGCAACCCAATAACTAAAACCTACAACATTTGATTCTTGAACCAAAGCACGTGCTAGTTGAGCTTCCCTAACTTTCCTTCTTTTTTCCTTCTGGGAATAAAGATTTTCTTGAAGGTCACTTATATTCTCCTTCCAAAATCAAGCTTGAATAAAATTCTTCAACACTAAACCTCATTTTATACAATTCTTCTATGAAAAAATGTAAACCATCACCTCATCCATTGGCTATTATAGGATACATTTGTGTTTTGAACCTTGAGATTGAGTATCAAGATTGGAAACAAATGTATTTGCAGGTCGGTGTGAATAGGTTTTCTACTTTATGCATTGTCATGGCATATAGTGGAAGGGGAAGTTAGGGTATTAGTAGAAAAGAGGAAGATTTGATAGTTCCATCCTAAATGCTAGATTCTCCTATATGGATGGTGCAGGTTGTGAGAAGCTTAAGAGCATTCTATTTAAGACACCTCTTCAACTTGCTTGTAATCAACATAAAGCTGAGAATTTGGCTTTCAATTTCCATTCTTGCAAGGAGGGTGCACATCTCTAAGTCCCTCGATTATCTTCCTAAGACTACTTTCTAGTTTCTACCCTACTTTCACAACCAAGTAGTAACCTAAAGAAAAGCAACAAGAAAAAAAAAATGAAAAACCCCGCAATGCATAGGCCTACGTGCTGTCAAAGTCTCTTACAAAGTCAAGTATAAGTGATAAAAAGAATAAGCCATCCCAACGCCAAATTTGAGTCAAGCCTCAACTCTATTAGGATCTTGCACAGAGCTGCTGCAATCACTTTCTAGCAAAGCCTTTAAAGATGATTTGAACACAACAATAGACACCAATCAAATTAATATTCACCGATTCTAACAGAGCTTACATCTAATACAAAAATCATCCGGTGCATCAAACCAACCAAATGTTACTATCGAGTATCAACACCATTTTCAGTGAAAACAACCCATTCAAGCTATCAAACCATGTTTCTTCAACAGTAGAGCAGTTAAAAATTCAAGTCTACGCTATGAGAACAAAATTGACTGGTCAAGTAACTAAAAGAAAACCACAAATTCAATCAAATAATCTTAAATAGACCCGAGAGACTTACGACTGGGGGGAAATGAAGAAGGAGACGGAGGCGAAACATAATGCTCGGAGGCAACGGCGAGAGCGCCGGAGTTGTTGCGACGCAAGAAACCGATGCAGGGCGTCGGCCATACGTCTGTTAGATAGATAGGATGCCGCAAGATCAGCGGCAACGAACTAAGATGCGATATCACCGTCCAAACCACTATACTGCTAAGCAAACGCAAGAACCAAACTCGTGCTTGCTCCGAATGCGCCCCAACATTCCTCAATCTCCCCTTCATCTTACTACCACCACCACTACTACTACTACTATTACAACAGTCCATCATCAGAAACTCTCACAGATTCACCCGCATTGATCGCTGCATCGTCTCCCTCCTTGTTTTTTAAACCCTAGAAAAACTCAGTGTTTGTGTTGTTTTTTTTTTTTTTTTTTTTTTCTGTTTCTCTGCAGTGGCAACGGAGAGAATAACTTTTTGCGGAAGGTAGTTGTTAATGATTGAAGCGGATGTGGTGGGAGCCAATGGGGTTCGGGTGATTCGCCACTTCACCAGCCCACCATCACCACCACCAGCGCCTCACGAGCCGTGTTGCGTGTAACTGTTCATTCCACGTGGTGCGCATATTCGTCGTGTTATGTGGGTGTGAAAATTCTAAACAACATGGTGCGCACTGCCTCGTACTCGTACTTGTAGTAGCAGTGGGTTGGTTCGTGACACGCGGGAATAGCCGCGGCGCATATGACGCCACGGCCCCGTCGCCCACGCTTAATGCTCTGTTAAAAGGAGAAATTAAACATTTTTATTAATTAAACTAAAAAATGGCATGCATAGCGCCTAAATATTATTTTTTCAAAAATATGTGGATTATACGTAATTTATTTTTGTGTTACTTATTATCTTTCTTTTTTTTCATTTTATTTATGAACGGGTGGGTAGGTGGGACTTCCGTGTGTAAATTTTGGTTCTCCAACGTGTGACTGAGTGTGACCAATCATCTTCTTCCCCAAAAGCTAATCAACTTTGAATTGATTCTCCCAAGTATTCTAGGGTTAGTATTCGAAAGATAAACATCCACGAAATTTGTTTTCTTTCGCAATTAAACAAGGTGGAAAATTGATTAGGGCTTCTATTCCTGATTTATTATAGGTAGGGTGGCCGCATTTTTTGAGGGCGCCTACCCCAAAGAACGCTATTATCTTTTAGGCTTATCCCAGATATTAATCGGTGTCCGTAAACTAGCTCATCAGATACCCAAGTTACTAATAAAAAATAATTGATTCTTCCTGTTTGAAGAAATGCACCAAACCAAAGTAGCTGAATTGGTTGTTATTTTCTTCTTTCAAGGGTAACTTTTTATTTTTCAACCGGTTCTATTCTATTCTACTCTGGGTACCTATACCAGATCCCTTACCCTGCACATACTTCGTTGTTTTCTGTTTACACACTTGGCAGCTGAGAGGTGCCATTTGTTCTTCATCTTTACTCTTTCGCTACAAGCAACTTATCTTCATTAATGGCTGGCCTTACTTTATTAGTAATATTAATAAATGGTAATAACTTGTGGTAGAAAAATTGCAGTACATGTATATTGTATAGGATGTAGCTCTGCCGGTGTGATTATATGGGTGGTGTTATGTCACTATCCAGTCTGATTCCTCCAGGTCATCATTGTACATAAAAGTGAAAATTTTCTTGCTAGCTTGTCCCGCTTAAGTTGCACTACATTTGTCCTCTTATACACGTGTCGCCTTTTGCCAAATGCAGAATGGATAAGAATTGGCACTAGCTTGCAGTAACTGATGCTCAATTTCCCCATCCATGCCATCTTCAGTTCTTCACAGCTACTGCAGCACCCTCAATTTCCCAAATTCTCATAAAAAAGTATAAAAAACTTTGAGGGTGTATTGGGAAGTTTTGAGCTGGTGAATGGCTTCCTCTGCATCTGCTTTCAATGAGCCTGAATTTCTAGAGTATGATCCAACTCCATATGATGGTGGTTATGATATTGCTGGAACTTACGGTAAACCCCTTCCTCCTTCTGATGCAATCTGTTATCCTCATTCAGTTTCCAGACCCAAATCCTCCCAACCATCCTTAAATGGACCCTCAAATAATGGTTCTGTGACACCCACAAATGGGAAAGGCATGGTTGATCAGGCAACAAGTCCTGGAAAAAGCCCTGAAGTACAAGCTGGGCCTTACAAGGATGACAAGGAAGAGAAGCCTTGGTCTAGTAATTGTAATGGGAATTGGTTAAATGACCCATATTCTGACTACTGGGGAGGAGATATCTTTGCAAATGGTTATGGAATTTGTGAAAGTGGCCATGGCTATGATTATGGGAAGCCTGAATCTGATCAAGGTGATGGTACTTATTCTGGTGTTGAGGTGCCACAGCATGGTTATGATTATTATCCTTGTGGCTGGCAAAATTCTAATTCCCAATTTGGGTACAACAGAGATGACTTGGGTCCTTGTGCAGTACTTTTTGATTACTGCCCTTGCTTGTATAGGAAGGAGGAGAAGAGCTATGTTCAGCATGATGATGAGGAAAATTGCTATGGGAGTCGGTGGAAGGGGGCTGCTGAATATTTCTTTGGAAGTTTGAATGCAATTGGTGAAAGAAGGGAAGAGGCTGTTAGCTGTGGCTACCAGAAGCATTACCCAGAACAGCCTTACACTGTGCAGTTGGAGTACAATGAGCAGTCTCTGACTCAGAACATGAGCTTCTGCGAAGCTTACCATGAAGAACCTTATGAGGAGTCCAATTATGTGAGTAGCAAATGCCTTATCTAATCTATGTTGCTGCTTCTGTGTCGTACATGTTTTTCTTGCTTTGATTTCATAATCTATATATACAGTTAGGAAAAAAGACAGTTCAGCAAGGATGAATACGTTTTGACATACTAATACACTCGTGCACAGACATTTCCAACTATCATCTGTTTTTCAAACATTAAAGAACTTTCAGAGGGAAAAATGGACATGTTATCAAGCTCGATAGTTGAAACCTCAGTAGCCAAAGTAGTAAAATCCAGATTTCTTAAACACAGGCAAATTGGGAATTAAGATAAATAATGAGTTTGAGAATTACTGTTTTAGTTTCTTTAGAACCAATTATTTTAACGTGTTGGACTCTTCTTTAGAACTATGTTTCTTCTTACCCCTTTGATTGTTGATTCTTCGCATCTTCCCAATCAGTTTATTGATCTTCACCATTCTTACACAATTCGGAAGAACTTTTCCTGAGTTTAGTCAAGTTGCATTCTTCCATTGTAATTGATTTGTCCTTTCCTTAGTTTATCAATAGGTTGTTCAGGGTTGAGATCTTGTTTAGTTATTGGCTGTTGTCCTCCTTTGAGATGTTTGGCTTTGATATAGATTCGCTTGTTTTGATTCCAAGTTGATGTAAATATATATTAACGTTAGAATCTGAAGATTTTTGGGATTTGTTTTATTTGGTTTTGTCAAATCTGGGAGGACTCAAGTATTTCTTGGGAATTGAAGTTGCTAGGTCTAAGCAAGGTATATTTCTCTCTCAACGGAAATACATATTAGACTTGCTAACCGAAGTACAAATGTTGGAGTGTAGACCTGCAGACACCCCCATTGTTCAGAATCACAAACTTAGAGAATACCCAGACCAAGTACCAACAGATAAAGGTAGATATCAAAGATTAGTTGGTAAACTCATTTATCTCTCTCATACTCGTCCAGATATTGCATACGTTGTGAGTGTTGTAAGTCAGTTTATGCATAATCCAAGTAAAAGCCACATGGAAGCAGTGATTCGAATACTTCGATACTTGAAGTCATCTCCAGGCAAGGGGCTTATGTTCTCAAAACATAACAATCAGTTGATGGTTTATGGATATACGAATGCAGATTGGGCAGGTAATATCACTGATAGAAAGTCCACCTCGGGATATTTTACATTTGTTGGAGGAAATCTTGTAACCTGGAGAAGCAAGAAGCAAAAAGTGGTAGCTTTGTCAAGTGCTGAAGCTGAGTTTAGGGGAATGGCTAAAGGTCTTTGTGAACTCCTCTGGCTATGAAAGCTACTTACTGAAATTGGGTTTGCTCCTAACTCTGAGATGGATCTTTTGTGTGATAATAAAGCTACAATTGCAATTTCTCATAATCCCATTCAACATGATCGTACTAAACATGTGGAGGTAGATCGACACTTCATCAAGGAAAATCTTGAAGCAAAAACAATTAGGTTTCCATTTGTGAAATCTGAAGATCAATTGGCGGATATCCTTACAAAAGTTGTATCGAGCAAGGACCTCTACAACTCACTTGACAAGTTGGGCATGCGAGACCTCTATGCATCAACTTGAGGGAGAGTGTTGGCGTGAGCCATAATTGTTGACAATTAGCGTTAGTTTAGCCGTAATAGATTAGCGTTAGTTTAGGAAGTTTGAAAATAGCAAAGATTTTGTTTTGATTTTATTCCTTTAGCATGTATATAACCTATGGAAATACATAGGAAAAGAAATGAAAAAAAGAATGTTTTAACAATTCCAACCAAATTGTTATTTGCTTAAACGTTATGGATGTAGCTCCCGTTTGTAGATTATCCACACAATTTTATTCAACTTATCCAAATACACTATTCTATGCATAGTAGTCAAAATCATAATTCGGATTGGTGAAATCATCCGATTTACAATTCGATTCACTACCATTTGGTTTGAATCAAGTTCCCGAATCACATTACTTATGAATTGGCCTGGATTGAGGTGAATTGAATCAAATCGCTAGCTGAATCATAGTGAATATTACAATTCATCAATCCTGATTCCAATTATTGATTCGCAAAGCCTCAAAAGTAGTTTGATTTGGATGCACAATTCTAACAACATTGATTGTCCATTGTGTGTACTAAGCTTTGATACTGTTGAGGAAGAGTCAACCACCAGGTTTTTGTAGTTGTTGGGTCTGGCACCTAGCATGAGTGTTGCGCACCACATTTTTGATTCCTTTTTTATATATTTAGTTGCAAATTAGGATTCTTGTTTTACTTGTTTACTTCTTGAGGTTTTTATTTAGTTAATGACACTATTCTAACAACCAAATGTACAGGGTGAGAAATTCTATGGAGGAAATGATGAATACTTCCAGTGCCAACAGCTGAAATACTCCTATTACGATGAATGAATACATGCTTCACCAAGATCTTGCAGTCTTCTTTACACTGTCACCTGTACATAGGATTTCCATGAGCTCGATGCATATTCTGATTCTACCTAAAGGTCTCATTGCCTGACTCTGACTGCAGTTATTAAGGTGTACATTTGGCCTATACCTATTTGCAATTGTAAATAGCTAGCATGTTTCTTATTTTCATATATTTTAATTAAGTGCAGTTGTATATTCAGTTCTGATCCTTAACAAGATTTTGTTTGATTTCTTTTTTGTCTTAAAATAAAAACAAGAAAAAAAAAAAAAGAGAAAAAGAAAAATTTTCCTGCTATTGTAGTTTTATTCCAGCCTTCCTCGCTTTTTTGCTTGTGTGTCTATGTCAAATATTTGCTTACTATACCATGGTAATTAAGATTATAGGTACGCCAACATGGAGTTGGTGTAGTTGGTAAAGAGGTGGCTTTGGAACTCAAAGGTTTCAGGTTCAACTCTTGTCACTAGGGTGAGGGAGATTAATAGGTCAGGAATGAGTCTGATACGTTGATACCTCCTCGAGAGTGATGAATGGTGATGAAGCCGGTTATATAACTAACTACTAACATTGTTTCTTCTCAAAAAAAAAAAAAAAAAAAAAAGATTATAAGCACATGAAAGTCCTAGTTAGGGTGAAATCATGAAGTTATTTATATAAACACATTAAACTTTGATTGGAAGAAAATTACGAATTTGTGTATATAAGTACACGATAGTATCATTTATGGTGAAAATTAAGAATTTTTTTTAAATAAGCTCACCTAAGTCCCACGTGGGTGAAAATTATGAGTTTCTTATATAAATCACACGAAAGTTCCCGTTAGGCTTTAAATTAGGAATATAAGTACAAGGAACTCCAATTCAGGATAAAAGTTTAGGAATTTATGCATATAATCACACAAATATCCCCTTTTGGGTAAAAATTAGGAATTTCTTAATATATGTACACGATAGTCTAATTTTCGAGAAAAATTATAAATTTTCTTATATAAGCACACGAAAGTCTTATTAAAAGTCGAAAATATAAATTTCTTATATAAACACATGAAACTTTTATTTAGGGTTACGTTTACACAAGCACATGAAAGCCCGATTAGGCTAAAAATTAGGAATTTGTGTATATAAACATACGAAAGTCCTACTTAGGGTGAAAATCACGAAGTTATTTATATAAACACACAAGACTCTGATTGAGAAAAAATTACAAATTTGTGTATATAAGCACACGATAGTCCCATTTATGGTGAAAATTATGAATTTCTTATATATGTCACACGAAAATTCCATTTAGGCTAAAAATTATGAATTTGTTTATATAAGCACATGAAACTCCCATTCAGGATAAAATTTTGCAAATTTATGTACATAATAAGCACACGAAAATGCAATTTTTGGTCAAATTTATGAATTTCTTTACATTTGTACACGATAATACCATTTTGGGTAAATATTAGGAATTTACTTGTATAAACACACGAAAGTCCCACTTTTGATGCAAATTATAAGTTTCTTATATAATGCACACAAAGTCCTATTTAGGGTAATAATTAGGATAACGTTTAGACAAGCACATGAAAGCCCAATTAGGCTAAAAATTTGGAATTTGTGTACGAGCACATGGAAGTCCTAGTTGGGTGAAAATTATGAAGTTATTTATATAAACCCATAAAACTTCTATTGGGAGGAAATTACGAATTCGTGTATATATAAAAGCACACGAGATTACCATTTAGGGTAAAAATCATGAATTTCTTATATAAGTCACACGAAAGTCCCTATTGGGCTAAAAATTAGGAATTTGTTTTTATAAGGATACGAAACTCCCATTCGGAGTAAAAGTTTATGAATTTTATGTATATAATAAGCACACGAAAATCCCATTTTGAGTAAAAATTTGGAATTTGCTTATATAAGCACACGAAAGTCCCACTTCAGGTCAAAAATATAAATTTCTTATATAAGTACAAAAAAGTTTTATTTAGGGTGATAATTAGGAATAAGTTTATACGAGCACATGAAAGCCCAATTTGGCTAAAAATTAGGAATTTGTGTATATAATCATATCAAAGTCCTAGTTGGGTTGAAAATCATGAAGCTATTTATATAAACACATAAGACTCTGATTGGGAGAAAATTATAAATTTGTGTATATAAGCACACGATAGTCCCATTTAAAGTGAAAATTATGATTTTTTTTATACGAGTCACACAAAAGTCCCTTTTAGACTAAAAATTATGAATTTTTTTGTATAAGCAAACGAAACTACCATTCGGGGTAAAATTTTATGAATTTATGTATACAAGCACATGAAAGTGCATTAATTTTGGGTCAAATTTATGAATTTCCTTATATATGCACTCAATAGTCTCATTTTGGGTAAAAATTAAGAATTTGCTTATATAAGTACATGAAAGTCCAACTTCGAGTAAAAAATATAAATTTCTTGTATAAGTACACGAAAGTTTTATTTAAGATAATAACTAAGAATATGTTTCTACAAGCACATGAAAGTGGAATTAGGCTACAAATTAGGAATTTGTGTATATAAGCACATGAAAGTCCTAGTTGGGGGAAAAATCATGAAGTTATTTATATAGACAATAAAACTCCAATTGGGTGAAAATTATGAATTTGTGTATATAAGCACACAATAGTCTCATTTAGGTGGAAATTATGAATTTCTTATACGAGTCAAACGAAAGTCCCTTTTAGACTAAAAATTAGGAATTTGTTTATATAGGCACGTGAAACTCTCATTCGGGGTAAAATTTTACGAATTTATGTATATAAGCACACGAAAGTGCAATTTTGGGTCAAATTTATGAATTTCCTTACATATGTACACGATAGTACCATTTTGGGTAAAAATTAGGAATTTGTTTGTATAAGCACACAAAAGTCCCCCTTGGGGTGAAAATTATAAATTTCTTATATAATGTACACGAAAGTTCTATATAAGGTAATAATTAGAAATACGTTTATACAAGCACATGAAAGCCCAATTAAGCTAAAAATTTGGAATTTATGTATATAAGCACATGAAAGTCCTAATTGGGGGTGAAAATCATGTAGTTATTTATATAAACCTATAAAACTCGGATTGGGAGAAAATAACGAATTTGTGTATATAAGCACACAATAGTACCATTTAGGGTGAGAAATTGGTTAGCGGTTTTGTGGTCCGTTTGGAGATAGAGGAATAGATGGATTTTTGACAGTAAGGAAAAATTGGTTGGCTCTGCTTGGGAGAGTTCACAATTGTTATCCGCGTTATGGATTGCTAAATGCAAAATGTAAAAGGGGTTTTCTGTAAATGATTGGATGAGAAATTATGATAGCATTGTATTTGGCTAGGCGATTTAGAGGACTCACTGTTCTTTAGTCACATTACTTTCGTTTGTACATTATTACAATTATAATATACTAATATCTAGTTTCTTCTCAAAAAAAAAATGGGTGAAAATTATGAATTTTTATATGGGTAATGCTACATAAACATACATTTTTGACATTATAGGTGAGAGTGGTTGGATCGCCTCGAATCACACGACAGCGCCTCATATCATGCAATCAACGCGTGATACGAGGCACTGTCACTTGATTCGAGGTGATCCAACCACTCTCACCTACAATGTCAAAACAGTATGTCAAAAAAGGGTGTCTACTAATCATTTTCCTTTTTTATATACGTCACACGAAAGTCCCTTTTAGGCAAATTAGGAATTTGTTTATATAAGCACACGAAACTCCTATTTGAGGTAAAAATTTATGAATTTATGTGTATAAGTACACGAAAGTACAATTTTGGGTAGAAATTAAGAATTTCTTTATATATGTACACAATAGTCCTATTTTAAGTAAAAATTAGGAATTTGCTTATATAAGCATACAAAAGTCCCGCTTGGTGTGAAAAATATAAATTTCTTATATAAAGCACACGAAAGTCCTATTTAGCGTAATAATTAGGAATACGTTTAAACAAGCACATTAAAGCTCAGTTAGGCTAAAAATTAGAAATTTGTGTATATAAACATATGAAAGTCCTAGTTGTGGTGAAAATTATGAAGTTATTTATATAAACACATAAAACTCTAATTGAGAGAAAATTACAAATTTGTATATATAAGCACACGATAGTGTCCCATTTAGGGTAAAAATTATGAATTTTTTAATATAAGCTCACGTAAGTCCCACATGGGTGAATAAGTCACACGAAAGTCCCTTTCAGTCTATAAATTACGAGCTTGTTTTTATAAGCACACGAAAACGCTGTTTTGGGTAGAATTTGAAATTTCTTTATATGTGTACACGATAGCCCAATTTAGGGTAAAAATTATGAACTTGCTTATATAAGTACATGAAAGTCCCACTTCGGGTCAAAAATATAAATTTCTTATATAATTACACGAAAGTTTTATTTAGGGTAATAATTAGGAATACGTGTATACAAGCACATGGAAGCCCAATTTGGCTAAAAATTAGAAATTTGTGTATATAAGCACATGAAAATCTTAGTTGGAGTGAAAATCATGAAGTTATTTATATGAAAACATAAAACTCCGATTGGGAGAAAATTATGAATTTCTTATATAAGTCACGTGAATGTCCCGTTTGGGCTACAAATTAGGAATTTGTTTACATAAGCACACGAAACTCCTATTTGGGATAAAAAAAAAATTATAAATTTATATACATAAGCACACTAAAGTATAATTTTGAGTAGAAATTATGAATTTCTTTATATATGTACACGATAGTCCCATTTTGAGTAAAAATTAGAAATTTGCTTATATAAGCATATGAAAGTCCAACTTGGTATGAAAAATATAAATTTTTTATACAAAACACACGAAAATCCTATTTAGGGTAATAATTAGGAATGCGTTTATACAAACACATTTCACACAAAAGACCAATTAGGCTAAAAATTTGGAATTTGTGTATATAAGCACATGAAAGCCCTCGTGGGGTTAAAAATCATGAAGTTATTTATATATACACATACAACTTTGATTTGGAGAAAATTATAAATTTGTGTATATAAGCACACAATAGTTACATTTAGGGTGAAAATTATGAATTTCTTATATAAGTCACAAGAAAGTATGTTTTAGGCTAAAAATTAGATATTTATTTATAAAACACACGAAACTCCTATTCGGGGTAAAATTTTACGAATCTATGTATATATGCACATGAAAGTACAATTTTAGGTTAATATTAAGAATTTCTTTATATATGTACACGATAGTCCCATTTTGGGTAAAAATTAGGAATTCACTTATGTAAGCACACAAAAGTTCTACATAATGTGAAATATATAAATTTCCTATATAAAGCACACGAAAATCCTATTTAGGGTAATAATTAGGAATACGTTTATACAAGCACATGAAAGCCCAATTAAGCTAAAAATTAGGAATTCGTGTATATAAGCACATGAAAGTCCTAGTTGGGGTGAAAATCATGAAGTTATTTATATAAACAAATAAAACTCTAATTGGGTGAAAATTACGAATTTGTGTATATAAGCACACGATAGTCCCCATTTAGGGTTTATGAATTTCCTATATATGTCACACAAAATTCTCGTTTAGGCTAAAACTTAGAAATTCGTTTATGTAAGCAAACAAAACTCCCATTTAGGGTAAAATTTTACGAATTTATGTATATAAGTACATGAAAGTGCATTAATTTTGGGTCAAATTTATAAATTTCCTTATATATGTACACGATAGTCCCATTTTGGATAAAAATTAGAAATTTGTTTGTACAAGCACAATAAAGTCCCACTTGCGGTGAAAATTATAAATTTCTTATATAATACACACGAAAGCCCTATTTAGGGTAATAATTCAGAATATGTTTATACAAGCACATGAAAGACCAATTAGTATTGCAAAAATTAAGTAAGGTTTTTACCATGGCTACGAGTGGAAGGCGACGGGGACTAGCAGAGAAGGATCGAGATATTCTTGATCGTCGTAAGAAGAAGAAGAAGACCACTCTAGAATCAGAGAAAGAACAGTTACCACGGAAGAATGATGTTATTCCCTCAAATGAGAGAGTTGAGGGATCGACTGAGACCAGCAAAACCAATGGGGTGTCGAAGAATATCACTTTCAAGGAGAAACTAATGACATGAGTCCAGGGGCTTGCTAATGACTTCCAATACGTATTGTATGATGAAGTCACAGTTACCAACGAAGGAGGAAGTAGTAATGAAACCATGAATGTAGATGGAGGAAAAGACAAAGATTGCCAGATATTGCTTGATGAACAAACCAAATTGCGAATTAGTATTCCTTGGAAAAGAACTCTGATAATCAAACTGCTTGGCAAGCAAGTGGGTTATCACTTTATTTGCACTAGACTTAAATCACTCTGAAAACCAGTAGGAGAACTGGATGTTATCGATTTAGGACAGGACTTCTTTCTAGTCAAGTTCGACGTGGATGATGATTTTGTCAAAGCTTTAACAAAGGGACCATGGACTATTGCTAATCACAACCTCTTGGTAACGAGATGATCTCCAAACTTCCAGTTAGCGGTAGCTTCAATATCTACACTCTCGGTGTGGGTTAGACTCCCAGGTCTCCCAATTGAATACTGCCGAGATCTACTTACTCGAGACTGGGAGTGTGTTCTCCAACATACTCTCAGGGAAGGGAACTTTAGTGTTGATTTCTTAGCCAACATGGGTATGTCTAGCAGCAGTCCATTGTATATCCTCCATGATCCTCCCCCAAGAGTCTTTCACTTTTTGAGAAGTGACGCTATGGGTGTGTGCTTTGCCGTGCATTAGTCTAAGCCTGGCTCTATTGAACCAAAAAAAAAAAAAAAGACCAATTAGGCTAAAAATTAGGAATTTATGTATATAAGCACATGAAAGTCCTAGTTGGGGTGAAAATCATGAAGTTATTTATATAAGCACATAAAACTTCGATTGGGAGAAAATTACGAATTTGTGTATAGAAGCACACTATGGTCCCACTTAGGGTGGAAATTATAAATTTCTTATATAAGTCACATGAAAGTCCTTTTTAGGCTAAAAATTAGGAACTTATTTATATAAGCACACGAAACTCTCATTTGGGGTAAAAATTTACGAATTTATGTATACAAGCACACGAAAGTATAATTTTGGATGAAATTACGAATTTCTTTATATATGTACACAATATAAGTCTCGTTTTAGGTAAAAAATAGAAATTTGCTTATATAAGCACACAAAAGTCCCACTTGGTATGAAAAATATAAATTTCTTATTTAAGAATACGAATGTTTTATTTTGGGTAATAACTAAGAATACGTTTATACAAGCACATGAAAAGCCCAATTAGGTTAAAAATTAGGAATTTGTATATATAAGCACATAAAAGTCCTAGTTGTGGTGAAAATCATGAAGTTATTTGTATAAACACATAAAACTCCGACTGCGAGAAAATTACGAATTTGTGTTTATAACCACACAATAGTCCATCTAGGGTGAAAATTATGAATTCTTATATAAGTCACACAAAGTCCTTTTAGGCTAAAAATTAGGAACTTGTTTATATAAACACACGAAACTCTCATTCGGGGTAAAAGTTTACGAATTTATGTGCATATAAGTACACAACAGTACAATTTTAGGTACAAATTAAAAAAAACTCTTAATATATGTACACAATAGTCCCATTTTAGGTAAAAATTAAAAATTTACTTATATAAACACACGAACAAGGTTATCTGTAAGAACTTGGAGATGGTACAAGTAGGTAATAAGAAGAAGGAAGTCATTGAGATTATTTGGCTGTGTTCAATGAAGACCACTAGCTGTATTAGAATGAGTAAGATGCTGAATGTTGAAAGTTTTAGAAGTACAACTAGAAAGTCAAAATTAATAGTTGCAGTGGTGAAAAAGTATGGGTGCATTTGATTTGGTAAGAAGTAAGGCCATAGAAAGAGTTTGTCATGGTCATTGTTTGATCACCAATTTATGTTATTGTTGGTTGCCATAAATTATCCATTGGTTTTCCTTGGTGATTATAATGATCACATAGGAGAAATACAAATCAAAGTAAGAAACCTTTTTTTTAGCGATCAATTTAAATAAAATTGTTGATGTTTAATTTTGATAGGATTCTAATTATATTAGTGCTCTAAGCCTTCCCTAGGACCTTACGTAGGCGGGAGCTTTATGGACCTGGCTGCCCTTTAGTTTGAGTAGGATTTTACTTATTGGCGCATGTAAATATTTAGTTGTAATAGGATTCTTGTAGAACTACTACACTGAATTGAAGTGCCGTTGAATTGATGTGTTCTCTTCTCTCTTTCTCTTTGTTCATCCATTCTCTCTTCTACTATTGTTCTTCCATCTTTTTGTTATCAATTAGCAGGGGTACTGCAACTGGTGGCTTGATCTCAGTTCATGCTTGCTTTTATATATGCTTGTTTGACTTTGTCTACTAATAAATTTCTGTTTTTAGTTACCATGAAGAGGGTACCATAGCACAATAGTTGGCATAGTTTCATTGTTCTAAGTGTGATCAAATGTTTTTTTGGAGGTTTGACATCCAATGTTGAATAATTAAGACAACAAACCACAATACTGGAAGCAGTTTGTGCTAATGGAATACTTGAATGTTTTTGGGCTTGTGGGCAGAGTATTGTTTAAAATTGGGTTGGGCCCTTATCAACTTCCTTGGTCCAAACAAAAGAAAAAAAGGAAGATAAAGTATATATAGAGTTAATAGAGTTAAATTTGGCAGTAAGTAAGATGTTGTCATGCAAATGTAGCAACCAAGAATATTGGAGCTGGCTTCATAAAGTGTTAGCTTAATGGGCATAATTTCCCATTGATGACTAATAAATCGACATATTTGCAAATTTCTCTCGTCTCAGTGTACAATGCATCAATCCTGTTAAGGACCTATGTCGTTATCTGAAAAACAAAGGCTTACAGGAAGGGTTGGGTTTTTTTTTTTCTCTTCATGTTTGCTATTTGATGTCCAAATTTAGTTTGTTTCCAAGATGCTGATTAGTTAACTGGGAAATTACTTTGTCTCATAATTTAAAATTTTTCATCCACAGTGTAGCAAGGTTTTTTGCCAAACTTAGACTACTAAAGGTTGTCATTAGAGATGGTTAGTCTTTAGGCAAAGGTTACCTTTTTACCTCCCACCCACCCCATGCTGTTGAATTGAAAAGTGGAAAACTATGTGATCAAGGGCATCATGTTGAATTGATTTCAAATCCTGATGCCATGTTTCTGTTGCTAATATTATGAAGATTGGTTCTTATTAAATCCTTAATCCTGGAGTTGAACTCAGTTCCCCCTCCTCCATGACCTAGTGACTTTTTCTCTTATTAATTTTAACTTTTGGTATTCAGTTCAAAATGATGGTTTTAAGTTCTTTAAGCCTTCATTAGTTTCCATTTTCTGCTCATTTTTACACTATTTGCCACATTAATCCCACTAAACAACAAATGCCGAACAAGAATTGCAGAACTTGAAGCTTGAGCCCCAAAGAGTTTTCCTCTAACTAGCCATAGGAGATAGACCTCAAAGTTCCTAATAAGAGAATGTTTTTAACAGTTGTGAACTATTGAAAGTTTCAAAGATAAAATATGACACTAATCTTATTTGAATTTTATCCTAGAATCTTAATCTAGTTCCTGTGTAAATAAATTAAATTGTAAACCACTGGAAATTTTAAAACTCGCTGTAGATAATTTTGTGCTAATTGATATTCTTGATCTAGTTCCTGTTTTGAGGTTGATATTTGGATAGAATTTGCTAGTACTGAAACATTGCTTTATGAGTCTCTGTTCCATTCATGAATCATGATAGTGTTTGCTTTATGTCATGAAAAGTACTAAAACTTTGTTTTGCATTTAAGAAAGATGTCCAGCAAGTGCAATGATACATGCTCAATTATGTATCTATAGGAAGGAGATGATGAGGGAGTAGACAGACAATGATTTTGACTTAAATTCATGTTTCTAGGATATGATAATATTGCAGAGTCTAATTAATTATTTTTAATTGTTGGTACTATTTGTATTATTAGTTAAGCATCAGATACCCTCTTCCCTCATCATTCACAAAAGGGACCTTTTACTCAAGACAGTACCTTTAGGCTTTTGCTTTCTTTTGTGGAATTTAAGTGAGGTCTCACACACACACACATGTATACAGGCGTGTGAACACATTCTCGCTTATAATATGCATGCAAAGTGATTGTATAATAAATATCAAAAAGCTAGGCAAGAACTGGGATTTGGTGACCAAGTTAATCTTGGTGAGTTGGAAAACAATGGCTTGAAATGTATAGGATGGTTTAATGATTAAACAGAAGGAAAATATGACATGTTATAGAACAAAATAGGAGAGAAAGGGGCAAAAAAACAGTGGGTGAAATTTCATATTGCCAGCTAAAGATTTCAAATTTCAAGGTGCAAAGATGATTTAATTATTATGCAGATGTTGTATCAATCCCCCAAACTTTTCTTCTTTGTTTGCTTTTCTGCAGGATATTATTCAATTACCTCTCCTTAGTAGACACGTTTGAGATCGTGGGCCACCTTAATTAATTGGCATAAATTGCGGCCGCACTTAGGTGGACTCTTTTAAGTAAGCCAGTGTTTAATTTACCTTTGGTGCCTACAATTGAGCTGGATTGGGAGCAAGAGCTGGACTGCATGAGCATCCAATTCAACACATCTTGTTGTCTCTTCAACACAAGGTCTAAAGTTACTTGACAATCCCATCCTGCCATTTTGTATCATGGAGTAACTTCCCAAGCAAGGAAAATTTTGATTTATACATCTCCCATTTAATCACAAAGATTTGGACAACTTATATAGGTAGTGTTGGTAGAAATTGATTATATTTAACTAAATTTTTTTTCAACTACACAAAATCAGCTATATATGAATATGTTTTTTTTCCTCTATTATAGTTTAATTTAATATATTCATATAATAATTGATCTAATAAGGTTTTATGTTGTTTGTTTGTTACTTAAATGCAACTCTTCTTTGTTGTCCAAGATTGAAACTAGATATGTATTTATACTCAGCAAAGATAGAATTAAAATTATTTTTTTCTAAAAATACAATTGGGGAGGGTTGAATTTTGTTTATTATCTTAATTACCAATGGCTGTAGGTTGATAGGATAGCAACGTAGTGACTGTTGGTTTTTTTTTTTTTTTTTTTTTTGGAAAAGGTGGTGGCTGTTCCTAATATTGCTTATCAAGAAGTTGTCTGTCTGATGTTGTAATGCATCAATGTGGTGTCAAACAACAGTTGGCCGAATAAGACTAAGGATCCAACGAAATCATCATAAATCAAGGGGAAAAATAGGAATGAATAGTGGGCGCAATCAGTGGGAATTGAGCGGGTAACTGAAGTGATGATAAGGTTTCCTGCTTTAGATCCCTCGCTTTTATGACCCAATAAAACATGTCAAATCACTTCCCAATCTTCAATGCTTGAGAGACTCAGATACACTATTACACACCCGGGTGCGTGGGTCTTTTCAGGAGAGAATTGTGTAAATAAATGACCTCGTCGTTCTGAAAGAAAAAAGGTGCCACACCCACATTCAGATCTTGGGCCCCACCACTCGTAGACGAATCTGCACACCAAATCAACATGTCTCATGACCGGTTCACTTCCTACTGTAACCTTTTTTACTATGATTGATTTTTTTTAAAAAAAAAAAAAAAATTAAGTTAGTTAAATACAAAAAAAATTGCAACTACACGAACTATTGTTATTATATAGAGTCATAAGATCAGGCTATTCATACAATGCATGTTGAATTAATATAACAGTGTAGGGTATAGATGGTGATATAGGAACTTAAAAGTAATCTTAATTGATGCAATCAAGTGTCTGTTGAGTTAACTAATACATAATAACTATAGAACAACTCTAGGGGGATTGAAGGTTCGCTCGTACGCACGAGCACACCTGTTGAGTTGGACATCTAAGTCCTTTTATCATTTTTCAAATTGTGTACTAGTATCTTTGATTTAGTGATTTAGGTTGGTAACGAGAGATTGCTAAAATTAGAGTGAAATAATGTCCTTTTAAGGTTGTGTGTAGGCCCAGGAATAACCCAACCCACACAAGAGTCACGGGCATTTCGAATAGGGAGTGAGTGAGTAATTACTAATTAGAAGCCAAAAGGTCAAGTGCTTTGGTAAACTAACAAGTGATATATATATATTATATTTCTTTTCTTTACATTGGGATAATTGAATAATTAGTAAATATTGAAAGGAGAAGATCGATGATCTGCGTGTTTGAAGCGCTGAACTAGTTGGTTTCGTGCTACGTGTGGCTCCGGATGGCTCGTGTATGTCGTACACATATGTAAATAAAGAGAGAGAGACAGTGGGATGATAAGAGAGAAGAAAGGGGAGAGAGCGTCGTCTTTCACTTTTCCCTATTTTGGCACTTGGTGGCCTCGGATTTCGTGGAAAGTAAGCATGAGCACTGGTGAGAACGACAGGCTTTTATACGTAAAGATTATATTATTTGATTTAAGATTGAATATTTTAGGGGAATCATTCATGTCAAGCACAAGCAGTGGCATCCCATTTGTATTTGTGAGATCAGAGGGTTTTTGCGTTGTCTGCGGAAAATCAGGGTGGGACTTGGGAGCAAGGGAAGAAGGGACGTATTAACTAAATCTGGATTGCAAGAATCTTTAAAACATTATTGCGCCTTTTTCATTGCCATCTTCTTGTTCTTCTTCTAATTTATTAATTAATTTCAACTTAATTTTTAAACAGTTTCTTTGAGAATCCAACCCCACCCACCCATCCATCTAACCCCCATCATTAATTCTCAATTAATTAAGTACCCATTTGAGATTGTGACGATATTTCCCTCATTTCTCTTCCTATTTTATAATCTAATAAAATAATTAATATAGCATATAATTTTTATATAATTAATTGATCTAAAAAAAAGTTGAAAGAAGAAAGAATATTATCATCATCATCATAAGCCTTATAGCCCTACCCAACAACATTGGCAGCCGTCCCACACATGACACCAGCAACCATTTGCACTTGCACCATTCACTCTCTCCCTTTTCCCTCATGTATTGTCCTGTGATCAGATCTGTACTAACTTCTTATATAATATTATTAAATTAATTATAACTATATATATAAAAGGAAGAAGTTGGGGGATCAATAGCAGACAAGGTACAGCAGTGCTTGGTCACATTGCTTCTTTTGGGAATCCGTTTAATTTGTCTTCTATCTTTCTCTCAATTTCATGCTTACTTAATTAGTTACCACATGATTCCACCAGTAACTCTGATATTCTATCTTTCTCTTCTCGTCTCTACTTACCAGAAGAAGCGTTGACATGAAGGTAAAAGATGAAGGAGCTCCAACCTTCAATTGGAATGGCTATATAGCTTGTGGATTGGTAGATAGACAAATTTAAATTTGGGAAGGCACATGGGTATCCTTGCTTCTGCTACTACTACCTCTTAATTTTCTAATCTCTGTGCGTGTGTCCGTGTTGTTTTTAATTTCATTTTTTTTTTTCTGTATATATGTGCCCGGCAACTTAATATCTTGCCAAAGATATTGTTCACGTTCCAGCATCTCAAAGTTAAAGAAGGTCAGCAACTCCATTTATTTGCTTAGAGTGATCAGTTTTCAATTCGAGCGTGGAGTACAAATACTGACACAGTCACATGCAAGCTTATATGCAATATTGCATGGCCAAGAAAGTTTCCAACGCAAAGTTACCAAGTCAGCGTTAATGGTGGTGGGGTTGAAAGCCTTGCCATGAAAGCGAGCCATCATTTCCGTATATATACATATATGTGCATAACTAATAAGCTTGGATTATTACATTATTATTGTTGATGAATCTACATCTTCTTGGTGGAAATTCAAGTAGTAGTGTTATACATGTACCAAGGGTGTGATCATATATACTAGCACTAATGTACAGGTTCGGCAATTAAGCGCGCAAGAATAGTAATAGAATGAGTGATCTCCCCTCATAAAAAAAAAAATGCATGTACCAATATTATTCACTCCTTTTTGTTCTAGCTATCTTCTTCTTCTTCTTGGGATGGGAAGAGTGGAAGGTTAATTAAATAAGCTAGGGATGCATTGTAATTAAATTTAATTGTGAAGAAGACATGTCTGGTGTCTGGAGTGTGGTGTCTGGTCCAGGGAGTACGTACTGAGAGGAAAAAGACATGAAATTAAACAGTTGCGCTCACATGCAAGGTGGAGCCATGCATGTAATGGATACACAGGTACATGACTCAGTAGTAGTACTAATATCCCAAACAAGGTGAAGCGACCGTAAGAGAAGACAAAAATGGCCTGCCACCAAAAGTTAAATATTCCCTTCATATTGATCCATCACTTCTCATCTTAATCACTCACCTAGCTAATATATATTTACCCAAGTAATTGTACACGAATCAGATAAACACGAGAGCTCATATATATATATATATATATTGTATGAGACCATAAGTACAAGTTATACTGTTTCAGAATAGTATGTGAAAAGGGACGGTTCATCTGATAATGGAAATGCTATGGTTCTACTTGCTTGCTCCCTTGCTAGCTGCAACTACAATATAATTGTATGAATGGAGATGGAAAAAGAGAGCAGGAATTAAAGAGAGAAAGGAACAAGGCTTTATTTTCTTTTCTTTTATTTCTGAGTTTCTGAGTTATTTGAAGAGAAAAATTAAAGATGAAGAGCAGCAGCAGCAGCAGCAAGTAGCAAGTAGTAGAGGGCACATGGGGGCATTTGAGTGGAGCTCATCATCAATTGACAGGCATGTTTTTGTCATATGTGAAGACAGAATAATCAAATTGCTCCTGCCATTGGCTGCTTCCTGCTTCACGCCTCTCTCTCTATTGCAGTCTCCCTGCACCAGAAAATAAACAATTTTTTAATTAATATATGACAGTAATGTATACATATATAATATATGAAACCAAAGCAAATGGGGCAGGGTAGTTTGTGTTGACAAGAAAAATATTATTTTAAATCTAACTTTTTGTGACATTGGCCTTTTAATGGCGCCCATTTGCTCTATAATGTTATAAAAAGATTTTAAAGAAAAAAAAAAAAAATTTGATGGAAGTTGAATTTCAATGTCATTTTTCAATAGTGGTATCTAACTTTTTTAAATATTTTGTAAATCTATATGTATTACATAATCTCTAACATCTAAAAGAGATAAAGCGTCAACTTCAAAAAATAACATTTACACCCATTATTTTTAACATTATTTAAAAAAAATTAAGTGTAAAAAATGAAGGCCATGGTTACCACTTAAATAACAGCTCTCTTTATTTTATATATTTTTTAAAGAGAAACCATTGGCAAAAGCAAGTGTTGAGGCTTTTCTTTTTCATTTTGTTGCAAGATATTAAGAAAGCACAAACTAGGAAAAAAAAAAAAAAAAATTGTACACATATACACCTGCAGGAGCCCCTTGCCCACTGCCCACTGACTCGAAAGTGTACTGCAAGATGTATATAGAATTATAGTCTTTAAAGATGGTTCTGACCAAAAAAATATATAAAAAATGAATAGGACTGATCAAACAAATTAAATTAAGCTGCATTAAATAATACTTAAATTGTGTATGGATATTTTGCCATGAGGTCTTTTGTTAATTAGTTCAACGATGACATTCATCAGGTAGAATCAGCATGGCTATGGGCCTAGCTCCCTCCCCAAAAAGGAACATATATACAAGAGTAACAAAACAAATAGCATATATTCAATCAGAAATGCTAATTTAACTACAACAAATGTGACTATACATACAATCACATATTTATATTTATTAGATCATTTATTATTATATACATTGAAATATGTAAAATACATATATTTAATGAATATAAATATATAATCATATTTTATTATTGTCTGTTGAAATGGATTAATTGACATTTGAACAAGAAAAGGGTTGTATAATAAGAATTATAATAAAAATTAGTTTTGTACACGTATAACTAAATCCTCTATATAATGTTAACATGATATAGCATCATGAAAAATCATTTTAAAATTAAGGATATAACAAATAAAGACATGTATTTAACTATAAGAAAATGTTGGAGGGATTCCATTCCAAATTAAGTAGTAGAACCTTCATTCAAAGTAATAAGATAAAAGAAATAATGGAGAAATAGTTCTTGTACATTGACTCGTACACATACAACTTGGGACCACCAGCCAGAGGTAAATACTGTCTTTTATCCAAGTAAAATTTTGACTTGACCTTCATATATAGACTTTTATGTTAGGAAAATCTCTTTGTAATTCCTTTCAAAAAACGTACTATGTAGCGAATTACAAAAAATCAAACAAGTTAATATGTATAGTATACATACATACATACATACATATATACACACATATATATATAATTGTCAAAATTCTCTTTTAATATTCTAATGAGAACTTCCTATCTTGTGCAAGGGAAGATCCATTGGGCACATAGGGAATGAAGAATCTAAATGATTAAAAACTAAGATCTTTATAGTCATGGATTTTATTGGTATAGAATGTAATGCCTATATAAAATATATTAAGTGTATGTATGAAGGGAATCTAACTATTTTACATCAATATAAGGCAAACATACATGAAATAACCTATAAAGTAACGACCGAGAAGATTTAATTAGATTCTCATCTCCTATAGCTATTCCAATATATTTTGAAAAAAAAAACAAATTATTGACGGTGTTTGACATAGGTGTGTCATCTTTAGAAACAAAGAGATGACTTTTTCTCACTTAATTGGTATGGCTTCTTAAAATAGCTATTCCAAATTCAGTAGGTCTCTAAATGAACAAATTTGTCTATCAATTGCAAATATATTCATTTAATGTAAATCGATTTGGTTGGTATAGATTATGTATGTTAAATTTAGGTTGAATTGGCCATAAAGTTAAAAGATTTGGTCTGTAAATAAAATCAATTCATCAGTTGGGCTATAATTGGGCCAAAATTCAAAATTGAAAATTGACTTGACCCAACCTGCAAGAATCACACCCTTAAAATGGAATAATTATATATATATATATATAATGCCTTGTAGTTACTAATATCTGTTATGATTTATGCAAATCCCTTTTATTTATATATAATTGTGATTAAATATGTAACTAATTTCTTTTTTTTTGCTAATTGTGGGTATTTAGATCAACTTACCCAAAGTTCAATATATTAAATTCCAGACGGGAGACACAACCCCGCACTCACAAGAATTAAACTCAGGGACTTGACTTACGACCTTTTACTTGTAAACTGCTCAAGCAACCCAGTCAAGATTTGCTTCGACATAAACATTTTTGCTAGATATTTTATACTCTCCTTAAATGTATAGTTTTTTATTACATGTGGGCCATTTATTTCCCAACTGAGCCCCACCTACTCGATGTAGGGTAGGCTCAAAAAAAAAGGAAAGAAAAAAAAAAATAAAAGGTGAATCATTATTGTACCTTAAGGTACTTTTCGTTGCATCTCAGCAGCCACATGTTAAAAAACATGCTTGTCTCCATACTTTTTTTTTTAATCTTTTTGTACCATAAGTTTGCTATATATACATTCAATAGTTTAGATGTTTTAATTAAGATGACCAAAAACTCTCATGAGGTTAGTTTGGTACTGAGAAGAGCGAAATGCGATTGAGAGACTCATTTTAAATTTGAGTTCATCTTGTAAGAAGTATTTTTATTTTTATAAATTTTTAAATCTAAAAAAATTAGTCTCCTTTAATAAAATAAATGTAGAAAAACCGATACTAAAAAAAAAAAAACTTTGCTTTATATGCTATATATCATGTATCAAGAGACCACATGAATAATTTATTAATTTCCAACCAACCTATGGCTATGTGGGATGAATATATATATGTTGAATTAAATTTAGACATTTAATTTCCCCAAATAATACCAAGACTTTCATTCAATAAGGTGGGCCAACCATATATATTTAAAATCTGTACTGCTCGATCAGAAGAATGCAAATGGTAATTGCCCTTGTTCCGTGTGGCAAAGAAATTACATTAGAAGCGTCATGAGAATTGACCACCGACCGACCAAATGACATGCCCACCACTCCTCTCCTCGCAATATATGATTTGCCGTTGATAATATATATCTCTCAATTCACTTCACTATTGTTTGTGTTTGTTGTTGTTGTTGTTCTTGTACGTTGATAATATAGGAGCAGTGATGTTTTGTGTTTGCTGTAACAGGAAGTAGTGTTGTTGCCATGTAAAGGGTGCATGGGTTTTGATTTTCAGGAGAAATTAATATATCAAAGGGAAAGGAAGCAAGTCACCATCTTTCAATTTCATTAAATACTAGTGGCCGGGGTGGCCTTTGTTTGGGAACAAAATTTCGTGGTGTTGGGCTAATTATCCTTTCATTTCTATTTGTCAAAATTAACGCCGAATGATTGATTGGAATTAATTAATATTGCCGTTTTAATGGCTTTAGGTTTAAATATAGATACGTGACCACTCTTCTCGCTCACTCTCTTTGTTATATTGCAATTTGTAAGAAATGAGAGGCGTGTGGGTTGTTGGGTCTAAGACCTCTCACTCTTTCATTTTTGTCTTCTTGTGTTATAAGAGAATATCAGTGATGTGACTTAAAGCCTTCGCACTGCCGTCTTCAGCTTATGTACTTAAAATTAATTTTATTTAATTTAATTAAAATATACACTTTTTATATTTATATGTTTCTTCTCGTTGAAAATAAAACAATCATATATAAACAAATTTTAAAAATTCATCACTTATAAATCGAGTAAAGAAAATAAAAGACCTTTGACATAAATAAATTTTTTAATAAAATTATAAATTACAATAATACGTTAAATTGTTAATAATAAGAATAAAGAAAGAATATTTAAATTTATGACGATAAAATTAAAGGATTAGCGTCTTCTAACACTAAATTACCGTATTACTTAATGAATTCTTTTTCTAAGATGAAAATAGAGGAAAAGAGCTAAAATGAGAAAATATTTTAACTTGAGACCATAACCCTGTAAGGTTCTTTATATATACTAAATTAATTAGAATCTAATCAATCATAATTAATTAGTATTGAGTCTCTACACATTACAAAATTTATACCAAATAGATATTAGATAGGTAATAATATAATTGTTAATGTACATATTATGCTACATTATTATTACTCGAAGACCATAAAATTATTTATCGAGCAAACAATCATGGTAACTACTTATTGAACAAATAACATTTTCACATTTTCACTCCTCAACAATAATTATATTAATATATATGTGAATCCATATTAATAAGATATTAATTAAATTAAAATCCGTCATGCACGTGATCGGCCCAAAAAGCCACAAGTCCTTGAGCCGTGCTACTAACCTCTTTTATTCTCTTAAAATGGAAATTAGGAAAAATGTCCCTAAATCTTATCTTTATTGGTTATGATTAACTAACGTATTTTTTCTTTTCTTTTCTTTTTTAATTGAAAGTCTTTGTTAGGTTTTGACGAGACCAAGATGTAAGAGATGAGATGAGTGAATTTGAACCAAAAATTGAAAGGGACGGACTTTCTTGTTTACTTCTCTTTCTTTTAGTTTTATTATTGTTATTATTATGTGTAGTGATTCTACATGATTAACTGGACACATGAGCCCAAGGATTTGAATGCTATGATTGGATCATGTTATTGTATTAGCTATTTACTTATTTTCTCGTCAACATAGAGTTAATACAATTAATAAAAAAGTAACCTTAAAATTTAAAAGTTTCAGATTTAACTCTTATCACTGCCTTATCCTTAAGGGTAAAAAAAAATTAATAGATCAAGAACGGGTCTGATACCTTCTCAAGAATGTGATATGATAATAAAACTGGTTATATAATTAATTACTAACATTGTTTTATCTTCTAAAAAAATATTATTTATTTTCTCAAAAATGTGTGACTAAGAAAAAAAAATATATGTGTGAATCATTTCTAATTTCCCCTTTGTTACTTTCATTTGATTGGCACCATATATAATAGCAGGTTACTAGAAAATGAGACGAGATAACTCTTTGGTCTTTGTCGTAAATAAACTTTGTCTCCCCTGGGTGATTGAAATTTATTACCAAACATTTCAGTTTCCGCTTTCCCTACTAAATTGAGTAACGCAAACAAAGTCAATTATAGAGTAAAGCTATAAGAATCATTTAAAATTTACAACATACATACAAACATTAATGAATCAGAAATGATAAAGGGACTCGAACGTCAAACTCAGAATCATTGCAGACTGATCATGCAATCCTTTGAATCATCTCAGAATTACGTGTATTTGATGGCTTTAGAATAATCTAAAGGACTCTTGTCTTCATGTACACCAATTGAGTTTGCCTTAAGGCCTATAGCACCATACATAATTAATTTCCTGCATCTTATTTTAAGAGGATGATGTTAGGGAGACCGAGTGCTTAAACTTAATTGGTGTGTACTTTCACCATTAAGTCTATTAAATCGTTTTAGAGCCATTTAATACTCGTAACTTTAGAATAATTTAAGAAACTTAACTGTGAAAGTAAACCAACTAGTTTAAGACTTAAATCTCCTCGTCAGTTTTTTATTTTAAATTAGAATAATATTATATATATGTTGAGTGACAACGTCATATTTTGACCTTGACATCTAATCTTTTTTAAATATTTTAAGAATGTGTGTGTATTTAAGGATGTTGTACAATATATGCATATCTCAAAATATTTAACAAAATTAAATATCAATATTAAAAAAAAACGGTGACACATAATATATATATATATATATATATATATATATATATATATATATATATATATATATATATATATATATATATATATATATATATATATATAATATTTTTCTTTAAATTATATCATTGTAACACTTTTCATGCATTTATATTTGAGCAATGAGAGAGGAAAGATAGCGAATCGGAGCATAGCATCCAGGATCGGGAGGGGGAACCAATTAATTAAGAAAATACAATTGAGGCAAGCAATGAGTCCAAATGGGTGCATTGGGATGCCATCCAAGTGAGTGTCTGATAGTTGAGTGGTGGCATATCATGATATTATGCAAGAGGGTGGTGGTGGGGTGTTTAGGGTTGGGACCAAGAATAAAACTGAAAAATAAAAATAAAAATTAAATAAATAAAAATGGTGAGAGTAACCACAGCTATGGCCACACCCCCATGTGAAAGCTCTGTGATCCATCACTCTTTTAACCTTTTTTAACCCTTTAAAGTCCAAGCCAAAGCCAGCTTCGTTTCCCACTCCCCACTACCCTACTACTCATATCTTTTTCTTACTTTTCTTCTCCTGGGTATCACATGTATTATTTTAATATACCAAAAAGTTAATTAAAAAAAAGAGATGGTAAGAGATAAGACTAATTAATAAGATGAATGTAATCAATTTATAAGCAGTTCAAAATGGGTAAGTTAAAGTAAGTAACACCCTTCTCTCTAATCATTCTTAGTTGAATAATGGGATACATATAAGTATACGTTGTCAATGACCATGAAAGAGAAGTCCATCCAATTTATTTATTTGTTGTGGGTCCTCCAAGAAATTGACGGGTGAAAATCCTTCCCTTCCCAATTGTTTTCATTTCTATATATATATTTTTAATTTATTTTTAAAACTATAAGAATTACAACCCCACCGCCACCACTCTCTCATTATAATATTAATGAGCTTTAAATTAACAAGAGCAAGAGCAATAACCACCGCAGAGAAAGAGCACAAAGAAATTTGATTGGAGATTTGGAGGAGTGGGCATTGACTTAAAAGTCCAATTTTGAAGCTCTCCCTCCTCTTCAATGATGCTAAACACCTGTACAAAACAGCTAAACCATGGTTACTTTTTTTTATTTTAATTTTTTTTGTCCAGATATGAAGTTGGGTTATAAGAGAAAGATTAGGAGATTTAATTTAAGTTATTAGATTTTAAAACAAAAAAGGTTGGGGGGTTGAGTGTCAGAAATGTGAGTAGACTTAGAGAAGAGAACGTGCAGTATTTGAAGCAGATCTGGATCCACATGCACGCACCACAAATCCAAAACACACCCATCATCTTCATCTTCAGCTTCATTTTCATGGTTGTTTGTTTGAAAGAAACAAGAAGAAGGTGTGTGTGTGAGGAGTGAGAAGAGAAGTGAGCTCGTCAGTAGTGGTAGTACCCTTTGATTTTGTGGCATGGCTTAAGGGGAGCCTAAGAAGTTTGCAGTAACGACAGTCATCGTTTTCGAGTAAAATGCAATTGATGGACCTGCTACTTCTGCTGTTGTTTCAGTTTCTGCAGGTAATTGCCTAGAAAGCAGTGGTCACGGTTGTTGTCTCAGCTCTTGCACCCTTTGCAAAAAAATGTGTATTTTTAGCAGATATATTATGCAGCAGTAGAAGCATCTCCTCCTCGGTTCTCATGGAGTGAATTTGTAGTACTGATCATGATGCTGCTACTTTGCAATGCTGATAGATGAAGAAAGAGACATCAGTAGCAGCCACAAATATTTTTGCATTTGCTTTCATGGAGGTAATTAAGTCTACAATTAACTCCTACCTTAGTACTTTAGTATAGTTGATTAAAAAATTTGGGAAGCGAAAGGAAGATGGTGGTGAAATAGTGAAGTATTTTTATTTTTTTATTTGTTCATTTATTTAATTATATTTGACCTTTTCCCCTCACCCACACACACTTTGAAGAAAATAACAAGATATATATAAAGAAATAAATAAATGCATCATTGCCTTTTTTACAGAAGGGCATCCACAACTCAACTCCCCCCCCTTCTTTTATTTCCCCACGAGATGACTCTCTAAACTTTTTCTATCTTTTTCTCCTTTCTGTGTCTTCTGCCGCTGCTGCAGCTGGTACTGAGATAAGGAAGGGATGTTAGGTGGGGTTTGAGATCAGGCAGAGAAGTAAGTTAGTAAGCAAGTAAATCATAAGATAACTTGCTTGACTAAGCAATACCGAACATCACCATCCATCCATCTCTCACTTTGTACCTTTGAAGGGTGGGGGGTGAGAGAGAGGTTGGAGAAGCAGCAGCAGCTAGCATCCATGGACGCCTATGAAGCTACAAGAATTGTCTTCTCCAGAATCCAAAGCTTAGACCCAGAAAATGCATCTAAGATCATGGGTCTTCTTCTTATCCAAGATCACGGTGAGAAAGAAATGATTCGTCTTGCTTTTGGCCCTGAAGCCCTCGTTCACTCCGTTGTCCTCAAAGCTCGTAAAGACCTTAGTCTTTCCTCCTCCAACAACAACAACAATAGCGGTAATATCACAAACATAACGTCCTCTTCCACTCCTTCTACCCCTTCTTCACCTTTCTTCTCCATTCCCATCTCTAGACAAAATTCCTCATCTTCCCGGATGTTAACCAATCTTTCCCCTTCTTCTTCTTCTTCTCCTTCATGGGTACCCTCCAATTTCTCTGATCTCCAAAACTTTGACGACGTCATCAGCCCAAATCCTACTTCTTCAGCTTCTTATGCAGCTGTGGCGGCTATCAAAGGTTTCAACAACAACAATAGCGGTAACACCACCGCTATCAATAACAACAACAGCTGTTTAGTGGGCAATTCTTCTGATCTCATAGATGATTTTCAGCTACAAGACCAGCTATCTTTCCTCAACGAAGCTGCGTGTCCCTCAATCGGACCCAAGAACTCCGATTTGTTCTATCCTACGCCGCCGGAGCCAGTTAGCAGCCCGGGAAGCAACAGCGACGGCATGCTCTTCCCTTCTTACGCTGCCAACTGGGGCGCTTGTGCTATCAACAATGGAAGCCATAAAAGGAGCAGCTCCGTCACTGATATCTGCATGGGAGCGGAACCATTGGGTTCTGGGTTAGGCTGGAAACCATGCTTGTACTTTGCTAGAGGCTACTGTAAGAACGGCACAAGTTGTAGGTTCCTTCATGGTCTCCCTGATTCTGCAGCTGATGCTGGTGCTTTAGTTGGTTCTCCGAACAAGTTTGACGCCATGGAGCAGTGCCAGGAGCTGCTTCTCAGGTCCAAAACACAACAGCAGCAGCAAGTACAACAACAGCAGCAACAGCCACAGCTGAGATTAAGCACACAGCTCATGGCTTCAGCTTCTTTTCCTTATTCAGCTGCAGCTGCTGGAAAATGCATGAACTTCTTGCTCCAACAGCAACAAAATGATACCCAATGGTATGATAGAGATTTTTTAGTTTCCGGGCAATCATAAAGATTTGAATTTGGTGGGTTTTAGGTTCTGGGCAATCTTGTTTATGGCTCTAATAGTTCATTTTTTGGGAGATTTTGGCGCAGGGCGGCAGCGGCGGCCTTGATGTTAGGAGATGATATGCACAAATTTGGGCGGCCTCGGATCGAAAGGAACGATTTTGCGAGCCCCGGTGGGGGTATGGTAAACCCGGGATCCCGGCAGATCTACCTGACTTTTCCGGCTGATAGCACCTTCCGAGAAGAAGATGTTTCCAATTACTTCAGGTTTGGTTGGATAAACAAGAAGAATTTGTGTGATTTCCATTTAAGTGTGAAGATGGAAGCTGACTTAATTTTTTTTTTTTAATGGGTTTTGCTGATGAAGCATTTATGGGCCAGTTCAAGATGTAAGGATCCCATACCAGCAAAAGCGGATGTTTGGGTTCGTAACTTTCGTTTATGCGGAAACTGTGAAGCTTATCCTTGCTAAGGGTAATCCCCATTTCGTATGTGATGCTCGGGTGCTTGTTAAACCATACAAGGAAAAGGGAAAAGTTCCGGACAAGTACAGGCACTCTCTTTAGCTCTCTCTTTCTCTCTCTCTCTCTCTCTCTCTCTCTCTATCTATCTATCTATCTTATTTTCAAATACAGATGACATTTTGTGGTGGAAGATTTGATGGGTAGTTTTTAATGGAGGACTATATTTTGATTTTGATTGTGCAGGAAGCAGCAGCAGCAGCAACCGGCTGATAGAGGAGACTTTACGGCTTGTACTACACCTACTGGCATTGATTCCCGAGACCCCTATGACTTGCAGCTCGGTATGCAATAACCTAATCCATAATCAAATCTCTAACCTTCTTGGTTTTCTCTTAGGAATAACTTACACTTGCTGCTCCTGCTACTGCTGCTGCAGGAGGAAGAACATTCAACAACACTCAGGATTTCTTGAGAAGAAAATTGGAAGAACAGGCGGATTTACAGCAAGCCATAGAGCTTCAGAGCCGGAGGTTTTTGGGTCTGCAGTTATTGGATGTGAAGAAACACCAGCATCACCAGCGCAATTTATCTGCTGGAGCAATTTCCCTTCCTTCCCCAACCCATCACCCTTTTTCTCCCCACTTCAACAATCATGCTTCCATTTTTCCTTCTTCCTTCACTGATCCTGATCGTGCCAGTCCTGAAACCCCTCAAGGTAAGTTGAATTTAATTCATGTGTACTTTGTCTAGCTTTCAGAATGTTGGGTATGTGTTGAATTGCTGATGTAAATGATTCCCGATGTGCATTTTCAGATCAGCAGCAGCAGCAGGTGCTGAACATGAACAAGAACCAAGAAGAATTTCATCAGAGTGACAATGGCAAAGGCAATGGGAATGGGAATGGGAATGGGAATGGAGAAGGGAATGAGAAGAGTGGCAGCATTGATGATTGTGGTGGCGGTGGTTTCCATAGTAGGTATGCATGGAAGTTAGAAACAGTAACCTTTTATTCATGGCAAACTGAGCCTTTTTGGAAGAAAAAGGGGTTTGACCAGATATGGCAACCCACCATGGTGGTGGCCATAACTTTCTTTGCTGAATTTTGGTTTTTTTTTCCAATTTAGTCTGTTTTGGTGCAAGTTTTTCTTAAGTTCATTTTATTTTGTGTTGTGACTTCAGCTTGGAGCATAATCTTCCAGACAGCCCCTTTGCATCCCCAAAGAAATCCAGTGGAGAGCCTCCTTCTTCCATCTCCAGTACCGTGGTAGGAGAGATTGAGAGAAGCAACGGTACTGTGTCATCTGCTTCCTCATCATCTTCATCTACCTCCTTTCTATCTTCTTCTTCAACCAGCAATAAGAACCTTGTGGCATCCTCGTTGCTGCCTGCGACTTCTACTCTGGACATGGCTTCTTTCAAATCTTGTTTACTCCAAGTTCCGAGGTGCTAATTTCTTCTCCTTAATTTCAAATCTAATTGCAAGTTAAAAAAAATTGAAGATTGTTTTTGATCCAAGCTTTAATTTTTGGTTTTGTTTCAGGTTCTCATCTGGTCATGGAGCCTTAGGAATGTAGTCGAGGGGAGATCTCGGCCCAGCATGCCATGAATGCTGGGCTCCCCTAAGCTGGTAATTATATATTTTTACTTCAATTCCAGTTGCTTCCTAAAGTTAATTTTTTTACAACCTTTCCCTAAAAACAGTTGTTTTTGTTTTGTTTTGTTTTGTTGTGTTGGATTACAGAAGATAGTTTGATTGAGATTTATACCAAACGACATATTTAGAGAAGAGACAACATATCTCGGCGCAGCAGCTTGCAGTTGTTATCAGCATATCTCATTATCATGATTGTCATTATCATTAATATATAATACTACTTACCACCATACAAAAATGCATACAATACAGGGAAAAATGTACTGATTCAGCAAAGAAGAATGGACCCCCCTCTCCCAATCTCTCTCTCAGTCACAGAAGCAGAGACGCACGCATACCCATATTTCTGTAGGTGAAGTTGAACCATATAATCAAAGGAAAAGGGTTGTAAAATTATTGTAAGTGTAGCTGTAGCTTCTCTTCCACTTACTACTATATTTAATTAACAGCCGTTTCGTCTGTGGTAGAAGTAGAAACTGAGAAGATTGTAACAAAAAAAAAAAGGAAAAAAAAAAGTAAGAAAAAGGTTTATGATAGAAAGTAGTACAGTACTACTAGTGTAGTATATTTTAGCAGTTTAAGCGGGCCTGTGAAGAGAGGGATCAGGATCACATGTGTGTGTACAGGAGCCGAAAGAAGAAGTAAGAAGAGCAAAACGCCGTGGCATGACTGCAAGGAAACAGGGGAAAAAGCAAGAGTCAACGCTCAGCTTCTAGATAAAGTGATGATGAAAATGGGAGGGAGGGGAAATATTTAATTTCTACCCCCACTTCTTACTGCCCCTTTTTTTTTTGAATTTGAATTTTAAGTCTCTGTTTATTGTTGTTACACACAGTATATCATATCATCTACCATTACCTGTACCCACCCATCAAAGAAAGAAAATCCAACTTTATAAATAAAAGAGAAGAAAAAAGAGCTGTTGTTTTTTCTTTGTTTATTTTTAAATTTCTTTCTTCCAAGTTCGAAGATATGTGATTCCAGACTCTGTCCGGTGGTGCTCTTTAGATGTCTCTTATCTTTTTCGTTCTCCCTTAAAAAAGGGTGAGTATGTGAGGGAGGAGAAGAGGCACATGGGTGCTCACATCTTGTAGGACCCTCCTCTGGCCTATGCTCCCTGAGTTGTAACTTTTGAGAGAAGCCCTGAAAACCCAACCTAAGAAAAAATTGTTCTCTGGGTGTTGCTGGCTGGGTGGTCCAAGTTTCATAGCCAGCCAGTCGAGGGTCCCTCCTGCTGTCACCTCAGTCTTAGCAGCACATCACATTGATACTTCGTCTTTCTTATGATCACCTTTAGAAAAGCAGTATCTGTATCCTTATGTCTCTCCTTATCCTTCCTTGATATAAAACTTTAACTTGAATGAAAGACAAAAAGTGAAAACTTCACCAGTAGTATTACCCGTGAGGCTTGAAGCAAGCTGTTCTCAATTGTCCTTGCCATAGAGAACCAAATCAAACCTGCTTGCTTGTCATTTGTCAACTGGTAAAGAAAAGAAAGTGAAATTAAATTTACAGCTTTGTTTGTGCATTGCAAGTAGTAATTGATTTACAGCAAAATAACAACTGTGTTTTCACCAACTTGCTTGAGATGTTGGTATAAGGCTCTTGAATCATTGACGCTTAACGATTACTTCAGATGCAATCAAACGTACAGGATCATAATAAACATTAGCATCATAGTAGACTATAGTTTAAAATCAAAGCTAAATTTAGTCTCACTTTATTAACAAAGTCATACCTTAAGATACGCATCATGTCAACATCCAAACAGCCTTGATAGCTGCATGATTAAAAAAAAAGGGGGTTAATTTCTTTGTCAAAAAGCATTTCTCAAAGTGTTAAAAAAAGGATAGGTCAATAGATAATTAAATTTAAAAGCATCAATTGCCGTATAACATGCATGCAATTGCTTTTTCTGGTAGTTGTTAGATCTTGAAATTTACAAGGGGGTTCAAATGCCGGTATATCTTTCTAGAAAATATAAAGACAGAACAGGCCCAGATACAAATTTCCTTTTGCTTTCTGCCTTTGGATTCAAACTTGTCCTTTTTTTTACCTCAGTGATCCGAGAACATGATGCAAACCTTACCAATACCCAAAGACCAAAGGTTGTATAAGGTAGAAAATTAATCAAAACATTACCTAAGCAAGAAACTAGACAAATAGCTTTAGTTAAATATATCTTGCAGTTCTCCTTCCACCAAACTCTATGAGCCTATGGGAAGTAGGAGCTTTACTTGATCCAAAACTGTTTAACCCAGCCCAACACATTTGGTCTGGGCTTCTGGCTAAGCTGAACATCAGGCATGCTTATACTTAATATTGTGAGGCAAAAGGGACTAATTACCAGGTAGTAATAGCATCAACCATGCAAGTTTCTCACTTTGATGGGCCAGAGATGCATCGCATCTTCTATGTTCAAATTCTCTTCGGGCCACACTCTAATATGCATAAGATTGGTTGCACACAGCGTGATGTAGAAAACCATTATGAAACTGATATGGTTTTCGATCAAGACATATCTATCTATACTGCTACTTAGTTTAATTCTGACCCCTTATTTGAAAACAGAAGGAAGTCAGCACATCATGACCGCAACTAAATCTGACTCTTAGAGGCACTGCTTAGGTATTAACTTTCAGCAGATTGTGACTCTAGTAACTCATAATAGGTAGAACCTACATTTCATCGAACTCTCTAGGAAGTCTTTTGCGAAATTTTCAGGTGTACCAACCAATACCAGGCATCCAATAACCTATGTAAAAGAGTGAAAACAATACATAGCATGACAAATATTATCAAGAGTGAAATCATGGCTTCTAAAGTTTTCCATACCTAAGGAAGAGACGTCAGATTCCAATAATCCACGAACCCATAAAGAACTGCCTGACCTTTACCTCATTGAGAAATTGATGGCATCTATCATAGCTTACTAGTTCTATCATTTCCACCACTGAAACTACTTACAGCATCTAAAAAATATAACTTTTCTGTATGACATTGTACCATGGTTGTTAACATGGCACTATGTCATTTCTTCCAAACTACACTAGAAAACCATATATAGGTAATTACTTATTTGGTTGAGCAGCAAGAAAAAAAAATTATTTAAGATACCGCAGTCAATTCTTAGCACAAGAAACACAATATCTCTAGTAGTAAATAAATATGAAATTTTATAAGTAGTTCCAAACTTGATGCATAACAGTCCTTAATGTCCAAGTTGAGGATTTTTAGAGAGTGCCATGGTGACCAAAAGGACCAAGGCTTAGTAAGAGAGATATGAACTATGAAGATTGAAATATTACTAGGTACAATAAATGGAAGAGTGAGACTTTCAGCGAACTCCAGACTTTTTATGTTGAGGCTGCTTGATGATGTCGATATTGTATTTCAATAATAGAACATGAAGATTTCAAAAATATTGTTGGTTAAGAGTTGGGAATACTACAGTAATGTCGAGAACAAAAGAGAGAAGAAAGGAGTGGTAAATTAGGACCAACTAATTGTTGGCATCCGTTCAAATTCCAAAACTGAAGAATTCATTTGAAAACTTTATAGTGAATGTATCTTAATATGAACATATTTAATAGGTTCATGTATGTGAGGATTGCATGTACCTAGGATAGTGTGATCCATGAACTTAGTGGTTCATGTATGTGAAGATGCATGTATGCATTTATTGTATTTGCCTAGGTAGGGTCCTATAAATACCTCATGTATTTCTCATTTTCAAATCAAGCAAAGTGCACAAGTTCAAGTGCAAGTTCAAGTCCTTCTCCTTCTCCAATATTTTTCTTGTTTAGAGTTTGCGTGCTCACTACGTTTCCAACAAAGTGGTATCAGAGAAAGGATGAATTCTGTCCAGCAACAAGTTCCCAAGTTATCAAAGGATAACTGTGGTTCATGGTGTATCCAAATGAAAGCCTTGTTTGGATCTCAAGATCTTTGGGAAACCATTAACGATGGTTTTGTGGAACCCACTGGCGAGCAAGAGGCTGCATGTACAGCAGATGAGAAGAAGGCTATTAAGGAGCAAAGGAAGAAGGATAAAAAAGCTTTGTTTATACTCTATCAAGGGTTGGACGAAGCTACCTTCGAAAAGGTTGCTGAAGCAACAACAAGCAAAGAAGCATGGGATATTCTTGTTTCCATCTTAAAAGGAGATGATCGAGTGAAGCGGGTTCGTCTTCAAGCATTGCGAGGCGAGTTTGAAGCTCTCCACATGAAGGATGGTGAATCGGTGTCCGATTATTTTTCACGGTTGCTAATAATCGTGAATGGCTTAAAGAGAAATGGTGAGACGCTAGATGACCTCCGTGTCGTCGAGAAGGTACTCCGATCCCTTTCCTTTAAATTTGAGTATGTAGTTGTAGCTATCGAAGAGTCTAAGGACTTGGAGAAACTTACAATTGAGGAATTATTGGGTTCACTACAAGTACATGAGCAAAGGATGCAGAAGAAATCTAATCCAGTTGTATTGGAACAAGCATTAGAGTCAAAACTGATTCTAAATGATCAAAGAAAATCTACCTCCAACCGTGGTCGAGGCAGAGGCTGAGGGCAAGGTACAACTCAACAATCAAGCCAAAGTCAGCACAAGAATCAAAGTTTTAGAGGACGAGGAGGTAACCGAGGTAGAGGAAGATCTTATGGACATGGGGCCAATAGGAATGTCCAATGTTTTAACTGCAATAAATTTGGACACTACGCCTCCGACTGTTGGTTAAAAATTGATGAACAAACCAATGTTGCAGAGACATCACATGATGTAGGTAACGAATCTATCCTACTTCTTGCACATGATGATTCACATACTTCATATAAAAATTGGTATCTTGATTCTGGGGCAAGCAATCATATGTGTGGCGAGAAAGAATTGTTTGTAGAACTCACGGAAGAAGTCCACGGAAAGGTGAACTTGGGAGATTCCTCCAAACTATCAGTTGAAGGCAAAGGGAAAGTAAAAATCTATCAGAAGGATGGTAAGAATGGGTATATCTCTGATGTGTATTATGTACCTAATATGAAAAGCAACATTCTTAGCATTGGGCAGCTTGTAGAAAAGGGATATAACATACAAATGAGAGACAACTCTCTCATTTTGAGAGATACAAGTGGAAGAATCATCGCACATGCTCCGATGACCCAAAATCGAATGTTCCCACTTCATCTTAGCATAAAGTCAGAGAAATGCTTCTATGGAGTCAAAGAAAGTGAGTCATGGAAGTGGCATCATCGCCTTGGGCATCTCCACTTTAGCGGTCTAAAACTACTATCTTCATCAAGCATGGTGCATGGGTTACCAATGATCGAGCCGCCAAGTAACACTTGTGATGTTTGTATACTTGGCAAACAAGCACGACTTCCTTTTCCCAGCGGCAAATCATGGAGAGCAACGACACCACTTCAACTGATCCACACTGACATATGTGGACCTATTGAACATGAGTCGCTAGGAGGTAATAGATACTTTATTACTTTCATTGACGACTTCAGCAGAAAATTATGGGTTTATTTTCTTAAAGAAAAGTCAGCTGCTTTTGTTGTATTCAAAAACTATAAAGCCCATGTAGAAAAAGAAAGTGTTCACAAAATTGTAACTCTCCGCTCTGATCGAGGTGGAGAATACACCTCAAAAGTATTTGATGAGTATTGCAGGGAAGAAGGCATAAAACATCAATATACTGCAAAATGGGATCGCTGAAAGAAAGAATCGCACGATTCTTAACATGACAAGAACTATGCTCAAGGAGAAAGGATTGCCAAAGCAATTCTGGGCGGAAGCTGTGGCATGCTCATCATATGTGTTGAACCGATGTCCTACCAAAAGTGTACAGCACATGACACCTCAAGAGGCGTGGAGCGGCTACAAACCAACTGTTACACACCTAAGAATCTTTGGGTGTGTTGCATATTCTCAAGTCCCCAAGCCCAACAGAAAGAAGCTGGATGATCGTGGTGAGAAATGCATCTTTCTCGGCTATAGTGAAGAATCGAAAGCATACAAGCTCTATAATCCACTAACAAAGAAATTAGTGGTTAGTAGAGATGTTATCTTTGATGAAGATAAAACATGGAGCTGGAATGAAGGTCAAAGAGCAGCAAGTGTTTGAAGAACTTGAAGAACCCCCAACACAAGTTCCACCAGGTATACCACCATCTCCTCAGCATGACACACCTTCTCCGAGAAGAAACTCACCATCTTCAGCAGAAAGTAATAGAAACAGATCTTCCATACACCAAAGTCCCATCAAAATGAGAAGTCTCGCGGAGATTTATAATCAAAGAGAAGAAGACGAAGAGACCAACCTCTTCTGTTTATATGCTGATCACGAGCCTCTGACCTTCCAAGAAGTTGTAGAAGAAGAATGTTGGCGATCGGCAATGGAGGAGGAGATTCATGCTATTCAGAAGAATGACACTTGGGAGATGACAACACTTCCAACAAATCAAAAGGCTATAGGCGTCAAGTGGGTGTACAAAATCAAACGTACTGCTGAGGGTGAAGTTTCTCGTTACAAAGCGAGACTAGTTGCTAAAGGCTACAAGCAGAAGTACGGTATCGACTACGAAGAGGTTTTTGCACCAGTTGCAAGACTTGACACGGTGAGATTATTGATTGCACTTGCCGCTCATCATAATTTGAAGATATATCAGCTTGATGTCAAATCAGCCTTTCTCAATGGAATTCTCGAAGAAGAAGTGTATATTCACCAGCCAGAAGGTTTTGAAATTGACGGAGAAGAAAACAAGGTATATCGCCTGAAAAAGACATTATATGGTTTAAAGCAGGCGCCAAGAGCTTGGAATGCACGCATTGATAGCTATCTTCAACATAATGGTTTCACCAAATGTCCATATGAGCATGCAGTCTACATGAAGAAAAACCATCAAGGTGAATTTTTGATTATTTGCCTATATGTTGATGACCTGTTGTACACGGGAACTAGCAGTGAAATGCTTATGGAATTCAAACTGTCAATGTTTAAAGAGTTTGAGATGACAGACAACGGACTGATGACCTATTTCCTTGGGATTGAAGTGAAGCAACAGCAAGATGGGATATTTATATCTCAAACAAAGTACATGAAGGAAATTTTGGAGAAATTCAAGATGAATAATTGCAACACTGTGAACACTCCAGTTGCTACAGATATGAAACTATCAAGAGAAGGAAATGGAGGATTTGTGGACTCAACTTTTTTCAAGAGTCTGGTTGGAAGCCTGAGGTACTTGACAATCACAAGGCCCGATATTATGTATGGCGTTGGACTTGTGAGTCGTTACATGGAGACACCAAAGGAGTCACATTGGCTAGCTGCAAAGAGAATACTAAGGTATATCAAAGGCTCACTTAATCTTGGTCTATTTTATAATTATGGTGAAAATGCAGAATTAGTAGGCTATTCAGATAGTGATTGGGGAGGGGACCAAGATGAGAGAAAAAGCACCACTGGCTATGTCTTCTATCTTGGCACAACTGCATTTTCTTGGACCACCAAGAAACAAAAAATAGTGGCTCTATCTTATTGTGAAGCAGAGTATATAGCAGCTTCATCTACTGTTTGTGAAACAATATGGGTACGAAATATTTTGAAGGAGCTGGATCATCCACAGGAGGAGCCAACTGTGATATTTGTGGACAACATGTCAGCTATCCAGCTTGCAAAGAATCCAGTCCATCATGGAAGGAGCAAGCACATTGATACTCGGTTTCATTTTCTTCGTGATCATGTGAAGCAGAAGACTGTAGAGCTTCAATATTGTCACACTACTGAACAAGTAGCAGATATATTCACTAAACCATTATCAGGTGAAATTTTTATGAAGCTAAGAGACATGCTAGGCATGAAGCAGTTTTGATTTGAGGGGGCGAATGTTGGCATCCGTTCAAATTCCAAAACTGAAGAATTCATTTGAAAACTTTATAGTGAATGTATCTTAATATGAACATATTTAATAGGTTCATGTATGTGAAGATTGCATGTACCTAGGATAGTGTGATCCATGAACTTAGTGGTTCATGTATGTGAAGATGCATGTATGCATTTATTGTATTTGCCTAGGTAGGGTCCTATAAATACCTTATGTATTTCTCATTTTCAAATCAAGCAAAGTGCACAAGTTCAAGTCCTTCTCCTTCTCCAATATTTTTTTTGTTTAGAGTTTGTGTGCTCACTACGTTTCCAACAATAATGACTAAATCTCTTAGTAAAAAGGTTAGGCCTAATGCTTTTGTTCTCCTCATATAAGAATTTAGTAAAAGTCTTCCTGATAAGTATAACTGGGCTTTTGCCTACCCACCATGCCTATGTATCCAATGGACTTCTTAATTAGATTACCATCTAGATTTGAATCGAAGTTTCAAATCTATCCATAATTTAGCATGTCAGTTTCCAGAGTTGTCAACACGTTATGATCAATTGAAAATGCTCATAAGAAACAGTTGATAGGTGCTTGAAGCATTTCTATATCATGTATGCCCACATGATCTAGATGATATCGAAATGTCAACTTATCAAACGGCATAACCTTCTCTCCTGTAATTTCTCTTCTTTTTTTTCTCCTATTTTTTGTTTAATCAAGTGATTGCTATATACAGTCGTGGTTAAGAAAGCAGCTAAACTAAAAGAAGAGATATGCTACAAACCTAGCATTAATAATGGAAACCAAAATTTGTGCCTAATGCAAAGTACTTGAAAATGAATTGACCTCTTTAGTAAAGTCCTGCTAACACTGATTCTCGAATTTTTATCAAGAGATTGAAATACAATTCTAAATTAAAAATCAAAATCTCAGTTATCTTAATCACTGAGCCAAAAGCAAATGGCAAGCCAGGCCTTTGATTGAGAAAAACAATGATAGAGTATTCATTTTAGATTCAACAACTTAAATATAGTTTCAGTGATTTTTAGGCCCACTTCAAGAACAGTACAGACTGCTATACCATTGAGAACCACAGCAGTACCAAGTTTTTCTTAACATATCTATAACACGGGAAATAAGGGTCATACTCAGCTTTGCAAACTGACACATGTAAAGTAAGATTTATGGTGTTGCACAATTGAGTTCTATATCAAAGAAGATACTGCACAAGTTGCTAAAAGAACAAAGCAAACAGAAATGAAATGAAAAAAAAGGTCCATAAGACTGACATTCATCTTAAGTTAACCGAGGTCCGAGGCAATGGTATACCAGAGGTCTTAACACATTCAAGCCACTTGAGAACCACAATCATCAGGGCAGTGTAGAGACATACAGTCTCTTCAATGCTGCCAATGGAGAATAATCAATTATTCAAGACTAAATGGGTAGCCTAGTGCACGAAGCTCCCGCCTGTGTAGGTTCCTGCGAAGGGTACCTAGATATTTAAATAATAATGACATAAAACCAGAAAAACATAATTGGTAATGAAAACTGACTAAACTAAAAGCACCAGCTAATGCCTTGTTGTAGAAGTTTCAATGTAGATATTCTGTACTTTATCAGTCATTGCTAAAAAATCATGGCAAATTACAAATTCTCAAGTTGAACAGACACAAAAGGCCCAACTCCCCCCTCCTTTTCTAAAAGGTGAAAGCAGAACTTATTTAATAAGCAAGAACCAGAACAAAGTAAATACACAAGATGCTAAAGAAAAATCCAACTAAGAATAACCCAAAATACCTATGCGCAAGATTATCTTGAAATGAATTATATTATATGTATACATTTGCAATTTAAACTAATTCTCTTAACAAAAATGCAAAAAACGTAGCAAATGGGTGTTATGCGAAATCGTGGTAAAGCATGAAAGAAAAATAAGACAACAATATTTAACGTGGTTCGGCAAATTACCTACGTCCACGGGAGACAGCAAACTTGTATTACTTCATCATTAGGTGGATCTTACAGATTGGATCTCTTGAATTAGATCTCTCAGAATAGATCTCAGGAATGAATTTCAAGAATGAAGTTAGGCTCTATTTATAGGAGTATTCATGGGCATTTTCGTAATTATAAATATATAATATAATATATATTTAATATTTTAATACCCTTTTGGCGCCGTCAAAAAACGGCGCCGAATGCGCCATCCCCTTTTGTTTCAGCCGCCACTTGTCTTCCACTGTTGTGGGCGGCACATGGGTGGACCCCAACAATGGGTTGGGCTAGCTATAGTCCACAGCTTACAAATACTTTCGTTATGGCCCATGAGGAAATATATGTGTTGGTGCAAGATTTGACTAATACCAGTAGACGATGAGGTGGAGGGAAGATGTTGATCTGAAACTCGGCAGGGTACTGGAGAAATCGCCGGAGGTTGGTGATCTGAGAGAGAGAAAAAACAAGAGAAAATAGGCTATCGTGAGGAACACCAGTGTGGTGTCGGCCAAAGACCCTCCGATGCCTAAGTTAGTTCAGAACTTCGTAATACTGAACTTAGTCGAGAATGACTTAAAGTTTCTTACCTTCCCCTTAGCGGTTCAGGTCTTTTTATAGAAAATGTTTGAGGTCTTTGGCCTTGTCGTGGTGTTGTTGTAGAATTAAGAATCTAACTCGTGCTAGGAAAGCATATCTGATCCCTGATAAGATTTGGTCTGATCCTCATGGGATCCGGATGACTTATCAGTCTCCTAGTTGAACTGGTAGAGTGTCTAGCTTTATCAGAGTCGGACTAGGAGTGAATCCCGAACTTTTCGCAATGGATCACACCTTATTCCTATCCAACCAGGGATTCCGTCAACATCCGTCCCGAAGTCGGAGATCACTAGTGGTCGGTATGCCGACCTGTGGTCTTTCCTTGTGGTTGCCTGATACTAAAGATTCAGTCTGTCGTGAGATCGGTATATAGTGGTCGGTGACCCTCGATAATTGATATTGATCAAACAACTCAGATGTTCCTTGGTTGACCTTCCATAGTGGCTGTGATATTCAACTGGTCGGTAGGACAAACCATGGCTTCTGCTACGTGCCCGGTTAGGCAGATTTGTCACGCTTGTCCGGAACAGAACATGTTGGTATAACTACCTGATATGTGCTATGTCTCACTGAATCAGACTAATATGGCTGACGTGTCTTATGATTGGTATGTAGTCCAACAATATGTATGGTTGAATTTCATCAAAAGATGATATCCTCATCATAGGCATCATTCTTGCAGAAAGTCTAAACCTACGAAAAAGTTATATCCTAGTTTCAGAATTAGATGAATAATTCATATTGTTCCTAAGCTCAATCAACATTTAGAAGAAAGAAACTCTAATTCTGGGGAGCAGCAGTAATGATGAGATCATATTCATACGAAAAAAAAAAAACCACCGGACAATCTTCACGTAAGCCATACAGAGTTGTCAATCATTCTGAGCAAACTCTCTCCTAAATATAACATTAAGTGTATCTAGAATACAGGATGGATAATTCTCTAAATCTCCAGAGTATTATCCATCCTAATTTCAGAGTTGGTAATTCATCAATGGGTCACTAAGTCATTGTCAATTTTAACTTATTGAGCAGGAAAGCATAAGAAAAGCTGAAGAATACTAAAATATGCTGGCATGAAGAAATTTGGGATTCATTCATAGTAGATCAATGGGTGTGCGTATGATGATAGATCCATCTTAAATTTACAGTATTATGATTAAAAAAAGGAAATCCTATACATGCTAAAGTTTATAGTTAACTGATTTCAATGAACAAAACTTCCAATTTAAACTACATATCAGCCTTTTGTATGCAGCAAGAGATTGATCAAAGACAACTGTTGCTTCCATGAGTCTAAATTTCAGAATAAAGTACTTCGATCCAACAGTTGAAAACGCCAAAAGAAGAAAACATTTAGTTCTATGAAGTGTGAACATAGTTACATCATCTGGCAAATGTGAATGACATAGCATGCTGGTGGTGAGGTTAGGTGACATTATTCTTGGATGTGCCAGCACCAAAGTCAGCATTTGTCAAAATTCATTCTTCTCCACACTTTGTCAGCTAATGTGTTTCCTTTACCTTTACCAAATCCATTATCGTTATGGGTCCCAATTAGACTCCTAAACTAAAAATCTAGAGCTTCCTTTTTTTAATAAGAAATTAACAAGAATATTATATTAACAAAAAGCAGAGGGAAAGGGAGGACAAGAGGTCCTCAACAATATAAAGAGCCTACACAACATTACAGAGAAGCACCTCCGTCCTTATGTCTCTAGATTATCAATGCCACTGGTTCTGTTCAAAGGCGTTACATTGTGCTAATCTCAAACTGCAGCATTCTTGCCAGACAATTCAACATTTCTTGTTGGCAAGAAAGGGTTTTATATGAGTATATGGAGAAGTTGCCGTTTTAGTAGACTTCTGGACACTGCTAGGGGTGTTATGCTTAATTAAAAAAATTACATCGATTGAGAATGGTTATCCCATACAAGTAGGTAAAACCATTCTCAATCGATGTAATTTTTTTAATTAAGCATAACACCCCTAGCAGTGTCCAGAAGTCTACTAAAACGGCAACTTCTTCATATACTCATATAAAAGTTTATATCTCTTTGTACGTCCTGCGGTAACCTTCTTTGTTCTTACTATCCGATAAATAATTAATCTATCTTTTGCATGAAAAACCGAGTTAATGATTGAGTTGGTTCCAATGGTCAAACAGGACCTACAAGATCATCCCAAAGGCACATAGAACCTTCGTTCAATAAGTGGAAGCACATTAGCTAGCTGCCCATGTTAAAGTTAGGCAGTAAGAGTCAGAGTAGTCATTCATACATAAAACAAGCTTTCTAAGGTGAAAGAGTTGGATGTGAAAAAAGTAAAAAGTTCTCCATTCCCAATTCTCCTATTGCTAGATTCTTTTGAACTACAAAAATACTTAAAATGAGATTCCAGCACAACATCTTTTGAGGCTGAGGAAGAATTGCTCTTTGACAAGCACAATCTAATGAAAGCTATAAGTAGTATCTGGAAGGAGCTATTGTCCATTGCTGTATGCCTATGCTCCCAACTCGGCAATAGAAACTTAGATATTCCTCGCAAAATTATATGTTACGGTAAACTTATATTATTCTTATTCTATAAATACCGAAATACATACTCAACTACACTAAATCTTTTTCCAACTACGTGAGGTCGGTTACTGAAATTCGCTTCCTCCACTATACTCTATCAAGGGATAAATTAACATATAGTTACATCTTTCTTAATTATTCATATCAACGTTATTTTAAGTCTTCCTCTACTTCTATCATTATCATAGATTGTTAATAAGTCACTCTCGAACATCTAAGGGGTCTATATTGTATGTGTCCAAGCCACCTTAATCGATTTTCTCTCATTTTATCTTATCAGAGCTAATCCTACCATTTCTCAAAAAATATTGAAATACGTGATAAGACCCCAAAAAAAAAATTGTTAAAGATTTTGACTATGCTTGAGAATCCCTAATTCTCTGCACTTCACTTTTGAACATATAAATAAAAATGAACTTTAAAAAAAAAAATTGATTATTTGTGAAACAAAAAGAATGGTTACCAAATGGACCCTACAACACCACCTTCACGCCATAAATAAATAAATAAACATCAGCTCTATTCCACTTTAAAGATGCGGTTCCAAGTAGGACCTCCTCAAACAAATCGAATTTATGCTTACACGAGCTTTGATTTCTTCTAATAAAGTGAACAATCTCTGTTAGATTATTATTAAATTATTTCTTGATTCAAACACGAAATGATTGATAACAGAAACAGAGGATTCTGTAAGAAAGAAAAAAGAATAGAGTAATTTTTAAAAAATATAATAGAGAAAACAGAAATGAAATACAGAATACAGTAAGAGACGAATGGGAAAGACGAGAAAATCAATATCCAACTAATCTCATGACATAAATTTAAATAACGAGAAGATTGAGAAGAACGGAGAAAGGTAAGGAATCGACGTATAAATAAATAAATATACCTGAGAAAGTGAGCAAAAACTCTCTGAAGCAAATGAAAAGTGAAGCAAAACAGCAACCATGACTCAACTCTGCTCCCACCGGCGGAAACTTTTGTTCTATATTAACAATGTACTTAAAAAAAAAAAAAAAAACTGTCCTTAAGGCCGCGCAACCATGGACTGTAACCTTTCAAATCAAAGCCCAATAGGCAATAGCAAAGTTTTATTTTATTTCTCATTTTCTCCTATTATTTTAAATTAAAATTATTTTACTTTAATTTTATTTTGGAAAGCAGCTAGATAGACCCATTGATAAACTATTTACAGTACAATTAATAACACAACCTCACCCTAACATACAAGCACTCTTCCTACCTCAACCAAAAACCAAAAAAATTTTAAACTACCCTTCCCCCAATCTACCCAACCCTTCGTTCTTCTTCTTCTTCTTCTCCTCCATTTCTTCTTCTCCAAAACCCTATCTTCTAACTTTAAAGCTCACCATTTTCATCTTCTTATCTTAGTTGGAAGAATATTAAAGCTAGGAGAAACATCGTTTGGACTTCATTTGGAGCGTATCGTTACTTGTCATCTTAAAAAAAAATTCGACATTTGATCCTTTGAATCGTTAAGAAATACATGTTTTAATGATTTTTTTTTGTTTCTATTCAGTTTTATTTATGAAATGAAATATTTATGGAATGAAATATTTATGGGTGTTTTTCAATGTGTTTTGCGAGAAAAATAGACAAGAATGAAGCTCGTCCTTAGGGTCGGCCTTGAGTGGCCGACCCTCTTATTTCTTTCTTTTTTTCATTATCACATACCATATTGCATTGTGATGCATTTTCTGACAATTTTAACATGTTTTTACCCATTCCGGGCTAATTTGGGAGGAGGGACACCGTTCCCCACTCGTTACTCTCGTGTGGGGTACGAGTGGGGTATCACACCCCACCTCCTCATAGAGTGCATAATAGCTATATAACTTGTGACTTCCTCTTGTGCTTTAATGTTTAAAAATGCTTAACTCTTGGATTTTGATTATGTTTTGTATTTTGTAAAGTAGATTGAAAAATTGCATCAAAATGAGGTTGGAATTGAATCTTAACATGATTTGAGCGAAGTCATAAATTTTGAAGAAAATTTGGAGCTCAAGACTGTGTACGATCCAGAAGAGGTTTTTGCTTAAGGCTCGGGCGTGTTCTATTTACCCTATGTGTGCAGAGTTGAGTTCGTTCGATAGAGCGTGGGCATGCCTTACCATTCCATACAGTTTCTATTTTTTTTCCCGTGATTTCTTAAGGAAAAGATGTGGTTGACAGTTGGAAGACTTTTTAATTAAGTCTATGTTTATTTTAATTCTTTTTGGAAAGTCTTTGTTGATTCCCTTTAAGATTTTTATCTTTATTAAGGAAATGATCAATATTAATAGGATTTCTTTATTAAAGTTAGATACTTACTTTTAGTAGAATTCCTTTTTTTTTAGAGTTGTAAAACTAGATTCTCTCAGGGAGGGATTCATTTTTAGATAGCTACATATAAATTTAGAGAGGGGGCTCTTAATCAAGGGACACTGAATTCTCTCTTCTTTTTGGTGTTCTTCCCTCTTTCATGTGTAACTAAATATTTTCTCCTAACCAAAGAATAATTGAAGTTTTAGATTCTTTAAGAATTATGAGATCTAATTAATTTTCATTGTTCTTTTATTCTTGAGTATTTATATATTTTCAGTAATTCTAGAGATTATTGTTTTGGTTGATTAAGCAAATGGCCATTGTTTGAATGTCAAAATAATATATCACCATTTAGAATTTCAATTCGTAATAGTTTGAATATTATAATACTTGTGGTAAAATAACATAGTTGATTATAAAAAAGATTTTCAATTTATGTTATGAAGGTATGTAATCTAATCTAAATGAACCGAGCCTGTGTGTTTGTTGGTTAGAATTGGTGGTTTCTCTAGTTTTTAATGTAATTGATAAATTAAATCCTAAGAACTTGTTTAGGCTTGTTTATTGATAAGAGAAATAATCGAAGAGCTTGTTTTGGCTATCGAGAAGGTAAAGAGAAATAGGTTATTAGAGCTTGTTAATAACGATAACAGTTTATTCAATATTAAAGGAATCTCTTTGTACATCAATGATCAATTCTATGAATCAAAATCGAAATTATACCTTTGGCTGTATACTTGTCTTATATTGATTTTCCATTTAATTGCATTCTTGTTATTAATTAAAATTGCTTTTCTTCAAATTGTTTTTAAGTTTAATAAATTTCAAAACCCCGCTTCTTTTATTTTTATTTTTATTGATTTTCGAAGAAATAAATCTAACCATTCTTTGTGGACACTGCCCTGCTCATCACTGTGTATGTAACGCTCGTACCTTAGGATGACGTCATTTTGACCCATATTGTACCCGTATACGTGTACGTACACGTATATGATGCTCGAGATGCATTGGTTTGAGTGCCTTTGCATGAAGTTTCGGAATGATTGGAGACCCATTCGATGTTGAAACTTGTTGAAAATGGCGTTTTTGATCATTGGAACTCACTCCATGGAGGAAGAAATTTTTGTCACCGATTACATCAATAGATTGATCTCCTAGATCCGTAGTCCGATTGAGCTAAAATTTTGTCAGCTTATTTTTCTCTGATAGATATTCATTATGATCAGTGAAAATCTTGATCGGAGTTGTCTACTGTGAGTTATAAAGCTCCAAACACTATTTTTTGGATTTACGGATTTTCTTGTGCAGTTTTGATCCAACGATTGGATCTCACAATTCCACCGTTGGATTGAGTTGAGATTGTATCAGAATGTTGGTAACTAACTCATAAAACTTTTGGTTGGTTAAGATGTTAAGTGGATCAGTCCTTTGCATAAAATTGAGTATCTAAGTAGTAGTAATTGTAGCAGAAAAAATTGTTCTTTTTGTTTAAGTGTATTTTGAGTTGTGGCCCAAATTTTTCTATAAATATAAACCAAAACGGGATTTTCTCACACTTGCTCATTTTTCCACCTTCAAGAGTGCTAGAGAGCTTGGAGAAAAAGAAGGGAAAAAGGAGGTTTTTGGGTGGATTCTTGCTCAAGGATCATCAAGATAACCATTTCATTCTCATTTTTCTTCCATCCATCATTCTTTTACAAGCATGCAACTGATTTTTTCGACCTAGGGTTCTATTTAATCCCGATTTTGAAAGGGTGATGGAAAATCAATGTTTGAATTAGGTCTTGAAATTAATATACGTTGAACTAGAGTGTATGGGGAGTACTCTAGAGGTGAAACCTCCAATTTTTAACAAGAAATTTGAGGGGTTTCACAGACTTAACCCAAAACTAGTGTTTTGACCTAGGATTTTCTATTCAAATTTGTTGTGATTTGTATGAAATTGATGAGTAATTATGGATGCATGACACTCTAAATTACTGATCTTGAATTGGGGGAACCTAATTGTAGGGAAATTTTGGCTTAGGCCATGTAAATTGACATTCTCATGCAATTTGAGGATTTCCATGTAAATTGGGGATTTTGCCCAAATTAGGGCTTTTGACCTAAACCAAGTCAATTGACCAAATTGACTTAGAAATCATCTAATTGGACCTTATTTGAGTAGATTCATGGGTTTAGAATGTTTGAAATTATGTTAATTTTGTATGACTTAGTTCAATTTGGCCTTAGGTTATGTATTGCCAAATTGGGGATTTTGACTTGAACTTAGTCAATTGATGTAATTGACTTAAAGAATAGACAAATTAACCCTTAATATGATTGAATGCTTTGTATTATAGTATTTGAGATCATGATAATCAACCTATGGCATTCAATTTGGGTTAGGTGTAGTCTAATTTGATGATTATATGGTTGAATTGAGCAATATGGGTTGACTCATGACTATGACCATGCTAGAATCTCAAATTGACTATAAAATTAGGTTTGAACATCGTTATTAGCATACTTTGGCTAATCTTTAGTATTGTATGGACCATTTGTTATATGAAGGGACCTTGGTTGGTTTGAGTAAGGCACGTAGGCAAATTGTTGATTGAAGTACTCGAGGTGATTCGTGGAACTTCTAGTATTTTCTTGGATTGAAAATTGGATTGGTTAGACTTAGTTAATCAATTGTAAGTGTTTTTTACTTGTGTCTTCTATGTGTGGCATTCTATTATAGAAATGTTTTAAATGCTTAATTATTATGGTATATAAGATTTGATATCTCATGAAAATTATTTGATCATAGTCAGTTGGGAAAACAATTTGGTTTGAGTCTCCTAGTTAGGGTTTCCTTCGAGAAATTCTGTAAGTCTAGTGGGATCCTCGGTTGTGGACCTTACAGAGGGTTTCATGGGTAGGCGCAGCCGTAGTTCGTCTAAACCTGAAATAGGGTTTGGAATGAATATTAAATCGGTGACCTGTCCTTGGAATTCTTATTAGAATACGGCTAAGAGGTCATTCGGGCATGGGTCTCGCGTACTCATGTTCTTGAATCGATTCTTACCTAGGAGGTGTTTAGGTGCATGAACATGTCATAAGTGATATGCATTATCTTGATATGACACGATGTCTTATAATGAACATGTATGTAATATCGTTTACATTCCAGTTGTTTAAACTGTTTTAATGAATCTTGCAATGTTTTACATAAATGCACATGTATGTAGCTACTTGTAGAAAATATTCACTAGGCTTGCTGTAACTCACCTCTCACTATTGTCTTTTCAGGATCGAATAGGAAGGAGAAGGGAATGGCTTAGCTACGGAGCATTTCCCGAACTCGAGTTGATGTAAGTGTTAGTATTTTTCCGCATTTATTTTGATAAATTATACTATGTAACACCTAATACGTATGTTTAATACTTATATGAGTTGTAATCATTGTTAAGTATTATTTTGTACTTTTGATAATTGTGGACTTAAAAATAAATAAATTATTTGACTATGTCCATATGTATTTATTGTTGTGTATTTGAGATTATGAAGTGTATTAGAAGGCTTATCAGGATGTCGTGTATATCGATGGAGGATATACACATGGTTCCATGGATGACATGATATCACGTATTGTGGGTCGTGACATCATATAATTTATATTTTTTAAGAGTAAGAATTTATTTTTATTGGATTCGACATCCATCACCTCCGGCCTCGTAGGGCAGACCTCTTCCTGACAATTTTTTAGACAAAATGTCATTTTAGTAATTTTAATTGAGGGTATTTAAGAAATTACATAAAATAGGTGGAGTAGGGTGAAGATAGTCCGTTAATGGGTTCTATCTAGCTGCTTTCTTATTTTATATCTAAAGATAATTTTGAAGGGCCTAATATTTTATTGTCATTGTTTCAAATTTTTAGAGTAAAAATATTACAAGAAGAGCTCAAGTGGTTTGAGTAATGGGCAGCCCTATACGGTAGAGCTTTGAGTCTTCACGCAAGGTGGAGGTGGTACAGTCTTGCACGGGGCACAAGTCCTTGTGTCGTGATGAGCACATGATTAACACAACATGTGAGGACGTTTACTTAATGGGGACATCACAAAGTTTTCTTAGTGGAACTCCTAGAATAAACTAATCTAGCTCCGTTTGGGAGAGTTTTTTTAAAAACAATTTTGAGAGAAGTGCTTCTAAACAAAGCATTTAAAAAAAAAAAAAAACTTTTCTAAATTGTTCTACCAAACACATCTAAAGTGGTTTTTTTTTTTTTATACATTTAAACTGTTTGTAAAAGTCTTTTTGCTCGATGATGGCAATTTCACCTTTTTATAATTAAAATATATGTATTTACATCAATATATGTATTTACATCAAAGTACTCCATATTATTACTACGTTTATCACCTAAGATTTGATTTTTTTTTTGAGAGACCTAAGACTTGATTTAATCATTATTTAATTTGATAATTTATTTGTATAAAATATATTTTTAAATTTTTTTGAAAAATATTTTTTTTTAACTTATAAACATACTTTTTTTTATCAACTTATAAACTTATTTGAAGAGATTGAATACATAAACAATATTTCTTCCAACCAGGCTACTTTGCTTTAAAAAAAGAAAATGCCTAACAATATATGCTTAATTATAAATAAATAATATATATTTTTTATACAACCCATATTTCCATGACTTCAATTTTATTAAATTTTTTTATACAAAGAAGAGATAGGAAAGTGGTAGCGGGTTTAGGATAAAATAAGAAAAGGTCAGTTAGGTATTTTGAAAAAAAACAATATAGGGATAAAATGAAAAATTAACTTGTAAACGCAAAAGCGAATAGAAAAAACACCCGAGAGAGAGAGCTTTTGGGTAACACGGGCTTTTCGCCTTCGATTGTACTCACAACCACGAAAAGGACGAGTGCGTTTTCGCGGACCGCCGCGGGGTCCGCAAAATGAGACACGCACCACGCTTCTCCCGCGTGGCGCGTCGAGTGTCTCTCCTTTTGTTTTTTGTTTTTTATTTTATTTTTAATATTTATTATCTCTTTTATTATTAACTTATATATATATATTGTACGTAACAACCCATGTAAGTATACACATAGTTACACGCATTCCTTCCTTCCATCGTTTCTATTTTTTTTTTAACTTAAAAATATATATATATAAAAGGAAACGCGTTAAGCTGCAGCATGGCGCTTGTCTCTTATTTTTAATTTTTATCTTAAAAAAAAAGAATGACAGTTCAATCGCAATGCGCATAGTATTATCTTATTAAAAATACAGTTGTATTTTTTTTTCAGTTTTCTATGTTATTTTTATTTTTCTTAATATTTTTCATATTATTTTTCAGTGATCTCTATGATCTTCTCATCGCGTGGGATGTCAACAATTCGATTTAGATTAGTTTGATGCTCAAATCTAACCCAAACCAAGTATGAACCCAGTTTGATTTAGGTTGACCGATTTAGATCAAATTACCAACCTAAATCAAACCGAGCATAATCAGTTTGGTTCGATTTAAGTTGATCAATTTAAAATTTTAAATTCACATACATTAAATAAATCAAAATAGTTAATTATAAAATAATATATATGAAATAATCTTACATTTTTTAATATATATTTAATAAATTTAAAAACAATCTTTACTATCTAAGATAATTATATAATATTTTAGATAATGTTTATATCATAAAAAAATATTAGACATTAAAAATTAAATGAAAACATTTTTTTTTTATAATCGGTTCATTTAAATCAGTTTTTAAAACTTTAAACGATAACCCGAATCAAAACAAGATTTATCAAACTACCTCTCACCAAATAACAAATTGGCCAGTAAAAAAGGGAGTAAGTACAAAATATACAAAATAGATTTTTTATAAATTTCAAGTTTGAATGGAAGGAGGTTTTTAGTAAAATTAATTTTATTTTTTAAAAACTTAATTTTATTAATTTCAATTAAACTACGTTTATTAAAAATTAATGTTGCAAAAATATATTTTTCTTTTAAACATATATATATATATATGAGATGACGGAAGGATGGAATCCTTCCTTTCTTCCTTTTTTTTGTAACGAAAAACAAAGATAAAAAAAAAATAAAAAAAACAACAAAAAACAAAAAGAAGCTTTGTGTGTTATACCACAAAGAAGAAAAGATGAAAAGAATGAATGACTATAACCAGAGGAGGAGAAGGCACGTACATACGAACGTCTCAAACATCGACGTGAAGCCATTAAAAAAATGGGCAGTAGTAGTTAGGAAGCTGTGAGAATTAACTTCACAACTAGCAAGTTAGTTGAACATCTTTAAATGCTTTTCTCTTCACCCAAAAAAAAAATATATATCAACACTATCACGATCATATACAGCTAGCTTTCACTTCGTATTTTAGCACAAAAATTAATTAAACTTGACCATCACTCGTGACTACCACTACTTCAATTCTCTTCATCACTTCCATCCGTTACCCTCTATGTTCTTTTAGCATTCTACTACAATACTCTGTGCTACGTGGAACAAGAAGGAGGGTGATGTTTACTTCATATTAAACAACTCCCGGAGTAGCCAGTTCTCGTGCTTGTTTCGCATTAATGGCAACTGAAGTAATTGGGTGAGAGAATGAGAATGCAAACTTCTTCTTCTTCTTCTTCAATGGCTGGCTTTATTTGCAGTTACAGTCGATGATAAGTACTTCAACAAACACACACACACACACACAGATCAGAGAGCAGACAGAGAGAGAGAGAGAGAGAGAGAGAGAGAGAGAGAGAGAGAGAGAGAGAGAGAGAGAGAGAGAGAGAGAGAGAGAGAGAGAGAGCAATATAGAGAGAGATTGGAATAATGGGTGGTGGTGGTTTTGTTGCGTTGATGATCACAGTGTTTGTTGTGGGTGCGTGGTCACAGGCGCCGGCACCGTCGCCGGACTGTTTCGATAGCCTAACGAACTTGTCGGATTGCCTGACGTACGTGGAGGTGGGAAGCAATCTGACGAAGCCGGATAAAGGGTGTTGCCCGGGATTCGCGAAGCTGGTGAACACGTCGCCGGTGTGCCTGTGCCAGATTCTTCACAACGGCACCGTCGTCGGTGTTCAAATTGATACCACCAAGGCCATCAACCTTCCCTCTGCTTGCCGTGTCACTACTCCCTCTGTTAGCTTGTGCTCAGGTTACAAAACACATCATTCATTTGGATTTTTTTTCCTTGTTCATGGTTAATTTGGAATTTCTTATAGATTTTTTTTTTTTGTTGTTTTTTTCCTTACTTTTATTTATGGGTATTTTCCTTTGGTTGATTATTAATCTTTTTCATTCAGTTAAATTTTAATTTGTTTTAAATTTTCACTGCAGCTCTTGGATTACCTGTGGACGTCCCAGCACCAAGCCCAGGCCCAACTCTACCCGGTACTTTCTGCCTCTTTTGTTTTTTATATATCAAATAAGAAAGAGTATGCTTTCTAACATAATTTTTAATTCATACTAATGTAACATTATTTACACAAAATATAAAAATTTATTTTTTTAAAGTGGTTAAAAATAATTACACTACACATTGTAATATAATACAATATTAAAAAATTTGTTGAGATTTATTTTATTTAAACGTCACATCAATATAAGTTAAAAATTATTTTTTTTAAAAAAAAGAAAAAGTGAAACATACAAATGTCAGACACAAATTCCGGCATATTGTTTTTTGTAAGAAAATACATATCCATGAGAATCATTTTTTTCATGGTGACAAAATGCTGCTAAAATTAATTATTATAATAAGAATATGCTTTTTGGTTTTAATGACTTGGAAAATGTTCAGGAAGTAGTAATAGGCCAAGTCGACCATCCACACCACAAACGGCCCCTTCACCGGGAGGCAGCAGTGATGCCTCAAGTACAAAAGATTTGGCTGTGATGTTCCTTGTTGCTTTATCGACTGTTGCAGTGGCCATCTTCTGATATTAATTAATTAATTAATTAATGGCTGTAGTAGATTTCTCAATTCAAACTCCACAGGAGCTTTTTATCACATTCAATGTTGTTATGATTTATTCCTCTCTATAGACATTGTTATCATTGTTTTTGGGTTGTATTTTATATAAGAAAGTTTTCATTGAGTTGTAAATTAAGCAAGATTCACTTGGCAAATCCTCAAATGATTACTCAGTCATTTGGGAATTTAATTATAAGCTTTAAGAAAAAGGGAATATATCAATGAAAAAAAGGGTTGGGAAAACTGCTGCCCTTTTTCCCCAAAAATAAGATTAGCCCACATGCTTACTTATAATATTTTATATGTATTATAATAAATTAATAAAAAAAAAATCTCTTTTCCTATTTGACGGGCCCTACTTGGTTTATATACATGGTTGACACTAAATAAATACTGTGAAAAGAGGAGGCGTGGTTGGAGGAGCAATTGAATTAAATTGAGTTCGTTGGAAGCATGTCACATGGTGGCTCACTTACATCTAAGTAAGTTGGGATAAAGAAAAATAAATAAATAAAAATTAGAAATTAAATGGGAAACATATCATGTGCCACCACTTACCAAAAAACAGAAAATAAAAAAAAAATAAAATGAAAATTGATCAATAAAAGCACCATCCTCACTTGATAAAACCACTTAGCCCACTAATAAATAGTTTGATTTGATGATGAAAAGTTTAATACATTTAAGGAATAATTAAGGGTGTCAGCTAGTCGTTTTCAAACTTCAGTTCAGTTAGGTATCAAGCCACTGAATTGTCAACTACTGTTCCCCACTAACAAATTAATTATGTCATCTCAATCATCTTGGATTGCCTTGAATTAATCCATCCAGAGATTTCTCAAGTGTTAAAGTAGCATATATAGTTTGAATTGTTATTGTTGGTATTTTAATCACTTTACCATCAGTACTACTGTTCTTTTTGTCTATATCCATTCTGATTTCTAGATATATAGACCAAACTGATCCAATTTTACCTATCTTCACTTTTTTTTTTTAGTTATCAGGATTTCGGCACTTAGGTGGTGTCCTCCTTCCATTTTATAACGAGACTAATCTACCTAAACTCGAAGTTACTATCAGGCTTCGAAACAAAGACTTCTTCCAACGGAGTAAACTCCGCATTTATAAGGATATGAAATCGAAATATCGTATCAAATAAGGAAAGTTTATCGATTGGAGTATAAGTTAAGATTACTCCCTAAATAGTATTATAGCCTTTTGAAGTAGAGCCTTACATCTATTCTTAGATACTTAAATATATACAACATTAACATTAGTTGTGATCCAAACCCACCAACATCTTCTTCTTCTCTTGATTTTTAGAATTCTAGATTAAATATTAGCACAAAGCTTTCTTCTTCTTTTTTTGTCATGGACGATATATACATTGGACCCTAACCACACATAATAAACATAAAGGCGGCAAACATTCAGGTCGAGACAAAATCAAGTTTGAACAACAGTACCTTATATTAATGAACCTATAGTATGTCCAAACCTGACCTGATTTTAAAGTCAAATGATTCATATCTAAACCTAATTTGCTTTAAAACCGAACCTTCCGTCTTATCCAAATTATAATTATTTTACTTTAATTATAACATAATTTAGCCATCAAATTAAATTTAATAGATTGAATTATTAAATTTTCTCTTTACATTAATATTAAACAACTTAAATATTGGTAATAAAAAATAAAGATAACATGTGCCTTTTGTGTATACTCTTTTCTATTATTTGTTACTTTAAAGTAATACACATATGTTTTCTCCTCTTAAGTTTCTCTTATTCGTGCAAAACATAATTATTAAAATTAGAGTTTTTCTTAAAAATTGTAGCAAATGTTTATGACTACAAGCTTAAGAGAAGAGAAATTCTACATCAATAAAGGTAAAATTATTTTATCCTTAAGATAAAAATCAGCAATAAATATATATTCGGATATTTGGATTACCTTGTTTGAAATTAACCCAAATGTAAGGTATTTTTGTTTGGACCCGACTCTACCTATTATTTGATAATTTTGACTGAGCCCACTCTACACTAGGGGGCAAACTAAACTGCAAACTAAGTTGGACCAACTGGGTCTAGAAAAGTTTTACCACCGTCCAAATAGACACGTCACTCTCAGGCCAATGGGCCAAAGGAATTATATGACACTGAAAAGGGAGGAGGGTACAAGACCAAAAATCATAATCATGCCAATAAAGTTACAAATACCTTGGCTTCTAGACTTAGTCATCTAAGGTTTGTATTTAATTTATGATTTAGATATAATTTTTTATATTTAAAAATTTAGAAACATAAAAAAAATACATTTAATTAGTTAAAATTTAAAAATATTTTTTTAAAAGTTATAAAGAAAATATATTATTTTTAGAAAATAATTAAATTTTATTTTTAAAATTTTATTTTTTAAATTATATTCTTATTTTTAAATTACGAACAAAACGAAACCTAAATTTTTAAAGGTAGGGATGTGTTTGTTGCTAGTGAAAAGTGCCCAAAGTCTATGAATTATATATGTCACAACATTCCATAATCCTCTTATTCCTAATAGGTGAGTTTTTCTTTTCTTTTTCTTTCTTCATGGGTATAAGTGGTCACCACTAATATGTTTGTAAGGGTTATTTCAATATTGTTATAAATACCTCTTCATCTTCCGTAATGCTGTGCTTTTTCATTTATGGTTGTATTTTCTTATGTAGTTTCATAACAAAGTTGTAATCTGACATGGTTGAGTATCCAGATGCCAAGTTATCAGTGGAGAATCTAAGAAACACTGCAATAAACAAAGCTAGAGGAGACAACATGTCTTATATATACTGGAGGAGTAAATGAGAATAAATAAATCCAAATGACTTGGCATTTTGCACAACTCCCACATATATTTGTAATGATACACAATACAATGAACCAAGGCATCGGACGTGCCCATCACCCATAGATTTTCTCTTAGATTCTCACTTTATATTAATACTAGTAAAGACGATTGAAAGATGAAGGGACGTTTCTTGTCCTCTCGTTTTGGTTTAGCAACGCAAGCAAATTAAATAGAGAAAAAAGCAAAGCAGAAAGAAACAGCAACAGCAGTTGGTGTTCCGGAAAAAGGTTAGTATTCGTTGGACGGGCATATTGAAATTGTTATCCGATCCATAATATCATTATTAATTAATGCTTACTTAGTTTTTGGAAGCAACTTGACAAACCTCATGTCTCTGTTGTTACCGTTTCACACAGCAACAACAAAGACATTTGCTTTGAGATTAGCTACATTAAATTTACACTCACTTAACTACTTCACCAATATCTATGTAAATATTAAAAAACCCTGCAAATTTAAAATTAACCCAACAAGCACGCTTTTCATTCTCCTCAAGAAAGAAAGAAAGAAAGAAAGAAATGCATCAATTGCTGAACCCACCACTACCCTCTGTATTATTCTGGGCATTTACCAACTCCCAAGGCTTAAATTATTATTATTAATGGTTATTTATAACTACTCCTTTAATATGTTTAGTTAGGAGAAGCAACTGTTACTCTTGCCAAATGGATGGAAATAATTAGGTAACAATGCTATCTACCAACATATTCTTGCATTGACTTCAACATGTTATCGCTATTAATCAACAGTTAATTGAGACTGATGCTAATTTGAAGGGTTAGAAATTAAATAGTATGGACCCAGAAACAAGGATTCAGTGCAACTCATATTACAGTTGTGATTTAAATATATGTATAAAGGACGGTAGTAAGGAGTGGTATGGTATGGAACACGGAATGGCTCACATTGAATGAAATTAATTAATTAATTAAATAGAGTACCTGATCTATCGCGTCCGTGTATTTATCCTATCCATATAAGGTAAGGAGACGATGTTATTAATATTCCTTTCTCAACTGTTAAGACGTGTGAATTAAACCGGCCAGTTACTGCTGCAGGAGTTTAGGGTTTGAAATTAATTTTGAGTATTGCCTTGAAACTGAAACAACTTGGAAGGTGCCATGCCCCACTTTTTGAAGCAACCCCTTTGTCTTTAAGGCGTTGTTTGGATTCAACCCCACCCTTTACTTTTAATTATTGTGCACTTCACTGCTTATATATATATATATATATATATATATATATAATATATATCTATGATTGAGTTGAAATAAGACTTATATATAAATAAATAAATAAAAATTGTATGACAAATTTATATTTTATTGTTAAGGTCTTGATCAAGGAGTTAAAGGTCATACCTTTAGTTTTAATATCCTTTAAAAAAATCAATTCAACGTTTTTTTATATTTTTTTATTATTTTGTTGTTAGACTTCATATATGAGAGGCATGATGTGTTTATGACATTGGCTGCGATAATATTATTAATTTGAATAAATTAAAAGTTGTCACGTACCTGGAAGACGCCCCTCCTTATATATAATTAAATACATTTACCTTCAACTTAGGTTATCTAATAAGATGTAGGAATAGGAATATTTTTAGCTATGGAGCAATAAATTTTTAACATTCCCAAGCTGCCAACTCATTGGTCCCATCTTGAAGGCACGTAGTCATTAAACAATTGTACCAAACAAATAATTTATTTTATTTTAAATCAAAGGCATGTGATTGTTCAAGAACACACGACTAATTCCTTAAGATATTTGTGAACAAAAATGTTTTTTTTTTTTTTTTAAATATCAAAATTCTACCACCGAGTAATGTCTCTTTTTTCTTCGGAACGAGATTATTCTATCGAATTTCGAGAGTCTTCAAAGGCAAAGGCATCCCTCTCAATCATAATTTTGTTAAGGAAATGCTCAAACTCGAGACGGAGTTCCTGAACTCGAGACGGAGTTCCTCAACTCTCTTTAGGTTTGGCCTTCGACCTACTGAATCAATCAATTATTTATAAATATAAATATTTTTATTATTAAAAAATTATATTCATATTAATGTGGTGTATAATAATTGATAAGTATTATCTTTCTTTATTTTCTCTCATAATGTGGACATACGGTGTATTATCATATTAACTTAAATTTATATTTTAAATTATTTTAATACTCTTCATTTGTAAATGACCTTATTATTATTATTATCACAAATCATACAATTTATTACTTTTCCTAAAATGTACATTTATTAGGATAGCGTACAATTTTGTGAATATATAATTTTTATATGTTTTTTGAAGAAAAAAAAGGAGATGATGATTTTATCTAAATGAAAGGAGAAATATAACCAAAACAGTCAAGTCAAGTTAACCAATGCAGTCATGGTCGATTAAGCAGCGGAACAAAGAATAGACCCTCGACTGTACACTATGCGCCACTTAAACACACATATATGCACACACACAGATCCTGGGCCGTCCCGACACTAAGATGATGGCTCACTTATCAACCTGACCGGTGACTTTTGTTTCTTATTGGTGCCTACATTCCTTTCCTGCCACCATACGTACCAAATAAAAAAAAAAGTATCAAAATCCAACGGCTAAGCATCTCCAACAAAGCTAATCATCACTAGTAAAAACTCCACAAGATACTGCCAAGTGGCAGATATATACCAGCTGCTTAAGATGCTTCACCACCACGCTGTAAGTAATGGGTCCATCGAAACAATGCTCCAACCAACGCTTTCTTTCTCCCTAATTAATATCTCTTCTTTAACTAAAAGTTAGGCACAAAAAATTAAATAACAAAACCACGTTATCTTACCTATATTTTATTAAATCTTTTTATATATACGTTATATGGAACACGTGTCGAAAGGAAATAAGTGGGGAGCAAAAGAGTAAAGGGTAAAAAGTGATAATTGTTTTGCCAGTAATGAGTAGGAAAAAGGTTGGCTTCGATTTGATCGTACTTCATTTACTTTGCCATTTTTATTAACGCTCTGAGCCTAAAAATGCACTAAAAGGGTTAAAGCTTAAAGTTTGGGAGCAGTAAGTCGTATCGTACGATGGGAAACGTGGCGCACTATGGTTAGGCGTATTGTACGATTGGAAACGTGGCGAGCTATGGTTAGGCTTCATCCATGGGTGGGAAACAACAGGGATCGCAAACTTCCAAATAATCAAGGAAGTGGGGCGCGGGCGGTGGCTGTTGCCAGAGATACTTTAAAATGAAAATAAATAATAAAAAACAAACAAAATATTGAAAAAATAAAAATAAAAAATAAAGTAAGATCGACGGTTGGAATTGGCGCTAAAAAAATAAAGTTAGATAACGGACGGACGAGATCCTTGGAGTTGCAACTCATGCTTTTTTATTTTTCATTTTGTTTGCTAAATGTAGCACCACCACGGCACCACCGCTACGGTGCCAAATAATCTCTTGCTGCGCCGTGGCAGCGGTGGTGGTGACACAAAGCAGAAGCGTTACTGAATTAGCCTCGGTGGCTCAATTTATTCGAGAAGTTAATATAAAATTGAAGTTCAGATTTAGAATTTGAATTTAAACGTATTTTAATTTTTCAATTTTTGTTAAAAAAATCAGTCTAAATGTTTTTATTATATTCATGATGAAGAGAATTAATTTTGTGTAAAAAAAAAATAATACCTATAAAATGTTAAAAAATTAATAATAAAAAAATTAAATAATAAATATTACAAAAAAAAAAAACATATTTTTCACGTATTAAGAACTTTAACATTTTGTTCATTAATATAAGGAGACAAACCCAAAAACATTGTTCACATGGTTATTTCAGAACATCTCTAGTGGTACTACTGCTCACGCCACGAATATCCACTCCATTAAAATCTGTGGAGGACAACAAAGAGTAAAGATGTAAGAAAGAAGATCAATTATTTTTGATAAATATATTTCACTTATTAAAAAATTTCGATTACACGTGTGTTGCGAGAGGATAAGAGGTGTGGCAGGTGACCGCCGCCAGCACAGGAGACGTGGGGTGGGCACCTCATTTTCACGTGGCAACACTACGAATTGCCAAGTAATGAAATATCACATGGGCTATGCACTCCAAAGTCGTCAAAGAGTGTAGTAGCGCCACACCAAACTTTTCGCCTAATATGCCTAAAATACCCATTTCCATTTCCCTTTTCTTTTGCTTTTTCTATTTGGGGTGCCAATCCTTCCAAAATTTCTCCCACTTTCATGGAGGACGTCAGTAACGTACACTCAATATTATCACATCTCAGTACACAGTCTACACACCTGCGTTTAGTACCCCAAGATCATTTATTCTTACTATTTATTCACTAATAAATAGTAAAGGACCTCTCCCAAATTCAAACTCGCAACTTCTTTCTCGTTAAATTTTACAACTTAAGTAGTCATTGAGTCATTATGTCCAAAGAAAAGGATAAGATTAAAACCAACGCATATAGATATATATAACTAAAATAAGATATAGAAATGATTTTAAAAGTTATCATTAAATTTTTACATGCCAAATTTAATGTAAATATATTACGTAGATATGAGATTGATTGTCATTTACCAAATTTATAAAAAATATAACAATGGTGAACTAATTTTGAAGACTCTTAACAATTTAAGCACACAGACATTAATATCTTTTTTAAAATTTTATTTTTAAAGAAATTATCTTTTGTTCAAAAAATATCTATATATACCTTTTCTAAATTTGACATGATATATTTTTAAACAAAATATCACTTTTAAGCTATACAATGCATAAAATATCTCAAAGTCACATTATGTATAAAAATAAAAGTTTGTTCCAAACTTTTTTTTTATTGCTTATCTTATAGTTAACCATGTTCTTTTATTGTCGATGTATTTAAGAAAAGACAAAATAATAGGTCAAAACTAATTAATTTAAAAATAATATTATGGGTGTATTTTTATTAGTGTTTGTATTCTTTTATTTACGTCTTAAATTATAAAATAAGAAAATTAAAATTTTAGAACTTCATAACGAAAGAAATAAACAAAGGAAAATACTTTTGTAATAATATATACTACTCAATTGGCATACTAATATATTATAGAGATATAAGTGTTATCTACATATTTAAAAAACATAATAATGTAAGTCAATGCATGAACCTTTGTTTCATTTATAGGTTCTTTTCTCTATTTGAACAATAAAGATGTTTAAACACCATATCGCTTGTGTTTGCTCATTCTGTCTCGCTCTAAATGGAATGTCTTTCTTAGTTACGTTGTGCCCTGATTCGTCCCATAAGACTGTTACAGTACCTCCTGAACAAATTTTTATTGAATTTTTTTTTTTTTGGAGGATAAGAAAAATCAAAAACAAAAAAAGGAAAAATTAAAAAGGAAAGAAAATTGATTTAGGGGCATATTAGTAATTGTGAAAACAAGTAGGAGGTGGTCGTGTTCAGGTGAGTTGTGACACGTTAGGACGCGACTCCGGCGCTGTTGCACAGAAGCTCGCTCATTTTTTTAAACTCTCACAAACTTAACCAAACGGTTGACCGGGGTCAATTTTAACCTAAACCATGGTTATATTCGCCCGAAAAAGTTACCGACGTTATTTCAGATGCTAGAGAGGATCAGAACGAGAACACCTCTCTCCCTCTCTTTCTCTTCTCTCTCTCTCTCTCTGGTTTTTTTTTCTTTCTTTTCTCTGTTCTTCACTTTGTGTCTCCGAGGTTGCAGAAGAAGCTTTCTTGGACGCGACTCCGGAGCTTAGAGATATCTTACTACTGTTTCCTCTTGTTAGCTTCTACTTGTAAGTCTTCTTCTTTTTTTTTTTTAATTCCTTTGTTCTTCAAGCTTTGTGTCTGTTAATTAGATCTCCGAGAGTTTTGGTTTTTCGTTGTTTTTCTCGGAATTAAGACGACGAAACTGCTACCTTGCAGCTTGATGATGCTTTTGATGGACAAAGAGAGTCGATGTAGTTAGAGATTTCAAGCTTTAACGATCGGTTTGACTATTTTTTTTCCTTTTTAAAATTTTTTGTGCTCGATCTATGAGCAATTTTTACTTGTGTTTTCACGAAATGAATTACTCGTTATTAATACTGGTTTTTTTCATTAAAATTTTCAGTTTTCTGGAGTTTTGAGTTTTTTTATTGCAATCCGATGAATCGGTGTGTTTACACTGAAGAACGCGCCTTTAGGCTGTTTGGGAAGTCCTTTGGGTTCGTCTATTTCAGAATCTGATCTTTTCAGTTTTTCAATGTGTTTTTTGAGTTCATTCAAGTTGTTTTCCGACTTGAGCCGATGATTCCGGTGGCTTTAAGGTGGAATATCGCCGGAGATTGGTAATATGTTTATTTCTTTCTCTTTTTTTTCTGTGTCAAGTGAATTCATCCTGATTCCTTGTCCAGTTTACTCGAGATCGGTGTCAATCCTTCTCTATTTTCCGTGCTCTAAAGTTGTAGCTGCGTGATGATCGTCTCTTTCTCTTTTGTACTTTTTATTTTTGAATGATTGATTCTCTGTTCTTTCCTTTTATGATGAGATTTGGTTGATTTTCTGCTACTTGAAATTATACTTGTATATATATATATATATTTTTTTTCTCGCTTCGATAAACTTTTCTATTTGACGATCAATATAAGCTCTTGTGGGAAAAGGGGGAAGTTCGATGTTGTAAAATTGTAAATCTTCTTTTAGTAGTTCTGCAATAGATTACGGCGTATTATATCTAGTTCTGATGGACGGATGCATAATTAAAGAGAAGATGTTCCTTTGGTTTGACGATATAAATATAGATCCTACTGATTTTACTCGGATGTTTTGATTTTGTCTGAAGATCTTCGTTTTGCATTGCAGGTGGGATTCTTAATAATTCCCAAGTGGGAGATATAGTGGATTTAAACAGAAAATATTTGGCAGTTTGATACAGATAATTTTGGACTAATTGAACTGCGCTGCATCAGAGCTAATATTTTGCATCATTGAATTAGAGTTCAGTTTGGTGTGGTCTCGGGAGGGATGATGGGCATGGGCATGTTTGAAGAAATGGGTTTTAGTGGGAATTTTGATTTCCTATCAGTTCCCACGGGGGATGTAGATGTGGCGCGGGAAGCTGAGCCTGAGGCGACCGTGGAGGAAGACTACAGCGACGAAGAGATGGATATGGATGAGCTCGAGAGAAGGATGTGGAGGGATCGGATGCTCCTGAAGCGACTTAAAGAACAGAACAAAGGGAAGGAAGGTGTTGACACTGCAAAGCAGCGGCAATCTCAGGAGCAGGCTCGACGGAAGAAAATGTCAAGAGCACAGGATGGCATCCTGAAATACATGTTGAAGATGATGGAGGTTTGTAAAGCTCAGGGTTTTGTGTATGGCATCATTCCTGAGAAGGGTAAGCCTGTGAGTGGTGCCTCTGATAACCTCCGTGCTTGGTGGAAGGAGAAAGTCAGGTTTGACAGGAACGGCCCTGCTGCAATTGCCAAGTACCAGGCAGATCATGCCATTCCTGGAGCAACTGAAGACTGCAATTCAGTGGCCTCCACTCCTCATACCTTGCAAGAACTTCAAGACACCACTCTTGGCTCACTGTTATCAGCTTTGATGCAGCACTGTGATCCACCCCAGCGGCGATTCCCCCTGGAGAAGGGCGTAGCTCCGCCATGGTGGCCTACTGGGAATGAGGAATGGTGGCCTCAGTTGGGATTGCCTAAAGATCAAGGCCCACCACCATACAAAAAGCCTCATGATCTGAAGAAAGCATGGAAGGTCAGCGTTCTAACAGCTGTGATCAAGCACATGTCACCGGATATTGCTAAGATCCGAAAGCTTGTGAGGCAGTCGAAGTGCTTGCAGGACAAAATGACAGCCAAGGAAAGTGCGACCTGGTTGGCCATCATTAACCAGGAAGAGGCCTTGTCCAGGAAGCTCCATCCTGAGAGCTGCCCTCCTATGTGTTCTGCTGGTGGAAGCGGATCTTTCTCAACCAGTGATGCCAGCGAATATGACGTGGAAGGGGTTGAAGATGATCCAGATGTTGAAGTAATGGAGTGCAAGCCTAGGGATATCCATATGTTCAATACAGTTATGGGAGCAAAGGAGAGGATTATGGTTCAGCCACCACATCAGCCAATTAAGGGGGAGATTATCAATATGGATTTTATCAGGAAGAGGAAGCCCTCTGATGAACCAGACTCCATGATGGAACCCAAGGTACATACTTGTGAGTATGCTCGGTGTCCATACAGTGATTACCATCATGGGTTTCATGATAGGACCTCAAGGAATAATCACCAATTAAGTTGCCCATACCGAACTATGCCATCAGGATTTGGAATGTCTTCAACCTTCCAAATCAATGAAGACAAGCCATCAGTCTTCTCTTTGCCATTTGCTGCGCAACTACAACCACAACCACAACCAACGCAAGTGACGCCAGCTCAGCCAAACACTAACCCACCGCAATCCTTTAATCTATCTGGACTTGGATTGCCGGAAGATGGACAAAAAATGATTAGTGATCTTATGTCCTATTATGATGCTAATCTACAGAGGAACAACAAGAAGGGAGGTTCTCATGCTGGAAACCTTGCTGTTATGGATGATCATCATAATGCAACACAACCAAAAGTGCAATTTGATGACAACTTCTTCAATCAAGGGGTTGGAATGGGGGGCAACATGTTTGATGAGGCGGCCGTCAATTTACCACACAACAATCAAACAATGTTTCAAAGAGAGGAAATTCAGTTTGATCAGAACAAAGTGTTTGATCCATTGACTGACACTAATCCCAGTGACATTACTGGCGACTTCAGATTTGGATCTCCTTTCAACATGACCTCCGTTGATTTCACAGAGGTGTTTAGTAGGGGGACAGTGGAAACACTGACAAAGCAGGACAATTCAATGTGGTATTTGTGAAGAGGAGGAAGGAAACAAATGGACCTCTCTGGAGAATTTCTCCTCTTCTTCTTGAGAGGTCAGAGTATGATCAGGGTAGGAGTTGTGTAGGGGGGGATTGCTTTCATTGCAGGTTCGAAATCGGTTCGGCGGTAAAGCAGAGGAGGAGAGCATCTGATCAGATCCTGCTCTTGAAAAGGTTGTAGGCTTTTGGTGTTCCTAAAAGGATTTTAAAAAAAAAAGGAAGTTGATATTGTGTTAAATGGACATATTAAATAATATGTAGTTGTATCTAAGCCTTCTCTTGGTGATGTCGTGTTTGTACTCTTTGTTTACTTTGCTACTTTGCTTAGGTGTTGAACTCTCTATGTTGTTACAAACATAGCTCTTTATATAAATATAAATTTCCAACCAATGTATTTCTCATTTACAAACAATTTTACTTGCAATCAAGGCGTATGATGTTATCTTTGATCTGTTATGTTCATTCAAATACCAGAATGCTCTTTAATTATTTGTGGCTTGGTAGTTTTGTTGAATGTGAAAGTGGGCACTTTCCGCGTGATGAGATTGAAGAAGGTTCACGGGCACAAGCTTCTTAATCAACGGAAAGATTAGGACGAAGAAGAAGATGGAGGCAAGAGCAAGTGGGATATTTTTTTATTAATTGATAAGAAATGTTGGATGAGATGTGGATACTGTTGGGAAGAGGAAAATGACATCACACAGCATTAATAATAAAGCGAGAACAGTATAAGATATAGTGATGTTCAATGGTCATAGATATGTTGAAACAAAACAAAAACACCTTAATATATCATCGAATATAAGAATCCGTCCAAAATCCAATCCAGACGCCTTAGTTGAATAATTCAACGCTCCCCACCAATTGCGTTTGTATTAGTGGAAGACGAAAAAGAAAGATGGCTACACATCGAAATAAAGTTAACGGTGAGTTGAGATGGTAGTGTTGCGCGTGTGCCACTTGTTAGGAAAAGCCCGGGAAAGGGTCATAAATGAGGAATAATCTGCTGCTCCTGGGTCTCTTGTATTATTGGATGGTAGCTACCTGGTTAGTACTTAGCACCTGGCTTATTTACACGGCCTTGGGGTTGTATTGGAAGGAGTGAGCAATCATATAAAATCAGCCGTAACGAAAATGTGATGGGCATAACTAATTTATTTTCTTTTTTGCCGTCTTATTTATTTTTATTATTTATGGTACATATTATATTCCAAGTACCCTCTAACTTTTACTGTATACTTTTGTGCAATATGTTTTGTATATATTTGAGTTAAAAACATATGGTTAATAACATTTTGATTTTCAATAATAATCAAAACCTTTCGGCTTTCTTTTTCTCATTTGTTCCTTTTTGGTTAAAATGTCATATGCTTTTTTTCATCATCAATACCTTTTGTTTCCTTGTATCTAGAAGAAGAATATTGTTGTATCTAGAACAAAATCATTCAAATATTGGCTACCTAGCTTTTATCTTTTTATTTTTCTTTGAAAGGATAATTATATTCAGGCCACATACAATGCAAAAGCATGTCCACCACCCACAATTTAAAGCCAAAAAATAAATGTATACGTAGTCTAGAGTTAGATTTGATGGTATTAACCAAGATTTTGGAAAATGATTAATTAATGTACATATTTTAATCACACGGCTTAATATATACATTGAATACCCTTAAATTGTGTGTTGAGAATGTTCTAAAATCATGAATGATGAATAACTCAACACTCTTAAATTTTATATTTTGTATTTGAACTGAATGTATAAATAGGATAAAATGTAAAATTACATCATATTTGTGGTAGGGAGTATATATATACTGTAAATTTAGACTTTTATTTCAAGGATGTAAGTCTTTAAAAATTAAGTGGAAATTTGACATTGCTGTAATGGATGTTACTTTGTAAAAGATAATTTCTGACCTTTGGCTCCTGTTGAAAACCATGTGATTGGGTCTTAGACATAGAGACGAAGGAAGTAGGAATGGGGGGCACGTGGCTTATCTTCACTGTTGAAAACCATGTGATTGGGTCTTGACATAGAGACGAAGGAAGTAGGAATGGCGGGCACGTGGCTTATCTTCGCTGTTGCCATTGATTTTACAGTTCGTGGCTCACGTGTGGTCATAGTAAAAAACACGACCAAATAGGCTTTCGACCTAACCCCTTTTTTGTCCTTTTGGGGAAGGAAAGCTTTGGCAGTGGAACCCAACCCCCAATTATAATGGCAAGACATATTACTCACGCAACCCTTTTTCCTTATTTCTTTAACGTTAAATGATAACAATAAAAGTAAATATAAATATAATTCTTTTTTATAATTTAAACGTAGACTTAATTCTTAATAAAATAAAATAAATTAATATAGTCAATTTTATGTAATTAAAAAAAAATTTAATTGAATTAAAATTTTTTAATAAAAAAATATTTTAGGTACGTTTTCAGTATTAACGTCATTTCCCATAATATACATATATCACATAATATCTTTAAATATATATATTTCCGTAAAACATAAAAAAAAATAATTGAGTGTCAACCTCATATACCATTATTCTTCTAAATAGACACCGTGATTTAAAATTTAAGCCCCCGCCCACAATTTATTTTATTTTTTAAAAATAAAATTATAAAGTCTTTAGGTCAGAGTAAATCATTAGCTTATCTATAATTTATTTAGGTTAGGTTTTTTTTTTTTGGTCTTTCTCATGACCAAGTTTTCGTGTTTTGTGTTTTTTGGTCAAAAGTCTCACACACCAAAGTTGACGGGGAATTATAACTTCCAACTTTGTTACTCACGTCTACTTTTTTTTTCAAACTCTGTAATACAAGTCGTCATGCTGTTGAAGATTTTCTTATAATTAAAGATTATATTGAATTATTGATCATTTGTGTTTGTTCAATGCTGTTAATTCCAATGGTCTTCATTAATTTCCTAAAGCTGAAGCTTCCTTGGTTCCATTGGTTTCATAGCTGCCAAGTATCAAGTTCAAATCAACATTTAAGATAAGAAGATGAGAGTTTCCAAGTTTCCATGGTAAATGGTAGAGGGTTCAGATTCCAAATGCTATAGTGAATTAATGATCTACAAAGCTACAGTTGAATCAGTTAATGGATTATTCCATTTCAAAAAGCTTCTAGTAGAGGAAACCTTTTCAACTACAACAAATCGTACTAGTATATAGATAATAGCTAGAGTCAAAGGTTGTTCTACATGTAACAAAAACACAATTTAAACAAGATAGTTCCATCACATTTATTTTTATTATAAATAAAATGATATTGGTATGTGTGTCACTATGAAAATTGTGTTATATAGATGACAAAATTACAAAGTCAGACAACTATCCGGATGGCTACTCTTTGTTCTTCAACTATGTATAGCTGAATATCCAGAAGAATCAGAACAGTAGTCATGGCCAGCCTCTGGCTTCTTAACCTGGACTCACTGCACATTAAAAAAGTGAATTGCAAATATTCTCAAAGTCTAATGAGAAGAAAATGAAGAATATGGCTCACCCCTTTCATATGATCAGCGCAATGTACTGTACATATTCCTCAACGTATGTAAAATTTCGACAACAATCTATGTGTGCTTTAATTCTAATATTAGCTCACAAATGGAAATGCCAAAATCTGAAGATTCTTCGCAGTGTACTGTACTGTACAAGTTAATTCTTCCAACTCTTGCTACATTTTGACAATCTCTGCACCTTCTCAAGGGTTACTTACAAGTGAAATAACCAAAATCCGTCCTATGGTTCTTCTTCTTTAGATGGCTTTATTAGTTTATGTATTGCTTAGAACCTGCACCCCTGAAGTTAAAGAAAATCAGGTGATAGTATCTTAAAATAGAAGCCTTTCAAAACTATACTGAATTTGCCAAAGAAATAACAGAGAAAACCGTAGGTTAGTCCAATCATAAATCCCGAGGCATTTGTTAGTTGAAGAATAATGCTTTTCCCAGGTTTCAAATAAGTTTCTAAGAAATTGTTTAGCAGCATTTGCTATGGTTTTTGAAAACTTGGTGATCAACCTTAATCAGCATTTTCAAGAGTCAGTAGGTTTTAAAGTACTTGGCGTCGCCAGGGTCCTTTCTAATTCAGAATCAAACATCTAAATGTTTCCACCACTGAACTAAAAATATAAAGTATCTGTATGTATATATAACTTACCAGTTGTTTAAAAAAATTCTACTGTTTGGTGATAAAAGTTCTTCAATGAAACTTTCTTGTTAGTGCTAGATGATCCCTTCTTCGATCTTCCTTCAGGAACTGCAACTTCCACAACAAACACTGCATAAACCGGTCGGTGATCAGAAAACCTTGATTCACCACGTACATAGGACAGTTGCTCAATCCCGTTCCCATGCCATAGTATTCGGTCACACCTGAATTATCAATCAATACTTACTTAAATGTGTCATCTAATGGTGGTTTTTAGGTCCAGAAAATGACTTTTGAGGGATACATACCAAGCCGGGGTTCTCCTTTTCTTCTTCGAACTAATGTTCTCTCCAGCATAAACGTCTGAATTGTTGGTGTACTTGTATGTCGGAGCGAAATAGATCATTCCCTCTTTCCATTTGTTAAACACGCGCCCTGCTTCTCTTTCAATCCTAAGCTGTAAAAGAAATAAAAGATAAAAGCCTAAATGAATATTTTTAAGAGGAAAACAAATTTCAAGTGGCTATAACCTATATTAATAGGTTTCAGAATATCCCTAACAGCAGCTATTAAACACAGTAAAAAATAATAGAAATCACAAGGTAGCATTTACAATTTGTTATTCCATTTCTAGTGGTTGAGACGAGAATAAAAAACTACCTGATCCTTCTCAAGAAGTGCATCCCAGTCGTTCTCTTCCAAAAGCCTTCTGGTCTCAGTGTAACTCAATGCAATACGGTAATTCAAGTCTCCTAACCATATGATACGACTGGTTCATTTTCCGCAAGAATGGATAGAGAGAAAAGTGAGTTAGGTCTATTACCTCCGAAAGAAAAAAAAAAATCAAGATGTTTAAACCACTGTATGAAAATGCCAAATTTCCTTAATTAATGTATAGACAAAGATGTTGAAATGCTCACTCATGCTCAAGAATTCTTTCAGGGATCCTTCGATTTGGAATTTTGCAGATCTTTGGGAACTGGGTGTTTCTCAGTATCTCTATGACATCGGAATTTCTCCTAAGCTCATCCCCTTCTTTCTCTCCCGAAGCCAAATGGCTGCATACAAAGCAGAAGCTTGTCTGGTGCAAAGACATACTAACAGAGATGCAACCCTGTAAATGAATCAAAACATTTTAATTTGAGAATATTTAGCTAGCTAAATTGAGATTTGCCGAGCGATACTTCAATCCTAAAGCATGAGAATGAGACCAATCCTCACCTTATTTCCAAGGCAGCCCATGATTCCGCGTCCAACACAGGAGACCCTCAAGTGCCCGATATGCTGAGCGAGCTCCTTCCTTGCCCAAATTGTCACAAAGATTCCTACCATTTGTCTACTTGCTATAAGGCTATACTTCATCTGACTAGTAGCAGAGGCAGTGGCAATGGTAGTTGTATTATCCATTCCCAAAAAATTGCTCGGACTCTCCTCCTCTTCTGAAGAAGAATCCTCTTCATTAACATAACCTTGTTGGCATCTAAAACAGGATTCCTTATCATACTTCCTTTCCAAGTCGGGAGAGCAATTGCAAGTCTTGAGCCGCCTTCCTCTCTCCGTTCTAAAACTCTTACTCACCGCCTTGAGTGAAGTTTTTTGAAAGAAGAGTAATCCTGTTGTGGGCTTTGGGTCTTTGGGTACCACAAATTTTGTGCTAGAAGCCTTGGAAGAGAATGGCAAAGCATAGCCTGAACTAGTACTCAAGCTGTTTGAGTTAGTAAACCCAGGACGTTTGTTTAACGCCTGGTTGATTAGAGCTAGCCATTTTGCTGCAGGCTCATTGTCTTCTATAACTAGTACATTTCCAGCATTCAATGGCACTATTTCCTGAAAACTGATAAAATTTGAAAGTTAGTAAATAACAGAAGTTAACAATCAAATTATAATTTTTCTTGTCATGAATGAGATGAAAATCTGACAAATATATATATGAGAAGAACATATGACTTTTTGCATGGTAAAAGAAAAGAAAGGATTTAATTTCTCAGGAAACTAACAAAAACTTAGAATAAATCACCATGAGAGCCTGGGAGAATATGCGTGAATCATTTTCTTATCTACAAATGAAAAGGCAGAAAGATTTGAGAAATATTTTATCCATACCCCAAAACATATATGTCTGATTCTTCTTCTACTGGAAGGAAGTTGTTGAGATTCAGGCCATTATGAGGTGGTTTTCCACCAACATTCCAGGTTGCCACAAAGACTCTTAACGAAAAAAATAAGGATATAATCAAATAAGGTGCAAGAAAATAGATAATAGAAAGAGAAGGTAAAAGTAGAACAAAATGGATATCAGCAGAGTACTCACCTGAAGGATTGAACATCCGAAACATTTGACATTAGAGGTTCTGAGCCACTGATATTCAAATTGCCAAGCCTTGAAGTAGTATTAGCTTCTGAAATTACATCTAAAAGGCTAACAAATAAGTATACAAAAAAAAAAAAAAAAAAAAAAAAAAAAAACAGATAGAACAGAGTAAAAAAACTGAAAGAAAATACTAGTAACCCATTTTTTACCTGAGAAACTTTTCATCAACACTTGGGGTGTGGCAGAGAAACTTAAATCCCTTTCAAAACTCTCTGTAAAATTGCCCCAAAAATGAAACAAAGATTAATGACAAAACTGGGGAAGAAAGAAGAAAATAACAGAACATAAAAAGAGTACAATCTAGAAGGGTGTTTATATATACGTTTTTCTCTTTTTGTTGACGTATGGGTTTAAGGTAAATGATTAAATTAAGGAACAAAAGGAAAACAGTCGCAATAATCAGACATACTTAACCCCTGAAGCATCCCTATGATAAAGATCCTATAATTGACAGAGGATACTAGGAGGATTACATTCCCTGATCCTAGTTACATTAGCTTAATTCTTTCAAATTACCCACTTCTATGAAATTTTCTGAAAAAAAAGAAGGAAAATTAGGCTAATTAGCAGCTGTAGACAGTAGACAGAGTGGTTGTAACTTCATTTCAACTTTTCAAGGAAACAAAACTGGGTCCAGTTTTTGCTGGCTGACAGAGTTCCATGAGTTTCTGTTACAACGTCAATGTCAAGTTTTATTTCATTTTTTCTTCTCAAATCCGTTGAAACTAGTTAACAAACCGTAATCCTGTCTGTACTTCTTTTCCTACCACACAAATTATAAAAAAAAATAATTAAACACTCATTATCTATATACTTAATAAATCAATAAAAAAAAAATGAAAATTTGATCATGGGTAGTTCTGGTTAATCAGTAAAGAAAAAAAAAAAAATTCCTATAGAACTACTAATTACCAGTGTTGGAGTGAAGTGAAACTTCTTCCCTTCTTCCCTTCTTCTCCCTTGTGGTGAAGATTTTCCGGATGTAAGACTGAAGAAGATCAAACCCCAAAAGAGGATTAGAAAGAATATAAAAGTGAAGTAAGAAAGAAAAAAATGAGGATTACGCAAGTAGCCATGAAATTTGATTCTTCTTCTTCTTTTTCATCATATACAGCTATTAGATAACAAATTGTCAAAAAAGAAAAGAATATTCACAGCCTTAAATACAAACGGATATATAAAAAAAAAAAGAATTCCCAGACCTTCTTTTTCCTTTCTTCATTCCCAAGTGTCATTCTCCAATCACAGCTTTTCTTTCTTATCAGTTTAATTTTATCCAAACAAGGAGCAATGCCTGATCAATCTACCCAGAAGCTTATTTCTCCACCCAAAACCTCCTAACCAAAAATCTGTAATGTACGTAGAACAATGGAATTCTCATAAAAATAAAGAAACAATAGAACAATTTGAAGGTACTAGGATCCATAAGCATACCTTATAATATATATCTTCTCCATTGCCATCTTCAAAATCAAAATATGTATCAAGTGCCCAACATCTAGACCCACATCAAAAAGAAAAAAATCCTGCAACCCAAACAGAACACATTAATTAATTAATTAATCGTTCTGAGAAACAAGAAAAAAAAAAAAAAAAAAAGGGCAAATTGAACGAGATTTCTTGGGCACAGACAAGAGGGAAGTCAGAACAGACCGACCCATCTTTCAAAACATTGAAAACAAAAAGACAAACAAAAGGAAGTGAATCTAGTACGCGTTTCTCTATATTACATTACATAGAACTCTGCATTTTTGTGTTTGAAAAAACGGGTCAGCGGTTGTAGAAGCTGAGAAAGAGTTATTAAAACACGCCTTTTCTGGGCTTCAAAAAGGCTTGTGTTTGAAAAAACGGGTCAGCGGTTATACTACGTCTTCTTCTTCTTGGTTCTTTTCCCTTAAAGAAATAAAAAAGGTGAACTTGTCCTCACCTGGCATGGGCTTCCCAGAAAATGAGAAGAGCAAAAACAAAAAAAAAGCAGTTCTATCTTCAACTGCTTGTGTTCCAAATGTCCCCACGGGCAATCTCGATAAATCCAACTCAAAAAGCAAATTAATGGATTTGTGGGTTGCGGGATACTGTTGTGATCTTGCAACTTAATTTGATGATTTAAATATCCACCGTGGGATGTTTTCAAAGAGCCATTTTGATATTTGAGTATTTTGGATATTGGGGTACCCATAAAACATCAAATTAGAAGAGATCTTCTAAGCTACAGGATCTTGGGTATGGTCTTTCAAACTTGAAGCATAGTTCCTGATATCAATGAGCCATGTCTACCCTTGACTCTCCCAATGTTGAGTAGCAAAAATAAAACAAAAAAAAATTGGGAAAAAAGGGAATAAAAAAAAACTTAACAGCAATTCCTTTCTTTTAACTCAGTAACTTAACAAGGTTTTTTTGTTTTGGTCAATCTACAGTATTTGTTCCATTTGATCATATCAAACGTACAAGTCATTTTAGAGATAAAGATAAAGGTTGTCTTAACCATTAATATAAATAACAAATGCCTACATTAGAACTAATTGAGCCATAACAAGAGCCGTTACGAGCACGATAATGCCTCACCTCATATAAACTTGAAGAAACATGAAACTCCCACTTCATGAAGGGGGGTTTAGATGTTAATCGAGTGAGCCACCCATCATTGGTAATAACTTAAAAAGTTAAAAGTAACAAAAAAAACTAAAAATTATTGGTCTTTTTAATAGGTGAGAAAATTATGTTTGATTGTCAAAATTTTTTTTTTCAACCGTATAATTTTCTCATCCAAAATTTTCTACCTATAAAGTTGAGAAAATATAATTTCTCATAAGAATATTTTTTTTAACATTATTGGTAATGGTCATGTTTATATTGAAGAAAACTTTTTATTTTCATTTTTTTTACATCATATAAATATTAAAAAATATTTTTTCATACACAATAAAAAAAAAAAACCATGAGAAAGTTATTCAAAAAAAAAAATGTTTGAGAATTTTTTCAGCAGCTATCAAATAGGCCCTTTGACATTAAGAGTGTGTTTGATAGCTGAGAAAATAAAAATTTTCTAGTGTTTTGTTGGCAAAAGACGTAAGAAAAAAAAATAATTTTTTTTCAGGCCCACCATTTTCTCACCTTCTTAGTTGAGAAAATTATAATGAAAAAATAGTGAGCATAGAAAAAATTTTAAAACCTTTTTCTCACTTTTTTTTACCAACCAAACATAAAAAAATAAAATTTTCTTAATATTTTTTAGACTACCAACCACCCTAATTTCTGGTTGTCTTTTGGTTGTTCAAGTAAACAATTGACGAAATGGGTGCGGTAGGGAGATATGGCAGCTTGTAAGATCTAAAATGATAGTTGAATGGGGGGATTTGTGTGACCCACGTTAGCCCTTTATGAATTTCTATTCCCTTAATAGACTACTTCCCTCCCATATTGCTACCCATGAAAATAAATAGAGAACATTTAATGAACGAGATACGTACTGTTTATTCATTTCACCAAATCCACCGGCCGTATATATAAATTCTCCTTATTTAAAGTCAATCATTGTTATAAATAATTTAAAAAAGGGCAATGCATTGTGGATTGGGTAACTGTGTTTGGAAGTGTGCTTAGAGGCTCCCAAGTCCCAAGTCCCAAGTCCCAAGTCTTTTTTTCTTTTTTATCAATAAGAAGCCTTGTGTTACTATGCATTGACCTAAGGAATTTACTATTGACATTAATTTTGCAAGTCTATACTCCATCATCACATACGTTATGGATACATAATCACCTGGGAAATGTGACTTAAAACCTAAGGGTCATAATCAAACATATTAACAAAAATAGAATTGATGTATGCATAAGCTAGCTATTATTATAATTAAATGTAATGTTTCAATTTACGTTATTGTGCAATTAATAAATTGGGTCACGCTGATTGACTCTACAAGAGAGATTTTGAACAACTTCTTATTTCTATATGACGTGACGCGTTTGGGACCCTAATTAATAATTTAAACACGCGGCCCAAGTGCTCATTGTGGTGCACCACTCCTAATATGAACTATGGGACCATCTCTTTATCATAAAATTCTAATTAATTTGCAGTCAATGAATAAGATTCATTAAACCCTCCTAACATGTTGATCTATGAGAAAGAGATTGTGATATTAATTATAATCAATTATGACTTTTAGAAAGAGTAAATTATCAAATAATTTAAAATACTAATTAAATTCATGTGAAACAAATCATACATCAAGAGTTTGCCATTGAAGTTCTATAAAACACACACACATACACACGAAAGCTTGCTGGAGTAGATTATTAGAGTCAAATCTTACTTCTAAAAAACATGCAAATTAATAGGGTAATTAAGTTCATGAATCTAACTATATACTAGTAATATTTATATTTTTATTAAATGCAATTAAATAACCCTTCAATTTCATCATTTTATCAGTAAAAAAAGCTAAATCCACGAATAAAACACTCTTTCTGGAGAACTCCAATGCACTGCAATCCCCTCTTGCACTCTCAAGTGGGCAATTATTAGTAAACGGAAAACTATGTTTAACCTAACTGACATTTTATTAATTTCTTTTCTTTTAATAATCTTTAAATCAATTAATTAATAAAAGAATTTGATTAATAAAGTCATGTAGATAACTTATTCAAAAGAGTAATAGATAAAACAAAATTAAAGAAAATAGCCTCCCTAGTTACAGCAAAGGAAATTATTATGTATTACTACTTAGGATTTTTCTAATAAAACCAATTTTATTATTTAATTAGTAATGAAAGATAATTTCATAGGACAATATTTGTAAGTACATGTTCTAGTAAGGGTATATATTAGTTGATAATTTCCTTGGCCCATAAGGAATATGCTTAAAAAAAAGGCAATGCCATCACTAAAATCATCAAACCAGTAAGGTGCAATTAATTATATCAGATTGCAGGCAGCCTTCATTATTAGATGACTATAAATGGGTTAGGCATCGCCTCATTGATCATGCAATCAAATCAAAATCAAAAGAGACATGTTTGATTGACACATATGATAAAATCATTTTTGTTTAAGGCGGTCACGGGCCCTTTATATAATTTCTATATATAGGTCCTCTAATCATGTTTAATTATTATGCAATTATTTGATTTCGTGATTTAAAAATTAGAATATAACTAAAAAAATAACATTTTATCATTTTGTAAATTTTGAGAAATGTACTGTTTTTAAGTTTCATCCAACTAAAATGCATTTTAAGTGAACCAAACATTGTGAAATAGAATTTTGATAATTCAAAAGGACTGTGGCTGCCGTTGTGATTAGGAGCTAGCCCACACCTAATTAACTCAATTTTAACCACCACCAACCATCATAATTTCATTGTTATTATTGGGATCATTAACACCATAAGCACCATTATCACCAGAACATTATTATCATGTCAACTTCATTAGCATCACTAATATTGTGAGCACTAGCTAGTATATATAATCACCACCTTACTGTATATATTATCACAAGTATTACCACTATATGGTAGCTCTAACATTAGTATTTGTCTCAGAAAACATATTGGTCACTGCTTCGCCATGAGTATTGATTGCCAATTTGCCATGTTGTTGTTCATTAAGAATGGGTGTTGCTTTGTCAAAATCTTACCCGTAATTTTGAACCTCAATACCCCAACTAGGCTTTCTTTGGATGTTTGTCAAAAACTCCAACTCCTTCTTATACAATACATCATATATAAACAAAACCAAATAATACCACATATTTTCAAATAATTGGTTTAATTTAAATATAAAAGAAAATTAGTTCACTAGGGGGTGCACCTCATATACATTCCAAAACACCCAAAATGTACTTGGGAATGAGATCTTGGAAAAGTTTTTGTTTCAAGCTTAAGCAGGTGGAATGGAACCTGTTTCACTTCTAACACCATGCACATCACTTCAGCCACACCAACACGACTTGATTAACCTACATTAATGCCCAACAAGAAGCCCAAACGAAACAGGCTTACAGCATGGTATCTTTTTCTAACATGAACGGTTCTGCTTGCTTGGGTCTTGCTCCTCCTCTCTGGGCCTGATGGATTTCAATTCTTGATTTTTTTTTTTTTTTTTGAAAGAGAACAAAATGTATATCTTAGAACACTTTATTATCTTGATGATGATGCACCAATTTAGTTTTTATGATATTAAAGCTTTCGATCTCTTAGGAGACATCCTATCAAAGCTTTTTGAATGTCTTCATTACAGTGGTTTAAAGGTAATGACTCCGTTCAGGAGAGCTTTTTTAAAAGTGATTTTTTAAAAAATACTTCTAAAAATATTTTTTTTTAAAAGCGTTTTTTAAAAAAAAATAAGTCTCAGCTTTTTCTAAAGAAAAAAACTATTTTTTTTCCCTATAGTTTGACTAGAAGTAAATGTTTTCAAATATTTCAAAAAACACTTAGAAAAAAGTTCTCGCAAACATGTTATATATTGGGTGGCTCGGTCCAACCAATAAGTTACTTCTATTTGTGCATTGGTTTCCCAATCTATTAGTTTCCTAGTTTAACTTAGAAACTTTCCTACTTTGTGTTGGAGACTAATTAGTATTGAAAACTAACTCTAATACCTAGTAGTATATAAACCCTTGTTGTGTTGTGTGATATGGAAGAGATGTGTGAGAATTTAGAATTTGTGTAAGAGTACTTTTGATTTGAGTGAAGTTGTTTTACATTTGATTATAAGTTACAATCTATTTGCATTCTTTCGTTAGTGGATTGATTCTAGGGGTGTCAATGGATTGGTTTAAATCGCGAAATCGAACCGAACCGATGTGTTTAGTTTTATTTGGTTTGATTTTTTTAATAAGTTCGGCTTGGTTTAGGTTTGGAAAAAGTATAAATCGATAGGTTTGGTTCGAATTGCAGTTTGAGACTTTGAAAATCGATTTAAACCGAATTAAAACTGATTATATTTGGTTTGATTTAGGTTTGAACATTAAACCGATCTAAATCGAACCGTCAACACTCCTAATTGATTTTCCTCTCTCGTGGACGTAGACATATATTTACTGAACCATGTAAATCTTTGTATTTTTGTTTTAGTTTGATTTTGCATTCATTTGGGTTTGTGCGTTTACTTCTGCTTCTGCTGCACACAACAAATAGGCTCAATGTCATAGACTAGACTCTGTGGAGGAAGAAATGTAATATTAAAGGCACCTTTGTGCTTTATACTTGCCTTAATGCCTTTTACTAGATCATTGAACCAACTTTATCCAAGCCTTCATATACTATAGAGTGTGCAGCTATATAAAGGGTCTTCCGCCTTGTTTCGGTTTGATTAATAATAATAACAATAATAAAAAAAAGAAATTCCATTGGATTAATAATTAAATAAATGCTAATCTTGGGTGATCTTCCATTATAAGTGAAAGCTTAATTGGAAAGGAATTTTATTATGCAATTAACCATGCATAGCAAAACATAATGATCGTTTAATGCCAATAACCATTCAAACACTACAACATCATTATCTACTTATTGAGAATGGAACCTTCATCCCCACTCGTGCTCTCCAAATCTATTACAACAAATTTAGTGACACCATTATTAGTCTATTGGATCATTCATCGACTTTCCCAAGGATACAATCCACATACACATATTCAAAGGTTTCTGATTTCTGTTGTCCATTAAAAAAAAAATTATACCTACAACTATATTCATCTTGATATATAGAATGGTGATATTTTTATTTTTTACAAGTGATGTAACGAGATGTTGGGCAAACGATGGCTCCCCAGAAGGCGAGGATCCCCAGCCAATTTTGCCCAATGTCCGACGCTATATAGAGGGTTTGGGCCGACGCCGGGCACCAACGTCGGTTTCCAGCGTTGCCCAATGTTTCTTTTAGCACAATTCATTTTTGGGTATGTAATTTAGAACGTTTTTGCATCCCTCCGAAAAACAGAAAATGTTAGTAAAATAGCAGCAACTCCAAATTCTTCGAGACAACATAATGTGTACATAGATATCACAGATTCTATGGAATGGTTTTAGAAGAATCACGAAATAAACAAAAACAAGAAAATGAAAATTCTAAGAATAGAAACCATGCAAATATCAAGACTGCCGTAGAAAGGCCCTCTGGTTCTTAATCAACGAGTTGATATACGTGCGGAATGCGACCGAGCGGGCTGCAGCCCAGTGGCTGCAATTGGTGCCGCTTGTATCCTTGCCGATTCAATCGGAAATCCCGGCCCAAACCTGCGTTGCTCCGCCAAATACCTCATCGGATGCGGACCCACATTCACTGCCTTCTCGCATCTACAACTCAGTAGCCCACTATTATTCCCCTTCCTTGACCTCCCATTCAACAATGCCGCCGTCGCCGTTGTCTTCTTTGCCTCCCCATTACTGTATCTCATGTCCTCGAATTCCGATGCCGATATCGACGTGTTTGTAACACTCGCCCGGTCGAACCCCTCGGCCGTTGTCACACTCCACTCGATACTAGCCTCACTCGGCTCGTAACACTCCGTAGGCGCAATCGACGGCGTAGTAGTCGCCGTTGTTTCATCCATACTACGTCGGAAGTTAATTAGCCCATTACCAACGAACAACCGGCTTCTCCCATCGACGCTTGACATATCGTCCAGTGAATCTCTCCTTTTGTACAATGGATACATGGTCGACTGAGTTGAGAAGCTCTCTATCTCGAACAAGTCCGAGCTTGCATCGCTCACAATGTCATCGTCCGGTGTCGCCGCCATCGGTCTCCCTCTTGGGCTTGTCGGGAAATTGAAGCTCCTTCCGATTGATTCGTCCGATGGTCGGAACACTTCTAGTGATTCTCTTGGTGGCTCTTCGAGCTGAGCTGTCTCTTGTTTCGAATTCCCACTGTTTAACATCAGTTTCCCTGATGGTGTAGGATTCAATATAGGAAATGAGAAGCCGCCGGTATCGTTGAAAGACTGGCTGGATGAGACCACTCGACGACCAATCTCCGCCGCAAAATGGGCTTCCGGCGAATGATCTCTCGTGCCCGCCATTAATTTAACCTTTGTCCTTCCTTGATCATTATCATCGTCATCATCATCAATTTCAAGTCTTTTTTCGAAGCCTAGTTCTTTTTGAATTCCTACTTGATGATCCCCTGCCAATTTTGGCCTCTGTTTCTTTGCACTTGTTGTTGTTGTTGTTGTTGTTGTTGTTGTTATAATAGTACTTGAAGAATGAATTGGGGTCTTTGGTTCGGAGAATTTCTCTTCGACTTGAACCGATTTCTTGCCGGAGCAAGGACAATTCCGACGAAAGAACCAAGAACTACTACTACTACTACTGCTGCTACTACTATTACTTCTTTTCTTATCATCTAATCGAATGTTTCTCATGGACACCGCAATTGAACCCGGGGGGTTGGATAACAGACCAGACTGACTGTTCCAACTAGCTTCTGATGAAGCTGTTGGTGTTGCATGAAAAGACCTGGTTCTGTAGTTTCTTCCAGTATAACCTTCAGAAGAGAACCTCCGAATTGCCGGGATGTCGTAGGTTTCTACGATCCTGTCAAGATTGGTGTTGGCAGGAGAAGAAGAAGAGTTTGTGCTTGTGCTGCCCTTATGCTCCTGTCCTTCATTGAAGTACTTTTCCGCGTCGAAGATACTGATCTCGTTCTCATCGGCGGCGTGTTGGGCTACTGTTGTAATCGGCTTTTGGAGTATTACTGATTTGTTATTAATGGCAGGTTCTTGATCTGGTCGGAGATAGGTGGAAAAAGATGGATCTCGGAGTTGTGGTTTCACGGGAAATGAAGGGTAAGGAAGAGGAGTTTGCTCTCCTTCTGAAATGGGCCGCCGGGGAAGTCTCGGAGTTGAGCTAGAGGTTGCTGTTACTGTGAACCTTTCCATCACTGAAGAAACGGAAGTGCAGGGAACAAGTCTTGAAATTCTTTCATGGTTGCCACTATATGTAGGGGAGTTGAGTCAGGTGAAGCATCTTTTCTATTCACTGTTTTTTTTTTTTTACTTGATTGGTTAGATTATGCTGTTGTTTTTAGTGATTAATCCAACAAATGATGGGTAAGCAGTCATATAATGAACTTGTTAGTTACAATACATCAAAATTTATATAATGTTTGTGAATTTAAAGCAATATGAGAGTCATAACTAGATATTAGTTGAAACTCATCAACAACCTTTAAAAGACAATCAATATTATTGAGTTGAAATGACATATGATAAACTAAATCATAAATAGCAAAAAATGCAGTCCCACTACCACCACCACCACCACCATTTTATGGCAAATCAAGTGGGTCATAGTTTATAGTGTTTTTCTTTTGCAATTTGCAATTGTTTATACTTTTCTCAGCTTAATGTCTTTTTTTTTTTTTTTTGAGAAGAAGCTTAATGTTATTTTCATTAATCATTCCATCAATATTCTTCCAATTCTTCTAGAGGATTATTGTCATTCAATTTTTACTAGCTATTGAACCCTGCATCGCAAAATCTTTTAAAAAACTGATAGGAAATATAATATTTGAACAATTAATATAAGTTTTTTTTTTATCCTATATATTGACACATCGGTAAGAGGAAACTGATCAGATCCTACTAGAAAAGAGACTTAAAAACATACCTCCTAGGAAGTATATGGTGCTTTTAACCATTGGAGCTAGTGGTTGTTGGCATTAATATTAGTTAAAGCAAGACAAATCATGCCAACTATATATTATCACAAACATTTGAGATGAAGAAGCATTGATATAATAGAATTTAATCAATTCGGTAGCTGGCATTTTTTATTTTTTTCACTCTCGGCATGTTGAGCTTACACACACATATCACTTACTCAGATGCTAAAAGACATAATAGAAGCTCAAGATGTAAGGATTTTTGCTTCTTTTACTTTTTTAGTCATGTAGGGGGGGAGTAGAAGAATGATATATTATCTATCTATATGTAGGAAAATAATATATCTGACACAATGGAATGTGCAGAGCAGAACAGTAGAGTATGACCAAGGAATTTCTCAACTTTTACTTATTATTAAACCAGGAGCACTTATGGGTTTGGGTTAGAATATTATTTCATGAAGTACCAGCCCTCCTCCAAACTCATCCCCAACACAATTGGACCCCTCTCAAAATCCCCCCAACTCTAGCACTGACAAGAAAACAGCTGTGTTTCAAAACATACTCTACAGAATTCAAAGAAGAGAAAAGAAAGTTTTGCACGAAATTATAACACTTGAATTGTTTCTTTCCAATCTTCTCTTGTGTTGTTTTTCAATCATGCACTCAAGAGCTAAAAACGCGAATAAATCCTAAATCTAACAGAAAGGTTTGCTCCCAATCAACCCAACAATGGGTGTAAACAAGGCTCACAGTTCTAGGATTCCCTTTTAACTCATTTTCATCATCAACGCACAAAACATGTTACTTAAATGACTGTCATTTCTTCATTTTGTCTTAATTTCCATAACTATATACATACATAATCATCCACATTATATATCCTGAATCTAGTCCATCCATTTCATGGGTACTGGTGCCAGCTAACTAATATCTAGCAGGTTAGTTAATTAGTTAGTTTGGTGGTAATAGCTATTTAGTCTTTGTAACAATATTTATAAATAAATAAAAAAATCTCCTCCAAGGAATAGAAATTATAGTATTAGTACTTTATATGTCCATTCAATTTGCTTTATTAATCATAAACAAATCCTTGTAATTATTGGATCAAACTTTCTTCTTGAAGAAAAATTTTCTAATTATATGCTCTAGATATATATGAAAGTCTATTCTTTCTCTATATTTTTGGATGGAGTGATGATGAAGAAGAAGAAAAGGATGGTGCTTGAGATTCATCTATCCTTAAAAAGAAAAAAAAAAAAGAAGGATTAAAAGTATGGTGTTGCGGTGACCCGACAGGAAGATATAATGAGGGAGCTAGAGGGTATGGGGAGGAACAACCGTGCATATAAAATGTATAATATATGCCCTTAAACCTCAACCACACATTCTATTGCGCGCCTCATGACAACTTCTAGTCCACATGCTCTGTCGGCTCTCTGCCGTAAACTCCTCATCATCATACATCTCAAATCTCTCGTCTGAATTCATGTAGGCCCAACAAATATGATTATCTCAACTATAATTAATGATCATATATATATATAATTCCTTAAGTAATCACACTCTCTAATTAAGTTACATACCTAACATTTGTTGGAGGATCCCTTCAGTGAGTTTGATATAGTAGCTGGCATGAAACTTGTTTCTCTCTTAATTTGAGATTTTTCTAATTAATTTGTGGCATCTTTCAGATATGTGCAAAGCTTTCTGATTATTAGCTACTTGGTCTCTCAACCGTTTCACTAATCATCTTGATACAGCTAGCACAGAGTGGACATCTGAAGACATGCATGTTTGGTTCTTATGAAGTTTATCGGGTTGGTTAATTAGTATTATATAATTGGTCTCAAAGCAACGCCACAGCTAGGTGAAGTGTGGTTATGAAATGCGCACGCCTTCCATTAATTGTTCCAACCCAAAACTGAATATGAACAGAATAACTTTAGTTTCTTACATTATGCATGCATAGAATAGATCATAGAGTTGTTTAATTAATGTAGGTAATTAGCTTAATTTAATTTGCAATAGAGAAGTTGGGAATTCTTAAATGACATCTCTACTTCACAAGTACGTACCTACTAGCCTCAAATATTAATTAATAGACCATATTTGGAAATTCTACGGTTTTGACTTACATATAATTAACCCTGTTGGGTTGGATTGCTTTCTTCTCATCTTATCAGCTGATGGGGAATGGAAGTGCTGTCCTTCTCCACGTGAACAAGTTACCCCTCCTTGCTCAATCTAATTGGCCTATCTTGTGCTAGCTATAGGGGGGTCTTTTTTAAAAAAATATTAGCCTAGCTAATTGGTTAATTATAAAGGGGATGGGTCCATTGATCACCATTCTTTTTCAATGGGAAGAATGGGTTTTGTCGTTTGGCCGCCCGCCTTAATTTGATAAGTCTGATTGACGAGACACATAGCGTCCATGCAGAGATCAATACCGACCCACCCTTCAATAAACTTTAATGTATATATATATATATCTCAATTTGTAGTCCTGATTTAGAAGTTTGGTATGCGGGACACTCGTGTCGTCTCTGTAGTAATGTCTTAGCTAATTTTCACACTCCTCGTCCATAGCTAGCTGCTAATTTTTTTTTAGCGCTAGCTAGATTCCCTGTGACTGTGTGAGATAAAAAAATTGAGAGTTTCCCCTCCCCTCTTCCCTGTTGGCAAAAAAAACGGAGCATGTTCTTGTAAGGATTCATTGGACCATTCTGCATTTAAGTACTGGTGACACTACTAGTGACTAGAGATGAACAATTATTGACGCCTCATCAGATTAATATTCATGAGAATTTAGCCATCCTCTGCTTATAATTAAGGATATGTGTTATTGGAGTATTGTTAAAGTAGCTCACTAACTAACTCTAACATCCTTAAACAAAGTTTGTTATGTATTCAAGAATTCTAGAAGCAGCTAGATCTATCTGTTATAAGTTGGTTAGGTAGTTAGTAAAGAGAGTATTGATGTATTACACGTGTATCTTAGATCAATGGTTGTAACGTATTCATGTTGTAAAACATAGCATATAAATATAAGAATTACACTCAGTATCATTATTGAGCAGAAAATTATTTTCAAATGGTATTAGAGCCACTAAGGCCATCGCCATGAATGAACCATTATCTGGTTCTTCTTCTTCCTTGCAAAACACTAGCTCAGTACTGCCAATGCGTCAACCAGATCTGCACAAGGAAACAACCTTGGAAGCAATCTAGGACAAGCAATGTCCATTAAATTGGATAGAAATAACTTCCTATTATGGAAGTCTTTGATTCTACCGGTGATTAGAGGACATAAGCTTGATGGTTACCTGTTTGGAACCAAATTATGTCCACCTCAGTTCATCACGGTAAACGAAGGAAATACAGAGGAGTTGCAGTTTAATCCAAGCTATGAAGATTGGATAAGTCATGATCAGTTACTGCTCAGTTGGATTCTAAACTCCCTCACAGAGTCTGTAGCAACTCAAATTTTTGGATCATCCACTTCCAGTGAAGCATGGAGAGCAATTGAAGAGTTATGTGGAGCACATAATAAGGCGAGAGTTCAAATCAGTCGTACAGGGATTCAAATGACAAGAAAAGGATCCTTGACGATGACTCAATATCTGTGTAAAATGAAAGAGTTCTCAGATAGTCTATGTCACACCCCATACCGACGGTGTGATGGACACCTCATACCGAGCGTACCCCAGCCATTATATACCACATAATATTATCACATCCCAGTACACAACACACCGCAACGTCTAGTACCCCCACAATCATTTGTCCATACTGACCCTTTTTGTCACGCTTGGGTTGCACACAGTGCCCCTACCCAGGGTGATGAGTACCCCCGCAGGGCATACTCCAGCCATTTTTTGTCACACCCCAGTACACAGCCCACCGCAGTGTCTAGTACCCCGGGATGTGATGGGTACCTCATACCGAGTGTACCCCAGCCGTTATATACCACATAATATTGTCACATCCCAGTACATAGCCCACCGCAGTGTCTATGTGGCGACCCCGCAACCCGGATCACCAACCCCGCAGGGAATGGCGTGCGGAATGCCGGGGCGGGACGCCAGGCGTAGGCATCTCCGACCACTCCTCAATTCCCGTGAGGTGGTTGAGACCCTACGAGCCTTATCTCAAACAACGACATAATATCAAAAGGTACTAAACAAAACTACCAACCGTATTAATCATCCAAGACAAGAGATAATCCATAAAAATGAACCATAAATAAAATCATAATCCCTACAGTCCATTAAAATCGACATACACATAAAGTCCAAAAATTTTTGTACAAATAAAAATCGTCATATGCTCACATGGTCTATCTAATAAGTCTCAACTCACCCATACTACAACGTGGTAAGTGTTATAAGTACATAATCCAAAATATAATACTTCATAATTTAAAACACAGTTCAATCAAAATGCTTCTCAACTCACATCGAGGCCTTGGATTCTCTCGCTGGCAAGGCCCTCAAGATATGACTACTCCTTTGCCCTTATTCGGGACAGAAGGACCTAAAAGAGGAAAATGAGGTGAGCCAACGGTGCCCAGTGAATAGAATTCAAATATGCTATCAATACTCATCAATAAATATCATGTATGCATGTCAATGTGCAGCATGATTAAAAGCTCATAACATATAGATATCAAAGCATTTATAATAAGTTCGATGCAAGTAAAAGCTTATCAATTTGGATCCACATTCCACATGCATTGGGTTACTAGTGCACGTTTATTTCACCGTACCGTTGACCCCAATCATGTTTATTTGGGGTTACTAGTGCACGTCTATTTCACCGTACCGTTGACCCCAATCATTTCCTTTCCTAAAACCCTCCTGTGACAAGGTTAAGTCCCCCTATTAGCCAGATAGATGGGCCCAACCAAAGTCATAAGGTTTCCCAAATCAATGCATCGTTCAAAACATTAGAACACATTCATGCTTTCAACATACAATATATATAAGTGATATGATGACATAAAAGATATAATCATAAATGAAGTCTACTCACAACCAAGCCTCGCAAGAGTATTTAACCACACACGACCACTAAACCGAATCAACCCAATCAAGATCCTGAAACATTCATCAGTATCCTACCATACATCAATTTCTATGCTCAATCCCATAGACATTACACATCAACCCTAAATCAACCCACATATAGACAATAGGCCTAAATCTCATCTAATCCCATCATTCAACTCAAATCACATGACTTAGGCCTCTAATGCATAGTTCTCATTCTTAAACCATTCTATTGATCAAAAATATTGATTTTCAATTCCTTACGCATAAACATGCCCAAATTGGGTCACTTGATCACAAGTAGGCCTAACCCATGATATGACCACAACCACCAAATCAGTAGCATAATCAACCCTAATCATGCTTAATTAAACATAAGTTACATCAATTCAATGATTCTAGGCGAAAAGCATCAAAAGCCCTAAAATATGAAATTTTCCATACTTAGGCCATATTGTCGATTTACACTAGGTCATCATGTACAACCATGTATATCACTGATTTTGCATCATGGGTTCATCAACAATGGCAACTAGGTCAGCATAGTTGACATGCAAGCTATTTGGAAAGGTCTAAGTTCATATTCTAAATTTGGGTCTAATACAAGCAACCTTACCAATTCTTCATTTAATATTCTGTTCAGATGTATCAATCTACCAACAGAAATATATAATCACAAAATCAACCGTACAGATTGAAGTATGTGAAGAAACAAACCTTCTGTCCAAATATCAGCCCAATCCAACGGTGGACCGAAAAGATAAGTATCTTTGATGAATAAGTCTCTAATAAGACAATTTCTCCTTTCCTGTTGCAAATACTCAAACTCAGATGACTATATCACACAACATACTTAAGTCATAAACGTCTTCACCGTTCATAATGCATAAATATCAGTTGTAAACTACATACCCAAATTTGATATCCATCCAACGGTAGCTTGAGAAGATCTATAAGTTTGAGCGAAATGGCGCGAGAAATCCAGACTTTCCGACAAGCTTTGTTTGAGAGGTTAGATCTCTTAGAATAAGCCTATAATCAAGATCTCCACCGTTCATAATTCAGAAATATTGGTTTTAAACTACATACCCAAATTTGATATCCAACGGTAGATTGAGGAGATCTATAAGTTTGAGCGAAACGACGCGAGAAATCCAGACTTTCCGTTCAGCTTTGTTTGAGAGGTTAGATCTCTTCGAAGAAACCTCTGATCAAGATCTCTACCGACCAGAATGAATAACCATAAGCTACGAACTTGCTGACAAATTTTGAGCTCAATCTGACCATATATTCCAAAGATCCAGCTCTTTGATGTAAACGTCACAGAGATCTTCCTTTTGCAACTCCCTCTTTCTTTCTCTTCTTTTCTTTTATTTTTTTCCTTTTTCTCCACTCACCTCTCTTTCTAGCACTTCCTTGATTCCCTCCACTCACCTCAATTTCTAGCACATTCACATTCTTGGATTCCCTCCACTCACCTCACTTTCTAGCACATTCTTGGATAAGAGAAGTGGGCATGGGACACTTGTCCACTTTCATGCACCAACCGTCACATGTGTTGGTCTCATACTACACATACCAACCACATGTACTTTAACCAATCTCATGCTTCCATGTATTTTAAATGTCCAATCCATTTAATACACCAAATTTTCATTCTCATTTATCCTTTTATTCAATCAATCCTAACCCATATCAATTCATGGTTTAATGGACCCATGCATAAATAATAACATATGCATTATACTTTAATTTAACATGACCCATATACAATTTATAATACACATTTATATACATTATCAAGCATCAACTATACAAACATTAAACAACCATCAAACAAACACCAACCATATCAAGGCAACACATAGAGTTTGGGCAAAGTGTAATTGGGTTATGGGCTAGATGAAATAATTTTCCGGGCGTCACAGTCTAGTACCCCCGAGATCATTTGTCCACACTATTCATTCATGAATAGTGCAGGGCCTCTCCCAGATTCGAACTCACAACTTCCTTATAAGGTTTGGCTCAGTGGTTACTCAGATTGCGGAATCAAACCTTATAAAGAGGTTGTGAGTTTGAATCTGGGGGAGGCCCTGTACTATTCATGAATGAATAATGTGGACAAATTATCCCGGGGGTACTAGACACTGCGGTGGGCTGTGTGTTGGGGTGTGACAGTCTGGCTACAGCAGGATATCCCTTTCCAGTAGTCGATTTGATTTCTTGTGTGTTGGCAGGTCTTGGATCTGAGTATTTACCAATCACAATGGTTCTTCAAGGGAAAGATTCTTTGTCGTGGCCGAAGTTACATGCTTCTCTACTCAGCTATGAGCGTCAATTGGAACAAATTAATCAGTTGAATAATCTTACCATTTCTCCTGCTGCTGCTGCAAACGTGGTAATAAACAAATCAGGTGGTTATCATAATAGAGTTCGTCCTTTACATTCTGGTGGATCAGATGCTCGATCAAATGCCAACAAGAATAATTTTCAAGATGTGAAGAGAAAAGGTGGCAAAAACAGAGGACGTGGTGGCAGATCAACAAATAATTCTAGTCCTCAATGTCAAATATGCGGAAAGTATGGTCATACGGCTGCAATCTGTTATTATCGAACAAATTTCTCCTACATGGGAGCTTCTTTATCAAATTCATCGAATCTTGGTGCATTTATTGCAACTCCTAAAACTGTGCCAGATCAATCTTGGATTCTTGATAGTGGTGCAACAAATCATGTTACACCAAATGTGGCTGTGATTAACTCTACTACTGAATATGAAGGTAATAATACTCTCACCGTAGGTGATGGTAGTTCCTTACGCGTTTCTCATGTTGGACTGTTTGAGCTTCCTACAAAGTCGTCTAAGTTAGACTTGAATCAAGTTCTATGTGTTCCTCATATCAAGAAGAATCTCATCAGTGTTTCACGTTTAACAAATGACAATGATATATTTGTTGAGTTTCATTCTCGTGTTTGGTTTGTGAAGGACAACAAATCCAAACAAGTCCTGCTGTAAGGGATATCTAATGATGGACTCTATTAGTTGGAGCCTTCTTTCTCGTCATCTGGTACTTCTGCTAAAGTTTTTTTTACTGATAATAATACTTTGAATGTTTCTAGTGATGTTTGGCACAAAAGACTTGGTCATTCATCCTTTAAGGTGCTTACTAAAGTTGTGTTCCATGTGCAATGCCACACAACCACTTGATCTTATACATACAGATGTATGGGGACCTGCTCCAATCCTTCTCATCTTTGTTATAGATATTATATCCATTTTCTTGATGATCATACTCGATATACTTGGGTGTTTTCCCTCAAAGTGAAATAAGAAGCTTTTATCCACTTTTCTTGTCCTCAAAAACGTAGTTGAGAGGAAATTTGAAAGGAGGATTAAATGTTTGCAATCGGATTGGGGTGGTGAATACCGTAGCTTCTCTCTCGTTCTTGCTCAACATGGAATTCAATTTCAACATCCATGTCCTTATGAGCATGAACAAAATGGTCGAGCGGATAGGAAACATAGACATATAATTGAGATAACATTAACATTTCTTGCACAAGTGTCACTGCCTTTGAAATTTTGGTGGGAGGTTGTCCAAACATCAGTTTACACCATTAATCATCTTCCTACTCCAGTTTTACATGATGCTTCTCCACATGAACTGTCACCTGGTACTACACCTGATTACATGTTTATGAAATGCTTTGGATGTTCTTGTTTTCCTTGTTTTCGGCCTTATCAAAATCATAAGTTTCAATTTCATTCTACGGAATGCATATTTCTTGGGTATAGTGACTCACACAAAAGCTACAAATGTTTGAGTCCTTCTGGTCGAATCTACGTTTCAAGAAATGTGGTGTTCAATGAGAAGTCATTCCCATACAATTCTCTGTTTATACCTCCCACTTCTGCTGCCAGCAAGGTTTTCAAACCTCATACATGTATTACTTATCCAAGTCCAAGTGAAATTTGCATTTCACCTTCAACAAATGAAGGATCACAACCTGCCACTATCCATGACTCTGCTGCTGAATTTGCTGCTACTAGTTCTTCACCCGACAACCAAGTATCTGTTTAATCTACAACACCTACTACTGAACCTCCATCTCAAATACAACAACTTCCTACCCATTCAGTGGTCACAAGAGCGAAGAATGGTATATTTAAACCAAAGGTCCTCACAACTATTACTACATCTGAACCTAATTCTGTGTCTCAAGCATTTCAATCTCAGGAATGGACTGCGACAATGGAAGCTAAGTTTCAGGCTCTTCTCAAAACTCAAACATGGACTTTGGTTCCCAAGACAGTTGATCAACATCTCATTGGAAATAAGTGGGTTTTCAAGTTAAAATACAACACGGATGGCTCTATACATCGACATAAAACGTGACTTGTTGCTAAAGGTTTTCACCAAACTCCAAGAATTGACTATGGTGAAACTTTTAGCTCGGTTGCAAAGAAGTCAACTGTTCGAGTTTTGTTGCTCTTGCTACAATTAATATTTGGCCTCTCAAACAACTTGATGTAAACAATGCATTCTTGAACGGGACTTTACAAGAACAAGTTTTCATGGTGCAACTCGAAGGATTTGTTGATCCTCAATAGCCTAATCATGTATGTCAGCTCCATAAAGCTTTGTATGGCTTAAAACAAGCTCTTTGAGCTTGGTATGATCGACTTCGAACGACTCTCTTAAGTTGGACCTTCGTAAATTTTAGAAGTGACACTTCGTTATCCATTCTTCATAAAGGGATCTCTTGTTTATACCTGCTCATTTATGTCGATGACATAATTCTTACTGGAACTGATGCTTCACAAATACAAGCCATTATCGTGCAGCTAAATACATAATTTGCTTTGAAGGATTTGGGAGATGTGAATTATTTTCTTGGAATTGAGATACATAAATATGCAACTGGCCTGTATCTCTCTTAATGGAAGTATATTCAAGACTTGTTGAAACATCTTGAACTTTCTCATTTGAAAAGTTGTGACACTCCAACAGTAGTAGGCAAATAGTTGACGGTATCTGATGGTGAAGATTTTGCATCTCCAACATTGTTTCGACAAGCGGTAGGCGCACTGCAACATCTTGCTTACACTCGTCCAGATATTTCATTCATCACAAGTAAACTCAACCAATTTATGCATCAACCATCTGTCAATCATTGGCAGGCTGTGAAGAGGGTCCTTCGATATCTTCAAGGAACCATGGATTATGGGCTGCATTATCCATTGACGGCTCCCATTCTCTATTAGGCTATTCAGAGGTTGATTGGGCATGCTCTCCCGATGGCAGAAAATCGATTGGTGCGTACTGCATTTACATTGGCTCCTTCTTGGTTTCTTGGCAATCTAAGAAACAGAGTGTTGTTGCACATTCAAGTGCAGAGTCCGAATATATATCTGTTGTGCAAGCTGCAACTGAACTTAGATGGATTCAATCTTTACTTTTTGAACTTCATGTCATTCTTCCAGCTCCTCCCACTCTTTGGTGTGACAATATGAGTGCTAACGCTATGGTAGCAAACCCAGTATTTCATGCTCGAACAAAACACATTGAGCTTGATATTCATTTTGTCAGAGATATGGTACTTCATAAGGAACTTGATGTTCGATATGTTCCATCCTATGACCAAGTAGTTGACTGCCTCACCAAAGCTCTCTCTTCACATCGATTTTTGTCTCTTCGTTCCAATCTCGGGGTAACATTGTCACCCTATCGATTGCGGGGGGATGTTAAAGTAGCTCACTAACTAACTCTAACTTCCTTAAACAGAGTTTGTTATGTATTCAAGAATTCTAGAAGCATCTAGATCTATTTGTTATAAGTTGGTTAGGTAATTAGTAAAGAGAGTATTGATGTATTACACGTGTATCTTAGATCAACGGCCGTAACGTATTCATGTTGTAAAACAGAGCATATAAATATAAGAATTACACTCAGCATCATTATTGAGCTGAGAATTATTTTCAGAAGTATTACTAGGCATACACAGGTTGATCCGCACACTGCATCGATGCACATTGAAGGGCCATAGAATGATCGCATTTTCATGCGTGTTTCACCCCGCTGTGTACATTTACCTTTTTTTTGCTATATATTTATGTATCAGTTCCTTTTGTTTTAGGTTTTCTAAATGGGAAATGCTACTCTTTAACTGCAAAAAAAAAGTGCAACTACAAACGTAATTATATCTGGATCTTAATTGTTTTTTCATTAGATTTAGAATAACACTTTTTTAGACAATATTGCAATTGTCCATTGATAGATCTTAATTACTTTTTTATAAATATGAGGCCCAAATGCCAAAAGTAACGAAAATGAAATGAAAAGACAAAGAAGTGAGTCGTTCAGCCGTTGCTTTCGGAAAGTAGAGTCAAGAGTTTGCTAGAAACTCTGAAACTGACCGTCTTTCAAGATGGTGACAAGTTGATGGGTAATGGAAGAAGGAGATGGCCAGGTTTGCGTTACATTTCGAGCATGGACTTGGAGCGGTCCGGCATTTGGGTTCGTTGTCCTCATCGCCTCCTAACCAAACTACTGTTTCTATATCCCTTCTTCAATCATTTCCTTTTCTAGAAATGAATTCTGGTGGGGGTGCTGAGACTTGGGAGTACTTTAAATTAAAATTAAAGATGGTAAAGTGGCATAGCATATATCAATTAACAATTATTGATATCTCAAATTGCATTTTAATTGATGTCACAATGTAGGTACACTGGGCCATTAGTTTATAATGTTCCAACTGTTTTTTTTTTTGACCTTTAATTAATTGATACACTACAATATAAAAAGAAAATGTTAATTTAATTATAAAAACTATAATTACAAGTATAACTACACCATTAATACCTTTAAATATATTTGCATTACACATTTCAATATATGTAATGAATGATCTTTTGACATTAAAAGTATAATTGTAATTGCAGATGTATTTTTTTGCAGTTAGATTAGTATTTTTCAGTATAAAATAAGAGAATGCTAATCTAATTGTAAAAAGTTATAATTACATATTCATAGATTATACATCTTAAGATTGTGTAATAGATGATCTAATTAATATTAATAAGTAATTACCTTATGGTTGTAACATTTTATCGTTAGATAAACTTTTTAGTCTTAAAATCCTATATATATATATATATATATATATATATATATAAAATTATCGTGTAGTGTTGAAAAGTTGTGCTCCATTTTCCGTCATCTCATTACAACTTGACAAAAGCAAAAGGATCGAAAAGTACAAATGTCACATGATAACTTCTTAACAATACCATGCATTATAAATTAAAGTGAAATTAATTAATTAAGAAGATGTTGGCAATTCATGCGGGAATTATTGTCCTCACAAGTAATTAAATTGTCGTGAGTTCATCCTCCTCTAGTTGTTCATCCACCTCCAACCCTACGAAAATGTCCCTCACGTACCATTCCCAAATATCTAGATTTATTTTTTCTCCTTTCATAAACAACATAAACTAGTCCCAATTAGCGTAATGTGCCACCAAAGCACTTGTTTAGCTTTTTTAAACAACTGGGAAGGATTTAAGTCCTCCTACGCTCAAACAAAATAATAAGACCATCATAATTAATAATTTTTCATGGTCTTTTTGTGAGTCTACATTCAAGTTATTGCAAGAGCTTATATAATTTACCCTTTATCCACGTTTATATAAGATCTAGGTTCTCTAAAATGATTCATATATAATGTTGTTGGTAAGGTATACAACAAAAATAGAGAATTATTGTAGTAATCTTGTGACGCCAAAAAAACAAATAGTGTAATGTTTCGCAAAATAAATAAGCCATGAATATGTTTCAATGGAGTTGGGCCTGAAGAAAAATATATATACATGGATCAAGGAAGAACGTTACCAAAGCATATTGCTCATGAGTGTAGTAATGTCTCATGATCCAAAATGTCATGAACTGGGTAAGGAAGATTTTTTGCAGCTTAATTTTATAGTATGAAATGATCTTATATGCCAAGAGAGGCTAACAAAATTGCTCACGAGTTGAAGTCAATAAGGTTGTAATATACAATCTACAAGAATATGGATGGAAAAGCTCCCTTTACCCGTAACCCCCTTTGTATTGGCTGGTCTTGAGTGACTTTTCCATCCACGCGGCATACTTTCTCTTGAGATTTAATCTGAAAAAACAAACTAGTAATTATATAAAAAAACTGTTATTGCAAAGTATAAGGGAATTGACTACTAACTATGGCATATTCAATTTGTTTAATTATTTCCAGTTTTAAGAGTTAATTTGGCTTTTATGCTGTTTTTATATGTTATTGTTCAATATATTAATGTAGTTACTATTCGTTTAAAAGAACAAATGTGTAAAAAATTAGATAATATAGCATATGATCAGTTTAATTTTCTAATGTACATACTTTCACTTTTATTATATAATTTATCAGATATGAATTAAAAATATTTACTAATTAACTCGAGTGCACGATTCACTGGTAGATCTTAAAAAAAAAAAATACTACTCTTACTGATATTAAGAAAATTTTAACCTTCATTTTCATGGAGGATGTTGGTATATATATATATATATATATATTGAAAGAGTTATAATATTTTTTTAATTAATTAGTTGATAAAATAAAATACTACTCTTATTGATATTAACATTTTCATGGCCTTTCCTCCGTCAATAGTTGAATTCTATAAATACCGCGTAACCTGTAGACATCATAACGAAAATAAAAAAATAAAAGGGTTATTTATTTATTTATTTTTATGCATGCCCGAATTTAAAAAAAACTTCGGTCCTCAACGTTATTTCTGTGAACTTTCTTTGAAATTTTTAAGAAAATCTAAAACTAAAAACCTATCAGCAAAGACGGGTAGACTTAAACGTGAAGTTGCACGGAAATGTTTATAAAAGGACAGGTGTCGTGACGAAAGATCTGGTGTTGGACGAAATGAATGAAGCGGAAGGGTGCATGGGATCATAGCGAAAGTGCCAACCGCTTACATCAACCGTCCGCTCTAACCCTTCTTTCTCGGAAATATTTCAATTTCCCCCAAAAAACTGAAAAAACACCGTAAAAACAAAAAGGAAACCAACGATCGTTGGATTCATTTAATAGCGTTAGAGCATCTTGTCTCGCTTTTTCCTTTTCTCTCTATACAAAAAAAAAATCAAATTCAAGAACCGAAGGCCGAAAAAACAAAACACCTTCTTCATTCGCGCTCAAATCCTCAACTTTACCAAACTCCTAGGGTTTCTGCGTTTTCTCCTCTCCATTACAATTAGGGTTTCTCCCATTTTCTTGCTCATGGTTTTATAATTTTTCTTTACATTTCAAGTTTGGGATCAAGTTTGGTTACATAGGTCGAACAATGTCGGCTTCTACGGTCGCCATTACCGCCAATCCAGCGGTTAACAACAATCCTTCTTTGGCCCTAGGTTCCCGGAGGAGAACCGTTTCCGTCACCGAGAAAAAATCCTCCAGCATCGAAATGGTCACCGACGGCGGTAGCGCTGGTGGAGTTTCCGAACGTGCCGTTGCTAACGGAAAAGATCACAGCAACTCGATTAGAGGTGAGATTGAAAGACCTAGAGATTTAACGGTGTTAACTGCTAAAAAAGGCGCCGTTGGTAATTCCACTGTGTCGCCTCGAAGGAAAAAGGGCGTTTCTAAACCGCTTGACAAACCGATGTGGTTAACGGTAATTCGCGTTTTCACGAAGAATTTCTTGCTTTTACTTGTACTTCTAGGGTTAGTTCAGATGATCCGGAAACTGGCTGTTAAGTCCGGATCTGGAGATGGTGCTGCTTCTCCTTATGCGGTTTCCGAGTTTGAAGCTCGGATTGCGGAAGTCGAAGCTTTTTTGAAGACGACGACGAAGATGATGCAGGTTCAGGTGGAGGTGGTGGATAGGAAAATTGAGAATGAGGTTGGTGGTTTGAGAAGGGAATTGAGTAAGAAAGTTGAGGAGAAAAGTTTGTTGCTTGAGAATGCCTTGAAGAAATTGGAGGCGAGAACTGAGGGATTGGATCAGTCTTTGAGCGAGTTCGGGAATAACGACTTTTTGTTGAAGAAAGAATTTGAAAGATTTTTAGATGAATTGAGGAATAGTAGAAGTGCGGAGGAGCGTAATAAAGATTGGAGCTTGGACGAAATTAGGGCTGTTGCACGGGACATTGTTGAAAGGGAGATTGAGAGGCATGCGGCCGATGGGCTGGGTAGGGCAGATTATGCATTGGCTTCGGCGGGGGCCTCTATAGTTGCACATTCGGAGTCGTACTTGTCTTCGACGGGTAGAAACTCGATGTTTGGAACAAAGGGTCAAAATAATGTGCATTCTTATGCCATAAAGATGCTGCAGCCAAGTTTCGGAGAGCCTGGTCAGTGTTTCCCTCTCAAAGGAAGGAGTGGATTTGTGGAAATCAGGCTCAGGACGGCAATCATTCCAGAGGCTGTAACCATGGAACATGTTGCAAAGGTGATATATTTTCTTTTACTAGTTTCTTTTTATTTAATTATTAAATCTTCTAGTTGTGTTTTTCTTGATTGAATTTTTGTTTAACATTTGAAGTTATCCTCTTTATCATTCCCTTTCTGCGGTGCTGGTCATAGATTGTAACATTTTCTATGTTGATGTATGAACTTTTACCTTAAACATCCCACCGAGTTGCATGACAAATGATTGAGAAAATGTTTTATTTCATAGATAAGAAGTTGACTCAATTTATTCAAGTAGTCCCCTTAGGTATAGTGTTGTGAGGCAAGTCAAAGATTGTTTGTAACTTTGTTGATTTGCCTTATAAAAAAAAAAAATTGTATGCTATGACAAGTTACTTTCGTAATGTAGGGGTCTGGGTGGGGATGTTTATGAGTTTACCTTCATCTTCTTTTGTTTATTGGGAGAGAAAAGGAAAATTTTTATGTACATTACCATATCAATTTCCTCTATTGTCATAAACGTCATCACAACTACTTAATGAGCACATTTTTATAAGCCATGATTTTTAAATGTTAAGTATTAAAAAAGAAACTAATAGAATCTTTATAGATAAAAAATGCAAAGATATTAGGTGTTTAGCACTTTTAGTTCTCACTATCTCTAGTAACTTTTAAGTTTTCAACTTTTTTTTTTTTTTTTAATTATATGGGATGATGCTTCTTGCTTAAACTCATAGAAACAGTAGGCATTAAATTTCACCTAGTAATGTGTATGCAATCACCAGCACAAGTAGCCTCAGCTTGGCGTTTCAAAAACTTGGAGCTCTCTTAAATGATTGAGATTAGAAGTTTAAGAATGAAAAAAAACTAGCATTTGTATTCAAAGATCTGTTTGAAGTATTTTGGGAAAAAAGGGGAAAATGTAATCAAAAGAAAGGGCTCAAAGCTTGAGCCTTACGTTCATAAACTATGAGGCCTAAGCCTCATATAGCGTTGAGGGATAAGTCTCAAAGATTATGCTCATGTTGATTAGAAAGCGTCATAGAGTACCCATTTAAAGCAGTTTTTGGCTGCCTCAAGGCGTAAGGCTCATTCAATTTTTGAAATTATAGAATTAACGCTTCTGTTTCATCCCTTTTCCCTCCCAATGTTGTTTTCCACTCAATTATATTGTTGTCAAGGCCATTCGTAGGCCACCACTAGTCCATCGCCTAGGCTATTCACAGCTAAATCGCCGAGGCCTGAAAAGTTTGATTGTTACTTGTGTGATTGCGTAACTTCAATGTTGGCATAACTTTTTATCCTAATGGTATACTTTATGCAAGTTATATGTTTTTGTTTCTTCTTATTGTCTAAGTTTGATTAATTGTTAATTTGTTATATTGCTGCAAATATATTTCTTTTTATCCTAAGTATTACATCAAATATGACTCTTTAAATTATTATACTTTACTATATGCCAACTTATCTTATTTTTTATTTATTTATTTTTAATTTGTAGACACAAGTCTTGAAGAGTGTGATATAGTTAAATCCTTTTTTTTTTACAGAAGATACCTCTATATTATGGAGTATGTATGCAAATATATATATCAGGTTAATCTATGAAAAACTAATTAATTATTTACTTAGGGAGGTACAAATAATATTATTTGCAATGCCTAGGCGGCTAGGCCTCACCTCACCTAGATGGGGTCAATTTCCTAGATATCATCTTAACGCCTTGATAACACTGCTCAAATGCCGTGTTTTTCCCGTCGCCAATATCTGTTGTAGTCCTGAATGTCATTCACCAAGCAATGGTATTATGTTGAAGAGTTATCATTTGTATTCAATTGGAATCTTTGTGCTATGAAGGTAGGCTATAATGTGGCTCTTGCCTGGTTTTATGTTGAATAAAGTTATTACAACTCATATCCCACTTGATAGTGGCCGGTATTCAATGCAAAGACTAGGATATATGCCTATAAAGAATTGTTTGGAAACATATTCGCATTCTTCAGTCCTCTTCAAGCATGAGAATTCTTCCTAGTTTTAAGTGAAGCAAGTAATGATGGTAAGGAACACAAATATTTGCTTTGTGAAGTACCTATTATGGCCTTCTATCATCTCGTGTGAACTACATCCATCCTTGACTTGGTATGTAGGCAGTCTCTTTATTGTCATTATTGTTTTGTCATACGACTTAAATACACATCCTTGCATCTCACTTGTATTAGATGTCTAGAATGTAGCAGTTTGAAAATGGATAGATGAGGTGAAAGGTCAAAATTTGGCTGCTTAAGAAACTAGGGGAAAATATAATACGTTAGTATAAAATGAAAAAACCCCTAGAGCTCAATTGGGCCCTCACAAGGGGCCCACTTATTTTTTAGAATGCCTAGAGAGAGACCCAAATTCTTAAGCAGGAAACAACCACTAGTAGGTTTTGAATTTGAGGACATCCCATAACTAATCCTTTGTACAATACTTCTAATTAAAAATTCTGTCATTTCTTTTACTCCAAATCGACGAAACAGGAGATATAGTGTTTGAATATCCAAAAATATCTTCAATAGTAGAGGACATGTGATTTCGAGATCATTTTTAAGCTCTCTACAAAAACATTGAGCATAGCTGCACTGGAGAAACAGGTGATCGGCCACTTCTCCGTCATTCCTACACAGGAAACACCAATTTGGGTATATGCACATGTATGTATGGCCTTCTTGTGGACAATTGGACATTCATGGAAGAATCAACTTCTACTATGTTCGTAGATTTTAACATATACTTGTTTTTTGTGTGTAAGTTGATGTCCAGTTTCCCTGTTGGATGTTTGTTTTTCCATACTTGTGAATATATTTCAAAAATATACAAAGTTCTATTTTTCCTCATATTATTTGTGAATTAAGGTTATTAAAATTCTTTTTCACTTTAACAATAAGCTTTTAAGAACAATGAAGTTTTGAGAAACTTTTTAAGATTTTGTGCGAGTGTAACAACTTTCAATAAAAACTTGGTCAATCCAGTGTAGCATGTCAACATCTAAAGAATAGAATGAGAGAGCATTTTATCTATACCTATGTAATAAATGACTGGACTTATTTCTTAATTTGCTTGGCCTTTGAATTCTTTGCTCTCCTTGAGTTGATTTCTTTGACTTTCGTTACTTGATCTTGACTTGGAGGGCATTTTTTACCGGTCTTATTTATGCAATTCTTTGATCTTTTTGATCTCATGCTTTTCTTTGGGCTTGCTTGGCCTTGTTTTGCCCCTAGCTTTGTGTCTTTACCATGGATGCTCTAATTGTATGGACAAAATCAGTTTTATCTATCTTGGTGCACGACTCAAAATAGATCATTTGTTCACCTCACTCCAAAGTTAATGCATTGTTGTCATCTAAATTCAATGTGTTGTGTGATCTTCACAAGGTGATAGATTATGACCTTCAAGATCCTCCCCTGTTTTATCTTGTATCTTGACCTTTTATCTTTTATCTTTGAGCTTAATTCTTGTTACATTTTTGTGATTATTTGAATATGTGTCAATAGCTGATGTAGATAGAAGTAGAGATGCACATCTTAGCTCTCAGTGGTGGTAGATGGCCCAAGCTGACCCTCTAGAGCTAGCAAAATGAAGGCCCTACTGGGTAAAAGGAGGCTGAGGCCAGAGTGTGCAAACTTTTTCTCTAGTCTTGAGAAGTGAAAAACTAATGATTCCCATTTATAAGATACAAATACTGTTATAAGGTTGCTGTATTCTTTGAAGTTAGGATATTTTATGCTGAGGAGGACAATTAATACTTGATTATACTATAATAGAAAAAATTCAAGCAATCTACTATATTAAAAGAAAAGGGGAAGTGGAAAACTTTGAAAAACATACTATTGTAAGAACTTATAGAATGGGGGTGGGGAAGTCATGGAAGTGCAGAGTATGAACATTTAATGTTGTCATGATTAGCAACATCAATATATTGTCTTAGACTTGTCATGGTTACCTGTGGTTCTTTACATGAGTTTATTTCTTAATGTATATTTGTACTTGGTATTTATGTAGAGCGTAGCATATGACCAATCAAGTGCTCCAAAAGACTGTCGAATCTTTGGATGGTTTAAGGGAAGTGATGCAAATCCATCTAGCGAAGCTGGGAAGAAGTTTCTCTTGGGTGAATTTACTTACGATCTGGAAAGAAGCAGTGCTCAGACTTTCAATGTGGATTCAACAGATTCTGGCATTATCAATATGGTGAGGTTGGAGGTCGCCTCCAACTATGGAGCCGCTCACACCTGCATTTATCGCCTAAGGGTGCACGGACTTGAACCAGATTCAGTTGCAGTATCCACTTTGCAATCTTGAGTTCAACCAACGGATCTAGAATGTTGTGTAGTTTCTATTGTTTTAATTTCTTCTCCTTCTAGTTGTATTTTCTTTTTGCTTTCTATTGAATAGAATCCTTATAACTACTAATGTACTCTTTTTGACCATGTAAATCTTTAATTATCTGTGGGTATCAACAGATTTGTCTTTTCTTTTGTTTTTAATTTGGCATTCAACCTGCCTTTGTTTTCGTTAGCTATGTTTAAAGCAACAGGAAGTAGATACAGATAAGAAACTGAAGATGCATCATTTATTTCTCAATTGTTTAGCTATGTTTATCTCAAATTATAGGAAAAAAATATAAGGATATGTTGTTTGCTCACATTCCAGTACCAGGTGGAAGGCACAAATACACAATTTAAATGCATTTTCCCCTTTTGTCTGCTGAAATATTGGAATGAGTTATAATTCCCTTTTTCCAAGATTTTTCAGAGTTGTAACGCTTGTTTGGTAGTTCAAAACATCTGATTTTCTTTGGTAAATCTTCTTTCATGTATTTTCTCCATATTAGCATTTTCTAGGTTCTACTTTCAATTTCACCCAACCCTCTATCGCCACCAGCACTGTAAAAAAAGATAAAAAGTTTATTGGGCCTTGAAACTTGGTAGTTGGGCTGGAGGCCCATAATCCATTCCCAATCTCAGTAATGTGACCCAGACAGGTGGAGGTCAAAAGTAATTCTAATTTCTAAGTTCTAACCCAACCGCTAAAGGCGTTGACCTTTCAGGCTTCATTTTTAACTTACTTGAGATTGAAAAATGTATTGTCATTGGCAATAAATAAATAAAATTGAGAAACAGCAAGCAGCTCCTAGCCTCCTAGTGTTTTCTGTAAGTGAAGAAGACAGAGTGAGAGAGAAAGAGAGAACAACACTTTCATGCTCGCGTTTTTGAGTGATTGGAGGTGTTGAATCTCTCTTTCTGCAACTAAGAAGCCCTTTTGGTTTCAATGTCTCTCTCTTCTCTCAAAGAAACGAGGTATTTTTGTTTCTTTGGTGTTCATCATTCCAACCTTTTTCAGATTAGTTAAAAAAGCTCATCATTCCCACCACTTTTCCCTGCATTTACCTTTTACCTTCTCTCTCTCTTTTAAGTCCTCTTGCTCTGAGTCTGGGCTTAGAGATTCAGTGCGTTCTTTCATTATTACCCTTCTGATTACTTCTTTTTGCCTCATTTGCTAGATTTGACTACTACCCGTTTTTAATTACATCTCTTTCTCCTCTTGTCCACTCCTTTTTTTTTTTAACTTGGTTTTTTCTTCTTCATTCACGGAATTTGAGGTTAATCTCACATGGGGTTCAACGAAATTTTCATCTCATTGCTAAAAGCAATTAGGTTTTGTGCACTCTGGATTTAGTTCTGCTGCTAAGCTTGAAACAAATTTGTTTCTTTTCCACTTGTTAACTGTTGGTGTCTCTTCACATGTGCTGGAGCTGGTGAAGAAATTGTAAATGTTTTGAGAAGAAAGAAAGGTCTATCTGGGTTTGGATTTAGAGGGAAGGGAATGCTGTTCATCAGTTTAATCTTCTTGCTGTTGGTGCATTTTGTTAGTGGAACTTCAGACTCGGATGCTCTTTTGGAGCTGAAGAAAGGTATAGAGGAAGATCCTTTAAGGGAGCATGTTCTTACTTCTTGGAATGTCAATGTCATGGTGCCGTCTGATGAGTGCCCTCAGAATTGGTATGGTATCACCTGTAGTAAGGGCCATGTAACTTCCATTGTGCTGAATGATCTTGGATTGACGGGAGCTTTTCAATTCTTTGTGCTGGTTGGCCTTCAAATGCTTCAAAATTTGTCCATTTCCAACAACCGGTTTAAGGGAATTATCTCTCCAGATGTTGGATCCATTGGGTCTCTTAGAATTTTGGACCTTTCACGTAATTCCTTTCATGGGTCGATTCCCCCTGAATTGATGAAACTGAAGAATTTAGCTTCTCTAAATCTCTCTTCAAATAACTTTGGAGGCAAAATCCCAACTGGTTTGGAACAGCTCGAGCAGTTGAAAAATCTTGATTTGCGGTCCAATGGCTTCACTGGTGATGTCAGTAGAATTCTAGTGCAACTGCAGAATGTCGTATATGTTGATCTCAGTTCCAATCACTTCACTGGATCTCTTGATTTGGATCTTGAAAATTCCACCTTTGTTTCCACAGTTCACTACTTAAATGTTAGCCACAATTCCTTGGTGGGAGAACTGTTTGCCCATGATGGAATGCCCTTTTTTGATAATTTGGCGGTGTTTGATGCAAGTTACAATCGCTTTGTTGGTCCAATTCCTTCCTTTGGTTTTGTTGTTTCTCTTAGAGTTCTGTGTCTTCAAAACAACATGCTCTCAGGCTCGTTACCTGAAGCTTTTCTGCGAGAAAGCTCAATGATCTTGACTGAGCTTGATCTCAGTCTGAACCAGTTCGAAGGTAAATTAATTTCTGATGGTACATTCTCTTAATGTTCATTGCTACATATTTTTGTTAATATAACTTTTTTGTTGTTGTATTAATGGTATTAAAAGTTATTACACCTTGGTCTGGACATGGGGCATAAGGTAGATACTCGTGGAAACACCAGGATAGATCTTTTTGTGTTTATATCTGAAGATTGTCATTATTTTCTGATAAACTCAGATATAATACTTAGTAGATAATTAGTATGCTTTAGTTGGACTTCCGTAGATTTAAAAACAGTTTACATTGACTTGCCTTATTAGATTGCAATTCTTGGTCATCTCCTGAACTTCAGTGCCTGGGAATTCTCGCATTTAGTGTTGAAAGATTATTTTTCTATGACAGGTCCACTCGGAAGCATAACCTCAGCAACTCTGAAGAATCTCAATCTATCTTCAAATAAATTGTCAGGATCCTTGCCAGAAATGATTGGGCATTGCTCTGTCCTAGATTTGAGTAATAACATGCTCTCAGGTAGTGTATCCAGAGTCTGGGGTTGGGGTAATTATGTGGAAGTTATTAATTTAAGTTCAAACTTACTTATGGGTACCTTGTCAAATAGAACTTCCCAGTTTTTGAGATTGACCTCTTTAAAGTTGTCCAACAACTCATTAGAAGGGACTCTCCCCCCATTAGTAGGGTCATTCCCACAGGTAAAAGTGATTGACCTTAGCCTCAACCGATTTTATGGCTCTATTCCACCAAGTTTATTCTCCTCATTAACCCTGGTTGAGCTGAACCTTTCAGACAACAGCTTCACTGGTCCCATTGCACTTGATTCAATCTCAAATATTTCTTCTACAGCTTCCCCCCAAAATTTCAGCCTGGTGTCTCTTGATTTATCAGACAATTCATTTAGTGGTCCGTTGCCTCCTGAAATTAGTAAACTTAATCAGGTGCTGTATCTTGATTTATCGCACAACCGCTTTGAAGGTAGCATACCAAGCAACCTTCCAGATGGGCTCCAAGGATTCAATGTATCATATAACAATCTTTCTGGGATTGTACCTGACAATTTGAGGAGGTTCCCAGATTCCTCATTTCATCCTGGGAATTCCTTGCTCATTTTCCCTCATTCATCATATCCACCAAAAGGTGTCATGGAAACTACATTGAAAGGGAAGCCTGAGTCCCATATGAGGCCTGCTATTAGAGCGGCCCTGATTGCGAGTATTGTCGGTGGAGTGGCTGTGATTTCCCTTTTGGCTATAATGGTCTACTATATTTCCAAAAGGCCAGAATTAAGATACAAGAACAATAGTTCTGATGAAAATATGGGAAGGAAAGGTGTTCCACAAGGTGACTCTCCTCTCCCTAGCACGCCTGAGCTTCATAAAAAAGCCGAACCTTCTCATGGTTTCCTAGGCATCTCTCAAGATCATTTACTTTCTTCAGAAACGAAATCCATTTATGAGCATGGGAACACTTCTCGAGTCTTGAAGGGGCCTACATTGGTAGGTCTTCCCGAGTCAGCTACCAAATATGAAGGGATATCTTCCCCTCTATCCCTCTTCTCATCTTCAACACCTCGTCGTAATGATCTTCATTTATATGAGAATCCAAGTGTTCTCAATGTTTGCTCTCCGGATAAACTAGCCGGGGATCTACACTTATTCAACAGTTCATATCTGTTCACATTGGAGGAGCTTTCAAGGGCTCCAGTAGAAGTTATTGGCAGAAGTTGTCACGGTATGACATATAAAGCTACCCTCAGCAGTGGTCATGTATTGGCTGTGAAGTGGCTCAGGGAAGGATTAGCAAAAGGTAAGAAGGAATTTGCGAGGGAAGCAAAGAAGCTTGGGAACATTAGGCATTCAAATTTAGTTTCCCTATGTGGTTACTATTGGGGCCCAAAAGAGCATGAGAAGTTGATTATATCAGATTTCATTGATGCATCCTCCTTGGACATCCATCTTTATGGTAAAATCTCTTAATCCTATCTCCTGTTTAAATCATGCATCATACAAAGAGAAGAACAAATTGCTTCATTGATACTATGCTAATGTTATGAATATGCTTAGCAGTATTTCAAAGTGTTGGCCTTCAATTTTCAGCTTCATATCTATAGCACGCTAAACATGGAGTGCCTTAACTCCTTCCATATTCAGTAGAAGTTCTTCCTCTTTCTTTCCTTTTTCTTTTGCTTGAAGTACTTTAAAATTGTCCAGTTTGTTTCATATATCTGTGACGTCTATACAAATGTTCTGTAAATGAAATCTATAGGATACTAGCGAACTGAAAGCCTGCCCATTATTGTCCAAATATCTTAATAATGAATGGCTAAACTAGAGTGCTGTATTCAATTTTCAAAATTCAAGTAATTGTCCTACTGAAATATTAAAGTTTAGTCAATCATACAGATTGCATTTCATGGTTTCTCTTTAAGACTTGATGAACATTAGCATCCATCCTAAACTTAATATTTCTCCCTGCTTTCACTGAAGTCATTTTCTGGATCCCTTTACTTGACCACATTATCATGTAATTAAGTCAACAAGTGCAAAGTATTAATTGTAAACAACTCCAACCTAGAAGATCTTGTGTTCAGTGAAGAATGCATATAGTTAGGATCAATCAATAGAGTTGGCATTGAAAATCAAAGTATTAAATATTAACGTTGGTGTTCATATGTAGCACTGGCAATGTGAGCATGTGTCAATATATTGATCAACATGTTATTCATCAATGCTCATCTTAGAATTAATCCTTCATGTAGACCTTTCACTTCACATTGGTCTCCTCTGAGGTTGTTTTTCAATTTCTATTGATATTTACTAAAGCCTATCCCCTATTGTTTCACAGTGATTGGTGATGTAGACTCTACTACTTGCATTTGAGCGAAATAAAATGAACAGATAATGTTTTATTGTCAGAGAAATGTTTTCATCTAACATGTGTTTGGCGAACAAATTTAGTTGATGATCTCATGTCCAATGCAGAGACTGAACCAAGAAAGTTCCCTTCCCTCTCTCTTCAACAAAGGCTCAAGATCGCCATAGATGTTGCCCGCTGCCTAAACTATCTGCATAATGAGAGAGCTATACCTCATGGCAACCTCAAATCAACAAACATCTTATTGCAAACTTCTGACATGAACACACTTCTTACTGATTACAGTCTCCACCGGGTAATGACTCCAATCGGCACAGCAGAACAGGTTCTAAATGCTGGTGCTCTTGGATATCGTCCCCCGGAATTCGCCAACTCAAGCAAGCCATGCCCCTCATTGAAGAGTGATGTTTATGCGTTTGGAGTAATCTTGCTGGAGCTTCTGACCGGAAAAAGTGCTGGAGAAATAATTTCTGGGAATCCCGGAGCGGTTGATCTGACGGACTGGGTGGGTTTGTTGGTAGCTGAGAACCATCCAACTGATTGCTTTGACAAGTTGATTCCAGGTGTTGATAATCTCGATGGCCAACCACGAGGTCTCAGTGATATGCTTCAAGTGGCTTTAAGATGTACTCTTCCTGGATCCGAGCGCCCTGATATCAGAACAATCGTTGAAGATCTATCATCAATAACCTTATAGAAGAAGACCTCAAGTGGAACCTTGCTTGGGATCTGTGTACATAATTGGCTGACTAGGAGTTCTAACATTAGTCTTCAGCACTAACGTGATCAATTGACACTTGCGTTCATCTATTACTTATTTTTATCCCGATTGACTGCTTAGTCCAACGTTTAGTTCTCAATTGCTATTAAGCAAATTGTCTTGGAATTGTTCAATGTGACAGACAAGGGAAGGAAATAAGATCATTAGATATGTCTAGTTCATTTCTTCTTGGCAGGGTCTAAGAAATCACATCATATAGCGAAGCTTTCAGTTGTCTGCCAAAAAGGCATTTGGTGACAGCTAAATTAATTATGAGATTACTTTAATTCAATTCCTTATCATCTGAATGATGAAGCAGGTTTATGGATGCACTCACCATTGTTCCTTTTACGACTGAACAGGTTTCCCCGAGATCATAAAGCAGTAATAGAAAAAGATGAAAAGGGACTGAAAATCAGCAGAAGAGGTAACACCATTGGTATCAAATAATTTGATTGGTGGAAGATCTCAGAATCTGAAATTACAATGGTTTTAACCATTTTACTGATAAACAATACAAGCTACACACACACACAACAAAAAAAAAAACTTCAACTCAAAGATAACAAAGGGTCCTGTTCTGAAAGGAATAGCTCATAATATCTTGAGGGGTGAGAGACAATTCAACAGTTGTGGCAAGCACACCACTCTTTTCTGAGGCCAAGGACAAGAAGGCAAAAATGGGCAAGTTGGTTGTTACTGAGTCAATCAATGCCTGAATAGCCATATTCATCTGAAAAGGAAACTGCTACTGTTGTTCTTTTGGAATTTCACATTGTCCTACTTCCTCTTTAACAATGGACCCCCCCCCCCCCCCAACACCCACCTATCAGAGCTTTGGCCCTTCTTGACCCCTCTCATATGGAAAGGTTGACTAATGCTTTTGGACCCTCTTTGAATGATAGGGTTGGCAAGACACTGCCATGTTGGATATTTCTCCCATATGATATAGCCTTCTATAATATATTTTCTTTCATCTAAACCTTAAGGTTTTGAAACTCTAAAAGAGCATAGAGAGGATAACATGCAAACTTGTCTAAAATAGAAAAACTTAGCTGCATTTTGTGAAATGGTTAACTTGATCACCCACTTTCAGATATTACAGTAGGTAAACTTGATTACCAAATGACACCATAAATCAAAGGGAAATAAAAGGGTTTTTCTTTTTTCTGTGTGGTGTCTATTTGCATTCAGGAGTACAGAGATGATCTCTTCCAAGATGTTAGAGCAGCCTTAAGGTAGCATATGCCTTGGCTTTCCCAAAAGTAAGCCGATCTTTTTGTCTATTTGATCTAAACATCTTTTTTGCCAAGGACCACTTAGCTAAGTAAGCCTTTGTTCTAAAGAAAATTTGGTAGTACACTTCGCCACCTTGGGAATCGTTTTTTAAGTTCGAGATTTTCCCTCAAAAGGCCTTGATGCTATTAAATCTTATATGATAAATTTCTTCATAAATTAATGTGAAACTATTATTTTAACAATTAAATGCACTGCATTAAAACTAAAAAATTACAAAAAAAAAAAGTACCAAGGCATGCGTGTCTCCTTTGAACTTCATCAACTACCATTTTGTTACTGCTTAAGAAATTAGTCTGATTAATTGCCCTTTTTTCATCTTTTTATAACCTGAAAATAAATATAATTCAATTTCTTGGGGAGAAAATAATAAAGTTGTAAAAATGAGCCATTTTGTTGGTCGAACTAACGTTGGGGTTGGTTAAGTGGTTTGAGGTGCTGTCTTAAGAAACAAGATCAAAAATTTGACTCTACTAACGTTGGCCACCGGAGGCGTCTCATGCTTAAGCAATTAAGGGCCCAGAGGATTAGTTAGACCACATACCCACATTAAAAAAAAAAAAAAAAAAAAAAAATTCATTTTGTTGGTCTGACTGTTCTGTTCAAATGGAGATTGGATAGGAAAAGTAGGTGCCACCCCCTCTTGCCGAAAGCCAGATTGGAGCATAACTTAACCGCCCAAAAGAACTCAAATGGAATTTAATTAAAAAAAAAAAACACTTTTTCAGTTTTTCCATTGGCCATGTGTCATTAACGCATAGTGAGTACCCACCACCTCCCTCCTTATTATCTTTTTCATCATCCTCACACCTTGCTTTTCTCCTTTCTCTCAAAGTATTAAATATATTTATTCCTTTATCATTCTGCTGTGTAATAAAAAGAAAGATTAAAATCCATCAACAACCGACCAACTTGCCCTTTTTTAAGTCATAAAGATACAATGAATTAAATTTTTAACAAAACCACCCTTTAATTTATTAATCATTTTTATTGGTGCTACTTAAAGAGATTTTTTTTTTTCTTTTTCTGAGAGATATATACTTAAAGAGATTTAAGGCTTTAATTACTTGTCAAGAAATAAAATGTCTAGTACTATTTATTAATTCATTTAAGTCAAGAAAAGAAGTTTGTTCTTCCAGTTACATCATCAAGGGGTTTTTGCCACACCCCAACCCTCATCTTCAGAATTTGAGTTCTGTCACATACCCACTTAATTAATTTTTAACTTGTTAAGAGAAGTCTAAACAATATAATAAGTTTTATGGGTTTTGAAAATTCCATGAGATGGAAGACAGTAGCTGTAGGGCACTACTACACCTCAACTCATTCATGATGGTAATGATACTAAAACAGCTACCTAATCCCCGTTTTCCTTCTCTTTCCAACTACAAAAAAAGCTGATCGATCAGCTGCTCACACTCACTGCTCCCTATTCCTATTCCCAAAACAACTTCATCATGCTTTTACCATTTATCAACCATCAGGAAAACTGTAGATCAAAGCGTTCCCCTGATTTTGCCACATGTAAACCTTAATTACCTCACTCATACGATTGTATAGTTATCATATATAATATATAGTCATAGAGATAAGAGGTTAGTAATTATTCCCACGACTTAGGAAACCAAACTTACCCCGTTCCCCCAACAACAAATCTTGGCTTTCACGAATTCCAATGGCGCAAATACCAAACAAACAAACCTTCCCTTATTTATATAAATAAAATACACAGTAAAAGTTAGTTAACAGGATGTATTGCAAGTGACTGTATTATTCTTTTCGGGCCTTTGTCAAGCCTTTACTTTAGTGTCTAAATCTCACACAACTTTCCTTTGTTTTTAATTTTTAATCGTTTTCTTTAATGTCCTTATAAAATTATCTGTCTCTCACCTTTAATGTTTTGGGTATTCTTTTAAGTTCATTTGATTCATATATATTATTCATTTCTTCATAATCAAAAATAGCTAGTGAATAAAAACAACACCATCAATTAGCAAGCAAAGAAGCTCTTGAAAATATCATGAAATTGATTATTTCAACTAAGGACCACTTCAATCTAATTAATACTAGACACTGAATTTAGAACCAAAAAAAAAAATCGTAGCTCATTGGTAAGGTATGATATATCAAACAATCACGTCAGCTATTAAAGAAAAAGTAAAGGAGACGAAGATCTAATCTAATCTAATCTAATCTAATCTAATCTAATCCCCCAATTTCCACAAGGGCCGGAACCTCTTGCTATTAGTGTGTTAGTATTAAGAACAATAATAATCACTTTTAAGTTTTAACAGCGGCCTCTTCAAAAATAAGGATTCAATTGAGTTGGCAGATTCCAGTTCCCGCTGTGAAACTCACCGATTTATCAGAAGAAAGAAAGCATTTTTGGATCCTACCCCGCATAAAAGGGATCCCCCATCACCTCAATCACACCAAATAACAACTCAAAAACTTCAAGCAAGCACCAAATACCAAAACCAGAGAACAAGTAAACATCGACACACAGGAGGTGAAGTTAAGATCCTTTTGCTTTTGTGATCTTTCTTTCATTCAACACTCTCTCCCTGCTACATTTTATTTTTCTCAAGTTCATAATCCATACAGAATTTCCCTTTCTTTCTTCTTTTCTCGGGGCATCAAAGTTTTTGGTTTTGATTTTTGTGAATAAATCTTCAGATCAGTAGTAGCCTTTCATTTCCTCTGTTTATTAATATCAGATTTAGAATAGAAGATGGGTGTTGATGTGATGGAGATTGGAATTTTTGTTAAAAAAGGTCTGATTTTTACAATTGGAACTTGTTATAGATCAGCTTGTAATCATCCTTTCCTTGTGGGTATTGGGTTTTTCTTCTTCCTTCTTTATATATACCTTCCTGCTCTGTTTGCCTTCTTGCTCTCTTCCTCCCCTGTTCTTGTTTGTACAGCTGCTCTTCTTGGTACCCTTTTGAGTTTTGGTAATCCCAACATACCTGAAATTGAAGAACATCAACAACAACAACAAGAGGTGGAGAAGACAGATAGGATCACCCAGCATGAAATCTCCTCTCTCAGAACTGCTGTTGTTCAAGGTGACCTTGTTGTTGAGAAAGCTGAGAGATTTTCTGCAGAAACCTGTGTGCACAAGGCAAGAGATATTATTACAGAGAAGGCAGAAGATGAGAAGGATTTGGATTTCTCAGCAAAAACACACGAAGATGTCGCTATCGTTAATAGGATTGGGGAAGCTCCAGGGGAAATTCATGACCAGAAGCTAGTGATCGAAGAGGAAAGAGAGATACAAAATCAAGGGTTCGCCGAGAGGAGCGAAATCCATGAACAGAAACAAGTGATTGAGGATGAAAGAGAATTACAAGATCAAGGATTTTCCAAAATGAGAGAATTGCACGAGAAGGCACCTCTCATTGAAGAGGATCATCGGGTTGAAGCTCAATTCTCAGAGGACAATGCCAGTAGGAAGGAAATCGAGGAAAATGACAAGTCAGTGGGTGAATTTCCCAGTACCCGTTTGGGTGAATCCTTCGTTGATTCTTCTACCTGGAAAAAAATGAACGTCTATGATGATGAGTCTTCAGATTCTGGCTCTGATGGGGCGGAGAGCTCTTCTCCAGATGCTTCCATGGCTGATATCATTCCAATGCTGGACGAGCTCCATCCACTCTTGGACTCCGAACAACCACAGCCTGCTTTTATAGCACTCAATGATTCTGATGCTGCCTCAGAAAGGTCACATGGGTCCAATGAGGAATCAGGAGAGGATGTTGAAAACCATGAAGAAGAAGAAGAAGATGATGATGATGAAGAAGAAGAAGCAAAACATGGAGCACCGGATGATGGAACTAAAGCTATGGTAACATGGACAGAGGATGATGAAAGAAATCTCATGGATCTTGGGAACTCCGAACTAGAAAGAAACCGTAGGCTGGAGAGTTTGATAGCAAGGAGGAGGGCAAGGAAGAGTTTCAGGACAATGTTGGCTGAGAAGAATCTAATAGACTTCGATGCCAGTGACCCTCCATTTCCTATTGCGCCCATATCTACTGCGAGGAACAATCCATTTGATATTCACTACGACTCCAATGAGGCCATGGGCTTACCGCCAATTCCTGGATCAGCTCCGTCTGTTTTATTGCCAAGACGAAACCCTTTTGATCTTCCTTATGACCCACTTGAAGAGAGACCCGATCTCACTGGTGGCAGCTTTGAGGAAGAGTTCTTAACACCTCATGAGAAGGATATGTTCTTCAGAAGGCACGAGAGCTTTAGCTTGGGATCTTCTTCTTTCTTTAGAGAGTTCAAGCAAGAGAAGCAACATTCTAAGTTCAGACCCTATTTTGTGCCTGAACATATGGCATCAGAGAGGACGGGTTATCCTACATTTCAAAGGCAATTGAGCGAGAGAAGTGATTCCAAGATAAGTTCAGTAGCGGAGACTGAATCAGTTTCTTCAGTTGATGAGCAAGATGATCACAAGGATTTCATTGAGCAAGAATCATCTCAAGAAGGCAAACCACCAATGCCCCATGATGAACACATTCCTGATAATATTCCTTTGCAAAGCTCTCCCTCCGAATCAAACATGGTGGAAACTAATCCAGAAGATAAGAAAGATGCTGATCTTACTAGAATTGAAAACAGAAGATCTGATAGGGATAATGCCCATGAAAGAGAAGAAAGCTTGGTTGACGTACGATCCATAAGCTTGTCTAAGGAACCCCAACCAATCCAAGCTTACATGGAATCAGAAGAAGTAATTGAAAAGAAGCATGTGAGGTCAAGCTCTTCCTCATCATCAGAAGCGACTGAAAAGATCTTTCACGTGCATGCCGATGAAGAAAACCAAGACCCAACATTTGATGACAGTGCTGAAGGTTCTAACCACTCCATCTCCATGCAATCTTCTTCAGTCCTGGATTCCGATGATGCAACCAGGGTACCAGTCTATGATTGGAGCCCATCAGCTGTCAAGAAGAGTCGTTCTGGTATGTCCATTATTGAAGAAGCTCTATGTTATGAGGACAAAGGAGTTCTTACCTCTACTTCTTCCTTTATAGAATCCAATAAAGGGGTGGAAGCTCAGGAATTGTATTCAGCTCAAGTGTCAGAAGAAAGAACTGATTCACCTGCAGATAGCAGACTTCCAAAGCATCAGGATAACATAGCTGATGATCAATGGGCAGCCTTATCACATCTGTCAGGAGTTGAAGAGAACGAAATGAGATCAAGAGAAGTAACCATGATTAGTGAACATGATGTTATGACAGTTGGGTTTTCTGGAGATGACCTGTATTTTGATGATTCCTCTATGCAAGTAGAGCCATCAATGGATGAACATGTGTTATCTGACACAAGTTCATCTTCCTCGGAGACTGAATCTGCAGATGACGAGACTCCGCATGAGGAAGCAAATCCTGAGCTTCAACAGGTTGCAACGCCATTTCTGATTTTTGATCAAGAAACCAACATCATGGTTCCCCATTTTGATACAGATGAGGCAGACGTTAAAGGTTCTAGTGATTCAGCACGTTCATCTGAATCCTTGACATATTTCGAAAAGCTGCCACCTATCTTGGAGAAATCAACAGTTCAATTACCATCTGATGGTGGTCATGAAGAATCAAAGGTCAGTTCTAACTTCTAATGCAGTTGTAAGTCATTCTAAAAACTGAAACACAGGCTAATGTTGATGTTAAGAGTATTTGAGATGTCCATGAAAGTAAATAGCAAAAATACAGCATCCAATTTTTTTTTATTTTTTTTTAAGATATGGTGGCCAAGAAAAAATTAATTTAAAAATATAGGGTCATGAAAACAGAACATCTTGGAGAAGATATGTCCAAGATGTGTGTTTTCCTTTACCTTAACTTACTGATTTAATGTTCTTTTTTCTGATATTTCTTTGCATTTGCATTCTCTGATTTCATTTAATAATGTTTGGATGCTTATGTTTATTTCTATCATTTGTGAAGTATTTCTAGTACTCATGTGAGATGCCTTTGCGATGCTTCAATCATGAGTTCTGGATCATGTACAAATTAATCACTGACTAAAAGCACAAATTTTTATGCATTGAATCAGTGACTTGTCCTTTATAGTTCTTATGACTGTTCTTTTTTGAGCTCTTTGCTAATGAAGGCAAACCAAAACTAACTGACAATTCTTTCATCTCTTATATTAAACAGGAACCATTAAGTTCTCCGGAGATATCTATTAAGGAAGCCAATGTTGTTGATGAATTTCATGAGCAAGTGGTCAATGACCATGAAGCCAAGGATTCCTCAGATCTATATCCCTCAATCTTTAGCCTCTCTTCTTCCACATTGGATGTTTCCCAGAATAAGCCTTCTGTAAGTCAAGCAGATTCCGAAGATGTCCTCCATGATGCAAACCAAAGCAATATAAATTCTCTCGAAATGGAGCACCTAGATGATGTTCCACGGGAAAAAATTGACTTCAAAATGTCTGATAAAGAAGTCAATATGTTCGAGGGAATCAAAGAGATTGATGAAGGATTGCTGACGGAATTGGATGTGGTTGGTGACTTCCAGGTTGAAGAATCAGGAACCAACACTAGCTGTTCAGAAGACAAGTTAGTAGTGGACACACAAGAGAGCATCACAGGCGTAGAAGTTGTTGAAGCCATTTCTGAAGACATCAAGAATGAATCTGACAATAATTTGATTGAACCTGAGGTTAACGCTTCTGAACTGCATGTTGTCGAAGCAAGCTCTATTGAAGATATTGATTCTGCTTTTGAAAAACTCAGCCAAAGAGTTGAGGAATCTTGCATTTCTGAATTGATACATGATACTCCACTTTCCACGAAGATGGAGATGGCTGAGAAGCTACCGGTTCTTGAAGCTAGATCTGTTGAAGATGTGGATTTCACGACCTCTAAGCAAGATCACGAGGGAGTATCAGAGAAACATGCTGTTCCTGAACTTAATGAAGAAACAGTAGTGGAGGAGGCTGAAAGTTGTTCTACTGAGCTCAAGATCCCAAGCGAAAACCCAAATGAACTGGGGAACAATTCGGGGTTGCCAGTTCTTGAAGCAAGATCTGTCGATGATATTGATTCAGTCTTCAAGCAATTCCACAAGGAAGAAGTTGAGAAGCCTATACTTCATGAGTCAACCCATGCACTGGTATTAGATGAAACTGAAGAAGTTGGCTTTGCTGACCTCAATCATGCTAATCAAGATCAAAATTTGATGGAGATGGAGCCATCAGCCATCGAGGAGAGATCTCTTGAAGATAATGATTCAGCCTCCTCTAAGGAACTTAAAGAGGGAGAAATTGAGAAGCCTATAACACTTGAACCAATTTATGATGACTCAACAATGCAGAAATCTGATGTTCAATTATCTGCTGAGCAGAAGTCAGTTGATAGAGACACAAATTCCACTGTTTTTGATTCAGAGCTTCTAGTTGTTGAAGCAGGCTCTGTTGAAGATATCAATTCAGCTTTCAATCAGTTGCATCAAGAAGGCATCCATGAGAAGCCGCCTACTCATTCAAAAACTGTAGAAAGCGGGTCACAGCATTTGGAATCCCAAGATTCAACCGAGTTTACTTCAAATTCGCAAGCAGTTGAAGTAAGATCCGTAGAAGAGATTGATTTGGCTCCAAAGCAAGTATCTTCAGAAAAAATAAACTCTGAAGTTGGCACAAATGAAACTTTGGCAAAGGAATCAGAATCAGCTAGAGAGACCAAATCAGATTTTGAAGGGTCTGTTGTGAATGAAGAAACTAGAGCAGATGGTTTTGAAGAATCAAAACCTGGATCAGTAGAATCAAGTGAAGAAGGTGGTTCAAGCTCCAGAAAAAAAGGCTCAAAAAAGAAGAAAGCAGGATCTAGGAAGTCCGGCTCTAGTTCAAGCTCCAGTTCCAGCTCGAGCTCCAGTGATTCTGATTGAAGTTGTTGGTAAAAAAGGATATTAATTCAGTTATTTTTTCTGTTCTTTCCAGAGCCACAGGTGACGCGCAGTTGTGTTATACTTTAGATTGGGTTGCTGAGTTTTGATCTCTTGAAGAAGGTAGTTTACATGTGTTAATTTGATTTTGTTTTTTAAATTTATTTTTGGAGTCACGTATCTGATAGATTTGCTTCAAGGATACTTGTTTGGTTCCTTGAAGGTGTATAGAAAGTATGGGATTTGTTACTGTGAGGAGTTTTTCAGTGTGAGGTTGAGGTTTTATTGGGAGCAACCATGCATGTTTTTCTTTTTTCTTTTCCATTTAATATGCTTTGAACATGAATTTTGATGAATTATTTGTATGTTTTTGTTGAGATTCTTAATTGATGCACTTCCATTATTGGGTTTCATCTGGGGGGATTGGTCTGTCATCTGTGGATGCCATAAGAAGATTCACAATTGCTATTGGAAAATTGAACTTTCAGCCTCTTGCCTTGTATTAGTTGGTTCGTGCTGCTTCTTCTTCCCTTTGTTAAATGTGTCAACAAGTTCCATCCCAGTAGGTAGTACATAGGCCGGGAAAATAAAAACTTTTTATTTAGTAAATAATAAAAATAAAGTACATCACACATACCCTAACACTGGCAGTATATATATATATATATATAAATACTTTTAGTTGCAACTTAAAGGATGAAAAGAGTCTCTCTCTCATCTGTACGTGAGAAAATGGTAATCTGTAGAGAAGATTGGCAATTGGTCCTTACTCCTTAGGGATTATAGATGTTAAAAGGATCAAATAATATTAGAATTTGCCTCCCCCAGCTACTCCACATAATCTAAAACTGATCTCATGGGAATCAAATAATATTAATGTATATGTTGTTATATGCAGATGTAGTGGGACTCACGCTACTGTTATACAGACGGAGGGGGCTGTTGTTTAGACCAGTGGTAGTGGTGGTGGGTTCCACCACACTTGCCATGTCAAAATTTATTTCTCTTTAAATAAGATTCATCAACCAATCTTCTCTTCACAATATAACAATAATAATAATAAAATTGACGATTTCTTCTTCGTTTTTTGACTCAGTTCTCATCTATTCTCATGTAATATCTGATCTGAATCCCATTCATAATATCTATATTTCCAACAGCGTCATGTCTTTGAATTTATGAAGGAAAACCCATTACATAACTCTCCCAAGTCATGCAATTCTACCAAGTACTCAAACCAGAAAGCCATCAAACAAATATCTTGTCAACTCCACAGAGCTGAACAAATCAGCATGAGCTTCTTCTATATATCATTTAAATTTATGATTCATCTATATCTATCTACATATATTATGCAATAATAATGAACATGTGCTCTGCGATTCTGTTTGTTTACAAAAAAATAAAGCTAAAATCCCTAATCAGATTATTATTACCACATTGTAATGTAATTGTGCGAGAGAGCCAAAATCTAATCTTAATCGCACTCAGACACGCTTCCAAGGAACAACATCAGCATTGCACTTGTTGGAAACAACAGACGACTCGGCATTCAGCTTGTCCACACGAATGTCGCAGTGGACTTTCACAGTAATCGTCCAAGTCTTCAAAGATCCAAATTTAATCCTCACCGGTACCTTCAAATCCAACCCTAACGGAACCCCGCCTCTCCTCTGATCCCGCATCAGCCCCTCGTAAACCGCCGTCGACAACCGTATTCCCGAACCGATCAATGCCGTTCGGAAAACAGTCACGTTATTCGACGGCTGGTAGAAAGCCGGAAACACGCCGGTACACAACTCCGCGTCCGAGTAAGAGACTGCGACTGAGCTCCCTTTCCTGTAGTAAACGCCGATCTTGTCGTTGGGATTCTCGGATCTCACCGTGACGTCGAACTCCGGCGAGAAAGTGGACTGGCCGGCGGATGATCGAGTGAGGTTGAAGCCTTTGATGGACAACTTCTCGACGGAGTATTTCGGAGCTTTTGGCCGGAAGACGAGGTAGATGACGCCGGCGGAGATTGCCAATAAGAGGATGAGAAGAACTAGGAAAGCTAGAGTCCAGCAGAAGCAGCAGCAGCAGCGGTTCCGGCGTGGTTTCTGATGAGCGTATTTCTGGTAGCGGCGAGCGTTTTCCTGCGGTGGATAGCGGTAGATCTGATCTTTGGGGATCTGGACGACGTAAGTTCCCGGCGGTGGACGGGGTTTCGGCGGAGACGAAGACTCTTCTTGTTGCGGTTCTTGCTGCAGTTTAGTGTCGGTGTCTTGGCCGCCGGACGGCGAGTCTCTCGGATGAACTCTGTCAGTCATGGTCGATGAAAATGGTGAAATCTGAATCTGTGTTGTTTTTAGAGTGTGTTGATTGTTGAAGTTGTTTGAAGCGAATCTGAGAAAAGAGTGATGAGAGAGGGATTGTAATGTTTTGGATTGATTTATATAAAGAGAAACGAAAACGAAGGACACGTAAGAATCAGATGGTGGGCACCGGGTGGGCACCGGGCTCTAGTACAACAAAAATTAAGGTGGATTTCGCTTTTGCTTAGCTGGCGACCGTCTCACGCGAAATGGTCAATAAAACCAAACCATGCATTCCCAGTTTCCAGTTTCCACAACGCGGACTTTCCTTCTCCCTCCAACGTAATTAATCATTATTATAATAATCAATCAACTGCGGGTATCAAGACAATTGCTTTGGGGATAATTTCATAATTCATTATTTAGTCACGAGTAAAATTTTATAACATTTGATTGGTTAGGATATTTTAATATTTGTTCTTTTTAATTAAGGTCCTGAGTTCATAATTTTTTTTTATGAAGCTATCATTTATTCAAAGATTTATATTTTTGTGATTCAATTCGAGTTAAATTCAAGTAAATTAGTCTTGTTATAAAATAGAAGAGAACACCAGGGTGCCACTCAACAATAAAATCATAAAAAAAAAGGTAAAATACTATGTTGTCTCCTTTGTGAATGAATTTACAAATGCGGCATATGTTACCGTTTGTAGTTTGAATTTTATGTACTGTAGCATAAATTAAATATAAAAATGTACGTTGAACCTGAATGCCATTATTAATTATGAAGATTAATGATATTTTTGAGAAGTAAGAGAAAGTTATTGATAATTATTGAAACTTAATTAAAGCAGGCTACTTGATAATACTGTGCGCGAACCGGGACTGTCAAACAATTCTATATATATATATCATTTATATGATTTACATAGACATTTGGCTCCGCCAGCAGACTAATGCCGGTGAGTTTTTGTTACACTTTTTTTTTTTTTTTAAGAAAAAAAGAAAAGTATGTATGTAGTGGTTATATTGAAAGAGTCAATAATGTAATTGAGTAGCGGTAAGATGTGTTTTTTTCTTTGTTAATATAAATGAAAAAAGCGTGGTTGTTGTAGTTTAGGTTCCCATTCATTTTCTTTGGTTCATCGAGTGAAATAGTATTTTTATGGGTTGTGTAAACAGATTAATAAAGAATTGTGATTAATATAAGCCGGGCACCCATCAGGCATTCGTATATAAAATTAAAAGAAAAAGGGTTGAGGTAGTGGTATTGCGACATATGGTACTTGCGGCTGTGAGAAAAGGATTATAAAAATGACAAAATCATCGGCTGGATAAAAATTCGATTTATTCATTAACTAACGCACCGTGCACGGACGCCAGGGTGCCCGTGGAAACATTCAAATGTTGTATTTGAGTTGAGAACAAAATATAATTAAATGGAAAGAGGGCCCCTAGATTATGATAAGGCATTAGATCACCCTCCTTGGTTGTTTTCAAAACTTGTTAAGCTTTTAGGTTAATCATTTTCTAGGGATGGAAGTTAAGCCTTAGTACTTAGCAGCAGCTAGTTATTATAAATAAAAGGAGAGAATGGAAAAGAGATGAGAAGTTTGGTCACGGTGGGTGTGACATGAAGTGCCATGTTGATTCAAGAAGCCACCACACCTGACCACATCGCACCTGATCCGGTTTGTTTGTTTGTTTGTTTTTAACTTTTACTGTTGTTTAGGGAAGAGTAGGAGGGGGTCCACGCGGTGTGGATGAGGTAGCAAGCTGTGGTAACCTACGCGTGAAGGCACACAAAATATCAACTATTGAAAGCGTGAGTGACACATTGCTACTGCTTGGGCTCTCACAGTTACTGCACCGCGTGGGGCTCTGAGGTGTATGCGTTTCTTAATTCTTACTGCTTGCTTCATTCTCACATTTTGGATTTTTTGTACCAAACATTAGGAAGAAATGGTCGTGAGTGCAATGGAAGATTTTGAAGGAACACGTGTATTTGGAAATTTGAATTTGGGGAACTAGGTCCACTCTCCAGGGTGTCTTCTACCTTACCTAAATGTCTTTCTTTCTCGTGAAAATCAAGCCGTGTCTACGCCATCATGAAGCTTCTTCATTCTAACATACAAGAAAAGGCCTTCAGCTTCATTCCACTCATCATACGTAATATATAACTTGGAAATCAAGAGTTCCAAAAAACAAAAAACAAAAAAGAAGGAATAACGTACAATCAGTACCAACCAAACGTCTTCCCTGAGACTAATTCCACATTGAATCTAAGCATTTCCACAAATTGTATCATAGTTAATAAATTGTGATGGAGATGTTTCGTTAAATGACAAATTGTTGAATATGTAACAAAAGTTGAATTTTTTTTTTCATAATATATGAAATCTTTTAAAGTATCTAAATCGACCAAAAGGAAATTAAGGAATAGAAGGATGCTCTAAGCAATATACCCCCTCCCCTCTTAAGAGAGAAACCAATTATCATGATTCAAGGAATTTTGACAGCTCCAACATCCATATGAAGAAGAGAACTCGAGCTAATGAATGGCATACACGCATTTAATTAATTGAAATCCAATTCAGCCGTGAAACAAGTCCTTTCGATTTTTTTTTTTTTTTTATGGTGATGGGGGTGTGGGTGGGAGGGAGGGAGGGAGGTGAGGGAAGGCTTTGTGGCTTGGTATGAGTTGACCACCACCAAAAAACACTCCTTTGTAAAGCCGGTTCTGTCAAGACTCGAGACCAAACTTTAAATAATTTTAAATTGCTTTTACGACCTATAGAACTGGATCAAGCTCATAAATATTAGAAATACTAGTGTTAATATTAATGTTTATTATTCAATAAATACACAACATAATAAAGAAAATGTCAAAAATTTTGGCAAAATCTCCTTAATATTTCTGACATACCACCACATTTCTTAACCTACAAAACATGTTATAAACTCCTTTATATTTCTGAAATATGACCACATTTCTTCACCTATAAAACATGTTATAAAACACAAAATAGACTCCATTATTCTATTTCACATCTAATAAGGGTGTGCAATTCAATCACTAGTCACTCTAACCTCGAAGTGAATTGAACCATATTTTCAATATTTATTCCACCCACAATCCAAATTCTCCACATTCCATAGAATATAGATAAAATAAAACTAAACAATCCAAAATAAGATACAACAACTTTAGGTACAATAAGTTTTATCTTCTATGTGTCAAAAAAAAAGACAATTTTTCCTGCTCTAATACCCATTCAGCAGCTGCCTCTATCTTCTCTGTTTCTTTTTTGTCTTCTACGCATAAAAACTGGGCTTCCAATACCCCCATCGAGTGAAAAATTACCAACTACCATTTACAATAACCAACTAATATTGTTGCAATTGTAAAACCATATGAAACAATAAAAAATATTCATTTGTAATTGCTAATAAAAATAACATTGACAAAACATACTAAGATGTAATGATACAAATGCAGTTCTATATAAAGTCATTTACCAAAATATTATCTCATAACACAAATTGATGTGCTACTAAATGCATACCTCAAACAATCAAAGATTTGCCAACATATTTCAGACATCAGAGATGACCACCATTGGAATAGAGTCTCATACCATTATCTAATTGAGAAGTTTCCTTTAATGACATTACAACTTTCAAGTGCACATCACTCTAAGAAGTAAATCTCAGTTATCATCAGAATTATTGTAGTAAACCAATCACATAGTGCTTTTATAAATTAAAATAACTATACTATTAATCTGTTGTCAAAAACTATCATTTTTTCCTGATGCAACAACAAAACATAATAATAACACTATTTAACAAATGAAATATGCCAGGCCCGTTTCCAACAAACCATTTGTTTTAACAATGTTTCCACATCAGCCTCCTGCAGAACATACAACTCACTCGTGAGGAGACGTATACATCAAGTTATCAACGAGTCCATGGCCACCCCATTAAAGAGTTAGATCAACTCATACTCACAGTAGAGATTAACTCAAGTACAATGAGTGTTTGAACATCACTATAAGATGAGAGCCATTAATAAATATAAATAGTCTCAAGGCATGGCTAGTACTATTCATGATGAATTCTATAAGATTCATGACTTTAAAAATTCGTAAATTCTTATCATAACTCACTTGAGTCCCGTAGCCATTGATTCATGAGATATTTCATAAATCATAAACACATATTCCATAAAATTCAACAATTGTTGACATAAAAGCAAAATCTCTAACTTAATATAATAACTTTCAAATCCTTTGTAGAAACTTTAATGAATTGATGTTTTAAAACCATGATCCATGAAATGTTTTAGCAAAACAATATTTCATAAAACCAAGCCGACATCCATCAAATTTATAAAAAAAAATCATTAATATCAAATTCCATTTCCAACTCCCTTATTCACATAAAACAATAATAGTCCTTGTCACCAATATTGAAACTCAAACCTTCATCTTTGCATCACTCTAATGCATCAATCACAAAAATCCCCAATTTAAAGGTTAGTTTTTCTTTCAATTTCTAGATGTTCAACATTGAACATTCACAACTCAAAACTAACTTAGGGCTTTGAAATTAACTGATTTAACCTTCAATCAACTTCTAAACACAACTTGCTCTCTCTCAGCCCTCTTCTTCTCTCCTATTTTTTTCTCTCTCTCTCCTCTTTCTTCTGTTCTTCTTATTTCTTTCTTTCTAGTTTCTTGGAGTCAGCTAATGCAAGGGGTTTTACTCATCCTTCATTATTAGTATGGTATTATTATAATACTATTATATATTTACATTCCACACTTAACTCTTCACACAAAATAATATATGTTCATTTGGAGTGCAAGTGCATTTTTATTAATGTTATTATCAATATTTATATGATTGATTGTAAGTTTCTAACCACGAAGGTAATGCACACAAGTACTTATTAAAATTACTAAGACACTAATTTCTTTTTGGATAATGAAAATTAAACTATTCTTTACCTAGCTAAAATTCAAAATGATACAAGTTCAACCAAGCATTATTGAGAATATGTAGACATGCACAAGAAAAAGAGAGTAGGTTATATGATGTCTGAAAATATCACACATATTACCAAACCCATGTACACCCCAAACATAAACTATGGATCATTTCCTTGGCTTTGTCCTATTGCCTAGCAGAAGAAAACATATATGTAACTGGATAAAAGTTTAGACCATAGTAGAATAACATCATAGCAACCCCAATTTTGAGTTGGGCTTGGACCATAAAATCAAACGTAAGTAACACTTTTTCAAGCAACCGGGGGTACTTGAGGCATAGGATCAATTTCTAATGAGTCTCATCCATAAATTGAGAAGAGAACGAAAGAAGGGGATATCCAGCCTTACCTTTGGTGCTTATAGCATCATATAACATGTTGAAGCAATCCAGTGGCTCGTCAAGCATTTATAGTCCTCATCTATTCCAGACTAAATGAATTCTAAAGCATTTTCAATTCTCATCATGCGTTCCATAGCATTGCAAATTATATATTAAAAGTATCAAAAGTTACATAGAATAGAAACATTTAATATCCTGTAAACAACATTATCTTATTCATTATATTAACTAAGTTGTGAGGTTTGAAAGAATATGAAGAGCACAAATAATCATTGCCTCCTTGTTACAACATAAAAAATGCAAAGAAAAAGAAGAAAAAATAAATAAATAAATAAATCCTCAAAGCTCATGAATAATTTCATGATTCTTTCTCCCTTGCACCAAACACGTTTTTTGTATTTTTAAAATTTTGGATACATAAAATTGTATCCGAGTCATAAATCAAGCCCAACCTAATTTTATACCAAATTCTTTCTCCCTTGCCACCAATTAATCACTTGATGGCTTGCCTAAAACTCTAATAAGCTAACACATTCAATGTAATCAAGAAACTAAATGTCAACAAAAGGGTGAGTGAGTGAGATCATACCCCCACCAACAAATCAACTCCCTTCAACTCTCTGCTCCTCAGCTTCTGCCTGTTGGGCAGCAGCAATTTTCGCCTTATTCTTCTCAATCGCTTTCGCAACTTCTGCGGGCATATACTTCTCATCATGCTTCGCGAGTACCTCCGTCGCCGAGAAGAAACAACCAATGCTCTTGGCCTTCTCCAATCCCGCCTTCCGCGAAAACGGCACTTGTTGATCAACGTCCGAAAGCGGGTGAACAAAGCCCTCCACGACCACCGAATGCCCTTCCCTGAACAAATCAGGAAGGGGACCCTGATACCTAACCAAGATATCAGTGATCAAATCGGTAACGACGAATTCGATGAAGGGAGAGGAGGCGGGCTGCATGACGCTGCCTTCGAGCACCAATCCGCCGAGCCGGAACCGGCTTCGGGAAGGATTCTCGGTGAATTTCTCGAGGGCTTCGGTTGGGGTGATGTAGAAGACCAATTGGTCTTGGAATGAGCTGAGAATGATGATAATGAAGCCGGCGACGCAGCTGAAAGTGAGGGCGTAGGTCCAGAGGCGGCGTTTTTGGAGCTGACGAGCCCTGGCTCCGATGTCGACGGATCGGGAGCGGAGAGGCTGGCGACGTAGCGTTGAGAGGAATCGGGAAATGGGAAGTTGATGAGGGAGAGCATTGGAGGAAGGGGGAAATGAATTTGAAGGAGGAGAACGGAGGATAGAAGAGATGATGAGAGGTGATGGTTGGTGAAGGGAGGAGGAGGGTCTGTTGATGGTGGTGGCGGTGCGTAGGAGACGAGAGCGGAGGTAGGTGCGATACAGAGATGCCATGTGATTTGTCTTGGGAGTGCCGTGGAAGAAGGAAGATGAAAAATCTGAGCTTTTTTTAGAGGATGATTGATTGATGTGGAGATGGCTCTAGTGAAGTTGGAGAAGACGTTTAGGGCATGGGAATTGGGGAAGAACAAAGGGAGTTTCTTTCTTCTTCTGGGACGGCGGCAACTGGAAGCTGAAAATAATAGAATTGCTTATGTTTTTAGACAAAGTAAAATTTATAAAGGAAATGTTAAAGCATTAGGCTCGGACGGCATCACTAGTCACCTGTAATTATGTATTATTCGAAACAAGCTTGATTGGCGGTCTGCTCGGGGACAAATTAAAATCTTATTATGCATGTTTTTAATGAGACTATTCGTGGCGGATAAGTCATAAATAAATATTAGCACAGATGATTTTCTGTGGCGGCTCAGAGTACCGCCACGAATAAAAATCTGAAAATAAAAAGTTGGGGGACGAGAAGAGAATGGCAAGGAGCGGAGAATTGTTGAAGAGAAGAGAGGAATGGAGGAAGCAGGCGATGGTAGGGAACCATCTCAGGCACGTCACACCTGGCCTCGGAATCGCCCTCGTCGACTCCGGCGTTTATCTCTTCGCTGAAACTGCTTACTGTTGGGAAAAATTGATGGTTGTAAAGAAATAAATTTTACAATTCTAGGACAATTTCCCAAACTAAAATACAACAAAATAACACTAAAGATTTTAACGTGGAAAACCCTCTAAAAGATGAGGTAAAAACCACGGGACCCGTAGGCCGCTTAAAGAAACTCCCACTATAATCAAATGGGATTACAAACGTTACCTTTCGGTGGATCTCTCACAAATACACAATACCTATGTATCTTCAATTTGTGGATAACACTTCACAAATTGGCTCACACTTTTTCTTCTCAAAGAAACTCTCTTTGAGGCTCTCTAGATCTCTAGAATTAGATCTCTTTAAATATTTGATCTCTCTCAGATGATTTTCAAGAATGAAATTAAGGCTCTATTTATAGAAGTTTAAACAGGGGTAATTTCGTAATTTCTTTGATGAATCCCACGTGATTCATGCAGTTGCTGCCCACATGAAAATCTTGCCGCCCACGCTAAAAAAAAATTGGCCGCCATGCATCCTTTCTGCCCACGTGAAAGTGAGCTATTTCCGTCATGCATGCCTCCCATGCAAACCACGAGAATCTTGTTTGCTACAGGATGAGGTGGACCCCATCAAATCTCCCCCTCCACCTCATGTGAAACAGGGCTCCTCCACACCAGCAATCTTTCTACAGATAGCAAGCTTTTCTCTGGTCAGGGACTTCGTCATCATATCTGCCCCGTTGTCATTAGTGTGGATCTTCTCAACTTGCAACAGTTTATTTTCCAACACATCACGAATCCAATGATACCTCACGTCGATGTGCTTGGACCTTGAATGGAAGGTTGAGTTCTTACTGAGGTGTATTGCGCTCTGACTGTCGCAATAAAGAACATATTTTTCTTGGTTCTGATGCAATTCTTGTAGGAACTTTTTCATCCACAAGATCTCCTTACAACCTTCAGTGATTGCAATGTACTCTGCTTCTGTGGTACTTAAGGCAATACACTTCTGTAATCGTGATTGCCATGAGACAGCTCCCCCTACAAAGGTTATTAGGTACCCGGATATCGACTTTCTCGTATCCACATCGCCAGCCATATCTGAATCTGTAAATCCTTCTAATACAGATTTATCATTACCAAAACATAAACAATGACTAGAAGTACTTCTAAGATACCTAAGTATCCATTTGACTACTGTCCAATGTTCTTTTCCAGGATTTGATAGAAATCGGCTCACAACACCAACAGCATGAGCAATGTCTGGTCTGGTGCATACCATAGCGTACATTAGACTGCCAACCACCGATGCATAGGGCACCTTACTTATCTCTGATTTCTCCTCCTCGCTTGAAGGACACTGGCTCGAATTAAGCTTGAAGTGGCTTGCCAGTGGAGAACTAACAGGTTTAGCTTTGCTCATGTTGAATCGCTCTAAGACTTTCTCAATATACTTTTCTTGAGATAGCCAAAGTTTCTTGTTCTTCCTGTCACGAACAATCTTCATGCCAAGGATTTGTTTTGCGGGTCCTAAGTCTTTCATGGCAAAAGACTTGCTCAACTCTTTCTTTAACGTGTTAATCTTGCCAATATCTTGGCCTACAATTAACATATCATCAACATAAAGCAAAAGAATAATAAAATCACGATCAGAGAATTTCTTGATGAAGACGCAGTGATCAGCTGTCGTTCGGTTGTACTCCGTTTGCTCCATGAACGAGTCAAACTTTTTATACCACTGCCGCGGTGCCTGTTTCAAACCATACAGACTCTTCTTCAGCCTGCATACCAGCTTCTCTTTTCTTTTGACTTGGAAACCTTCGGGCTGCTCCATATAGATTTCCTAGTCAAGATCACCGTGTAAGAATGCGGTTTTTACATCAAGTTGTTCAACCTCCAGATTAAGACTAGCTGCCAAGCCAAGAACAACTCGGATTGAAGACATTTTTACCACCGGTGAGAAGATTTCATCGAAGTCAACGCCTTTCTTCTGTCCGAATCCTTTTACAACCAATCTTGCTTTGTATCGAGGTTGCGAGCTACCTTCTTCGCTTTTGATTCTGTATACCCACTTATTCTTGAGGGCTTTCTTTCCCTGTGGTAATTTCACCAAGTCAAATGTGTGATTCTCATGCAGAGATTTCATTTCTTCCTGCATGGCTTTCATCCACTCAGTCTTATGCTGATCAGTGATAGCTTCGGTATAGCTCTCCGGTTCTCCCCCGTCAGTGAGCATCACATAGTCACTAGGAGGATATCTTTGACTTGGTTGTCGCTCTCTGGTAGATCTCCTTAGTTGTGCTTCTGGTTGGACTTGTTCAGGAACTTGTTCAGGAATTTGTTCAGGAACTTGTTCTTGTTCTGAACTTTGAGCTGGTGGAACATTATCATCAGTATCTGGTACAGCTTCCTTGTCATCTGAATTTGTTGATGGAGAGACTGGTTCCAGATTCACTGGAAGTTCTTCTGATTGTGGCTTCTCAGGTTTCTGAAAATCCTCGATCGTCTGATCTTCAAGAAACACCACGTCTCTGCTTCTGACAATCCTTTTGTTGACAGGATCCCAAAGTCTGTAGCCGAATTCTTCATGGGAATATCCCACAAAGATACACTGCTTCGCTTTTCCATCCAGCTTGGACCTCTCGTCTCTAGGGATGTGAACAAATGCTCTGCAGCCGAATACTTTCAAGTGTTTGTAAAAAACGTCTTTCCCCGTCCAAACTTTTTCTGGTACGTCGTAGTTCAGTGGAACTGATGGAGAAAGGTTGATTAAATCGATCGCTGTCCTCATTGCCTCCCCCCAATAGGAGTTTGGCAGTTTTGCATTTGAGAGCATACATCTGACTCTTTCACAAATGGTTCTGTTCATCCTCTCTGCGACACCGTTGTGTTGAGGTGTCTTTGGTACCGATTTTTTCAGTCTGATGCCGAAACTTTTGCAGTACTCCTCGAATGATCCGCGATACTCACCACCATTGTCTGATCGTACACACTTCAAACGTCTGCCAGTTTCTCTTTCAACTTTTACATGAAATTGCTTGAAAACTTCCTGCACTTGATCTTGAGTTTTCAAAGCAAAGGCTCACACTTTTCTAGAGTGATCATCAATAAAAGTCACAAAATAATGAGCACCTCCTAATGTCTTACAACTCATTGTACAGACATCTGTGTGTATTAAATCTAGAATATTTGCCTTTCTAGATGGTAGGGAACTACGAAATGCAACTCTATGTTGTTTACCCATAATACAATCAACACAAGTACGTAAAAATGTACCTGTTATTCCTGGCAAGTGCTCATTCTTGGAAAGAATTCTGAGACCCTTTTCACTCATGTGGCCGAGCCGCTTATGCCATAACTCGGTGGGAACTTCTTTCCTCATGGTATTTACTTCTTCTTTACACAGCTTGGCTTCTGTGTGGTAGAGTGATGCATCTTTCTTGCCTCTGGCTACTACCAAGTTTCTTTTGGTGAGCTTCCATTTTCCTTCACCAAAGTTATTATTGTAGCCATCGTCATCAAGCATTCCGGTAGAGATCAAATTGAGGCGGATATCTGGAACATGCCTCACATCTTTCAAGAGTAACTTGTATCCAAGGTTGGTTTCTAAATAAATATTACCGATGCCGATAATTTTGGATGCATCATCATTTCCCATCCTTACTTGTCCGAAATCACCTTCTGTGTAGGCTGAGAAGAAATCTCGTCGTGAGGTGACATGGTAGGACGCACCTGAGTCAACTACCCATGTAGAGTCTTGACATGCAAGGTTGACATAATCAGCATCTCGAACAATGACGACTTTTTCAGTGAGAGTTGCGGTGTCATTTGTTCGGGTTTCTGCTTCTTGATTTATGGATCGTTCCGCCTTTAACTTTCGACATTCTCGAATGAAGTGTCCGGGCTTGCCGCAATGATGACACTTCTTGTCATGCCACGATCTGGACTTTGAGCGTCCTCTTTGCTGACTTTGGTTACGAGGATTTCTGCTTTTACTCATTCCATGCCATTCTTGCTTGCCTTATTTTTCCATGACAAGTGTTTCACTTTCAGGAGTATAACCATTGTCTTTTCGTCGAGACTCTTCGTTCAACATTCTGTCTTTTACCATCTCCATGGTAAGCTTGCCGCCAGGAGCTGAGTTACTAACTGACACAACTAGAGTGTCCCAACTTTTTGGTAGAGAACTCAGCAACAACGACGCTTGTAGCTCGTCATCTACGATCATCATCATAGAATTGAGTTGATCTACAATGCCTTGGAACTCACTCATGTGTTCCGATACGCTGCTTCCATCTTTATACTTTAAATTGACTAATCGTCGTATCAGATTAGCTATATTCTGTACGGTTGTCCTCGCATACACTGTCTCCAACTTTTGCCAAAGAACGTAAGCATCGTGTTCATTAGCAAAATTTTGGAAAATGCTCTTGTCGATCCATTGTCTGATTTGAGCAGCACATTTTTGGTTCAGCACGGCCCAGTCAGCGTCTGTGCTGGTTGTTTTTGGTGTCTTGTCATCTGTTGAAGTTGTAGTCACGGCTTCCTCCTTTGGCATTATAATCGGCTTCCACAAATCTTTAATGTATAAAAGATCCTCCATCTTTGGCTTCCAAATTGCATAATTAAATGTAGTCAATCTGATCATATTGCCTGTGTACATATTGCTTGTGCTCTTCTCCATTTGAGTCGTCAATCAACAGGTTTCGCGGAGCTTGACACTTCACCGGCGATGAATTTCCGACGATGAATTGTACTATGTGAATAGTACTCAATAAATAGTACCCCTTGTAAATAGTACTATGTGAATAGCGCCCTTGTAAATAGTGCTCTGTGAATAGTACTCTATAAATAGTACTACTATTCCAAATAGTGACTGCCGACAAAATAGTACCGTATACGTGAATAGTATTGTACGTATAAATAGTACCTTCGCTGAAAATAACCCAAGCTCTGATACCACTTTGTTGGGAAAAATCGATGGTTGTAAAGAAATAAATTCTACAATCCTAGGACAATTTTCTAAATTAAAATACAACAAAATAACACCAAAGATTTTAACATGGAAAACCCTCTAAAAGATGAGGTAAAAACCACGGGACCCGTAGGCCGCTTAAAGAAACTCCCACTATAATCAAATGGGATTACAAACGTTACCTTTCGGTGGATCTCTCACAAATACACAATACCTATGTATCTTCAATTTGTGGATAACACTTCACAAATTGGCTCACACTTTTTCTTCTCAAAGAAACTCTCTTTGAGGCTCTCTAGATCTCTAGAATTAGATCTCTTTAAATATTTGATCTCTCTCAGATGATTTTCAAGAATGAAATTAAGGCTCTATTTATAGAAGTTTAAACAGGGGTAATTTCGTAATTTCTTTGATGAATCCCACGTGATTCATGCAGTTGCTGCCCACATGAAAATCTTGCCGCCCACGCTAAAAAAAAATTGGCCGCCATGCATCCTTTCTGCCCACGTGAAAGTGAGTTGTTTCCGTCATGCATGTCTTCCATGCAAACCACGAGAATCTTGTTTGCTACAGGATGAGGTGGACCCCATCACTTACCACAACCTCTTCTCCAATTCCAATTCACAACGCCACTGATCTCTCGTATTCTCTGCCCATGCGATGCAGGTATATATATATTCATCTTCTTCTTCACCTTCCTCACTCGAAGAACACAGCTGCAAATTACCAAACTACAACATCTACGTTACACAACTTATGCACAAGTCTCTCAGAATTTCGATTGTTTGTCTTAATTTTTTACTTTTGACAGTAAATCCATTGAAGTGGTTTGGACATATACAACCAATGTTGAAAATTTTATGAATTTAACATAAACTGATACATATATCAATTTAATTTGATATAACAGAAACTGATATACAAAAACTGATATTTATACCAAAAAGTTGATAAACTGATATTTATATCAATTTAATAGAAACTGATATTTATGACGTAAAGAAATAAATTAAAAAAAGTACTAATAATAATAAGAATAATAAGAATAAAGAAAGAACCTTGAGAGAAGGATACGAATTGTAAAGTCCTGAGACAAAAAAAATTTTACCCCTTCTCAGTGCTTTGAAGTTCAACGAGTGTATGTCTGCTCACGATTCGACTATCGAAAATTCAAAAAGCAGCACCCGAACCTGAATTTTTTGTACTTTAGAGAATATGTGTGTGTTCAATAGAGACGAAAATCAAAATTTAAATTTTCAGATTATGAATATAACTTTGACTATCGTAAGGACTATTGGTGTCTCTTCAAAAGACGAGTGTCTTTTGATTTAATGGTCACTGCAACTTTTCGAGAGAGACTTTAAATTTTAAAAATTAAATTTCAAATTTTAAATTTTAAAATTTAAATTTTAAAATTTAAATTTTAACTAAAAAATTGAATAACACTTTCATAACTAAAAAACAGTTATTTATTTCAAAGATCAAAGCCCCAATGCCCAATGCCCAATGCCCAATGCCCAATCTTTGAATTTTAATAATTATTTATTCCTATTCAAACATCTGTATTATTCTAACAACCAATACCTTTAGATGCATTACTCTGTATCTTGGAATCTCAGCTTAATGAGGTGCTTGAATGATTCGGTGGTTTTTCTTTTTCCTTTATTAAAAGATTGGGACCCATTAGTTGCTCTTCTATCAAGGTCATATCTTGGAAGCTCCTTTTATCCCTTCGACAGTTTTTCCATTTATCATGTTTCCCATTTTTAATGATCTAAGCTTATAATTTCCTGTCAAACATATGTAATGTCATCTTTATCTTTCACCAATTCCAAGTTGGTTGAGTTGATAAAAAAAATGACTTAGAATCCATAAGTTTCAAATTTAACTTTTGTCATTGCATCACCCTAAGAGGGTGAGAAAGATTAATGGGTTAGGAACGGGCTTAATACCTTTTTGAAAGTACAGTATATTGATAGAACTAGTTATGTTAAAACATTCTTTTTTTCATATCTTTTACTATGTATTTCCATAGGTTATATACACTTTAAAGGAATAAAATCAAAACAAAATCTTTGTTATTTTCAAACTTCTTAAACTAACGCTAATCTATTGCGGCTAAACTAACGCTAATTGTCTACAATTACGGCTCACGCCAACACTCCCCCTCAAGTTGATGCATAGAGGTCTCGCATGCCCAACTTGTCAAGTGAGTTGTAGAGGTCCTTGCTCGATACAGCTTTTGTAAGGATATCCGCCAATTGATCTTCAGATTTCACAAATGGAAACCTAATTATTTTTGCTTCAAGAATTTTCTTGATGAAGTGTCGATCTACCTCCACATGTTTAGTACGATCATGTTGAATGAGATTATGGGAAATTGGAATTGCAGCTTTATTGTCACACAAAAGATCCATCTTAGAGTTAGGAGCAAACCCAATTTCAGTAAGTAGCTTCCTTAGCCAGAGGAGTTCACAAAGACCTTTAGCCATTCCCCTAAACTCAGCTTCAGCACTTGACAAAGCTACCACTTTTTGCTTCTTGCTTCTCCAGGTTACAAGATTTCCTCCAACAAATGTAAAATATCCCGAGGTGGACTTTCTATCAGTGATATTAACTGCCCAATCTGCATTCGTATATCCATAAACCATCAACTGACTGTTATGTTTTGAGAACATAAGCCCCTTGCCTGGAGATGACTTCAAGTATCGAAGTATTCGAATCACTGCTTCCATGTGGCTTTTACTTGGATTATGCATAAACTGACTTACAACACTCACAGCGTATGCAATATCTGGACGAGTATGAGAGAGATAAATGAGTTTACCAACTAATCTTTGATATCTACCTTTATCTGTTGGTACTTGGTCTGGGTATTCTCTAAGTTTGTGATTCTGAACAATGGGGGTGTCTGCAGGTCTACACTCCAACATCATTACTTCGGTTAGCAAGTCTAATATGTATTTCCGTTGAGAAAGAAATATACCTTGCTTAGACCTAGCAACTTCAATTCCCAAGAAATACTTGAGTCATCCTAGATTCTTCATCTCAAATTCAGTTGCTAATTGCTTTTGAAGTAGAGAGATTTCTTCTTTATCATCTCCGGTAATAATCATGTCATCTACATAGACTATCAGAGCCGTTACCTTACCCAACTGATGTTTCAAGAACAAAGTGTGATCAGAGTTACTTTGTTGGAAGCCATATTTCTTCATTGCCAAGCTAAGCCTTCCAAACCATGCTCGCGGTGATTGCTTCAGTCCGTACAATGCTCGCTGCAATTTACACACCACTCCATTATCTGAAGAAGCTATATAACCTGGAGGGATATCCATATACACCTCTTCTTGGAGGTCACCGTTGAGAAAAATATTTTTCACATCAAATTGATGCAAAGGCCAATCAAGATTTGCTGCAAGGGACAATAACACTCTAACGATATTCAACTTGGCTACAGGAGAGAAAGTCTCCTGGTAATCAACCCCATATGTCTGCGTATATCCCTTCGCTACTAGTCTCGCTTTGTACCGCTTAATAGATCCATCTGTTTTGTGTTTAATGGAGAACATCCATTTGCATCCCACTGTTTGTTTTCCTTCAGGTAATGGAACAAGAGTCCATGTATCATTTTTTAGTAGTGCATTCATTTCTTCCTCTATAACTCGGGTCCATCTTGGATTTGCCAATGCCTCATGAACATTAGTAGGAATTTGACATGTGGAGAGTTCTTGTGCCAAATTCTTAAGAGGTTCAGATAGTTTCTCGGTGGATACATAGTTAGCAATTGGATACCTCGACCTTCTTTCTTCAATATCTGGAGAATATCTATTAGGTGGCTTGCCGCGATTATACTTAGGAGGTAAAACATATCCCACAGAATCATCTATGTCATTGATATGTAAGGGTGTAATAGTGGTACTTACCTCAGGATTATTCTCAGGAGAGGATTCGGCTAGCACTTCAGAGGAAGGGGATATAGGCGCGGTTTAAGATGTTGCATGTTCTGCATTCAGAAATACCTCAATTTCATAGTTCACATCGCCTGAGTTATCATCTGGCCCATCATGCTCATGCGGCTTCTCATTCCGACTCTGTTCCTCATGCTCATACGACCCCTCAAGTCCGAACCAATCAAAATCATTTGGTGTCTCATGTTGGGACCAATTCAACTCTTTATTAGGTATCTCCCCCTGAAGAGGAGAAGGAGGTGTGTAGATGGAAAAAACATGTCACTTTCCAAAAATTGAACATCCATAGTCACATAGAGTTTTCGGGTAGTAAGATCGTAGCAACGGTACCCTTTTTGATGGATACCATAGCCCAAAAACACACACCGACGTGCACATGGATCAAGCTTACTACGTTGGTTTTTGTGGAGATACACTTAGGCGACACACCCAAAGATACGAGGAGGAAGCAACAGCGCCGTAGGTATGGACACATGATCGGAAAGAGATTGAAGGGGTGTTTTAAATGATAAAACCTTGGATGTCATTCGATTGAGAAGATGGACGGCAGTGGAGATGGCATTGGTCCAAAAACGTTTGGGCATATGAGCACCAAGAAGCAGAGCACGGGCAGTCTCTAGAATATGTCTATTCTTCCGCTGGGCGACACCGTTCTGTTGGGGTGTTTGTGAGCATGAAGTTTCATGAATTAAACCGTGATGGAAAAAATAAGATTGAAGATCCTTTGTGGCGACCCCGAACCACCAACCCCACAGGGAATGGCATGCGGAATGCAGGGCGGGACGCCCTGCGTAGGCATCTCCGACCACTCCTCAACTCCCGTGAGTTGGTTGAGACCCTACGAGCCTTATCTCAAATAACAACATAATATCAAAAGGTACTAAACAAAACTACCTACCGTATTAATCATCCAAGACAAGAGATAATCCATAAAAATGAACCATAAATAAAATCATAATCCCTACAGTCCATTAAAATTGACATACACATAAAGTCCAAAATTGTGGGTACAAATAAAAATCACCATATGCCCACATGGTCAATCTAACAAGTCCCAACTCACCCATACTACAATGTGGTAAGTATTATAATTACATAATCCAAAATATAATACTTCATAATTTAAAACACAGTTCAATCAAAATGCCTCTCAACTCATATCGAGGCCTTGGATTCTCTCGCAGGCAAGACCCTCAAGATATGACTACTCTTTTGCCCTTATTCGGGATAAAAGGACCTAAAAGAGGAAAATGAGGGTGAGCCAACGGTGCCCAGTGAATAGAATTCAAATATGCTATCAATACTCATCAATAAATATCATGTATGCATGTCAATGTGTAGCATGATTAAAAGCTCATAACATATAGATATCAAGCATTTATAATAAGTTCAATGCAAGTAAAAGCTATTCAATTTGGATCCACATTCCACATGCATTGGGTTACTAGTGCACGTCTATTTCACCGTACCGTTGATCCTAATCATGTTTTATTTGGGGTTACTAGTGCACGTCTATTTCACCGTACCGTTGACTCCAATCATTTCCTTTTCTAAAACTCTCCTATGACAAGGTTAAGTCCCCCTATTAGCCAGATAGATGGGCCCAACCAAAGTCATAAGGTTTTATCAAATCAATGCATCATTCAAAACATTAGAACACATTCATGCTTTCAACATACAATATATATAAGTGATATGATAACATAAAAGATATAATCATAAATGAAGTCTACTCACAACCAAGCCTCGCGAGAGTATTTAACCACACACGACCACCAAACCGAATCAAGATCCTGAAACATACATCAATATCCTACCATACATCAATTTCTATGCTCAATCACATAGACATTACACATCAACCCTAAATCAACCCACATATAGACAATAGGCCTAAATTCCATCTAATCTCATCATTAAACTCAAATCACATGACTTAGGCCTCTAATGCATAGTTCTCATTCATAAACCATTCTATTAATCAAAAATACTGATTTTCAATTCCTTAGGCATAAACATGCCATCACAAGTAGACGTAACCCATGATATGGTCACAACCACCAAATCAGTAGCATAATTAACCCTAATCATGCTTAATTAAACATAAGTTGCATCAATTCAATGATTCTAGGCCAAAAGCATCAAAAGCCCTTAAATATGAAATTTTTCATACTTAGGCCATATTGCCGATTTACACTAGGTCACCATGTTCAGCCATGTATATCACTGATTTTGCATCATGGGTTCATCAACAATGGCAACTAGGTCAACATAGTTGACATGCAAGCTATTTGGAAAGGTCTAAGTTCATATTCTAAATTTAGGTCTAATACAAGCAACCCTACCAATTCTTCATTTAATATTATGTTCAGATGTATCAATCTACCAACAGAAATATGTAATCACAAAATAAACTGTACAGATTGATGTATGTGAAGAAACAAACCTTCTGTCCAAATATCAGCCCAATCCAACGGTGGACCGAAAAGATAAGTATCTTTGATGAACAAGTCTCTAATCAGACAATTTCTCCTTTCCTGCTGCAAATACTCAAACTCAGATGACTATATCACACAAAATACTAGACGCATAAACATCTCCACCATCCAGAATATAGAAATATCAGTTATAAACTACATACCCAAATTTGATATCCATCCAACAGTAGATTGAGGATATCTACAAGTTTGAGCGAAACGGCACGAGAAATCCAAACTTTCCGACCAGATTTGTTTGAGGGGTTAGATCTCTCAGACGAAACCTCAAATCAAGATCTCCACCATTCAGAATGCAGAAATATCAGTTGTACACTACATAACCAAATTTTATATCCAACCAACGGGTAGATTAAGGAGATCTAGAAGTTTGAGCGAAACGGCGCGAGAAATCCAAACTTTCCGACGAGCTTTGTTTGAGAGGTTAGATCTCTTAGACGAAACCTCTGATCAAGATCTCCACCGACCAGAATGAATAACCATAAGCTACGAACTTACTGACAAATTTTGAGCTCAATCTGACCATATATCCCAAAGATCCAGCTCTTTGATGAAAATATTGCAGAGATCTTCCTCCTGCAACTCCCTCCTTCTTTCTCTTCTTCTTTCCTTTCTCTTCTTTTCTTTCTCTTCTTTTTTCCTTTCTCTTCTTTTCTTTCTCTTCTTTTTTTCTTTCTCTCCACTCACCTCTTTCTAGCACTTCCTTGATTCCCTCCTTGATTCTCTCCTTGATTCTCTCCTTGATTCCCTCCACTCATTCTAACACTTCCTTGAAGAAGAGAAGTAGGCATAGGATACTTGTCCACTTTCATGCACCAACCTTCACATGTGTTGGTCTCATACTACCCATACCAACCACATGTACTTTAACCAATCTCATGCTTCCATGTATTTTAAATGTCCAATCCATTTAATACACCAAGTTTTCATTCTCATTTATCCTTTTATTCAATCAATCCTAACTCATATCAATTCATGGTTTAATGGGCCCATGCATAAATAATAACATATGCATTATAATTTAATTTAACATGACCCATATACAATTTATGATACACATATTTATATACATTATCAAGCATCAAATATACAAACATTAAACAACCATCAAACAAACACCAAACATATCAAGGCAACGCATAGAGTTTGGGCAAAGTGCAATTGGGTTATGGGCTAGATGAAATAATTTTTGGGGCGTCACATCTTTTGTCACGCCCTGACCGCAGCCAGAACGCGGGCCTACCACCGCAGTGGAGAACGCCAGCCCCGTATCTCACAATATTGTCATATCGCCATCTAGCAACCCAACCGCAGCTGGTCTACATCGAAACGATTATTTGTGGTCAGTGGTTACTCAGAATGCAAAATTAGACTCATTAAGGGAGGTCTCGAGTTCGATTCTAGGGGAGGCCCTGCACTATTCATGAATAGTGGCAGACAAATAATCGTTTCGATGTAGACCAGCTACAGTTGGGTTGCTACATGGCGATATGACAATATTGTGAGATACGAGGCTAGCGTTCTCCACTGCGGTGGTGCGCCCGCGTTCTGGCTGCGGTTAGGGCGTGACATCCTTATTAACATATTCACCACCGTTATCAGGTCGGAGAACCTTCATGGTGGCACCGTACTGAGTACCAACCATAGCATGAAATGTTTTAAAAACACCGAGAACTTCATCTTTGTGTTTTAGCAAGTAGAGCCATGTCATACGGGTACAATCATCCACAAAAATAACAAACCAACGAAAGCTAGACATATTAGCAATGGGTGAGGACCCCCAGACATCAGAGTGAATTAATGCAAATGGAGTGTCACTTTTATTCATGCTCAATGGGTAAGTAGTGCGATGGCTCTTAGCCAAAACACAAGTATCACACTTCAAGTTAGAAGTCTGCAAATGCTTAAACAAATCAGGAAAAACATGCTTCAAATAAGGAAAAGATGGGTGTCCCAAGCGTTGATGCCATAACCACAATGTTGTGTCGTTATTGACATACAGATTGTTCATGTTGTTGGCCTGGCCGATGTCATCCACATAATATAATCCCCCCTCTTAGTACCACGACCAATTATCTCATTGGTGAGAATATATTGGATAAGACAAAAGTTTGGATAAATAAGTACAACACAGCCAAGGTCTGCAGTAAGCTGACTTATAGACAATAGTTTATGGGATAAAGACGGAAGAAGTAAAGTATTGGATAAAGTGAGGGATGGAGATAAAGTCACACAGCCAGCTCCAGTGACTGGTGAGATAACACCATTGACATTAGCAATGCTAGTGCGTCGTGGAAGAGAAGTTTGAGAAAAGTTCGAAGCAGAAAATGTCATACCCCAGTACACAGCACACCGCAGTGTCTAGTACCCCCGGGATGTGATGGGTACGCATACCGCAGCCATTACGATCCATAATATTGTTATACCTCAATACACAGCCCGCACATAACGTCTAGTATCCCCGAGGTTTTTTGTCCCCAAAGAGGGCCTCCCCCAAGATCGAACCCATGACCTTATATTCATAAGGTTTAAATTCGAATCTTGAGTAACCACTGAACCATTGGCTTAGTGGTTACTCAAGATTCGAATTTAAACCTTATGAATATAAGGTCATGGGTTCGATCTTGGGGGAGGCCCTCTTTGGGGACAAAAAACCTCGGGGATACTAGACGTTATGTGCGGGCTGTGTATTGAGGTATAACAATATTATGGATCGTAATGGCTGCGGTATGCGTACCCATCACATCCCGGGGGTACTAGACACTGCGGTGTGCTGTGTACTGGGGTGTGACAAAAAGGCCTTAACACCCCGTAAATTTAATTACATATATACGTTGAAATACGCGTATATCAAGATATATAATACACGTATTTTATACGTATGAGATACATATACGCATGATAGTATACGTAGTTGATACGTATGCGCTAAATATACACGTGTATGATTTAATTAAAAATGTGGATTGAAGTATGATTTAATGAATAAATGAATAGTATGATTGCGTAAATGAATAGTATGATTTAAGATGGGGAGTTGGTTACCTATCAAGCTTGAGGAGCATTGGATCATTATTAAGATAAAATATCAATTTTCTCAACTCAATCTCTTAAACGTTTATAAATATAAAGAATAAAAAAAAAAAATTTATATCTAGTTGGGTCCAACATGTGACCACTAGAATAAAAAAATAAAAAAATAAAAAAATAAAAAAATAAAAGAAGAGAAAGTGAAGTTGCTGAGAATGTGTACAAAAGAAATAAAATAAAAGGAAAGGAAAATAAGAATTGAGAATGAGAAAGACGAAGCAGAGAGGAAGACGAAGAAGAAGGAGAAGAAGAAAAAGGGGAAGCGCGCGATTCGAACGAAATTCGGACCGTCGGTAAGTAATTTTCACGCGTTTTCTTCGTAAAATTGATATATAAGCTAGAAGTAAACTTTCTAGCGGAGTAATTTTGACTGTGAGAGCCGTTTTACGGCGTTTTAATAAATTGGGGTTTTGACCAAAACGTGAATGAAAACCCGCTAGGAAGGTAGAAAAACACTCCCTGGATTGTCGGGACTCCGAATCTGTGGTTAGATTCAATTTCATAAGTTTTTGAGACCAATTGACAATTTTAATACAATTTACAACTTTCGGATAAATAGTGATGAATAGTGAATAGTAAATAGTAAAAGTGAATAGTGAATGGTGAATGATAAATAGTGAATAGTGAATAGTGATTAGTGAATAGTAAATAGTAAATAGTAATAGTAATAGTGAATAGTAATAGTAAATAGTGAAAATAAATAGTAAAAATGAATAGTATTGTGAACAGTGATTTGCATCCAATGAAACTCCGGTTTTAGATCATAGAATCGTAGAGAACTGAATTCCGGACGTTTCGATGCTAAAATTGTGATTTTTGGATATGAGGTGATAGGTTTAGTAACTAAGTATATGGTGTCGTGAAAATCTATTTTCACTGTTCTTTCTTGTGGAAATATCTAGATTGACCACAGAAACGAGATAGTAGTTTCTTCAACTGCTTATGAGTCCTAAATGGATTTATTATTCGTGATTTGAAGTGAGTTGAGAAATGAAAGATGTAAATAGACCCAGATGAGGTTTTGCGAGTCCTCATTGTCAGTAGGTCTGTCCTAACAAGGATTGGGATCCTTGAAATGATTGTTAATTGGGTAATGAGAGGTTGTGGCTACCTTGTAACGGCCATACAAGGGTTAGACCCGCTCTCTTACCTTGCGGAGGAGGGAGATTGTATATTGTGTTATTGAATTGGGTCATGAGAAGTTGTGTCTACCTTGTACGACCATACAAGGGTTAGACCCGCTCTCTTGCCTTGCGGAGGAGGGAGATTGTGTATTGTGTTATTGAATTGGGTCTTGAGAAGTTGTGTCTACCTTGTACGACCATACAAGGGTTAGACCCGCTCTCTTGCCTTGCGGAGGAGGAGATTGTGCATTATGTTATTGAAAATCATGAAATTTATGTTGTTGACATATATAATATATTCGTTGAATGATGCATGTGTTGCATAAGTGTTTGAAATGATTTTAAATGTCATATTTCTTTAAATGTATATAATTGCCATCTCAAGAACTATATTCACTGAGCTGTTGTTTGCTCACCCTATTTCCTCCAATATTTCAGGTATTGAGTCGAAGGGAAAAGAAACTTGTCTGGTATGTGTATGTATGCTTGGAGGAAATAAATTCTATTTACGTTATTTTGATATGTATAATTATCACACACTATATATATGTAATATCACCTAGATGGGTTGTGTGGTAAGATTATATAATGCTTGGGATGATAAAATGAGATGATCATAGATGTGAATGGAATGATCATCTATATATATGGGATTTGATGTGTGGTATAAAAAAAAAATATTCTGTACATTTTGGGAAAGTTTGTGAGAGTAAGTGAAGGCTGACAGTGTATGATATACTGTATATGGGTTTGTACAGTGTATAATACACTGTGCCGGTCATGACGTCAGCCTAACTCAGGGGCGTCGTGACAGAAAAAGTCATATGGTCCGTGGCCCCCGAGTCGAGAAGCCATGCCCCACAATTCGCATTTTTATGGGAGGTAAAAAGAGCAAGACCAGATATACCTGAGTTTAAGTTGGGAGGAGCATCCGTGGACATTGCAGCCGATTGTATAAGAAAGAGATGAGGATCTGCACGAGCAACAACAGCTGTGCCTGAACGTCCACTCGTGCCGGTGCCATCAGGACGCTTACGGGCTTGAAGATCATGCCACCAATCAGGGTACCCATGCAACTTAAAGTAGTTTTCACGTGTGTGTTTCTGGTTGCCACAATGAGAGCATTTTTTCCCTCAGTAGAATGTCGGTGCTTGGCAGATTTACCATGTCCAAAGGTGTTTAACGAGAGAGCTTTCGACGCTAAGACAGCCCCCTGGGGCCCATCGGTGTCATGGGTAGTCACCACTTATTGTCGAATAGCCTCCAGCCTAACATGCGCATAAGCCTATTCAACCGTAGGAAATGGTTTTATCTCTAAAACATCAGCACGAATATTGTCTTGCCGATCATCAAGACCATCCAGGAAAACATAAACACGGTCTTCTTGGATGATCCGATTATAGTGTTGAATATCAACAAAACATTTCATAGGATTCGGTCGGCGGAAATCAATTTCACGCCATAGACCCTGCAACGAGGTGTAATATTTTTCTAGCGAGCCCGCAGCTTGTTTCAGTCTACTCACTCGACGTCGAAGATCATACACCTGCGATGTATCACTACCATCAAAGAAGGTAGTTGCAATAACATCCCAAACCTCTTTTGCCGTAGGAAAGCAAATAAAATTGCCAATTAAAGACGGATCCATAGAAGTAATTAACCAACCTTTAACAATAGCATTATCAGTGCGCCACTTGCGAAAGGAAGGATCAGTTGATGGCGGCTAGGGAAAGTCGCCGTTAATGTACCCCAGTTTGTCCTTGCCCGAGATATACATCTCAACAACCTGGGACCACAGTGCATAGTTGGAACCGTCCAACTTAATGCCAATCTGAGCAGCGGATGTTTCAGTGGTGATGGTCGGGGTCCGAGTGTTATTCAAAACTTTAGTCATCCTTGTATTCAATTCAAGGATAGGATCAGAGAGATTGAACGCATTGCCAGGAGTATTCTGGTCATCAGAATCCGCCATGAAAGGAAGGGTAGGGTGCAATACTCGAATCTGTGATTTTCGAAAATGCGGCCAGATCTTACGCAGTCCCAAGAGCACCAGTGTAGATGGTAAAATCGGTAATACTCCGTCTATTTGGCGCCTCAGCTGCGAGCTTCGAGTTCACGAAGATGATGTTCGTGGAATATGCGTATGTGGTGACGCTAGATTTTCCGACGTCGACATCAGAGCACCCCTCCTTCAATTGTGCGATAGAGGACAAAATAACATCTTTCTTTCCTTTTTTTTTTAATTCAAAAAACACGAACCAGACGAAACTTAAACTGCACTATTACACTAAGCATATTCCTCATCAAACAAAGCCAGTAAAGGGTGGCTTCCGTCGGCTTCACTCCCTCTACCTCTTTCTTCCTCTTCTTCTTCTCCGGCTCCGTCTCCCTCCTTTTTTTGTCGTCTTTTCCGGCGGTGATTCCGTCGAGATCAAAGATGCCGACACATTGGAGAAAAATGAGGTTCATCTCTCTCTCTCTCCTCTCCATCCGATTCAGAAGATCACAGAGCTTCTGATCTGAAACCTTCGACTTGGTCGTGAAATAGCGCTGGACTTCAAGATCGATCTACGGCGGATCGATCTACGGCGGATCGATCTACGGCGGATCGACCTACGGCGGGCCGAGGATCGATCTTCGGTTTCAAAGCGGTGGTTGCGCTTCAAAGATCGGGCGAGATTGAGTGAAGATCTAGATCGTGCTGATCGAGCTTTGATGAACGCCACGGCTACCAAATCTTCGCGCTCTGTTGTTCTTCAGCACCGTCAAATTGTCATATTTCTTCTTCGCGCTCTGTGAAGTGAAAATCGAGTGCAGATCTAAATCTCGTCGTCTGATCGGAGGCGAGATGAACGAGAGAAATCCAGTCGTCTCAGAAATCGGAGGCGAGCAAGAGAGGTTTTGGTCAGAGAACGAAGCAGACGACTCGCAAATCCACTGGCGGCAAAGCGCCGAGGAAGCCACTGGCGACACGACCGGCGAGGAAGTCCGCTCCGGCCACCGGCGGCTGAGGGATTTCCAGCACGTGGTTCGAATTTGGCTCCGCTCTTCTTCTTCTTTTTCAGCAGGGGCGTATCGATTAAGAAGCCTCGGATTGAACGAAATCAGCAACGGAAGTCATAGCAACACCGGCGAGGACAGACGACATGCCGAGAGAATTGGTTAAGATGGTTCGTAACCTTTCTCTGATACCATGTGAAAACATTCTTTTTTCCATATCTTTTCCTATGTATTTCCATAGGTTATATACACTTTAAAAGAATAAAATCAAAATAAAATCTTTGTTATTTTCAAACTTCCTAAACTAACGCTAATCTATTACGGCTAAACTAACGCTAATTGTCTACAATTACAGCTTACGCCAACAAGTTATACAACTAACAACTAAAATTATTTTTTTTCAAAAAAAAAGAAAAAAAAGAAAAAAAAATAAAAAAGGAAAGTTGTGTGTATGTTTGTTTCTTGCTTCTTCATCTTCTTTGTTAAGCTTCAGTGGCATGTATTGTAACCTCTTTATTTAGTTTTAAAATAAACCGTACTTATTGAAGAGTTTCCAAGCAAAATCATGCTTGATGCTACTTATATTTCTTTATATATTAGAACATCCATTATTTCTTGGTGATAGGATAGGTTGAAAACTTGAAATCAAGAATTGGAGCACTTCTTGCATGTTGATAAATATATGCCATGTCTGCATATTCATGATGATTTTTTTAAGTGTAATTTTTCATTCTTGTCACATTCACTGAGTTCTTGATCCTAGAATTTCTGACGTGGTGAAGTTCTAACATCACTATATTCAAGCTCAAACCAAAAGGTGAGATTAACTCTAGCCAACAACCACCACCTTCTCCCTGGGATCAATCGAAATTAACACTTCTAGTAGTTGATAATATTCGCTTGACTTGCAGTAACACAACATTGCTTAATTCTCTCATTGTTGCTCTCAGTTCTCAGTTTTCCATGAACAATCTTAGTACCCTTTATCATTTCTTGGTTTGGGGGTCACATATATTGATTATACTATTCACCCATGCTAGCACAAATACATTACAAATTTGCTTACTCGAGCAGGGATGCTTGATCTTAAGTCTATAGCTACCCCAATGGTTGTTGGTCATCAATTGTCACGACGCCCCTAACGTAGGCTGACGTCATGACCGGCATAGTATACTATACACTGTACATATCCACATACAATATTAATACACTGTCAGCCTTCACGTAGTCTCACAGTCCTTCCCAACATTTTTAGAAATTTTTTTCCTAATATACCACAAATCAAATCCAATATAGATCTCTATATTCATTTCATTCATTCACACATCACATTTTCATTTCATCATCCAAGATATTAAGCTATATATATGCCCACACATCTCATCTAGATGATAATACATATATATATATATATATATATATATATATATAATGTGTGATAAGTATACATATCAAAATAACAAAATATATTTCCTTCAAGCATGCATACACATACCAGACGAAGGCTCACGTGATTATCACTCACGGATGTGTCTTTTCCTTTCGACTCAATACCTGAAATATTGGAAGAAATGAGGTGAGCAAACAACAGCTCAGTGAATATAGTTCTTGAGATGGCAATTATATACATTTAGAGAAATATGACATTTAAAATCATTTCAAACACTTATTCAACACATGCATCATTCAACGAATATATTATACATGTCAACAACATAAATTGCATGATTTTCAATAACACAATGCACAATCTCCCTCCTCCGCAAGGCAAGAGGGCGGGTCTAACCCTTATATGGCCGTACAAGGTTGACACAGCCTCTCATTACCCAATTCACAATCATTTCAAGGGTCGCAACCCTCGTTAGGACAGACCTACTGACAATGAGGACTCGCAAAACCTCATCTGGGTCTAATTCCTAACGAAATGACAATGAGGAATCGCAAAACCTCATCATTAAAAACTCCAATTGCTAAAATTAGTTTGCATGATCCATAAAACTCAATGCATTATATATAAATATAACATGCATACAATCAAACATTTTATATGCGTACAATGTCATACAAGAACCAAATCAAGAAAACTATACTCATAGTGGTTACACGGGGTTTCTAAGCCAACCTCTAAAATCGAGCAACAATAAACGTCATTGCTTCCTCAAGAGCGTTTAACCATGCCCTTAAGCTCTCAATTTAAACACTGAAATTAACCATAGATTATCATGAGAATCATCATTTATCATATCGGTAACTACTAAAAATATCAAATCATATCCAAAAATCACGATCTTAGTATCGAAACGTCCGAAATTCAGTTCTCTACGAATCTATGATTTCAAATCACTGTTTACATCACTGTTCACAGTTCTATTCACAGTACTATTCAGGATTCACTATTTATAGTACTATTCACGATTTACTATTCACTATTCACTATTCATCCGAAAGATGTAAATTGTATTAAAATTGTCAAACAGTCTCCAAAAATCATGAAATGGAATCTAACAACAAATTCGGGGTCCTTACAGTCCAGGGAGCGTTTTTCTACCTTTCTAGCGTATGTTCATTCACGTTGGGTCAAAACCTTAATTTTGTCAAAACGCCACAAAACGGCTCCCATAGCTAAAATTGGTCCACTAAAATCGTTCCATCTAACTTATATAGTAATTTCACGAAGAAAAAGAGTAAAAATCACTTACCGCGAGGCCGAATTTGTGGCGAATCTCGCGTTTCTCCTTTTTCTTCTTCTCCTTCTTCTCTCTGTTTCTCTCCTTCCGTCCCTCCGTCTTTTCCCTTTCATTCAGCAACTCCTTTCTATTCTCTTCTTTTCTTTTTACACATTTTTTTTATTCTTTCTTTTTCTTGTTGTCACACGTTGGAAACAACTAGGACGAGATAGAGATATTTAATATTTATTTTTTTATTTTTTTATTTTCACGTTGAGAGAGATTGAGATTAAAATATATTTATATATACAAATGATTCCATGCTCCTTATCTCAATAGTTAACCAACTCCCCATCTTAATATTTCACTTTCATTCTCATTCATTCAATCATACTCAAATCCACATTTTTAATTAACCAACCCCATAAATTAATCAATTTAATTCAACGATGATCTCATATGTATCATCTTCATTTCATAATTTTTATTTATTTACTAATCATACAAGCGTATATTTAGCGCATACGTATCAAATACATGTATTATCACGCGTATATTTAGCTCATACGTATAAAATATGTATATTATACATCTCGATATACGCGTACTTCAACGTATATATTTAATTAAAATTGCGGGGTGTTACATCAATTGTCTCTATATGATGGTTCTCCTCTTGATTCTCTAGCCTCTATAGTAGTAGGCTCTTGATAAGTTGATTTGATGTAGGCGATTAGATGGTTTTTAGTATGACATGTTAGTAGATTATGATGCTTTTAAAGTTTATATATTTAGTTCTTGTGTTATTTTGGAAGTCCAAAGTAGAGGAGAAGTGGTAGACCAAAAAGAGAAGAAAGAGAAGAAAAAGTAAAAAAAAAAAAATGCAAGAAACCCATGACTGGGCGCCACGGTGCCTGTGATGAAAGAGAAGAAGAAGAAGAAGAGGTTATGACTGGGCACCGCGGCGCCGGAAAAATCTGAGAGAAAGAAGAATTTTTTAATAGTTGCATATTTTTTAGGTATTTTTGTTTCCTTTTTATTTTAGACATTATAAATAGAAAGTAGGGAGTTTAGAAGGGAATGATTCACAACAAGAAGAGGCTATTGAAGTATATATTGGGAAAAAAGGAAAAACATCATTGGAGCAGCGCGAGGAGCTTGATCCAGTTTTGGTGAAGTCGTACTAGTTTATTATTTTTCTTAATTTATCCCTTGTAGTCAATTTCTCTTTCTTTCATGATGTTGAACCTATTTGATTTTGAGTTTATAGAATTAGTTATGGAGTAATTTTCTTTTCTAAGGTTTCATTTGGAACTTGTATGGATCTTGGAATTCATGGATGATATTAGATTTTAATTGATTTATTTAGAGTTGTTTATTTCAATCCATTCTTATTACTTCTAATTACTTGATCACTAATTAGATGATTTGATCAGTCTTTATGATCTTGAAAAAAGGATTTTAGATTTAGATTTGATTAAAATAACGCATGATCAAAAAGGGCGAAAGCTATTGAGTTCATGTGAGATATACATATACTCATGTGACATGTGTAATCATTGAAGATCATAATATTAATGAACCTTGATTCAATTTAGATCTCATAAAAATATAGAGATTTACTTAATCAAAGTATTTTTACTCGATCATCGAAAAAGACTTGTAGATAAACTAGGCTTTTGATTAAAAACTAAAAATTAATTAATTAATTAAAAAATAAGTAGATGAACCCAAGTGAAATATAAGGGAAGACTGTAATCCTAGGTTTACGTAATTCATTGATTGAGTGGTTTAATTTTAAATGTTTTAGTTTTGAATCTAAATTTAAATTTCATATTTGCAATTTTTATTATTTGTTTAGATAAGATCAAATTGAATTAATATTAATAATCAAAGAAAATTATGGCAAATTTATGTGGGAACGATACTTTTAATCATCATTATATTATTTGTCTACAATATTGTGCACTTGCAATTAGGAGTGTTCATCAATCCGACCAACCCGACCGAATCGAACCTTTTGCGTTGGTTTGGATTGGGTTAAATAGGTAGTTTGGGTTGGGTTGAGTTCTAAAATACCTAACCCGATCGGTTTGGGTTGTGTCACGGGTTTAACCCATAAAAAATTGAATAACCCGACCCAAACCGAACCCTAGTATTAGTTTCAAAGTCATAAATTTTACAATTACATATTTATGATTTAGAGCTTTAGTAATTTCAAAAAAAAACAAAAAAAAGCTTACTAATGTGAAGCTTCATCATAATAACTTAAAATTAATTTTTTTTAAATCTTTTTTGTGTCTTTTTTGGCTTGACCATGTACTTCTATCTTTTACTTATTCTATCTTATCCGTTCTTATGTGTGTTCTTCCAAGAGTGATTTTCAGGTTGGTGTACCACTTCTGAGCTGGTCCACCAAGAGTGATTCTGAAGCCTTTACACATGGTGGCGTCATCGTAGCCTTTAAACTCCATCCATCCCTTGTACTTGTTGACGTGATGTCGGGGGTCTCCTTCTCCATCATACTCTTTCACCTCCGTTGTCTTAACGTTCCTGGGCAGCGAGGTCTAGAGAATCTCGTTGACGAATGGGGATGGAAGCTCTTTATATTCCCGATAGTGTTTCAGGGCATTATCTCTGCTGGATCTAGTCAATTCAGCATGGTCAGACTTAGAGGTCTTTCTGGACTCCGATCTGACCCAGCTAGTCGCACTAGTTTGCCTCGAATGTGCCGATTTGGCAGAAGTTTTTGTGGCATCAACCCTCTTCTCAGGTACTGACTTGGATAGGGCTTCCCTCGTCTTATATGCCTTGGTTGGTACAAACCTTGGATAAGAGGATGTCGAGCTGCGACTCTTTTTGGCATCCAAGGAATGACGTAGGTCCCCCTGCCAAGAGAAACTTAGGGTGGGAGCCCGATATGGGCTTGAACCGAATTGGCCTTCGCTTTGAGCTCATGCTTCCTTCCTCTTTCCAAAGTTGGGAGTCAGATGAAGGTAGGAAGGGAAACATCTTCTTCATCATTTGTTGTTGCTCGAGAACAACTCGGGACATTTTCTCAAGATTCTTCTCGATCGCATTCATTCAGGACTTTTGAGTAGAACCTTTTTCCTTTGGCTTTGGAGGTCTTCCTATTTTAGCCTTAGGTATTTCCGAGGTTGCCGTTGGTTCCAGTTCAACCAAAATTTTTGCCTCTTGACTCATAGTTACCGAGCTAAACTTGACTTAGAATGTCGTTCCCACAGACAACACCAAATGTTGATACAAGATTTGACCAACACCAAATACTAATAGAATGGAGGGGATGTGCTGAGCTGGAACCTGTGTGCCTCATTTGGATGTCTAGCATTTACCTTTACTAAGTGAACAGTTCTCAATAAAGCCAACCAGTCCAATCCCCAGGTTGAGAGGTAAGATCACAATGGACCCGCTTAAATACCAAGTCTTCTGAAGTAGCAAGTTGTTTCTCATTCACTATTTAAAGTTACTAAGGACAAGACTGAATTTGGCTAACTATGTTGATTGTTGGTTCAACAGAGTAATGGTATAATGCATTGACTCCTTGACACGGTGCACAGATGAATAGTGTATGCGAGAATAACTGATAAGTTCTAATTCCCACTATTTCTTGTGAACAGTACCATATATATATATATATGAATAGTGTCATATAAGTGAATAGTGTCATACACGTGTATAGGTGAAAGACTTTTTCGATGTGGAAGATCAGCCAAGGCCACAACCACAAAGCATACTAAGAATTTTCCAGCGGTTCCGACTCTACTTCTTAAGAAACGTATACAATATTGCACTATTAACTGATAAAATAAAGACAGTAGCTGTAAAGAGTAGAAAGACAGAAGATTTACATAGTTCGATTCTGAGACTTACTTCCACGGGCAGAGTGTAAAATCTTCACTATAAACTGGAGATTACAACTTCTCTCTTTTCTTTCAAGGAGAGAACAATGAGACTCTCTCTCTCTTGAAAACTCAAATATACTTATAATCAATTAGATCTGAATATATTAAATTGAATTCTTAACCCCTATTTATAGGAGAAGATTATAAATAAATTATTATTAAAAATAATATTTTATTTTATTTTTATATTATTTTTTATTTATCATAGGTGCCGTTTTGTTTTTTGTTTTTGTGAAATGGGCCCAACATATACAATTCACATATGTATTGTGAATCTTACTATTCACCTATCTAAATCCCAAGTCGATTCATCGAATCTCGTAATGATTTGATTCCGATTCACGATTTTGACAACCATGCTCTCACTTGGCAAGGCATTTCCTTCGTAAAGAACAAAGTTTGCCAGTTTATGCAATTGTTCTTTGGCAAGTAGTGAACACAATTTTGTGCTCCCTCAAGGGGTACTTTCCTAGTCATGGTATCTCTCTTCATGCTCTCAAGAGCTTCCACTTATTTTCTACATTGATGCCAATTTGGCATCTTGCCCTGGTGTCACAAAAGCACTAGTGGTTATTGCACCTTTGGAGATCTAACCTCATCTCATGGGCATCCTCAAACAAATGGGTTGTTTCAAGATCTAGTACCAAGTCGAGAATATCGGGGTCTGCCGATGCTGCTGCAAAATCAAGTTGGGTTGAGTCTCTTCTTTCAGAACTTTACTTTCATCCTCCTGGGCCTCCTCTACTTCTTTGCAATAGCACTAGTGCTACGTATCTTGCTGCAAATCCTATCTTTCATGCAAGGACAAACCATGTAGAGATTGATTATCACTTTAGTCTATGATATTGTTGTAAAACAGTCGCAACCCACACAGCAGTTTGTTAATTTGAGAAGCAAGCTCACATTTTTGACAAGACCTGTGGTCTTGATGGGGGATATTAGAAACATATTCGAGGGCATCATCTAGAACAGGGTGTGTTGGTCATTATAACGCTGTAGCTAGATCTCTTGCAACCTATAGTTAAGCTCCGCCTGTACAAGTTTGTTATACCTCTTGGGTATAAATACAAATGAGCTTACTCAAATGGATCATTGAGCTGAGCAATTCTCTGGAACCTTTTCCGTCTCTTCTTCTTCTTCTTCTTCTTTAAGATTCTAATATTTGCAATTAACTATTGACTAAATATATTTTCTTTATTTGATTCTTGAAAAAAAAAAATTAGTGCTAGTAAAATGACTCTTACCAATGTGATGAGTCAGTCGTATACAAATATAAAGGATGGCAGAATATATTATACAATGCATGCATGATTGTCTTGATCACCAGGTCAATCATACTCACATGCCTTGAGATGTTCTTCTGTTGCTTGAAGAGTGGGAACCTTCACTCTTAGAGGTCTATCTGATCTTCCAAACCCATCAGGACAGAACACTATGTAGGGAACATTATGAGAATCAATTTCTAAGCTATACAAATGCTGACCAGCAGCAAAGCTACCAAGTAATTGGTATGACCTCTCCGAGCCATCCATTGTGAGACAGAAATCATCTGCACCTGTAAAACCACCCATAGAGCTAAAAATGTAATTAATATATTACTAGAGAACAGGGCTAACATGGTGAAAGAAATGCATACAAATTAATAGGAAATGGCACCCATATTTCAAGAAAGTGGGAAGAATCTATCATCTCTTCGTGACTTCAGTCATCAATGGAACCTGATACAAAGTAATCTATATTACAGCTTAAAGTGTGGAGCGGTTAATTTATAGAGATTTTACTATAGCAACCACAAGACTTTGTGTAGCTAGGACTGCGGTGAGGAGCTCAACACCAAGTGCTATTGTGCTTATTTTAACCAAGCAAGTCGTCATGATATCAATTTGAGCTTTGAGAAGGACCTAAGATATGGATTGTGTGTACTTCAATCATGCAGATTTAACATATGTTCTACTACTATATTTTACTTATAACAATTTGTTTTTTTTTTTGGATTGATATAAGACTTTTATATGGTTGTATAAATTTGTTTTCACTACACTGGGCTTGGGAAAAGAACTCACAGGCTGCCAGTTCCAATTGAGTTTGATAGATGAAATCCAGTGATGCAGAGATCTCTTGCTCAAATTCATAGAAAGGCCCATTGTGGAAATTCATTTTTCGAAGCTTGCTGAGCCCCTCTCCCAACTCCATCATCGCTCCGCGGTGATTCTATGCAATTACAGAAAATTAAATAAGCCATCTAAACCTGGAAGTGCAAGCCTTCAATTACTTATGTAGCAGGGCTGGGCATGGTAATAACCATAGTCCAAAGTGTAAAAAAAAAGAACCTGGTTAAACAGGTGGTGGAATCCAACAGCGCACTGTAAAATCCCATGGAGAAGCGTTCGTATGGGTTCTTCTGCTTCGTTCCAAAGAGATTCGAGGAAATCATGGCACTTGTAATATTCCCTGCGGTTGAACAGAAAAACTGCCTCATCAAAGTTGCAATCTTCTGCTCTGTCTTCATCCTCGTCTTCAAAGAGCACGTCCCTTGGGTATCGATGAGGTAGGCGAAAATTATAATTAAAATTATTGCATCTCTTCAATTCTTGTTGATGAAACTTGAGACTCAAAAAAGATCCTGGAAGAACTAATGGAAGATGAGGTTTTGGAAGGAAGAACTGAAATAAGGATGAGGAAGATGATGTTAATAATAAAGACATTGTGTATGAGGGCAGAGGAGCTCGAGCATATGAGCCTTCTCAACCACTCCGTATGTTGATAAATTGTACGTGGGTCCGATTGATCTATCGTATTTGGAATCACATGCATGCATGGAAAGATTAAGAAGAGAGAAATATGTTGATGGTGAAAGCTAAGGTCCAGGCAAGTGCATTATTTTCATTTCCCATAATAATGTCCTATGAAGTTTTCAAGGATTAAATTCCGTGTTCATGTGTGAGCCTTGTATTCATGGGATTAAGTGTAACATCCCGTAATTTTGATAACCACCACAGACCTTTGAAGTTTGCAGTAGATGACCTCGTGTTGCTTAAAGTCTCGCCAAGGAAAGGTCAGATGCGGTTTGGGATGAAAGGAAAATTATCTCCTCGCTTTATTGGACCGTTTAAAATCACAGAGAGGATTGGTCCATTAGCATACCAGATTGCTTTACCTCCTCAGTTAGTCGGTGTTCATGATGTGTTTCATATTTCTATATTGAGAAAATATCATTCAGACCCGACGAAGTATCCACCCTCGACACATCTTTTAGATGTAACACAGTTACAAGTTGGGAAGGATGGTACATATGAAGAGAAGCCCATTCAGATTCTTGATATGAAGGTTCAACAATTGCGAAATAAAGCAATTCCTTTGGTCAGAGTCAAATGGCAGTTTTATGATAATGAGAAACAGACTTGAGAACGCGAGGACTGGATGAGGGAGATATTTCCTGATTTCTTTACCACTTGAGGTACATTTCTCCTTATCTGTTAAATTTTGAGGACAAAATTCTTTAAGTTGGGGAGATTGTAACACCCCGTAATTTTAATGAAATACATACGTTGAAGTACACATATATCGAGATGTATAATACACGTATTTTAGATGTATGGGCTAAATATACACGTGATAATACATGTATTTGATACTTATGCGCTAAATATACGCGTGTATGATTAGTAAATAAATAAAATTATGAGATGAAGATGATACATATGGGATCATCCTATTAAAAAAAAATGGAGTTGAATTAAATTGATTAATTTATGGGATTGGTTAATTAAAAATGTGGATTGGAGTATGATTGAATGAATGAAGTGAAATATCAAGATGGGGAGTTGGTTAACTATTGAGAGAAAGGTGCATGGAATCATTTGTATATATAAATATAAAAAAAAATATATAAATAAATTTCTATCCCTAGTTGGTTCCAACGTGTGACAACAAGCAATAAAAAAAAATCAATGAAATAGAAACAAAAAGAAGAAGAATAGAAATGAGTTGTTCACTCAAAAAGAAAGAGAATGAGAAGAAGAAGGAAGAAAAAAAAAGGGAAAACGGAGGGAGAACGCGAAATTCGAACCTGTGGTAAGCTATTTTTGCTAGTTTTCGTCGTAAAATTACTATCTAAGCTAGATGTAACCTTTTTAGCAGAGTAATTTTTGTTGTGGGAGCTGTTTTACGACGTTTTCAAAATTTGGAGTTTTGTCCCAACGTGAATGAAAATCCGCTAGAAAGGTAGAAAAACGTTCCCTGGACTGTCGGGACCCCGAATATGTGGTTATATTCAATTTCATGATTTTTGGAGACCATTTGACAATTTTAATACAATTTATATCTTTCGGATGAATAGTAATAGTGAATAGTAAATAGTACTGTGAACAGTGATTTTATATTTTAATAGCTACCGATATGATAAATGATGATTCTCATGATAATCTATGGTAATTTCAGTGTTTACATTAAGAGCTTAAGGGCATGGATAAACGCTCTTCAGAAAGCAATATTGTTGCTCGATTTTAGAGGTTGGCTTAGAAAACCCGTGTAACCACTGTGAGTATAGTTTTCTTGATTTGGTTCTTGTATGGCATTGTACGCATATAAAATGTTTGATTGTATGCATGTGATATGCATATATAATGCATTGAGTTTTATGGATCATGCAAACTGATTTTAGCAATTAGAGTTTGTAATGATGAGGTTTTGCGAATCCTCATTGTCATTTCGTTAGGACTTAGACCCAGATGAGGTTTTGCTAGTCCTCAATGTCAGTAAGTCTGTCCTAACAAGGGTTACGATCCTTGAAATGACTGTGAATTGGGTGATAAGAAGCTGTGTCTACCTTGTACGGTCATACAAGGGTTAGACCCGCTCTCTTGCTTTGCGGAGGAGGGAGATTGTGCATTGTGTTATTGAAAACTCATGCAATTTATATTGTTGACATGTATGATATATTCGTTGAATGATGCATGTGTTGAATAAGTGTTTGAAATAATTTTAAATGTCATATTTCTCTAAATGTATATAATTGTCATCTCAAGAACTATATTCACTGAGCTGTTGTTTGTTCACCTCATTTCCTCCAATATTTCAGGTATTGAGTCGAATGGAAAAGGAAAACTCCGTGAGTGATAATCACGTGAACCTTCGTCTGGTACGTGTATGTATGCTTGGAAGAAATAAATTATATTTTTATTATTTTGATATGTATAATTATCACACACTATATATATATAATATCACCTAGATGGATTGTGTGGTAATATTATATAATGCTTGGGAATGATGAAATGATATGATCATAGATATTTATCAGATGAGACTTTAATTTGTGGAATGAATGGAATGATTATAAAGATTTATATTGGATTTGAATTCTAGTATATAAAAAAATAAAAAAAAAATTGCTGTAACTTTTGAAAATTATTGTGAGACTACGTGAAGACTGACAGTATATTATATATTGTATATGAGTATGTATAGTGTATAATATACTGTACCGATCATGACGTCAGCTTACGTCAGGGGCGTCGTGACATTAAGTCCCTTCGATACAAACTAAACACAACCTTATCTTTTATGTCAGTTTCATCTTGTATGCACTTTTGACATTTGCATATTATTATTTGACTTATTTGAAAATAGAATTTAAAACAATTTCACATCCAATTAATCTAGAGAGAACCCCAACTACTTAATTGCCACCTAGCCCTTTGCCTTTCTCACAAAAGAAAAGAAAGAGATACTAGCTAGATAGTTTTTGATGTCAGTTAAGGCTTCATTTGGTATGCAATTTAAATTCAATTTTTTGTATTTAAAAATAAAAATTGAAAAAAGTTACAAAAAACTTGTTTGGATTGATAGTATTTAAAAGCTGTTTTTAGAAAGAAAAAAAAAAAAGTTAAGAAAGTGACTTGTTTTCAGAAAACATTCAAATATTATTTTTTGAGTTTTTCTTGTATTTAATGGGACCCACATAAGTTTTTCTCTACTTTTTGTGCCACACCTCAGTACATAGCACACCGCAGTGTCTAGTACTCCCGGAATGTGATGGGTATCTCATACCGAGTGTACCCCAGTCATTATATATTGGCTCAGTGGTTACTCAGATTATGAAATCAAACCTTATAAGGAGGTTCTGAGTTCGAATCTGGGGGAGGCCCTATACTATTCATCATGAATAGTGTGGACAAATGATCCTGAGGTACTAGACACTGCAGTGGGCTGTGTACTGGGATGTGACAATATTATGTGGTATATAATGGTTGGAGTACGCTCGGTATGAGGTACCCATCACATCCCGGGGTACTAGACACTGCGGTGTGCTGTGTACTGAGGTGTGACAAAAAGACCTTATGTAATGGTTCAGTAGCTATTCAGATTGCGAAATCAAACCTTATAAAGAGGTTGTGAGTTCGAATCTGGGGGAGGTCATACACTATTTATAAAATAAATGAATAGTATGAACAAATGATCCCGGGGTACTAGACGCTGCGGTGTGCTATGTACTGGGATGTGACAATATTATGTGGTATATAATGACTGGAGTATGCCCTGCGGGGTACTCATCACCCTGGGTAGGGAGCACTGTGTGCAACCCGGGCGTGACAATTTGTGTAAAATCTTGAATAAACCAAATAAGTTTTCCTTATTTTTAAATTTTGAAAATAATTTTTAAATATGATACCAAACATGAATTGAGAAACTATAAATTCCAACTAAAAATGAGATCATATTCTAATCTTTAAAAGCACCTGCCAAGGTAATCTTTAAAAGTTGTCAATGCAACCTTATCATTCCCTGCAATAATCAAGTCATCAACATAAACTAACACGTTGATCTGAGTTCTTCCCCTGCACAACCCAAATAAGGAATAATCTGAATAGGATTGCACAAAACCATAATTTTTCAATGCTGTTAACAGTTTTGAAAACCAACATCGGGGAGCTTGTTTCAGACCATACAACGACTTTTTCAACCTGCAAACCATGTTAGGATTTGTATTTTTGAAACCTGGAGGAACTTTCATATAAACCTCCTCACTTAAGTGACCGTGAAGGAAAGCATTATGCACATCCATTTGATGTACCTCCCAATTTTTAACAGCAGCAATTGCAAGAAAAATACGAACAGTCACCATTTTTGCCACAGGAGCAAATGTCTCGTTATAGTCAATTCCTTCCACCTGATGATTGTCATAGATCACAAGTCTTGCTTTGAGTCGCTCTATGCTGCCATCGGACTTATACTTAATTTTATATATCCACTGGCTCCCTAGTGCTTTCTTGCCGGGTGGAAGAGTCTCCATTACCCAAGTCTCATTATCTTCAAGGGCTCGTATTTCCTGACCCATCGCATCTCGCCATCCCGAGTCTTTCATCGCTTCTTTAAAATGCTTTGGCTCATGTCCCGCTGTCACAGCTGCAAGAAAATTCCTATGTCTCACAGAAAAACGTTCACAATTCACAAAATGTGCTAAAGGATATGGCGTACCTGAGGAAGAGGAAGGAGCTGATGAATTCTCAGATGGACTTATTTTCCGTATAGTATGAGTAACAAAATCACGATACCGTGTTGAAGGAGTTTTGGTTCGTTTTCCTCGCCCTAGCTCGCCGTCAACTTCCACACCTTGCTCCCCTACTGTATTCTCCAGCCCCTCATCACGCACATCCTCATGTGCGGGCTGCACCGCAGCACCAGACCCATCCTCGAGGGTGGATGCTGGTTCCAACCCTCCCTCAACGCACGCAGCACACTCATCGGCACCCTCATCCTCACTCCATGCACCATCCTCATTGTTTGCCAGCACAGGAGGCACCACATTCTTTGGTTGGTTTGGCGCAAAAGGAAATTCTTTCTCAAAGAACTTCACATCCCTCGATACAAAGTACTCATGTGTTTCTAAATCATACAATTTCCAACCTTTCTTCCCAAAAGGATAGCCAACAAAGATACATTTACGGCTCCTACTTGCAAATTTATCACCTTTGTGTCGTTGATTATGAGCATAGCAAAGACAACCAAATACACGAAGAGCATCATAAGAAGGCACTTTCCCAAACAACATTTCATATGGCGATTTAGTCTTAAGTAAAGTAGAGGGTGTCCTATTAATCAAGTGACACGCTGCCAACACACATTCACCCCAAAATTTGATTGGTAAGTTCCCTTGAAATCTTAAGGCTCTAGCCACATTTAAAATGTGTTGATGTTTTCTCTCAACTCTCCCATTTTGTTGAGGAGTCCCAACACAAGAAGTCTCAAAAATAATCCCATTATTTTGAAAATAATCACGCAAACAATTAAATTCGGTCTCATTGTCACTTCTCACACGTTTTATCACTTGTTCAAATTGACGTTCAACCATAGCAACAAAATTAAGAAACATAGATTCAACTTCCATTTTATTGCAAAGTAAATAGACCCAAACTCCTTTTGAAAAATCATCTACTATTGTCAAAAAATATGTAGCCCCACACGAAGAATGAGTCTGATAAGGCCCCCACAAATCCAAATGAACAAGTTCAAAAATCCTACCAGCTTTATTCGTACTAATTGGAAAACTAGATCTAGGTTGTTTTGCACGAGGACACACATCACAAGATTTATTATTTGACCTACAAAAAGGACTTACAGGCGGAATCATCTTCAATGTTTTCTCCGACGGATGTCCCATTCGTTGATGCCATAACTCGAACGACGAATCACCATCCACTGTCAAGACCTTCACTTGAGGAACACCACGGAAAAAATAAAGTCCATCCAATCTTTCACCCGCTCCGATCACCTTCCTCGTCGGTTGGTCCTGTATAACACAAATATTATTAGTGAATTGTACAACACAATTTGATTCATCGATTAACTGAGTAACAGAAATTAAATTGCATGTCAATTGTGGGACATAAAGCACATTGTCGAGCTTCAATCCTCCTGGCAGCACGACACTCCCCTCTTGGTTTGCTTCTGCCGTATTTCCATCCGGCAAACCCACCGGACAGTATTGCACCTTTCTCACATTCTTCAATATAGACAAGTCACACGTCACATGGTTCGATGCTCCTGTATCGATAATCCAACTAAAATGACTGTTTCTATCATGTAGTCGATCTTTTATTTTGTCGAAGTTCAAAAATGCAAGAAGTTGCTGCAGTTGCGTTGCAGAAACACCAGCAAGAGCCGCAGCGTCGGTTGCACCCGCCAACCCCTGCGAGTCCCCTGCGTGCTGCCCAGATGAAGTTCCAGTCCCACCAGTTTTATGTGCGCAGACAGACGATACATTATGCCCTCCGCCTGCCATGAGCACACGTAGAGGTTAAAGTACTAATTCAAGTGGCTCGCAAACTGAACGGAATCACGACGATGACGATAAACGCACTTAAATCACTGGTCGCACGCACTATTCACGTGCTCTGTTCACGCAATACCCTTGAAGGTGAAACTAAGAGTAAGATGTGATTGTGATAATCATATATATATATATAGATAAATGTTAAGGCTATATATTCAGCACGGCTATATATAGATAGATAAATGTTAAGGCTATATATTCAGCACTACTGGTACAACAAGTGGTTGAAACAGTACTAATTAAAATATCATGATTGAATACTATTAATCTTTTTCTTTTTCTTTTTTTTTAATCACGCTGTTCACGCGTGCGCACAGCTCATTGTGCGCACTGCCCAACTCCAGTGAGAATCAATCTTTTTATTATCTCTCTGTTCACGTGCTCTTTTTTTTTTTTTTTTTTCAACTAAAATGACCTTCTTCAACAACAGCTTCAGTTCTTCAATAGCTTCAGTTCTTCAATGGAACCGAAAACCCCATCAACACCAAACATAGACATAATAAAAGTTTGATCTTGGCAGCAGTGAGAACCAATCTGATCCGCCGGAACAGAAGCAGAGATCTGCCGCTGTAAGTGCTGGAACGGGTTGCCTTCTCCTTCGTCGGCGAATAAAGGGCGTCGACGCTAACGACGCTACTGCTGCTGACAGGTAAGGAGTCCCTTAACCCCATGATTGGGGCTGTCATGGCCCACCTCCATAAATCGACGGCCACAAGCTTCAGATCTCAATCTCTTCTTGATCCTTTTTGTTCTTCCTCTCTTCTGTTTCGCTGATCAGAAGTTGCAGATGCGGTTCTGCAATTCCTTAAGACAGTTCGACTACACCGCGGCCGTTTTTTCAAGCCGTCTCGGCTTCTCCGTCGTCGCCATTGACGCCGTCGTCGGTCTCCGAAACCTCAATCTCCTCCTTGGCCTCGAAAACCGCATCAACTACACCGCCGTCGAGGTTCTCAACAGCGATTGCCGCCTCGACCAAGCCCTAGTTCTTGTTGAAGAGATGTCTCTGATACCATGTTAAAATCTCTCTCAATCTTCTTCTTTCCATTCACAACAATCCAATATATATCTGTTACAAAGTTCAAAGCCTAACAATCAGGAAACATGTTCCCTCTAACAATCACAATCAGGAAACATGTTCCTTAAAAATATATGCTCAATAAAGATATCATAATAACCACCGAATCAACTGAGGGAAGAGGGATACGATGAAGAATCGAACCTCGAAGTGCTTCAACGTCTAGTCAAAGAGCCATCAAAAATTGAACTAAGCGTTGTTCCTCTCTGTAAGTGCAATAAAGGGCATTGGAACTAAGACCTACAGGTTCTGTTAATGTAAGTTGATCCCAATAGGATGTCATAATGCTGTAAAATTCTTGAACACTCTTATCACCTTGTTTGGCGGCCCGTATATCAATCTCAAGCCGGTACCTCTTTGCAAAATTAGATTGCAAATACAATCTTGATAAATAATCCCAAATTTTTTTAGTGTGGAAAACTTTGCTAATTGCATGCCAATTGAAACATCAACAGAGTTATTGATCCAGGTAATTATTTTGGAATTATTTATCCGCCAAACAGCTAATAACTCAGTACATTTTTCATGGTTAACATCAGATGGCATAGCTGTATCACCAGAACCATAGTCCCACATCTTTTTCCCAATCAAAAAATTTTTCATGACATATGTCCAATACGAATAATTATTGCCATTCAATTTCACACTAATAGCTTGAAGAGAGTCATCATGTTCACTAGCCATTTTCAATTGATATAGAAGTTGCCTTGTATAAGTTCTACTCACCCAATTCTTCTAATAACCACCATTGCTTTTCAAAAGTGAAATCCACTTAACAAATATATAGATGCAAAACTCAGTCGGTGGTGGGTAAATTACAGTGCTCTCTAATTGGCACCAAAACTCAATTGGTGACAGTAGGAGAGAAACCCAATCGTTGGTCAAAGAGACGGGTTATTAAAATAACCTCATGTTCTTAAAGTCTCAAATCAATCGATAAACAATAAAATAATCCTGTGCCCCACAAGTCAAATATAGACGTTCAAGTGGGGTTGTTCCTTGTAGCAAGATCAAAGAGGGTGCGTATTGAGGTAGAAAGAAAGAGAAAGACAGTGTACAACGGTTTTGTGATAGAGAGAAAACACCTTGCGACAGAGAGAAGAAGAGAAGATAGCACAAAAAGACTCACCAAACCAGCCAACAACAAGAGCAAAGGAGAGATTCAGAATTCACAACCACGACCATTGAACCATTCAGCGTGAAGGGTTAGAGGTCTAAACCCTACTTATCCCTGTCATAAACCCGCTCTAATATTTTAAACTTTATTATTCAATGATAAAAATAAAGAACTGATTTACAAGGTATATGTACAAGAAACCTAAAAGATAAGAAATTACTAATCTACTCCTAATGTCATATACATAATATATATATCTAACAGTAATCATATAAGTAGTTAAGAATGTGAAACCAAGAAATAAGACCAAAGATTTTGGTAATTTTCTAAGCTAGTTTCTAAGCTGGCTAGGTAGCTAGCTTGCTGATTAAGGAAGAGAGAGGGAGATGAATCTAAAGCTAAAGAAGAGTTATTACAATGGATTCTCTCTGTGTGCGTGTTACTGATCTGTTTGATCTCTCTCTGTCCTTTTTCTCTTTTTGGTGCTCTTTGTTGGGAAAATGGAATGCTAAAGCTACGACTTACAGGAACCGCATTTTATGCAAAAGGCAAAAAGAAGAGAGAATGGAATAAAGTAGAGTCCACCATGCATCAATTTGCAAGTTGGGTATTAGGATTAATCCAGGGTTGTGGTCTCTGCCAAAATTATTAATAGCCTACTTTATCTTTTATGAGAGGTGACCAAACATATATGATGTATCCTCCCTCCTTTTCATCCGTCAGCCCATGTGTTGCTGACTCACCTATTAACTTCTTCTCTCTCTTTCTCCATAATGTCCTTTTGTTTAATATAAACACCCACCCTCATTCTTAATTGCATCAAACATAAAATTTGCGAGTATATATGGGAACTGGGACCCGCCGGTTGCAAAAATTCATGCATTCCTCTTCTTTTTCTTTTTTAGAGTGGGCATGTTGGTATGCCAAGATTGAAGAATCCACCGCTTCAAAAGTTGTTGATATTTAAGTAAGAGCTAGAATGAAAGTGATTTTGTTCTGACATGCTTTCCCAGTATTATTAATTTGCTTAAAAGTATATAGAAAAGATAGTATCAAGAGGATAATATATATATTTTTTAAATAAAATAAAATATGGGTGTCTTTGACTAAAGAAGGAAAAAAAAAAAAGCTCTTTCATCTACTAACCAAAAGTAAGGTCAGGTTCCATCTTTCTTAGTTTCTGTCGGCGGGTTTCTTTGTCACTATGCCCATACAAGTAGACAAATGCCGTCCCTTGTAATTTATGGAATTTGGAGGATTGCTCCTGGCCTCTACTCATAAAGTGATTTAAAAAAAAAACAAAACAAGATAATGTAAATGAAGGGTAGCTAAAATATTAAAAATAAAGGTCAAAAAAATTTATGATTTTGCAGGGTGAAATCGGTTGCAATAATAATATCATGTCTATGGTGGGCCGCTGGTGGGCATTTCAATTTACCGTCATATTATACGACAGAAGAAGGTATAATTCATTTCATTCTGATCGTATATTACAGTTACAGTTACAGTTACAGACATGGAAGGCGGGAAGCGCTTTAATGAGGAGTGGGCATGTGTGAGCGTGTGGTTGCTTTTCAAATTATACATATTCATAATTTGAATGTAACTAATATGTATACTACAAGATAAGATGCTAAAATTAAATGCCGAAAATATGTTCACGGAAACTTGAATTACATTTTGTGTTTTTTAACTAGATTTGAGATATAATATATGTAATGTAGTAGAAAGGGTAAAAAGGTCCAAGTAGCCGAGTGTAAATTACACGATGATCAGATCAACATCATGGCTTTCATCATGGCTTTCTTGTTAATTAGTTGGTAATGACTTAGTGGAGGACAAGAGACGGGTCCACCCTTCTTTTTCTTTCTTGCTTTCTAGCTTTCTCTGTTTCTTTACAGTGTACAACTTGGAAGTAGCTCTGTTGTTTCGGCAGAGAAGAGTTGTTTGCATGAAACCAAAGATACGCTCATGCCCATTTGTACTCTCTCAATCATCCACTCCACTGTCTCATGATTCTCTCGTATGCCTCTTCTCTGAATTCCATGATCCCCTCCTCTTAATTAATTCTCTTGTTTTTTCATTTATTTATAATCACTTCATTCAGGTACATCTTTAGTTAACTCTCTTAATTTTCTTTTTGTTCAATTTAGTCAATTTTTACACCTCTTCTGTTTATTAGATTGTTTAAGTCGGCTTAGTTCTAATTTAATTTTGTTATTTCTTTTTCTTTTTTTTTCTCCCTCTTTGGCTTGAATTTAATCTCAAAGTATTTCAGAAAATTCTCGGAAGTGTTAAGCTGATTTTATTGAAAAATTGAGACTTTTTCCCCTTTGATTTTGCTTCTTAGGGTCTGAATTCCCAAGTTTGGATTTTTTTTTAAAAAAAAATTCGAAATTTATATTGATAAGAGGCAGAGATGTAGGCGTGTAGGAGTTCGATTTAACTTTCTAAAATGGAAGAATAAAGTTCTTTCGGTATGGGAATTTTTATTTTGGGGGCGAAGTTTTAGTGTTGATGGATTTTGTGGATCGTCAAGTTTGTGCTCAAAAGCTGCATCTTTTTTATGACTTTTCTCACTCAAAAATTTGCTATGCTGAATTTAAAGACGGCGATTTGTTGCTTGTCTGGGTATATTAAATTCTATTTTCTCTTTCAATTCAGATCTTATTAGTTTTGCTCTGTAATTTCAATTGATAAGGATTTTTTTTTTTCTCTTTTTTGCATTTTTGGCCCTTTTTTTCTTTTATTATTTGAGTTAGAAAATTCAATCAGTTCGTGATATGAATTCTTAAATTCAGTTTCACTCTCTTTAATACGTGAAGTTTCTAGTTTTATGACTACTTTTACCATTCGCTAAAGGAAAAAGGAAACAAAAAAAAAAAGTTTAGCTGGTTCACTTCATCTTTTCAATGCGGACTGCAACTCTGTTGGTTTTTCCATTCAATTCCTTAGTTTTCTTCATCAACTATTTTTTATCTTGTCATTTAATGTTTTAAGTTTTCAAGAATATTAGAACAAGTTCAGCTTTGCTTCATTTCTCGATTGCCTTTACTGATTTAGTCTTTATACTTTAAAATTGTTTCATTAATGTTTTCGTTTCTCTTTATTCTGCTGGTCAGTTTGCATTTGGAGGGAGTAGATATGGAAGTTGACATATCTTAGTGTGATTCTAGGATGGGTTCTTTGGTTCACATCAGCTTATGAAATGAGGCAGAAAGGTAATGTTTGTAATGGAATTTGAATTTCACTTATGTTGTTTCAACTGCTAATAGGATAACTTGAAGAGTGCATTGTAATGATCAAGGGGTAACTAAGACGCTGGCTTTTAATTTATATTTTTATGATCATTTGTCCTGATTTTTGTTATGACATGGCTTGAATTTGATTAGTAGATTTTCACATACTATGGGGTTCCTCTTTGGACTGTAGCGGTGCTATGGATATTTCATTTTACTTCTATCATTTGGGAGACAGTAGAAGTATGGCCAATTAGAGATAACAAAATGACAGAAAACTACTTTAGATGATTTATATACTTGCAAATATAACAAACGCCATTATGTGCCCATGTTAAAAGACTGACACATTAGCCATTAACAATAATGACTAAGGAAGAATAATATCAAAAATAACATGGGTAAAGATAATTAATAAAAAATTCTCAATTGTGATGCCCTTGATAGATTGAAGTGGACAAAGTAGATTACCAATCCTATGTATTTGGGAAAGGGCTTTATTGAGTGGATATGGTGTTCTTTGGTAAAGGTAGTGTAACATTACACATTAAATTAACCGTTTTCAGTTACTTGTGCATGATCTTAACTTTTGGGGAAATTCAAAGGAACTTTAGTTCAAGGATTTTGACTTTCTTTCCCACTAATTTTCTTTCCTGATTAGTTGAAATATCTTATTTCCAGGAAGAAGTCAGCTACAACAATCCATTGAAAGAATCTGAAAGACTTTTGTTTGGAAATGGGCGTGTCAAGCTCTAGAATAGAAGAAGATAAGGCGCTTCAGCTATGCCGTGAAAGGAAGAAATTTGTTAAACAAGCGCTTGACGGAAGGTGCTCTCTTGCAGCTGCACATGTTACTTATATTCAATCTCTGAAAAATACCGGAATTGCACTTAGGAAGTTTGTTGAACCTGATGCTACATTTGAGCCATCCTTGTATACTTCCACGACTGCAACTTCAGAACCACTTGCTTTAACTGACAAGTCCTTTTCTCATATCTCCTTCTCTTCTCCATCTTTGTCACAACATGTTGATGTGGCTGAAACCCTTTCTCCTACTCCTTCACCTCCTAACTCTAGCCATTTTCAGGCAAACTATATGAAAACTAGTATCAATTCTTCGACAACTGTTGAAGAGAAGCCTCCTTTTACAGTCAACCGGACTTTAAGGTCCACATCTAGTACTCCCCAAAACCTCACACCTCAATCAACTGAGAGGCCTGAAACCCCAGAATTTGAACATTCTCATCTATCAGATAACCCACCCTGGGATTTTTTTGATCCCTCTCACACCATAGACAAACAATTTTCTTTTCCACATGGAAGGGAACCGAACAATGAATTGGATAATCCTGATAATATTAGAAGACTCAGAGAAGAGGAGGGGATTCCTGAACTGGAAGATGAAGGAGGGAAGGCTGCTGTTAGTGAAAGTGTGGAGTCTGAGGTATCTGAAGATGAATTCGATGAGCCTTCTGCAGATAACCTTGTTCGAAGGTTTGAGAATCGTAGGGCGTTGGATTCACATTCTATTAGTATGTCCCCTACTTCAGGAACTATAGCTTCAGACACTGAGGTTTTGAATGGACGAACGAGAAACTCCCCTGATTCAACACCAGTTAAAACAATAGATTCAGTAGTCATAGCTCCCACTTATGAGACAAAAACAACAGAAAAAGTATCTGGTTCTGCAAATAAGCCAGCCAGGGACTTCATAACAAGCATAAAAGAAATCGAATGTCTCTTCCTGAAAGCTTCTGACTCTGGAAAAGAAGTTCCAAGGATGCTGGAAGCGAACAAATTGCATTTTCGTCCAATATTTTTTGGCAAAAAAGGTTTGGCATCTTATTCCATGGCGTTATAATTATTTTACCGTGCATATTCATTTCTTTGCTTATACATTTCAGTGGCCATGTAGAAATGCTAGGAGCACTACATCAATGGGGAGGCTATGTGCAATCCCTTAAATTAGTCGTAACTAAGTTTTAATTCCATGGAAAATGATCAACTTGGGGCGGTTTGAGAGTAGTGATCAAAATAAACTACAATAAACTGGTTTTCAGTACATTATAAGGAACCAAGACAACAAATTTACTACTCATTATATCACAGTTGGAAGCTGGTTGCTGCAGTACTGTTGTCACTGTTTTAAAGCTAAGAGCAAGTTGCCAAACTACTTAATTGCTCAAAATTGGTTTAGCTGAAGTAAATATTGGACTGAGGTAGGTTACACATGACATGAAGATTCATGGCTATATGAATCTATGGTTCCTTTTGAAGCTAAATGGTCAATTTGTCATCATACATGTCTACATATATCTGAAGTATTTTTTTTTTTAAAGATTAAGATAATTTCAGTTAACATGTCATTTTATTTAGCTCAATATCTTTACTATTGGTGCATCTAGTTGTTCTCTGAATATTTATAATATGTTGACATGTTAGGTCCTTTTTTTACCAATCATGAAAACCATAGCGAGTTAAATGACCTATCATTTTGATTCAACTAATTAACAATAAAATGATGGATTCCCATCACAAGTTAGAATACTTATTGTTAATCTTCCTAATTCTAAAATATATTGATGTATTCGGCAAAAGAAAGAAAGCTAAATTGCTGAAAATTTTATTAATTCTGAAAAAAAAACTCTTCCAATCCCCAACGCCAACCTTTAAATAGAAAAAACAGAAAGCTACTCCTAATTCTACTAGGACTCTAAGCAAGATTTATTCTAATTCTACCAGAATTCCTTTTAACAACACAAAACAAAATCCTATTCAAACATAACCACATTATCCTAACAAGACTCAAAAATAGAAACAAATAAAACTAATTACAACTCAACGACAAAAACAGAAATAAATAAAAATAACTAACACGTGCTACATCAGATCCATCTCTCGTGAATGAAACTCATCCTCGAGTTTAAGTTGATAAAGCGAATTCATCTGATGCATAAAATTGATAAAGATCTGCCACGTTAAAGGCATCGGAAATGTGTAAATCATTTGGAAGTTCCACCTTATACGCATTTGGATTAATCTTCTGAAGTATGCGACAAGGGCCAATCTTTTTCATCTTTAACTTGTTATAAGTTCTTGTTGGAGACCTCCCTTTCTTCAAATGCACCATCACAAGATCCCCTACATTAAACTCTTTCTTCCTCCTTTAATCTGCTACCTCCTTATACTTTGAGTTAGCTTTTTGCAAGTTGGCAATCACTTATGTAATTTAGCAACCCTTTTTGTCATCTGTTCAGCCTCTAAATTCAAACCAACCGAGTTAGGTAGAGCTTCCAAATCAACAGTTAATCTTGGCACACTTGTATAAACCACCTCAAATGGAGATTTTTGTGTTGAACGATTCCTCATGTGGTTAAAAGCAAACTCTGCTTGAGCCAAGGCATAATCCCACTATCTTGGTTGATCTCCACATATGCAATCTAATGAGATTGCCCAATGTCCTGTTGGTCACCTCGGTTTGGCCATTAGTTTGTGGGTGACTCGTGGTGCTACAATTAAGAGAAGTATCAAACTTTCTCCATAAAGTCCTCAAGAAATGACTAAGAAACTTCACATCCCAGTCGGCAGTAATAGATTTAGGAATTCCATGTAACCTTACAACCTCCTTAAAGAATAGATTTCCAATATGAACTGCATTGTGTCTTACGACAAGGAATGAAGTGGGTCATTTTGCTAAACCTATCTACTGCTACAAAAATAGAATCTAGGCCTCTTTGTGTTCTGGGAAGTCCCAAAATGAAATCCATGGATAGATCCGCCCAAATGCCAGAAGGAATAGGAAGGGGTACCTATATTTTGAGCTTGACCCTTGGCTACTTGGCAAATAGCACACCATTTAACAAAGTTTTCCACATCCTTTCTGATTTGAGGCCAATGAAATCGATTTTCAACTGAAGCAAGGGTCTTATCCTTCCCAAAATGTCCACTCAGCCCATTAGAATGCACTTCTTTAATCACTTGCTCCAGTAATGACATTCTCGGCAAACATAACTGATTTCCTTTAATTAGGAATCCATCAATAACATGAAAGTCACCCACATCCTCATGCTTGCTGTATTTTTCCCAAACTGCCTCAAAATCGCGGTCATCATGATAATTCTCCCTCAAGCAATTAAAAAGCAAGGACTTCAGTTCTCAAAGTCACTAAAAGTGCACCCTTTCAACTTAAAGCATCAAACACTTTGTTGGTTGACCCGGATTTGTGCCTAATAACAAACTCAAACTTTTGTGTGAAGGCTATCCAACGTGCATGCATGCGATTGATGGTCTTTTGAGATTGTAGAAACCTCAAAGATTGGTGATTCGAATACAAGATAAACTCCTTGCCAATTAAATAATGCTCCCATTGCTTCAAAGCTCTCACCAACGCATACATCTCTTGTTCATAAGTACTCCACTTCATTCTAGGCTCACTTAGTTTCTCACTAAAATTCTCAATAGCCCTCCCTTCTTGCAACAGCACAACACCAATCCTAATTCTGGATGTGTCTACATCAACCTCAAACAGTTTATCAAAATTGGGAAGAGCCAATACCGGGGCTGAACATAGCTTGTTCTTCACCAATTCAAATGTTGCTTGTTGCTCATTACTCCAACGAAACCGTCCTTTTTCAAGGCAATCCGTGAGTGGGGCTGTGAGGGAACTAAATCCCTTGATGAATTTTCTATAGAAGGATATCAATCCCATAAAACTCTGCACTTCCTTAACATTAGTAGGGCTCGACCACCCTTGAATAGCTGCAATCTTGGACTCATCCACCATAATTCCCTCTTGGCTTACTATGAATCCCAAAAATAAGAGTTTCTCCACCATGAATGTACACTTCTTTAGGTTAATATAGAGTTCTTTAGCCTGTAGTGCTTCAAAAACTTGCCTAAGATGCTTCAAGTGTTCTGCCTCACTCTTGTTATGTATCAAGATATCATCAAACCACAACAAACTTACCAAGAAAATATTTGAGAACTTCGGTCATGAGCCTCATAAATGTGCTTGGTGCGTTGGTTAGCCCAAAAGGCATCACTAACCACTCGTAGAGCCCCTCATTTATTTTGAAGGCAGTTTTCCATTCATCTCCTTCCCTCATGCGGATTTGGTGATAACCGCTTCTTAGATCTATCTTAGAAAACAATGTAGAACCGCTCAATTGATCTAACATATCACTCAAACGAGGTATTGGGAACCTATACCTCACAGTAATTTTATTGATTGCCCTACTATCAACGCACATCCTCCAACTACCATCCTTCTTAGGGGTAAGTAAAGTTGGGACCGCACAAAGACTCATGCTAGGCCTTATGTGTCCTTTCTCCAACAAGTCTTGTACCTGTTCATGCAATATCGCATACTCCTTTGGGCTCATCGGGTAGTGAGGTAAATTAGGAAGTGTGGATCCCGGTATAAGATCAATTGCATGCTGGATATTGCGTAGTGGAGGCAATCCCTTAGGTGTTTCTTGCAAATCTTCAAATTCGGCTAACAAACCTTGCAATTCATCATTCTGTAATTGGCCACCTTGTCCATCTGTCCTACGCTCCCCTTTAATCACTAACGCCCACATAGATTCGGGATTCTGAGGAAATTCCTTTGCTGCCACCACAGAAAACAATGGAGAAGTCTTCCCTTTTTTAGTATTCTTCTCCGGTTCTTTTGGATTAGGAAGGAGAACAATCCTTTTCCTAAGCCAAGTGAACTCATACATATTCTCTCGCCCCTTGTGAATGGCTTGTACATCAAATTGCCATGGTCTCCCCAATAGTACATGGCAAGCATCCGTGTCAATCACATCGCACACCACTTGGTCTTTATGAAACTGCCCTATGGACAAAGGTAAGGTGCAAATTTCAACTATGGCTACTTCACTCCCTTTTTTAATCCAACCAACCTTGTCAGGTTTAGGGTGTCGATCAAGTTTCAGATTTAAGGTTTTCACCAAAACTCTTGATACTATGTTCTCACTACTTCCACTATCAATAATAATATCACAAACTTTATTATTGATAGTACATTTGGTACGGAAAATGGTGTCTTTGGGATGGGATTTCAGTCTTTGGGGCTAGCAATAATCGTTGTACTACACACGAGACCCGTTCTCCATCATCACCCTCTTCATGTGCAACTTCCTCTTTAATTGTTTCTTCCTCAAACTCATCCATAAGCCCTACCTGCCTTCTTTGTGGACATTCATTGGAAAGATGTCCAAATTGTTGACACCTAAAGCACTTTCCCATATTAGGTTTGGCATAAGGGTTAAAATTCTTTGTCCCACCTTGCTGTCCAGAAATTTTAGAACCTGTACCCTCCTTGTTTGACTCCTTATTCTGCTGATTTTTGGGGTTTTGGTGATACTTTTGTGGGGGTATTAGTATCTTGTAGTTGTTTACACTCTGCCTTTCAAAGATAGGTCGTTTTTGGTTGGTGTATCTGTTGTTGGACTTATTAAGCTGTCTCTCTACCTTGATTGCCAAAGTAACAACATCGGTAACAGAAGAAATTGGTTGCAATTCTACCCTTTCTTGTATATTAGTGCGCAGCCCTCCTATATACCTTGCTATTAAGCAGTCATCTGTTTCCTCCAAGTTGTTTCTTGCATTCAAAGTTTCAAACTATAAAACTTAGTTGTATATTCCTCCACGATTCTACCACCTTGCTTGCAATCTTGATATTTATTAAACAGCAACCTCTCATATTCATTAGGTAAAAATCTCTCTTTCAACAATTTTTTCATCTTTGACCAAGATTTAATGCGCTCCTTTCCTTTCTTTCTCTGCTTGGTCTAAATTTGATCCCACCATGTTGAAGCTCCCCCTTTTAACCTGTAAGTGATTAGCTTCACCTTCTCCATCCCTCTCTATTTCCATATAATCAAAGAAATTTTGTACCCCCTTTAACCAATCTAAAAAATCTTCTATACTCAATCTCCCATCAAAAGTAGGAATTTCAACCTTCATCTTGTAATCTGGCTTCTTGCACCGGTGTCTCCTATGTCTTTCAGGGGATGAAGCATCTGAAATTTCGGATTACATAGTACTGGAATCAGAATCAGAACTGTTGGATTCTGATTGCCCTCGCCTAGGTCTATGCTAGTCATTCCTCCTTTCCATTGGCCTCCGCCGACCCTGCTCAACTCCATTTACATCCACAACTCGTCGTTCATGTTGTCCAGGGGCACACTCTAGGTTAATTTCAGAAAATTGCTAAGTGAGCTGCCTTAAAACTCTCTGCACATCCTCCACAGAGTGTTGGATTCCAGCTATTGAACCCTCCACAGTTGTGACCCTACCAGGAAGTCCATCCAAGGCGTCCAAACGCTGTTTAACCTCTTCAACGGCTTCGCTCCATCCTGTGCTACAGTGATCCACACCACCACTAGGATTAGTTCCTAAGCTCGCCATTCCCACAAGCCCTAGAAACTAAATGGCTCTAATACCAAATGATGTATTCGGCAAAAGAAAGAAAGCTAAATTGCTGAAAATTTTATTAATTCTTAAAAAACCTCTCTTCCAATCCCCAACACCAACCTTTAAATAGAAAAAACAGAAAGCTACTCCTAATTCTACTAGGACTCTGAGCAAGACTTATCCTAATTGTACTAGGATTCCTTTTAACAACACAAAACAGAATCCTATTCAAACATAATCACATTATCCTAACCTAACAAGACTCAAAAATAGAAACAAATAAAACTAATTACAACTCAACGACAAAAGCGGAAATAAATAAAAATAACTAACAGGTGCTATATCATATATCTTTTCTCTTAAATAAATTTATGCTTTGTCACTGCAAGGTGTTTAGGCTTTTGTAAACACCACTAAAATTTATCGTATGTAGCTACTGGTCAAAATTTGTATCTTTCATTGTTTTTCCTTATGGGTGTATAGCATTATTTGTGTTATTAGTTTTTTCTTTTCGTGCATCTTTCTATCATTTCTTGGAATTATTGGTTTTACAAGTAGTTTGCCAATCTAAACTTCAAAGAAACTATGTAGTACATACATTGTGTATTTGAAATGTCTATGCATAACTTACTGGGGTTCAAGAGTATCAAGAATTTTATTAATTTTATATTTTATCTTGTGAAGAATAACTTTAAGCTAATCCTTTTTGTTTGTTATATATCCTTCCATTTCATAAAAACTTGACAAATTGGTTGAAAGGAAGCTCTCTAACTAGAGAAACTTTGACATAACAGGGGGATCAAGGGTGTTCATGCTTTTCAAAGCCTGCTTTTCTTGTGGTGAAGATCCAACCCCTGCTCCCGAAGGTATGCTTTCCTATTAGTTTTACTTGTTTGGTCCTCTGCAACGCAGTTTTGAGGCTTCATTACATGTTGTCCAAGGCATTTATAAGTCATACGTACAATAGAAAACTTGTAGAGGCATCTATTTGATTGGGCTTTAGGATTTAACTTATTAGTGTCTATTCACTAACGGGCTCAGTTATTCATTAGGAAGGAGAAATAGGAGGTGATGTAAACCACAGAATTAAAACAAGGTGGGTTTTGCGGAGGTGTACTTTGGAATATCTTGTGATAGATGCATCCTATATAAGTCCAAAAGAAATGTTGTAAGACTATTTTTAAGCCATTGATGCTTTATAGAACATAATTTGGGAAATAAATACAGCACATGAAGGTAAATTTATGGTGAGGCATTAAAACATGGAGTTAAATATAAACATAATTGGAAAATGGTAGGAGTAGCTTTAATTGGTAATTGATGTAGGACATAAACTCATGTCTAGAAAGTTTTTAAGAAATTAAATTTTTAGATTGTTTTATTTATGAGCCAAGTTTCCTTTTCTCAAAGAATTTTTTATTTTAGGATTATCTTATTTTAGTTGTAGTTCTAGATAGTTCACTTCGTTTTTAGAGTAAAATCTCACTTTATATCATTCTAATTGTAATAGGAAGTGTTTAGAAGTGTCGAAATTGAGTTCTACTAGGATTAGGGAGTTTTTTTTTTTTTGTCACAATAATAGGATTAGGAAGTTGCTACTACGTTATAGATAGTTTAAGAAAGTTGTTTCTTAAGTGTTTTAGAAGGTTTCTTAGTTGTCTTGATGTAATTATCTATATAAGGAGCTCCAACTACGAAGTCTATGAATTGTAATCATTACATTGTCTACTGCTTATGCGCCAATTGAGAAGATTCACCTATTAAGTATTAACAATTATTGTGATATAACTGTCGACTTAGCCCTTGATAGAGATTCATGTAGTTGGACTCAATATAGTTGGAAAAAAACGCGTTGTTGAGGTGAGTAAAGTATATTCATTAAGGTTATGCAATATAACTCTAGTGTGAAGTTCGCTTGTGTTCCTAATATAGAGGCGTGAGATGTCTCTTAGACTCCTCAAGTTCTTGGCTTTCCCCATTTTTTCAATGTTTTTACTAGTGGGTATATATATTTAGGATGCTTAGTTCTCTCTTCTTGAGTAAATTTTGTAGACCCTATAAGAAATACAAATGAATAATTGTTAAACTTGTCAATAAAAGAGAAATTTAAGCAATATCTTTAAATAGAAAAAAATAAGTGAAGTTTTACTGTTAAACTTTCTAATTCTTAATCAATTGAATAACTAAAAGGGGGGCATACACAACGCATGAGGCTCTCGCCATTGCGGATCTGAAACAGGGACGATGTACACAACCTTATCTTCATGTTGGGTAGACTATTTTAAAATTCAAACCCGTGACCTCCAAGCCATAATGGAGCGACCTCAACCATTTCACCAAGGTCCACTCTTCAATCAATTGATAACTATTAGACAAAATATCATTAAGCTAATTTACTGATATTGAGTTGGAGACTTGGCAGCGTATGTCACAGTTTCTTGTGTTTTATGCATGAAATAAATGAAACTAATGCATGGCTAAAGCCTTGTGGAAGTGGAAAAAAGTCAACTTACACGTCACATTCATGCAAAATTAAGGTGTGAGAGTGAGTTATACTAATCGCAAATCATATGCAGATTAATGCCTTATGTACCGTTGCCATATGTGCATTATTATAAAGCTATAGAAGGTGTATTAACACCATTCCTATTATAAATGGTGTGTATTAGATTGGGACACTACCAAATAGGTATAACTTTTATGTTTAGGGGTAATCTAATATGGTATGTACCTCTCATTTCTAAGTTTGTTGTGCTTATACCCTCTATCATAAGTTTGGTCCATGTTCCATCATATACATTTTTCTTTTTCTTTTCTTTTTTTTGTAGGGGGCGGCGGTGGGTTAATGTTTGTTAGCTTGATATGCATGATTGACTCCTCTATCTACTAGATATAATGTTTAGGTCAAGTTCTTTTGTGTTTTTCACTATCCAACTAATTACTTGCTTTTGCCTACCTAGAGCCGGCTCCACCTACCATGAAGTACTTAACTTGGCATAGAACAATTTCATCTCGTTCATCTTCATCCAGGAATCATCTTGGTGCAACTTCTAGAGATGATGCTGAGGATATTGGAAGTAACGTTTTTGAAAGCTTTTGCATGAATTCAGGCAGTCATGCTTCAACCTTGGACCGATTATATGCATGGGAGAGAAAGCTTCATGATGAAGTCAAGGTAACGAGTTTGTTAAAGAATGTGAATATTTATGCTGGCACCACTTTGAAAACAGTACACATCCGATACACCGACTCAATTCGAAAGCCTGTCTTCAAGATAAAGTGACCAAAATGCATGTTTAGTTAGTGGATGTCCTAAAGCTGATCTATGAGGTTTCAAATCTCAAGATAAGTGTTATATCTTAGTTCATTGAATGCGTTACTTGCCATCTCAAGCTGCAAAAGCTTTGATTTTTGGCATTATTTTAGCCTCAGTCCCCTACTTTTGGAGGTTGTTTGGGGAGCTTAATTACAAATTAGCCTTTCTCCTCATTTACTTTTAAATTGTGTTACCATAATATAGGTTGCTTAAGAGGAGGGCCATGAGATTTGAATAGGAAATACTGTTGACTTTGTACAAGTAAAAGGGTTTTGCAATTAAAACCACTTCATTAGTATTTGGACCTTACATGTTTTTCAAGACTCTAACTCAATCAACTCAAACTAGCTAAATGGGTTTGGCTACAGACTACAGTGCACTGCATGGACTCACTTCCTCCACTCTACTCTATCAAGAAACCCCTTACTTATCCTATGTAGAATCTTGATTTTTAAAACCTTTCATTTAATTATGATGAACAAACAATAAATTAGCTACAATTAATGAAGAGCAAAAATGATGAAGTGACCATAATCCAAACTACAATTTAAACTATCCAACTTCAACACTTTTGGATTGTCTCGAATCACACGCCAACATGTGTTTTGAGGCAATCCAAAAGTGTTGATGTAGTGTATTTTGGACTGTAGTTGGGGTTGTAATAGTTTTGGCATTACTCTAATGAAGGAAAGGGAAACTAACCACTAATTACTTGGAAAACTAACTCTTGAACTCAATTGTCATTCAAGCCTACTAGGGCTTCATAAGCCCTCTTGGAATCAGCTCATCTTTCCTAGGGTGGTTTTGTTTCATTTGTTGCTTTAAAGCTGTAATTTTCCTTGAATGTATTTAGATAATAAACCCATTACATTTATGAACCTGTATTTCCAACATTTGAACATCAAATTAACAAATAAGAGTCTATATTTAGTTTCTTGCCTCCACTTTCCTTTTTTTGTTCTTTCCTTAACTATAGACGTGGAATTTCTTCAACCAAGTCCCACTCAACTAAACTTTTGGGTTTCTGCAACAAATCTGTTGCCAAATCATCTATAAGTTTAACCATTTGAGCAACAACATCATTACTAGTTTTTTTTTTTCTTCCACTACGGTGGTGTTTGGTATAGATAAGTGAAGTTTTTGTTTTTGCTAGGTGTATCTACCTCCTTTGCCACTACTTAGAAGTATAACCTCTAAAAAATAAGCCAAAATTCTTGCTTTGTATGTTAGAAGTTATCTCTAATATAATAACTTCACTAACCTATTATTTTAGGGTTTATCTCTACAGTTCATTTTAGAGTTAAAGTAGAGGATGTGTGGAGTTACCAAGCAATCCCCAAAACTCTAGTACTCGAAGGAAGGTCATAGATTGAGCTAGGTACTTGGCTTGTCTTCTTGTTGGATCTCAATCAAGTACTTTGACACTCTTTTCTCCTTAGTTTGAGGGCAAAAAGTGCCATATTTTCTTCCCATATCTCCCTTTGGTTTGAAGAACTCTACTCAACTGAACTAAGCCTTTTTCCAATTATATGAGGTCGGCTACATGAATCTGCTTCCTCCACTCCACTCTAGTTTGAAGAACTCTACTCTTGAAGAAAATAACTTCAAGGGAAGGGAGGATGAACAAGGCAAAGTCCCTCTTATAGCGGTCTGTGATCCTCAAGCAATCTGCCTAAGTTGGAACAAGTTTTATAGTTAGGATTGATCCTAAGATGGCTGGATTGATGAGGCTTGACGCTAGAGGTTCACACTTTCTAGTGGATTGATCCTTGAGGTGTCTGCTTTCTTGATCCTTTATTTTCCTAGGTTAATATTAGCTCATTTCCGGTTGTTCCTCTCTCTTTTTTCTTCTTCTTCTTCACCCTTTTTTTTTTTTTTTTTAAGTAAATTGCCTTCTGTATTCTATTATCCATGGAGTATGGAATGAACTTCATTCTGTCATGACAAACGATTCTTCAAAATTATTTAAAAATATCTGGCATATATAATCCAATTTATGTGACATGAACATCACAACACTATCATTAAACTTGAAACATGAAACAACAATTTAGTGTTCTGTAGAATGAATTTAAATAATTACTAGGCATGGAGGAAGGAACTCAGGTGTAGCCGGAGGCGAAATTCATGATTTTCATTGACAGGAAATTCTGAAAAATCCTTGGGAAATTCAATAGAAATACCAATTTTCTTGGCATTACCTGTTTCTTCTACCTTCAAGATAAATACTGTAAGTAAAGAATGTGTAGAATCGTAGATCTTCTGTCAGCTCCAAGGTATTGAACATTTAATAATTTCTCTCCCCACTTTGTCATCTCCTTCCCCTCATCAGTAAGTTTGTAGTAAACTGTTGGGCTGGCATTTCTCAAGAGTTCAGTGGTATCTCTCACGGGGACTTGGTGATGTTTTCTTGGGGACCAGTTTTAGTAAATGCGCTGTCAATGGATTTTTATTGCTTGGTAATACCTTATTTGGTTGAGGATAACTTGGTGATCTAATATGTTTCATGCTGCTCAGCCCTGTAGATTGGATAAGGTGCGTATCGTGGTCATTATTGCCTACATTTTCTAATATTTTATGTTCAACAGAAAAGTGTATCAACCAATAGAAAAGAGAAAAGTGCATCCAAGTACGGAAGTGTTGAAAATATAGCCATGTGCTAGGGTGTTGTTTACTTTGTATCTTTAAATTGTTTCAGCTTACACCTGACATGATTTTTTTTTCTTTTTGAAAAGATGTGTTTGCATTATTCTTGTATACATGTATTGGGTTTCTTTCCCCTTGATTTGATACTTCTAAGGATGTGACACCTTGGGAACTATCTTGTTATCAGGCTAGTGGGATTATCAGAAGAGAGTATGACATGAAGTGCAAATTGCTTAGACAACAAGATTCACAAGGTGAAAATGTCCACAAGGTTGATAAAACTCGTGCAGTTGTCAAGGATCTACATTCAAGAATTAGAGTTGCAATACACAGAATTGACTCAATATCAAGGAGGATTGAGGAACTAAGGGACAAAGAGCTCCAGCCACAACTGGAGGAGTTGATAGAAGGGTATGTTGTCACAGTGACTTCTTATTATGCTTGATACATAGACCACAAGTTGACTGCTAGAGATCTTGGATAATAATACATTTTATAAACAAATGAATAGTATCCCTCAATTGAGGGAGTAAGATAGCAAGTCACATGATCTGAGGAATAAGCCACTAATTCATTATGCACATTTGCGATGCCAACATGTGATTCGTGCCAAACCTTACTGTTTCAGTAACTGCAAGATCCAGATCACCTTATAAATGTTTATCTTTTCCTTGTTGAACCAAACGCCCTAAAAATGAGCTTTGTTGTAAGTTTGACATTTCATCAACCTGGAGCCAACAAGGGCTTAACTGCACTTGAAAATAGACATAAAGTTGATAAATGTTTGCTTGTTTCCATGCATGCATCGTATTCTTGTAAAGTTTTATTAATGGATAATGTTTAACATTTGCTTTAAAGTTGCTAGTTAACATAATTTTTGTATCTTCTTCGCCAATGACAGGTTAAGTCGAATGTGGGAAATGATGTTTGAATGTCATGCGCTTCAGTTTAAAATAATTTCTGAGGTAGATAAAAGGAGCATCAAAGTCTCAGTACAGTCAGAATCACATCGGCAGGCAGTCCTCCATCTTGAAAATGAATTAAGCTCTCTATCTTCAAGCTTCATAAAATGGATCAATGTACAGAAATCCTATGTGCGATCCATAAATGGATGGCTTCATAAATGTGTCTCTGTTCAACAGAAAAAATCAAGGACGCAGAGAAGAAGAATACCAGAGACACCCTTGAGTGAGCTAGGCCCACCAATATTCCTAACTTGTGAGATCTGGTTGAAGAAACTCGAGTTGTTACCTGCCAAGGAAGTAGCAGATTCTATGAAGGTTTTAGCAGCTGACACTTCCTGTTTCGTACCACTCCATGAGAGGAAACGGGGAAAGCCAATTTTGCCATCACAGGATGGTATCAGCAATGATGGAGCAGCCATTAGGCCAAGAGATGAAGCAGCTGAGGAGCGTTTTGGATCAAACTTGGTGCGCTTTCTTGATCGCTTGAATGGTTTTGCTCTGTACTCAGTGAACATGTACGGAGAGCTTGAGAATGCCATTGCAGCAAAGAGAACAACACACTGAAGCTCCTTGTTCATCCAGAAAAAGGAAATAAAAAGGATTGCCCAAAAAAAGAGAAAAGGAAAAAAGCTGTATAGGCTGAAGTTGATCGGTTAATCTCTACTGTATTGAGTTGGGCATGCTTGAATTCATGAAGCATACAAGATGAAACATTCAACAAGTTGTTGCATTTGTAAATTTGGAGAAGCAATAAGGAGGTATATGGGTAGTTGAAAGTTGTTCACAAGTTCATTGCATAGTTCAGAATAAATGCACCATTGTTTGTATTTTTGCAGAGTGGTTATTGGATCCATTGATGTAAAGAAGTCTGGGAGGGCTAAAGCTGTGGTTATAGAGGGTCGTGTAATGGAAGAACGGGTCCTGTATAGTTTGTTATCATATCAAGTCATGTTGTGTATTATGTATAAGCGCATCCCCCTCTTTCAGGTCTGAATGATCATGTATTTATACAATATATTGCATTGATATGTTTATTTATCAACACATCTTTTAATTGCCTGAATGATCTTTTATTTACTTAAAAATAAAAGAAAGCTTAAAGAGTAGTAGAAAGTAGATAGTAAGTCTATTTGAAAGTGGAAGGCTGAAGGGAGATTTACTCAATTTTACCTATACACTAATCTAGACTATATATTTTTTCAACCAAAATTATATATAAACTCTAAGCTATTTACGAGAAAAACAAAGCTTAAAACCTCTCTCAGTTTAATTGCTTCTTCTTTTTTCTTTTTCGTTTGTTTTGTTCGTCGGTTCGTCCGCACCCATCAATCAAATTGAGCTTGAGTCGAACGAGACGCGAAGCGCTGCACGGCAGCTGCCTGTAATTCTAATAATACTATTGTTCCTAACTTCCTCCAAGAGAGAGAGAGAGAGATTCAGAACCCTAATTTACAGTGAAGACAGAAAGATCGAAATTGGGAAATTCATGGGCAATGTCATGATCAGCGAGAGGACGATAGGCTAAATTTAATGTTTTAAAAGCAAAGAAGAAAAGCCCTACATTTAGGTGGTGGAGCTCTGAACTAAGGAAGACGAGGATGGAGATCCTGAACAAGCTCAGGAGTTTGGACGCCTATCCGAAGATCAACGAAGATTTCTACAGCAGAACCCTTTCCGGAGGTCTCATCACCCTTCTCTCTTCCCTCTCAATTCTCTTTCTCTTCTTCTCAGAACTCAGTAAGTACTTGTTCGAAAGCTAGGTTATTTTTTTGTCAATTTTATCGTTGAAAAGCTCGTTCCGTGGTATCTATAGGCACTTAATCCTTTTTCTCTCTGTTTCTGATATGGTGCATTCATGAACTCTTGCAGGATTATATCTCCATGCGGTTACGGAGACTAAGCTCAGCGTAGACACTTCAAGAGGAGAAACTCTGCGAGTTAACGTTAGTTGTCATGTTTCATTTTTACTCTTTTGTTTTTGTACTTTTTTTTAATTTGTACTCTGTTGTCTCAATTTCACTTTGCTTCTATCCTTTAGCTGATTTAGTTTATCAGCATAGCATTTTTAGACCTGAAGTTTGTATCCTAATGTTTTCACCCATTTGAACTCATTGTCACATGAAAAATTCGTTTAATTGTTTGTTCTTTTGGTTGCTCAAGTATTTTTCCTTTTTTTTAATGTTGTTTTTTTTTTGGGTAGTTTGATTTGACATTTCCAGGCCTTGCATGCTCTCTTCTCAGCGTTGATGCCATGGATATTAGTGGAGAACAGCACTATGACATAGTATGATCCCTTTTTGTTTTGCTGCATTTGTTTTGTTTTTATTCTCATTGTATGCTTTGGCTGACAATGTGCTGCTTATTCTATTGCAGAGACATGATATAATAAAGAAAAGAATAGATCACTTGGGTAATATAATTGAATCAAGATCAGATGGAATTGGTGCTCCAAAGGTTTGTAAAAATTCTCCTCTTCTTTGTTTTGGTATGTCAGATTCTGCAGATGATGGAAAGATTGGTTGGCATGTTCGTCATTATTTATAAACCTAAAGCAAAATGAATCTCATTGGCCTTCTTTTGAGCTAAATAATATCTAACTTAAGTGTTTCTTATTTATATAATAAGTGAGGGTAAGTTTCAATTTATAAACTTATCTTCCCATTCTAAATTGAGGTATCAAAAAGATACCAATTACCAGGCAATGAGGTTGTTTGAGAATTTTTAAAAAGTTAAATGTGGTTAGTGTAAATGCATAAAGAGTAAGGTTTTTTTTTTTTTTTTCCTTAGATTATTGCATATGAGATTGTGAGCATAACTTTTGATTTTAGTGTTATACTTATATTTTTTTCATGCAAGTTTTCTTTTTCTTTTTCCTATTTTCTAATTTTGTTTTCTATTTTATTTTATTATATAGTTGGAAATGTTTTCCTTTTGTAATATGACTCTTTAAATCCTTGTACTTTCACCATATGCCAACTTGTCTTATTTTTAAAATGTTTTTCTAGTTTTTAATTTGTGGACACAAAATATAGTTAGCCTTCTTTTACACAAGATTTGATTTCAATATTGTGGAATATGCATGTATTTCAGGTTTCATAATTGTAAAGTTAATTAATTATTTACTTTGGGAGCTATAAATAAATATTATTTGCAATGCATGGTCCTTGCCTAGGCAACGACTAGGCACCACCTTGTCTAGATGTGGTTGATGCCTAGGCGTCTTGACAACACTGACGTGGGCCTTTGTTCCTGTAATTCTCATTACCAAGGTCAATGACTTTTATCTTTTGTCTATAGACTCTATACCCACTTAATTTATATGTCAAAAGTTTCATCTAGTACCACCCAGAATCCTAATGCTGCATAAGTGCTGACCATAAACTTGATGGTGCTAATGTGGTATTATTATATAATATTAGTAGGCTAGATGATTTGTTCATCTTTTGAACTTTTGTTCTTATTTGGACCTGGGATTGCCATTTATGTAGCACCCGTGTTTGGTGGAGATTTGATATTCATCTTATTTCTTATTTTCTTATTTAGTTCAAATCATTGTCTTTTGGTATTGCGTACCTGGTTTACAAAGTGCTTCCACTGTAATCAGTGTTGTTTTCATTAATTGCCCTCAAATTTAGTATTAAGAGTATAACATATTAACTTGTATTCATTTAGATTTATGTCTTTCTGGTCCAATTGTTCTTTCAGATTGAAAGACCTTTACAGAGGCATGGTGGAAGGCTCGATCATAATGAGACTTATTGTGGCTCTTGTTTTGGAGCTGAAGTGGTATTTTCTCTCTTGGACAGTATATTTGGTTAATTTTGTCAAAAATGCTTTTCATTTGCCTTTAAAAGATATCTATACATTCTTCTAAAAAAAAAGAAAAAAGATATCTATGCATAATTTCATATACATTTGTTGGGATAAATGTGTTTACAAGAACTGTTGCTCATGTGTCACCACCTACTCAAATCTCATAGCCAAACAGTTGAAATCTTATAGTGGTCATCATCATCTCTAAACATTGAACCTGATGACTCACTTAAATGTATCTCAATTATTTTTGTGATATTTAAGTGTGTCTGGCAATATGTAGTGATAGTTCTTTATCTCCATTTTTCCTATACTTTTGCTATATTTTCTGGATGATTGGGTGACTGACTTGGCAACTAAAAATGTTGTCCCATCCATCTGTGGATTATTTTTCTTAAATCAGTCACTTGCTGATATGGAGCTACTACTTGTGATTTCTTTGATGACTAATTACTTTATAAAAATTTGGAACAGTAGCATTCTGGGTTCCTTTCATTTGTACTCGTGTTCATATCAGAAATCATCAATTCCAAAGTGGAAGTTATACCTTATATTTGTTGTTGATGCCTTTTATATTTTATGAGAAAGACCTCGATAATTTATTGTGAAATGGTTCAACATATCCAACACTTATGCTAACTCATTCGCAAAGAGGGATAGAATTTAATATTGCATTCAATGAAGGGAAACTATTCAAATGTGCCTAATATAGCAAGCTCCATAGTCACCTTTGGACTTGCCAATTTAAAGAAAAGTTTTAGAAACAAGAGTGGCTTGCATGGTGATTGAGAGATTGGTGGAAGGACAAGCTAAAGCTATTTTTGATCTACTAGACATTCTTGGATAAATTTTGAATGTGCAAGAGTATAGATCTCAAAGTGGGAATTGTATGAAAGATACTTGATTGAAGGCCTGTTTGGTAGCTCTATTTACCCTCTACTTCTACATTAAAATGAACCTCTATTTGCAGTAGAGTTTATTAGAGGTAGAGCAAGTAAAAATATATACCAAAAAAGTAATTTTTTCACTTTTGGAGATTGCAAGTAGAGTTAACAAACACCACCTAAGTGGCTACACAAGTTTTTTTTTTTTGACAAGAAACAAAATGAATTGTATTAATAATAAATGCTATGCAAAATGAACGATCAAAACTAGTCAAAATAGGATTTCATCCCTTCAACCAATCTGCCAAGGAATAGCGTCTTGAAAGCTTACTAGCACTAACCCAAAGAGAAGCTAAACAAAAAGAACCATCCCAAATTACCCCGATATCAACTTCCTGACCATCAAAAATGCGATTGTTTCGCTCTTTCCAAATAGACCAGACTATCGCAAAAACCACAACGCGCCAATAGTCCCTTAGCCGTTTAGGAGGCATAGAATCATCAGGAAAGGTCCATAATGACATACTGGTGGAAAGACCTTCCCATTGGAGCAGGGTTTCCCATCTTCGCAACACCCCCTTAGAGAAAGCACACTCAAGAAAGAGATGTTGACTGGATTCTGCACTATCTTTACACAAACAACACCAATTGGGAGAAAGGGACCAATTTTTGAACTGCCTTTGCAAAATATCCGCACAATTCAGCCTGTCATGAGCAATAGTCCATCCCAAAAATTTGGCCTTTGAAATAACATGGGCTTTCCAGATGAAATCATGCGGGAAAATGGGAAAACTTGGAATAGGAGTATTTCTAGAGCAAAGCTGATGCAGAAAGGACTTTTGAGGAGAACTCCGCCGAAGCCTCTAATGGCCAAGACACTCTATCACTTTCATTAGAGAGCTGAACAACTTCGAGAATGTCTAAAAGGGAGGAAGCTTCAAGACATTCTCAATCCAAAGGATCCCTTCTAAGGTGAAGGCGCCAAGAAGGCCTATCACTTTCACTACTCTCGGGAGTGACTAAGAAATCACAAATAGGATGGTTAGGCAAGGTGGACAAGCGATAAATATGGGGAAAAAGAACACAAAATTAATCGAAGCTTCATTACCCTCTTTTAGGCGGGCAATGGAAGAAAAACTCGGATAAAGGAAGTGGATGAATTTCCATGGACAGCGATAGGTGGCTTTGGGGGACACTCTAGCGTCTCTAGAATTCCAATGGAACCCATGACAATTCACCACTACCTTAACCCACAAGGAACCCTTTTCCTTGATAAATCTCCATAACCACTTCCCCGCCATAGCCCTATTCCTAAGCTCCAAACCAATACCCAAACCCCCTTGATCAATCCTCCCACAAACCACACTCCATCTCACTAGACTGCTCCCTCCCCCTTTGTCAAAGTGGCTGTACAAGTTAGTGAGGGATATATGGACTGCTGAAGATGAATTGAAACTTGGGGATTCTAAAACATGTGTTGAATATCTTCTAGCCTTCCCATCAAGCCATATTCTTTCCAGCCTCTAGAAAGTTGATGGGAAGAGTTTATGTCTTCTAGGGAGTTCACCATTATAGTGTGTAAGTGGACTTTATCCTTAACTTCACTTGCATAAAATTTGGAATTAATTCAAGGGAGTCCAATTCAACATGGAGATTTTTGTTAAAAAAATCACTAAGTTGGAGAAGTTTGGAGAATTTTGTGTGAATGTTAAAATTGTTTCCTTACACTCTGAGAGATACTCAAACAAACATAATTATACACTCGTAGCTCATTAAATTATTAATGTAATGAATTCAAGTATGATTTATGGCATCAACAATGTGTAGTGCATATTATATGTATAATGAATTATTCTCTTATTTTCTTATGTTGAGACACAAATTGAAGGTTTAACATTTTTTTAACATATGAAAAGAGATTTATAAGTTTATCAATGTATCTAACATATTTTTCTCTTTTATAGTGAAAGATTTATGAAGTGTTAGGATCCAATTGAAGTGGCACCGGGACCATTGTATCTACTCAATAAAAAAAAAAAAGAAGTGTTAGGATCCAATTGCTGATCTTTTTAGAGGACGAGTTACTATTTTAAATTTAAACTATTTGGGTTTATAGTATAATCACAACCCTACTTTGTTTGTAAACCAAATTGTTTGTTTTTGAGTTTTTATGCACTTAAAAGTAAGCTTAGCTAAGGAATTTTGATTTATATGGGCCTAAAATCTAACTTCTTTGTATTTCATTGTTCTTGTAATTAAACTTCATTTATTAGTTAAGAAATATTAAATAATGAAAGAACTTGAATAAGTTAAGCCAATTGAATTTAAATTAAACTATTTGGCTTTATAGCTTTCTTAGGCTTTTCTTGTTGTAGATTAATTTGTTTGTATTTCATTATTATTATAATTAAAATTTATTTATTAGTTAATAAATATTGACTAATTGAAGAACTATAATAATGTTAAGCCAAGTAAAGTTCTTCAAAAAATTAGTCTAGATGGATTAGTCATTAGATTTTTCTAGTTTTGGATTAATGGGAAGATAAAATGGAGCAAATTACAATGCATCTTTATTAATACAAACCATGTGATCATCCTTTTTTTTCATTTGAGTAATTTCTAACTAGCCATTTCTTTTTACATTATTTAGAAAGTCTTTATCTATTTTAAAATGTTTTTGACAGTAGCAAAGTTACTATAGGAGCTATTATTAATTATACAATAGCTATTCACAACAAGGTTAATAAAATCCATTGTTAGCATTGAGTTTTACTTTGGAATCATACAACAGCAAGAAATAAAACATTTAGATTGAGCCAGCATGGTTTTGATAATTCACCTTTTCCTTAAACTTTAGCTACTCAAGTTAGGAACTAATTTTGGGTGACACAGTTTTTATATAAGTTCACCATCTCAGAGAATTTTTACTTAAAACTTTAGTTACTCAAGTTAGGAACAATTTTTACTTAAATTGTTAGAAACCGCTCAACCTAAAAGCTATAGCTGAGGAGTAGAGGTCCAACTATGTATATCAAGTGAACCTAGACGTTAACACTTCCTTTCACGTGCATGATGGCAGGTTGACTAGAATTATAATAGGGGGGAAAGACATGATTGATAAATGAGAAAAACAAGCAAATGCTTGTGAGGAAGTTTGAACATGGGACCTCCAAAATAATAATGCTTTGATATACCATGTTAGAATCATTTGATTTAAAAGCTATAGCTGATTAGTAGAGGTTCAACTATGCATATGAAGTGAAGATAAACAGTAAGGGGATATATTTGAACAAACATGGCAATACATTTAGAATTAATATATGACAAATTCTGATGGTATAGAGTATGATTTGTGATCAAATTAATGCTTCAAGCGTACTTCGTGTTATGACCTATTTTTCTTTATAATGATTCATAAAACTAAAATAATTATTTTTAGTAATTGATATTAATAAGAGATTTGCAATCTTTAGGGATGTTGATTACAGAGTGAAGTTGATGTTTTTCTTCTTCTTTTTTACAAATTTTCATTTAAAAATAAAAATTCCAATGATTTCTTTAAATTGAATTTTGTTTATCCAACTAACTTAAACCAATTTTTTGTATTATGTTATTTACATGACTTACCTTTAGTTAATAGTTGAGGGATTAGAAAATTGAAAGCAATATAGATCAATGGCAACAATCTCACCATGAGCAAACACTTACATCTGTTCATTTTATCTATTCCTTATCCAAATTCTTTCCAAACATAAAACATCCCAATTTGAGTATTTGACATCTATTTTCAACCCAATAAAACAGTGTTATTGTTTAAATTTTATAATTCCAATTGCAATTGCTTAGAATAGTTCCTAAGGCAAACCCCAATCCACACTGTAGACTCTATATTAAACTTCTTTGACCTATATTAATATTAACATCTTACCAGAGTAAGTGGCCATACATTAATTTTGGCTTCTAGGGTAAAGATTTTGCATAGGATTTAATGGTCTTGTATTTCAAGGAACAAGTTATCAAAGCTGAATAAGAACATGGAAGATAAAACCTATTGAACCTGCTTCAGGATTGAGCAGCAATGATGGTTTTCAAACTGAATTAATGAATAATAGTAAATATACTTGAAGACAGTGGTAATGCACAATAGAACTCTGTTAGACTTGTAATATATATATATATATATATATATATATAGAGAGAGAGAGAGAGAGAGAGATCAATACATTCACTGAAAAACTGGGACTTGCCTAAGGAATTCTAGAAAGAAGAGTTCTAATAAAATATGTTTTACTGTTTGTAATAATTTCCGGGCTTATTAGCAATTATTAACCAACTGATTATTAATGATGAATATTAATTTTACTTAATTTGGTAGTCTAAAATGATCGAACTTTCTTGTTGTGTTTTGGTTCCTCCCCCTCGGATGTATTGTACATATTATTTATAAAATCTCCATGTTTCTTATAAAAAATATAAAAAAATTATCAAACTTTCTTCATGTGTGTTTTTGAAAAGCCAACTCTAGTTTTAAAATACATGCAATCGCAGAAATTTATGAATTGAAATAGAGAATATTGTTATCTAAGTCAGCTAGTCAATTTTTTTATAAGAAACAAAAAAAAAAATCTATTAGAGAAAAAACAGAGAGGGTACATGGGAAGCACGAGCACCAGAGGTGCTGCACAGATTAATTACACAATAACATACCCCAAACTAGAAGCACGAGCACAATAACTTGTACCTTTGGAAAATTTACTAACTGAAACCAACTAAAAGCCAAATTAGTTTTCCAGTTAGAAGCCAAATTCAGCTAGTCATATTAGTTTTCATGTCAAAGTCAATAGATAAGAAAAATTAGGATAATAAGGTATCGTGCAACCAGCTTGTACTTGAGTCAACTATAAGCCTTTTCTCAACTTCATTTGGTTGGCTACGTGCTGAACCTATTTTAATGAATTCCTTCCGTTCATAATAGATCATATGCAAAGTCCTTTTAATGTATGATGTGCTGTAGGAAATGCCCCTTTTATTAGTTATCATTTTCAGTTTGGATATTTGTTATTTAGTTATTTAAGAATACTCCTTATTATAACGTGTTTTTGAATCAGTGGTCCTGCCTGCTGGTTGTATTCTCTCTGAAACGCTGAACTAATGCATTTTGGTGCCTTTCTATTCTGTTATATTTGCCATACATGACTATGGGCTTGAAAAGCAATTATTTGATTACTGTGTTCTCTATTGTGCCATATCTTCTTAAAATTCTCTTTTTGTTGCAGTCAGATGATGATTGTTGTAACTCCTGCGAAGAAGTTCGTGAGGCATACCAAAAGAAAGGATGGGCGCTGACAAATACTGATTTGATTGATCAGGTCTATAAATAGTATTCAGGCCACTTTTTTTATTACCCTTGTTCCTTGATTTACCAATATGTGACTTGGTGTTAAGATTTGTTTCTTTTGCACATGGTCCTATGCATATTCTCATTGTGGTATAATGCATCTAGAATTACTCTTTGGTCTTTGTTGCTGTATGTGATCTTTCATTGACATGCATATTTTTACTAATTGATACCTTGTCTATCATGGGAATTCTGTTAAAAACTTGAAATTGTGTCTCATGTCAGTGTGTAAAACACACATTTCCTGTTTTTGCTGAATCATATGTTCATAAATCTTGATAATTTAAGCCTTTGGTATCTTTTTTAATCCTTTTTGAGAAGCAATGTTTAAAGATGAAACATTAGTATTTTCATTTCATTCACTTTCTTGAGGTTTATCAAATTTTTTTAGCCTGTCTGGATTTGACTTTGATATTGTTGATTCAGTGCAAGAGAGAGGGCTTCATTCAAAAGATTAAAGAGGAAGAGGGTGAAGGATGCAACATTCATGGACTTTTGGAAGTCAACAAAGTGGCTGGCAGTATTCATTTTGCCCCTGGGAAAAGTTTTCACCAATCAACCATCCAGCTGTTTGATTTGTTGGCATCATTTCAATCACAAACATACAATGTGAGGAACAAGCCTGAGATGACTGTTGTTCTTAGATTCCCTTAGACTATGTATAAATGTAGATTTGGGTTCTTATGACTATTGATTTAGTATCATATGCTGGAGCATGCATTAATCTCCTTCTTTCCTACACTAACAGATAAGCCACAAAATAAACAAACTATCTTTTGGTGAGGAGTTTCCTGGCATTGTCAATCCACTTGATGGGTAAGATAATTATATTGCCAATTATTTGATTTAATTGAGCGATTGTATTGAAACTCTCTCATCTTCGGATTGATAAATTGGAATCCTCCCTTTTTCTGATCAACTTCAAATTCAGCATTTTAGTTTTTTCATTTTTGGTCTGTTATAAACTTTAGACCTTATTGGAGTTAAAGACCTCTTATCTATCCTTTCTCTTTCTTTCTTTCTTTTTTTAAAAAAAAATTTTTACCAACTATTTGTCATTGGAACCGAAGTTCTAATATGCTCGTTTTTTTTTGCTAAAAAAATCTCAGCGCCCAGTGGACACAACAAACACAGGGGATGTACCAATATTTCATTAAGGTAACAATCGGTTAAAGTTGTTTTTCCTACTTAATTGGTTATAATCACCATTCCAAGTGTTGGATTCAACAATATGTTTTCTTTTTTCACCCCTAGCTCCTTTTTTTCTTCCATTCTATTTCTCTACCTTCCAAAATTATGGGGTTTGGTATTGTTTTTGTGGAAAGCTAATATCACGTGCCTTGTAAATTCATTTCTTTCATCTAGAGTTCACTATGGTATTGTACTGTAATCATTACTTTTGAATGGTTCAGGTTGTCCCGACGATCTACACTGACATAAGAGGACGCAAAATCAATTCAAACCAGGCAATAATTCTATTCTAATCGCTAATCCTATCTTAATCATTTTTCATCAAAGCTAATACTAAATTTATGCCAATGCAGTTCTCAGTAACTGAGCATTTCAGAGATGCAGATGGTCATCCTCAGCCTCCTGGAATTTTCTTCTTTTATGACTTCTCTCCAATCAAGGTTAGTGAGCTAAAAGGTGCCATCAAATCATCACAACCAATAAATTTGTTTGTTTGTCATGTATCTTCTCACAACATTTCCTAGGGCTTCATAGACATGGTGAGGGTTTTTGGTGTATTATCTAAAATTCTACATATGGATAAAATGAAACAAATATAAAAATATGGAAATAAAAGTAAAATTATAAGGGATGATATATTAGTGTTGTTTACCTGAAAGCAATGATGGAAACCTTGACTTCACCCTAGATTTCGATCCCTCAAAAATCGAAATTAATTCGTAGAAATTTAATTTGACATGGAGAATTTTTGAAAAAAATTACTAAATTAGAGAAGTTTAAAGAGTTTTTGTATAAATACTAAAGATCTAGATTTGTTATAATATGTCCTAAAAACTAATATAAATAGACACGTTTAATATATAAAAATATCCATAAAGGACCTAATAAAATTAAGAGTGTTATTCATCACACATTAATACATGATTCAAGAGTATCCAACATGCATTATAAGGGTGTGTGCTAAAATCATGTACGCTTATCATTTTTCTAAAATTAATTTTGTTAAGTGGGTTGATGAAATTTGAAATGGTGGCTTTTGGCCTGATCTCTTTTTAATGTTGATTTTCAATTTACTAGAGGTTTGCTCCTATACCATATAATTTGCTAGTTTGGCATTCCAACCTCAACTCAACTAAGCCTTTTTCCAACTAGATGGGGTCGGCTACATAAATCCGCTTCCTCCACTCCGCTCTATTGAGGCTTAGTCTGCATTCAAATTATAAGTAAGATCTTTCTTAATTATCTTTGTCCATGTTATTTTAGATCTATCTCTACCTCTATTGTTACCACCTAGAGTTAATAGGTCACTATTCCTAACTAGTGCATCTAAAGGCCTACAATGTATGTGTCCAAACCACCTTAGTCGGTTCTCTCTCATTTTGTCTCCAATTGGTGCTACTTCTGCCATTTCCATAATGTGCTCATTTCTTATTTTGTCTTTTAAAGTTCTATCATATCCATCTTAGCATTCGCAATTTTTTACACTTTGTTTATTAACATGTTTTTAATTGCCCAACATTTTGTACCATATAACATGGCTAGCCTAATAGCAACTCTATAAAAATTTTCCTTTAACTTCAATGGGATGCGCCTATCATACAATACTTCACAAGCACTCCTCCACTTGAACCATCTTGCTTTAACTTTATGGTTCACATCTTCACCTATTTCTCCTTCTTTATGTATAATGGATCCCTAATACTTAAAATTTTCGCTCCTTGGTCTCTCTTGACTTCTAATCTTCACTATCTCTTCATTTGTATTTCAACTTCTATTAAAATTACATTTAACATATTCAGTCTTAGACCTACTAATCTTGAACCATTTAGACTCTAGAGCCTGTTTCCAAATCTCTAGCTTAGTATTTACTGCAGTTGCAATTTCATCAATCGATACTTTATCATTAGCAAATAGCATAAGCCATGGAATATCTTCTTGAATATGTTTAGTCAATTCATCCATAACTAGTGCAAAAAGGTGGGGGCTTAAGGTAGATCCTTGGTGTAACTGTAATTGAAAATTCATTAGTTTCACCTATTGTTGATATTACAATGATTCTTGCCCCACAATACACGTCTTTTATCAATTCAATGTACCTAGTTGTTTATTGTTGAAATATATTGCTTTTTTCGTCTTGTTATACGGGATTTAAAATAAAACGAAGATGGCTTTGAGAACTCTTTCAATATATTTTTTCTCTCATTTTAACTTTATTTCTTTATTATTATTTTTCTTATTTCCTTGCTCCTTTTCTCCACAAGCATATCCCTAAGAATTGCATAATTTGTTAGAGTATTATCAGACTTTTGTATTTTTTTTAATATTGTTTTGTTGGTTGATGAAATAAAAAATGATGCTTAGCTTTTCATAACTCTTTTTTTTTTCTTTTTATTTATGAAATGAAACATGTTAACCTCTTTGTCAAATTTTGTTGAATTTTATGTCAAATTTTTGCATTCTCTATTTGAAAACTTGGGACTTTTATTGAAGGTTATTGAATTTTGTTAAATTTTCAGTTATTATTTGCATTTTCAAAATTACTAGTATTTTTAACTCGATAAGTTTGGCATTGAAAAAATTTGCCAAATTTTGTGGTTCTCATACATTGTGTGAAATGACCTTTCCAACTATATGAGGTCAACTACATGAATTTGCTTCTTTCATTCCCCTCTTTCAAGTGCTAAGTGGTCACCTATATTAGAAGTAGTTATATCTTTTTTAATTATTTGTTCATGTTATGTTTGGGTCTTCTTCTGCCTATGTCATTCTATATTACAAGTAGTTATATCTTTTTAATATGTTACTCTTCCTAATTGGTGCATACAAAGGTCTTCATTGTATGTGTCCAGACCACCTTAATCGGTTTTCTCCAATTATGGCGACTCCTAACTGTTCTACAATATAAGGACCTACCGAGTGCATGAGATTCCCGCTATTGCGGGGTTTGGGGGAGGGGCGAAATATGTAACCTTACTTCAAATCTGGAAACAACCTTTATGCATCTTCTATGTTTCTAATTGGTTGTTGAGATCTGCCTCAAATAGAAAGAAGAATCATTTTTATGGAACTTTTTGCAATTTGATTTTGATTTTTACATAAATGAAATGGAAAAATTGCAGGTCACATTCAGCGAGGAAAAGGGGTCATTATTACACTTCTTGACAAATATTTGTGCTATTATTGGAGGTAATGCTTGTAATTGCATAATATTCTATACTCTTATATTTTTCTTTCCTGTTTACTTCGATTCATTTAGGCAGCAAGGTTGAAAGATCACTCTGATCTGATTTATATCCTGGTAGAAGTCTCCATCAGTTAAATTTACTTATAAATTACATTATGGTTAAAGCAAACTTTGTATGTTTGCGTGCATGCCTTGTATGAGTGTTCATGTTATGCATTAACACATTCTCCTCTTTTGTGATTTTAGGCATTTTTACGGTATCAGGGATCATTGATACTTTTGTATATCATGGTCAAAGGGCAATAAAGAAGAAAATGGAGATTGGAAAGTATGGGTAATCATGTGAAGCCTGGCCATAGCCAGCCTTTTGCTTATGTGGTTGAGTGAAAGAAATGGTTCATATGGAAGAGTTTGCAGTATACATCACCTTCAGCAGCGTGGGATCATCTGTTTTTTTTTTGGGGAGAAGGAACCAAAAAGAAAAATAGGCTGTCATTTCTATTAATGCTGTGTCTTAGTTATGTCTTTTTCTGCACAGTATTGTGGCGTCAGGTTACTGTGAGACTGCAGCGGTCCACTAATTTACACCCCCAATTTCCCTCCCAAATTGTTTCTACCTGATCAATGTGGTCAAGATGGTTGTTCTTAGTTTTGTGACTCTCGTATCTTTAACATTGTTTGGAACTCTTATTTCTGAAGGCCTATATATCATTCCATTCTTAAGATTAATCGTAGCATAATGCATCTATTTGTGTATTTTAAAACATGCAAATTTACATGTTTGTTAAACATGAAAGCATGAGACATATTTCTTCTTATTGTAAAATAGAAGTCGAAAAATAAAATTGGATAGGCATAACCAACAACAGAAAAGAAAGAGTGCTCTTCTTCCCCCTGGACTCTCAAGCTGCTTCTTCTGTTGAACTCTCACCAATAGGAAGTTCACCAAGTAGATGATGGGAAGAAGACCAAAACAAAATTGGATCTTCGATGTGAGTCTTGACCGATGCAGACAAGATGAAATTCTTCCTACCAATATTATAAGAGAAATAGTGTTACATTTAAGAGAACAATTAGCACACTCTACACCAAGCAAGTGGTAAATCTCCCCTTAAACATCATTCAGGACAAAAGCAAATTCAAGTTTTCAAACATTTGTTCCAAGGTTCTCACAGCACTAATGTTCTGTGCATAATGGAATACAACAAAAGATGAAAAGACCACCTTCTTCATGAATATTTACAAAATATTGGCCAACGATTTAACAACTTTTCTTTCACAAAAACTATGTTCTTCGAAAAGAAAAAAAAACTCGGGCAGGCCAGCAAGAATGTAAAATTGCCCAACTTTATATCAACAAAAAGCTCTCATCCTTCCTCTGGGCTTTTAAAAACTGTTCATCTCCAACAGATAAGTCCTCTTCTTCATCAATGCCTTCGCAGCTACCTTGAAGAGGCCATCAAATGCACCACGAACAAACGCTTCTGCCTCCTTTTTGCTGCTTGAACTGCTGCCTTCTCCTGACGGCTTAATTGCCACCAAAGTTGCCCCTTGCATCCCCAAACCACCAGGAAGCTCCAGATATGGAGCATATCTCAATTTCATGTTCGACGCGGGTACCTGAGTCCTCCTCGAAGAGGCTGAAGCAGCAAAAGGCTTCTCCCTAAACTCCCTAAGCTGTTCACCAGCCATACTTAAAGTCCCTTGCCCATCTGCATCAGTCAATATTACACTTTCCAGTGTTGGATGATCTTTGATTATAGGTTGCAATAAATAATGCCTCGTCGAAGCAGCAATCAACGAGCTAATCGTCCACACCACCCTCAACTTCAATCCTCCGTTCGTGTAAAATGATTCCGGTATGCTCCCATTGTCCTCGGCAGATCCTTGATGTTGTTCCATGGCCGGTTTCTTGTCTACCAGGGTACCACCCAAAATGACACAAGTTTGCAATGTGCTTCCAAATTCAGCTTTCCATTTCAGAACCACACCATCTTCAGTCCCAACATCCCCTGATGGCAATTCAATGCGTAGGTTGTGAATGTGATGGAAATTCTTGAGGACTTGATCAGGAGTGTGGGAAGTGTGTTGGGAAACTTGGGGAAGAAGAGTCTTGTTTGGGTTGTTACTACTGTGGAGGTGATGGAAGGGTTTGAGGAGGTTAGCAAAGAGCTTGAGGACACTGGAGAAGAAGTTACGAGGTTTATGCGAAGAAGAATATGGGTAGTCATCATTATCACCGTCGATGGTCACTACCTTGTCAATCTTGACATAGACATCTTGAACAAGGGGAACGAGGGAGTTGAAGCGCTTGGCTACGACGGAGCAGCGACCAAGGGAACGAATGTCGGATAGCTTGTTGAGGATTATGAGGAGAATGGAATCAGGGATTTTATCGAAGTAGTCTGGATAGAGATCAGCATCGTAGATACGAGTATTCAACTGCATTTTTCCCTATGACCTACTAGAAGCAATGCCGAATCAATCAGATTGCAAGGCCGGGTATTTGATATGGTTACAAAAGCTTTTGATTATTTGTTATTCAGAACAAGATCAAAGCTTTGGAAGCAAAACGGGGAAGAAAAGGAAAGTCGTTACAACAAGGGGCTATAATTAATTATAAAGAAAGAGGGAAAAAACGGTTGAAACCTTAGAATAGAAGGAAGCAATCCTTCTTCTCCTCCGGCGTGAAAAGGATGATGAACTGAAAACCACAAAAGAAATCAAGATTATATGATTTAGTAATTAAATAGAATAAAAAAAATTAAAAAAAAAAAAAAAAGAAGGAAAGAAAGCAATTTTGCAAAGTTCATCAATTAGGTTTTGAGCAAAAAGAAGACGAATTTTCCCAATTTTGTATGATGAAAGCGAAGATCTATCGTGATCAGCCCACCAAAAATCTTCAAATCTCAAAAATGATGTTTATAAACCCGCATACAGAAGAATGACCAGAGAAATCTAGGAAATTAGACTAAAACTCCCTACATCAAAATTAGAGATTTGAACGAAAAGAAACAAAAGAAAAGATATAGACAAGTACCTTGAGACGATGAAAGTGAGGTGGAATTGTGAGAAATTGCTCCTTTCTTTACCCTTGGAACTGGAAATTGGGGAAGCCAAGATTAGGGCTTTGCTCGTAATGGAGAAGTGACGAAGTAAGAAGAAGAAGAAGAAGAGAAAGAGAGAGGTATTTGGTGAGGGAAGAAGAGATGGATAAATGAAAACGCTTTCTTTGGCAAAGTAGCATTAGAGAGAGAGAGAGAGAGAGAGAGAGGTGAAGTATTTGAGTGAAGGTAGGGACTGGGGAGTGGGGTTGAAAACCATCCGCCACGTTCACGTTTGACGTGTGAGTTATGGCTCAATGAGTTTGGATTAGGGCTGAGGATTCCTAATCCATCCAATTACTATGTTTTTATTAAATATATTTTAAATGAATTATTATGTTTGTGTTTGTTCACTGGATCAACAACCAAACATCTAATAAATAAGAAAAAAAAAAACAGAGATTGAATCTATATATATTATTTTTTTAGTTTCTACTGCGGTTGCAACAAGCCCATGTTAGCTCCATCTTAACCTAGATTAATCTTAACCCTTGTCATGTTTCAATCTATTCTAATATTACTGTTAGTATCAATCACTGCTATTTATACTTAACCACCTCTAAGTCCGCTTTTAAGTGAGTTTTACTTATTTGAAAAAGGTCTTAATATTAACAAGAAAAATATATATTTTAATACTTAATACTCTCTCATATGATGAAGTGCAAAAATATGAAGGAGGGGATCATTTTTGTAGATTTTAGTTGTCAATGAGTAGAGATCAGATGGATTTTCTTAAAAAAAAAAAAAAAATTAATATGCATTTCAATTCTTTGTGATTTCTTTAACATCTAATACCATGAGAGAAAGTCTGATTCAATTCACCACTGTACTACTCAAACAATGATGCTTTTGTCATCTTATTTATTTACATATCCTTATTAATAATTTGATTGTGAGATGTTAGTTATTTTGACAAGAAGAAAGGCAAGTGAGTATGTATAACCAGAAGACTACGAGTGGAGGAGACTAGTTCACCTCTTTGAACAAGTCGTTTCAAAGAACGGGTTATACAAAATCAAAGGTTTCACCATCTCCTGATTTGACTTCAATTCTTATTGATCATATTAAATAAGAAAAGAAAAATCAAACATTGGGTAAAAAAGCCAAAGTGAATCAAATGGGTCCCAGTCATTTGGTAGATCCCTGAAGAGATTTTTCAGACTTTTTGCTCTGTTAGTTGAAAAAGATTGGACAATTGCAATCACATCAATCTTTGATGACAGCAAAATATCGCCACCAATCCCAATGACATAGCAGAGAATATTAATAAATGTAGAAAGTCGTTGATAAAAATGAGTGGAAAAACTTCTTTTTTTCCTAATATTCATGTGATGTTGGATGGGTGAGAAGAAAAAAATAAGAAATAATCAAATTTTGTTAGGGAGACGAGTGTTTGTTGTTGCTTCTCACTTTTCATTGCATCTTAAGAGGAGAAGAAGAAGTAGTGAAAGTGAAGCAAAATCTACCTTCGCCATCACTTAATAATGTTTTCCCTCCAATTTCATATCTTTTATTTTTTTCAAAGAAAGCCAATTAGCATCTCCAGCAAAGCAAACGCAACTTAGTTAGTAGGAGGTAGAATTATAGACTAAGTGACATCATATAAATGTGGTTGAAAAGAACAACTTGAGGTTTGAGAGCACTCAATTTCCAACCATCCCATCCCAATTCATCACGCCACAAAGGCAAAGGACAAAAGAGAAGATCCACTTGCATTATATCTAAGAGATATAACTTATAATAAAAGGAAAGGTTTTATTGATATGATCATGCTCTACCAAATAATACAAAAGAAGTAGGTCTTAGGTCACAGGTCACAGGTCACAGGTCTTAGGTTTCTTTCAACTCTCCAAAATCTCACTTGCTAAAATGCTAACCACCTTACCTTTGCTTCCTTCCCAACTTTTCAATATTTAAATTTAAGTTGGTTTGTTTTGCACCCACCAACCATTTTTTGAGTTGGAGACTATCCCTAGCCTCAGCCCTTACTACTTCCTCAAAGGAGCTTTTCAAGATTAGTTGCTAACTTGCTCAGCTCAAATGATTAAAAAATTAAAAAACTTGTTTTTCAGGACCTGACAATCATGGATTTAGTATCTTTTTTTTCGGGACCTAACAATCATGGGTCCTCAGAACCAACTCCGACAAGGTCTTCTTATAGCAAAAACAGAACATGAAGAGTTATCCCAAATGAAGAGTTCCGTGAAATATGACATGAATCTTGTTCATCAGTTTTGAATTTGAAACTTTTTAACTCTTCTTACCACTCTTTCATGCAGTCATCTTTGAGGCTGTACAAAGATTCGGGGCATCAAAACATGAACATCACTCCTTTGTTTTTACCATTTCAGTATTCACAATCACAGTTACTAAAATAGTGGATATTGAAATATGAAATAGTAATTGTATTTCAAAATGCATACCATTTCCTATAATTTCATTGTTGTCGACATAAACAAGCTCATTTTTTTACCACATAAAAGTTACAGTACCAAAGCATATAAATAAACGGCTGATAGTACCCATGTTAGCATGTTACTTGAAAATATATTATTTAGAGAGATGTATATCAGACATTACCAATCTCTTCACAGCCATATTCACAATATTCCATGGTCTCTTGATGCCAAGCCCAAAACCACCAATATCTAAGAACCACCAATATCTAAGAAACGGCATATTCTTCCTTTGCAATGGTTCATCTGATGAGTCATATGGCCTTGACTTCAGCCTCAGCAGCTTCGCTGTTCAAATCTAAGCTGCCATCCTCCATACCTCTCTTGGTCTCTTCATTCTCTCCTGTTTTTTCTTGAATCCCGGCATCCCTGATAGTTGTTACAGTTGTTACGCCTGTAACAAGCTGCCCCACCTTTTCATATTTCTCCATGAATTTGTACTCCCAATCCTGTAGAACTTCAAGCTCTAATGAACTCAGACCTTCAAGGTTTCCGGTAAGGTCACTGGGGTCAAAGGACATGAGTGCCAAGGCTCGGCTAGCATCTCTCCCAGCAAACAATGCGTAAGACCCACCAGGACCATAAAACATCCTGCCCAAGAACAGACGAGCGTGTCACAAGTTCTGTTAAACATTTAACTACATAGAAGCACTTAATAGGAAGATCTTTGGTGACAAACAGCATATAATAACACTGTGGCTGCATCAAGTGCTCAAATCAGAGAAAAAACACAGCATCCAAGCCTCCTATCATTATCCCAAAGTTAGTAATGAATATAACATTTTTAGGGCAGTCCAGTCTTTGCTTTTGACTTTCTCAAAGAAAATGTAATTCAAGCTCAATAATCATGTCAAAATGAATACATATTTCTCTGTGCATATATGTGTAGTGTAATCTTGTAAAAAATATAAAGAAAGAAAAAAATAAGAAAATAAAAGAACAGAAAAGGTAAATAAATCTACTTGATTCCAAAATTAATTAAGATATGGCGAAGATAAACTAGGAAAATATGAGAGCATTAAGATGTGGAACTGATAGTAAAATATAATCAGGACTTCGAGGAAATATTGTAATCATAAATAAATGATACCTCTGTCTCCCTGTGATGCTGACCAGGAGGAGGAGAATAGAAGAGAAATGGGGTAGAAGGAATTTTTTGAAGAAACAATATGTAATTTCAGCTTTAACAATATCAATACATTGATATTGTTAAATAAATGATACCTCTCTCTCTCTATTTTGCTGACCAGAAGGAGGAGAATAGAAGAGAAATGGGGTAGAAGGAAATTTTTGAAGAAACAATATGTAATTTCAGCTTTAACAATATCAATGTATTGTAAACAACCCTTTACATTGATATTGATAACCACCTCTCTCTTTTTTCTTTCTTTCTTTTTTTTTTTTTTTTTTTTGAGAGAGAGAGAAAGAGGAAACAAATTATTATATTATGCTAATAATATGCAAAATACATGTTGAGCACCGGAGGTGCTCCTAATTTTTGCCATATCAGCCCCAACTAATTGACAACAGCTACTAATTATACTAAACCACCTGCCTCCTCACCCTTTAGGCTCATTATGTACAAAGTTTCCTATAATTCTACACACAACCACTCATCTATTAATTCGACTTATATTAAAATTTGGAAATATTGAAAATAAAATTAAAAATCCTAATACAATTAGACAACTACAAAAATCTTATGATGAAGAAAATAAAACTTTGCACGTACACAAATACCTTAGGTTCTTGTTTGATAAAGCCTCTATTAATTATGCATATCAAATATGCCTCCTTCAATTCCAAAAAACAAAAAGGAAAATAAAGGAACTTTATCTACCACTTACTTTGACTAACCTAATGTAAATGACAAATACCCATCAAAAAGTTGTTTACCTACAATACCAAGTCACATTTGTATACTTAAATACAAAAACAAAAGCGATAAAAGATATTCACATCATCCTTTATATTTAGTCAATACATACACCGAAAGGAGCCCTGCATAATTTGTTGTTTTAATAAAGGCAGAGTCTAATCCTGCTTATATTTTCTTTCTCCATTCATTTCTTTGAAAGATGAATCTTCAACAAGTGGGCCCCTTCTCGGAAAATGTCTTGTGACATGAGAACATTTGATGTCTCCTACTCCAATTTCATGAACAACTAATCCCCTCTTGTTTTGACTTAGTATCACTTTTTTGACAAAATTTGAAAAGAGAGACTAAAAACAATGAAAAATGTTAATCTAACTGCAAAAATTGCAACTGCATGTGCAACCACACACATATCTATTGGATATTAGTGTTTTACATATCTCAAAGTGTGTAATAAATAATCCAATGGATATGCACATGTAGTTGCAACTTTTTGTAGTTAAATTAACATTTTCCAAAAACAATTAGTGCATATGCAAAAAGTAGTATGAACTGTGTCTTTGAATTGTTGGATATCCAGCCGCAAGGATGATGATACACAAAGTAGTTTAGATGCCACAATGAATCGTGATGCAACAATAAATGCATAACACATTAGTCTATTTGAGATTTTCTTATCTATAGTCTTAAACTTTTCTCCATGAGAGTTTTATCTTGCACATTGGAGAATCTGTTTACCCTGTGAATAAATGGAACTCTGACTTTTTGAACAATGACCATGGCTATAGTAAAATTAATGAATCTAGGATCATGTTAAAGAGCCATTGGGCTTATCACATCTCTCCTTGTGACATGAACAAGAAAATTGGGCTTTAAACTATATATAATTATAGAGGTGGCTATTGCAGCAATGAAATAAAGGGAAAGAAAGACAGCGGCAACAGGGCTAGTAGGAAATTATCATGTCCATAAAAGTGTGAATTCTTTTCTTTTCTTTTTTTTCTGTTGCAAAAACTAAAAAGGTGGAAGAACTGAAACATGTCTCTGCAAGTTGGAAACTTGGAGTGTGTCAAATTAAATTATCAAATGCCTCCCTTAAATCTCAACTACATAAGTACACTAGAGGAATGAAATCTTATTGAATAGACTGAAAAAGCTTTAAATTGAGGTAAATGTGAACTTAAGAAGAAAGGGGGCAACCCACAATCCAAGTGAAAAAAGGCATACCTTGACCTGGAAACATCGTAGATCTGACCCTTGATGGCCATTAACAAGGGCTTTTTGGGATCAGAACCATCATAAGCTCTGAGTTGCTCCTCAGTAACATCTCCTAGTTGAACGGGTTCAGTAGCAAGAGGAACGGAAGAGGAGGAGGCAGCCATGGTGGCTTGAGCTTGATGAAGATGGGCTTCGCGCAAGGCTTTGAAGTCTTCGGGGACGACGAACAGGGAACATACCAGTTTATAAACCCCAACCATGAGAGCCAGGATTGTAAAGAATGCCATGGGAGATAGGCCTGTGTACGCCTCTATTGCCTCCATCAACGTTGAGTACAACCCCATTTTTTTTCTTTTTTTTCCTGTTTTGCTTGCTTTGCCTTGTCCAACCACCACACCAAGATTACATGAAGAAGAGGAAGCAGAAGCAGCAAGCGATGTCTCGCCTCCCTCCTCACCAGTTGCTGTGGTAGTTGTACGCTGCCATTCCTTTTCTATCAGTCGGCTGACACGAAGGACTCGATTCTTCTTGTTGACTTGACATAAAACATTTCTCTCCCAAACAAAAAAAAGAGAGACTTGTTGAAAGAAATTAACTCTAACAGATAAAAAATAATTATAGTAAGAAATATTTTAACTTCTTTAATTCAAGATTTTATAATTTAATTTGTATTTTTAGCTTTTGTTTTGAAAGAAAAAACTAGTATGTATTTTAACAAAATAAAATATTAAAACGTCTACAATGCCCCTTTTGGGACAGTTTTACCTAAAGCGGTTTTTGATAACTCAATTGAAAAAAGCGAGTAAGAATTCTCAGTTTTAATTATTGTAATAGCATTTATTAACAAATAAAACCTTAACATTTTCGCAGCAAATGATTCCATTGTTTTTTTAATGAAAAAAAAAAAACGTTGGTATAAATAATAACAAAAAGTGTGAATGGATTAAGTATGACAACATGAGAATCTCTTAGTTGATATGTAAGCTGAATATGTGAAACATTCATAATAGTATGTTAAAATCAAAGGGCCAAAGAAAACAATATCATGTAATGTATGAGTTAAGTCCCCCTAATGCATTGTTGTGTGGGAGGGGGAGCCAAGTAATTTTTTTTTTTTAAAAGTTCATAATATACTTAGCCTAGTAATCTATTCGTACCCAATAACCTAAATGCCAAATTTTCAAATAGCAATTGCCCTGAATAATAAAAAAAAATTGAAACAGAAATAAATAAAATAAAAAAGCATGGCGCTACACTCAAATTCTCTTTCGAGTGTCATGACGAGCGTCGCGGCACCCAGAAGAAGCATTTTTTTTTAAATCAATTAAGGAAACTGAAATAATAATTAAAAAAGCACACAAACCATTCGTGTAGCTCCGCGGCTAGTCGCGACGCCCAGAAACAGGCTCTTCTTGGATACTTCTTTCCTCCGCGTTTTTATTAAACCCTCAAATCGCACAAAGCGTGAAATCACACAAAACAAATCTCACAAATTACCCTCAAGCAAATCGCTCAAATCAACCCTAAATAGCACAAACCAAATAACTCGACCTCCACTAGATCACTCAACTTAATCTCCACTTAATCTCTCGCTTAATCTCTATTGCAACTCTCTGCTTCTCATACGACTTAAAAAAGTTTTATATTCACTTGAGGTTTGAATCGTTTGATCGTTTCTTTCTCTCCAGTCTCCAATACAATTTTTTTTTCATTGTTCTTTGTTTCTGCTTTTCAACTTATTATCATTTTTTGGGGTTTTATAAATTCAAAGAGAGCGAGACCAAGGGCGAGGATGAGCACATATCAGCTATGTCTGTTGACGATGATCCAACACCATATGTTGAGCGAGCTGTTCAGGTGCCTTTGCAACACTATACAAGAAAATCACTTACGACTCAACAAACGACGTAAATGACCAATATGTGGCACTGAGTGATAGATTGTGTTTATTTTTTTTTATATATGTTTTGATAATGTTATAGTTTCATTTATACTTGAATTTCGAATGAGGGGTCCAAAAAATTAATCTGGGCATGGGAATGAGGTTTCGTCGCCTTCGGAGGTTCATGGGAGGATAATGGAACGTGATGAAAGTGGTCGGGTGAAAAAACAAACCTCATGGTTTGGCCTCGGTGAGGCCAAACAATTTACTAAAAGCTTCGATGTTTTTTAATAACTTGAATTCCGGAGGGAGTTTAAAAATTAATTCAGGCATGAGAACGAGGTTTCGTCGCCTTCGGAGGTTCGTGGGAGGATAGTGAGACACGCTAAAAATGGTTCGGTGGAAAAAAACCATGTGGTTCGACCTCGGTGAGGCCGAATAGTTTACTAAAAGCTTCAATTTTTCTTAATAACTTGAATTTCGGAAGGGGGTCAAAAAATTCAACCGGGCATGGGAACTGGTTCGGTCGCCTCTGGGAATTCGTGAAAGGGTAGTGAGACGCGCTAAAAGTGGTCAGGTGGAAAAAAAAAAAAAAGGACCCTACGGTTTGGCTTCGATGATGCCAAACAGTTTACTAAAAGCTTTAATTATTTTTAATAACTTGAATTTCGGAAGGGGTCTAAAAATTAATCCGGACATGCGAATGGGGTTCCGTCGCCTTATGAGGTTTGTGGGAGGGTAGTGGGACGCACTGAAAGTATTCAGGTGATAAAAAACCCCATAGTCTCATTCGAATGATTGACACAAGTACAAAAAAAAAATAGGAAGACATATTTAGAAAAGACGTCTTCTATACAATAATTTCTTTTTTATTATTTTGTATAGAAGGTGTATTTTCAATAGACTTCTTCCAAAACAATTTTTTTCATCTGCTCGATCAGCATCTCTAAGTCCATATGGCGTAACTATTTCTGTTGACTGGGCTTTAAATGGTTAAATTATGATAAATGAGTCATTATTTAGAGTTCGATGGTATTTATAAAATTTTTTTATTTTTTGGTGGCAATAAGTCAAAAGCACCGGGGGAAAGGTAGGCAAAAGAGTATTCATTAAGCAACTTGACAGGGCATGCGATAAAAAGACCAGATCACCTACACCTCTCTTCTCACATTAACAGGGTATGACGTAAAATACAATTGTTTTTGTTGTTTAAAAAAGGAAGAAAAATCACTTGCAGAGACGCGGTGAATACACCGTGATTTATAAACGAAGAGATCTCCCCACCTGGCTGAACCAATGGTGCTGCTGCGTGTTTGTGAGTTATAAACTCCAGTCCCCAACCTTGAGATCCGAAGAAACGTCGGCCAAGAAAGAGCACAAAAACAAAAAAAAATTCACAGGAAGGAAATGTGAGTATACTGCACCAGTTGTTGTTTGCTTCAATTTTAGTCTCTCATCATGTAGGTGGTTCAAGTACTTCAAAATTTGCTACAATTTCTTCATTATACGTGGAAACCCTACAAATTATTTTCAAAATGCCCTAACAATCTCTTCTCCTTTCATCTTTCTTCTCATTATTATTATTATTATTATTATTGTTATTATTTTTCTTTTCCTTTCATTTCTCGAAGAAGATCTGTGTTTAGGTGAAATGATGGAGAGTTTTAGCGCGAAGGACGCGTCAACCATCGGAGGAATTGCAACCGTGTCTCTTCTTCATTCCTTCATTCCCACGCATTGGCTGCCTTTCTCAATTGTCGGCCGTGCTCAGAATTGGACGCTTTCTAGGACTCTTATCGTCAGTAAGCATTCGCTAAATCAGATTTCATCACAATGTTTATTCACATTTCCATTTATTTATCCATCTATAATTACAGATAATTTGGAATACTATTTGTTTACAAATTCCGCTTCATATAGCATGGTCATCTCTGAATTTGCTCGATCTACTCATAATTTCAGGAAAAGACTACCGTGTTCATGCCATTTAGTTATGTATAATTGTCGTAAGCTTCACTTGATCCCACCCAAGATTATTTGGAATGCTGCAATATTTCAGTAAGCTCGTTCTATGGGAATGCTATATAGCCTGGACAATTCTGAATTTGCTTGATCTACTCATAATCTTGGAATGCGTGTTAATTCATTTGGAGGATCAATGCTGAACGGTTGCTGTCTAAATGGATTTATATTATAGATCTTATGCTAGTAGAAGTCATCGAGGTGTTTTTCTGCATAAGCAATTTGTATCACATAAATATTCTCGTGGCCATGATTTGCTTAGTAAAACAAAGACCTTTTGCCGTACCAATTAAGAAGAGTGACATATTGAATGTTACCAGGAGGAGGAAGACATAAAATACATAATTATAAAAGATATAATTACTTATAATAAATTTATAGATTTAGTCCTTGATAGAGTGGAGTGGAAGCTTGGGAAATTTTTTTTGTTTAGTTAAGTAATATGTAAGGATCCAAAACTAATAAAATTAAATGAAAAATATGAGCTAAGTGGTTTTTTTGCCTAGTACTTCATCAAATAATTGTCTGCTGTGACAGTTATAACATTGGGCCTTTCAAAAGATTTAATGATAAAAAATCCTTTTATTTTTTTATTGCTTATACTTGTAGGAACTTTGTTTAATATAATGACCTCTTAATTTGGACTTTGGCCTTATTGCACTAACGTGGACAAGTTCAACTTTTCTAATCCAGGGCACATTAACACAACACAAGGTATCAAATTGCTCCAATATGAGACTAGTACCATTTAAATGGAAAAATTGATACTTGTTCACAAAAGGTTTTGTGTTTGAATAAAAAATTGGCTAGTATTCTAGAAGAACACTAAAGGTCATGCTTGCTTGAGGCTAACCATGTGATCCAATTACTCTTCTTATAAAAGCTTCCACTATCACTTTAATGCATGGTCTCAAATTAGTCCTCTTGAGAATCTCAAGAACATTAGATAAGTTTCGTTTGGTTCTTTGAAACTTAGATTGGGCTCCTTTGTGTGATTGGTACAAGTTACATCTATTTTTCATGTTGAGTAGGTGATCAATGATATTTTGGAGAGTTACATCAATTCCTTCCCAAAAGTTTAGGGATGTGTTATAGTTTTGTTTGGATGGGGTATTTTAAAAGAATGCTAAAAACTTGATTGTGCAAATCTCAACTCAACTCAATAAAGCCCTTTTTAGCAATTGATACATGAATTAGCTTTCTTCACTTCGTTTTAAGAAGTGTCACATCTTCTATTATATTATTTGGTTTTCTCCTTTTCAATTATCTCTACTTATATTTTTTTTACGCTTTCTCTTTTGTTAATGGTAACGTACCACTTTTCCTATTTGACACATCTAACTGTTTTCGTTTTTTTCTTGTCTGAATCAACTTAATTGTTTACTCATATTTTATCTGTATATGTTAAATGTTTTATAACATGTCAAATGAAAATCCTTATTGTTGTACATTATCCTAACACATGAATTTAAAAGCATAAATTTTAACAAAACTGCATTAAGTGTGAAAATGTGGACAATCATGTGATACCAATTGCATGTTATGTATTTTAGTAGCACAATTAATTAAATAAAAGAATAAATATAAAAGTGAGTAGTGCAAGGCCATTTTGACCCTTCAACCCACCGCACACTCACACACACATTCATGTAGAATGCTAAAATAATATGCACACATATAAGTACGATGATAATCATATATTAAGTAACCCATGGCAATGAGCTTGGCTCGGAAGGGGAGACATTCTTATTTGTCACTTGGGTCAGTTCTATGTCTAATTGACAACTATCACACCTTTATTAAATGCACCAAGACTTGGAATCTTGATTTTTGAGACACAACAACTTAGTCAGGAACTTATTCTTGTAATTAGTGGTTTGTTATGTTGTCTTCAGATAACCAACCGATTTGGACCTGTTACCATCTATTTGATTAATGAAATGTTGATGATTATTTAGATAAGTTTCTTCTTTTCTTTTTCTTCAATTCATTTTATATTGCCATGGAAGATTTTTATCATTATAGTTTTATTTGGAAGAAGTTCTATTGCCTTCTTATTCTTCTTTTAACTTGTTGATCCTAATAAGTTCTATTATGTTAGTCATGCTCTCTGAAACAAAATGTCTGAGCAATAAAAAAACAACTTGTTACAAACTAAGTGTAATAGAAATGCGAATGTTGACATGGATGTGGTAAACATTGAATTAGAAATGAACATATATGAGAAATGGTAGGGGTATGACCCATTGAAGATAAGATGAGATAACTGATTAAGGTGGTTTGGATACACAAGTAAGACCGCTAGATGCACCTATTTGGAAGAGGGGCCTGCCAACAACCAATGATAAAGATAGTAGTAGAGGGAGACCTAAACTAACATGGACAAAGATAATTAAGAAAGATATAATTGCTTGTTATATAAATGTTGTTTTAGGCCTTGATCGAGCAAAGGGAGGGAGCGAATTCATGTAGTCGATCCCGTGTAATTGGAAAAAGGCCTTGTTGAGTTGAGTTGGTTATCCTAACAAGTTACATTTCTATTTAATATTGCATTAGATGATTCTATGTCAAAATAACCCGTAAGCCATATTGTAGACGTTTTCACTTAGAAATTGTTCAACATTCATCTTCTTTTGGGAAATGCTTGCATAGACACACATAGCCCCTTGAACCCCTAAAAAGGCTACACATGTATGACCTTGAAGAATTGGTATCATATGCTAGATAGCAATTATTATAATTACTAGTGGATAATCACTGATTCTAGAAAATTGTAAACCATGGTTAACTATTTATACTTAGATGATTGATTTTTTTTAATACAAGTTTTTTGTCCATGATGATGATCTAGGCCAAGAGAATCTTTTGACTCTCTGGATAGAAAATCCTCATAATTTTTGGGACTATAATAAGATAATAGATTGATTTTTCTTTTTCTAAATCATATTGCTTTGTGTTGGTAGCAAATGTAGAATTCCAATGGATTAACTTTCACCTTGTTTGTAGACAACATCCATCAAAAAGCAAAAAATGAATGGAATGTGTATGAACTTCAAGCCTTCTTAGACCAGATCAATTCCATCTAACTAAAGATTCTGACAGTTTAACTCAAAACTAACAAGATCTTACTATTAAGAATTTTCTTGGCTCAATAATTTTTTGCATGAATACATTTATTAATGATTGAATTTGGTGCTACTTTTCTCTACCTAGACCTAGACCCAGACCTAGATGATTTGGAAGCATGGTATTAAAATTCTCTAAAGTTCTTGAAATTTCCATCAATTTCTTTGATTTTTTAATCACTTAATCAGAAATAAAATACAAATGAAAGATACAAAAAAATTAAGAACCTCTTTTTCTTTTCAATATAGAACTCCTATCTGAACAAGTCTTTGGTGTCTTATTTCTCTATAGAAACATCAAAATCCAAAAATAATTCAAGTGTTAGAATGGAGATTCAATACTTTAAATTGAACTCTTAGCCTAAAATGTAGATCTTGAGGAGGCCTGTAAAATTTGTTATTTTAATTAAAATCAAGCACCCACTAATAGAACTATATAGCTATCTGTGTATTGCCTATCCTAGTCAATTCACTAGGATAGAGAAATAGGAGATAATTTAAACCATATAAGTAGAGCATGGTGGGTTAAGTGGATAAGTGCTTTTGGAGTACTATATGATCAACACATTCAGTTGAAGTTGAAAATAACACTATTAGGCCATCCATGCAATACAATATAGAATGTTGGGCAATAAAGGAACATGTTAGCAAACTTTAGTGTAATGCAAAAATTACGATAGATATATGATAAAATATTGAAAGATAAAATTAATGCATATATTCAAAAATTTGTAGGAGTATCCCAATTAGAGATAAAATGAAAGAGAACAAAATAAGATGGTTTGGATACTTGCAACTAAGGCCATTAAAATGTGCTAGTTAAGAAGAATGACCTATTGACAATTAATGATAATGATAGAGACAAAGTAAGGCCCAAAATAATGTGGGTAAAGATAATTAAGAAAGAAATACTTTGAATATATTCTTTTCATCGTAGCCCCCTTGATAGAGTGTAGTGGAGGAAACGGATTCATGCTACTGACACCATGTAGTTAGGGAAAAAGCTTTGTTAAGTTGAATTTGATTTTTCCAAATTAATTTCAATTTTCAAAATGTTAAGTAACCAATGTTTAGGGTAAAGTCAAATTTCTGATCTATGTTTGGAGTGCCCATTTAGAGACAGACCTTACATTTCCCAAAAGCTTCAAACCAAGATGGCTTCAACTTATGTCTGACTAAACCAGATTGCGCTAGGTCTCATATGGGCAGATAAAGAGCTGACCTAGTCAAAGCTTGAACTACTCTGCAAAATGCATAAGTGATTATCTGACTTTCAGTAATTCTACTATTGGGTTTTTGTAGCTGCAAGAAATTGCTATGTTAATCACTAAGAGGAAAATGGCAGAAGATAAAGAAGAAATAGTTTCCTTCTAGTGGTGCCTGTTTCACAAGATGAAAGTTGTGGCAAATTTAACTTCGTCTATAACTATAATCTCAGGAAAATTCGGTTGTATATGTTAATTAGATATCAGATGATGAACTTTATCGACCTTCTATGAGCTGGAGATTTATTTGCCTTGGGCTTGGCAAGTATCCAGATGCATAGCTGGTTATCAGAGTTCTAAAACATATGTCTGTTAACATTGAACTGTGAGGATTATCTACAGATTTGAAAGAGTTTTTCCCTGGAGTTTTATGGTTGTTGAATAAGGGTATTCTGATTAGTCTTCTGTATTTTGTTTGTACAGCTGCATTTGGAGCCGTGTTGCATGTAATTTCAACTTCGCTTCTCGGTATTACAGCAATTACTATGGCTAACACCATTGCTGGTGAGGAAACAGTGCATAAGCTTGCTTCACTATTGCTTGTACTTCTTGGGGGTAGCTATGTCCTTTTGTTTGTGTTTGGAAAGGGTAGTCATAGTCATGCTCACAACCACCCTATGGAAAAAATGGCTGTTGCTGGGCTTGTTCTTGTTCCTGCATTGTCTCCCTGTGCAACCACACTTCCAGTGTTTCTTGCTGTTGGGAACTCATCTTCCATGATGGTGCTTGCAATCATAGTGCTTCTGTTCAGGTAACTAGTCCCAGTCAAATTACTTTGTTGATTTGTTTTTTCGGTCCATTCTATGTGTAATTGTTTGCTATTCAGGAACTGAAATGCAGTTCCCCCCTTCTTTCACCCAAAAATAAATAAATAAAAGCAAAAATAAAATAAAAAATAAATAAAAATTAATTTTTTAAAAAAATGAAAGAACACTCGAGATGAATAAAGTCCAATTACCTTAAGTGTTTACTCCTTGGTAGCTCTGGACTGTCATCTGCCATTTGCTTCTAAGCATGTAAAATGTTTATGTTCATAATGTCTGATATGAGGAATGTTTCAGTGGGAAAAAAACTTTATGATTCAATATCAGTTCTGAGTCTTCTATCAAAATGGACATAAGTAGTGTTTATTTTAATTAAGCTATTATCGTATTTACTCTTTGCTGGACTGTCATACTGAAATTTTTGTGATGCTCTTCTTATGTAGTACAATTACTGTGATGACTTCACTGGTCGCTCTCTCATTCTATGGTGCTAGCCAGCTCAAGTTCCACTGGGTTGAGCGCTATGACAAGCTTCTAGTAGGCTCAGTGCTGTGTCTGGTTGGAGTCTTGACGCTTATATTTCATGATCATGATCATGATCATGATGGGAATTCCATGGGAGGGCATCTACACAGGAAGCTCATTGTCCTTTGAGGATTTTTTGTTTGCCCTTTATTCCTTCAACTATGTTGGCAAATTTGTTTGTTTACCAAGATAATGGTGAAGGGATTAGAATGCAGGATATCTGGAAACAATGACAATGATGATACAAAATTGTTGTGTTTGTTGTGCCATTGATGAATTTTTGAGGTGCTGCTTCATTTGTTCAACTCCCCGCAATATATTGTAATGTGAAGAGTGCTGGCATGACTGGTCACGAAGAAGCATTGCTTCTTAACAAGAACCCTAACTAGCCCATAGCTTCATGGCTTGTGAACTGGTTCAATGTATTGGTCAGGCTTGGTATCAAAACTCTCCTCACATATTCCACAAAGAAATAACAATATAGCCTATTATACCCCATTTTACCAAAAGTTCAGAAGAAAAAGATCTCATTAAAACTTGTCTTACTGATTATGTGGATGGATAATAGACTTAAGTATAACATAAATGCTAATGTTAAAATGGACAAGCGGTAAAACTTTAAAAGATAAAATAAAGGAAACGATAAGAGTAGCATCACTAGCAAATAAAAATGAGAGAAATTTGACTAAGGTAATTTGAACATGTATAACACGGATCATTAAATGCACTAATTAGGAAGAGTGATCAATTGACATTAGATAGTAACAGTAGAAGTATAAGTAGACTTAAAATAACACCGATACAAATAATTAATAAAGATTAGAGAAAGTAGAGAAAGTAGATTCTTGTAGAGAAAGTAGATTCAAGTAGAAATCTTATGCAGTTAGAAAATGACTTAATTGAATTGAGTTGAGTTGTCTTATTGATTATCTCTCTTTTACTATTATTATTATTATTATTATTATTATTATTATTATAAGTAGGGATCTGATAACATGTAGCTTGCTACAATAATGCAAAACTAAAACACTTATATTATCATGTAGCTGCATCGGCTCTCTTTGTTTGTCCATTATTTTATTAACTATAAATCTCAAACTTTCACTAGACCTTTCCTTCTACTTTTTACAATTTTTGTATTAATAGTATCCTAATTTAATATACAGAATATACCATCATCTTTTACAAAACTAGAGTTGAAAATTAATCTATAAACAATTAGTATTAAATGAATATTTCTATACATTTTTGTCCAATGAGACTGGAATTTTTTTTTCAAGAAAATATAATTTTTTTGATAAATAATTTCTCGAATTTTTTTTTTAAAGAATTTTCTCATAGTTGTTTGATTGTATATAAGAAAATATTTTTTAACACTTTAATAACGTAAAAAAATTGAATACTGAGAAGTTTCATAAAATATAAATGTTAACATAATTAGCAAAAAAAAAAATCTCATGAGAAAATTTTAGTGAGAAAATAACGGGGTTGAGAAATTTTTTTTTAAGAAAATATTAATAATTGAACGCATAACTTTTTTATTTTCTCACCAATCAAACATAGTCTTAGTGGAAAATAAAAAAGTAAAAACCTTGAGTTAAAAGTTGTAACAGTACATCGAGGAGTGTTTTAAAGCACTTAGTGAATGGTCACACTAATATAATCCTTTAATACAAATTTAAATCTCATTTTTCCAATGCAGCGAGTGTATGGGACTCATCCTTGTTCTTAGCTTCTTCCGTCAAGGGTTTTGGTTTAAATGAATAGGTTATGAGTTAAATGAACGGCTAATGTGATGGATCATTGTTAACTTTCTTCTAGCACCTCTGGTGCTATTTTCATTTACAATCTTTACATTTAAATACTTACATACATGCATATGTTCAGGCCCGAGCCACCTTGGCCCCAACGTAGCATATATATATATATATATATATTAAGTTTTTTTATATTTTTTAAATATAAAATATATAAAATATTAATTAATCAAATAATAATATCTAACAAATTATAATTACAATCAATTAAAAATTTTATATCTAAATACTTAAAAACTCAATTTGTCACTTAAGTATCAATTTTTAATGTTAAAAATAAGATTGTCAAATAATTTTTAAAAAGTTTAGTTAGAATTTTTTTTGGTGATAATGTTTAGTTAGATTGAAAATAACTACACATATCTATCTTTTGAATATTAATAATTTATATATTTTTAAATATATAATAAATAACCTAATAAATACACATGTGTAGTTACACATGTAGTTACAAATTTTTACAGTTAGATTAGTATTTTTCTTACTGAAAAAGAAACAATAATCTAACTGTAAAGATTACACATGTCTATCATTTAGATATTAATAATTTATATATCTCAATTAATAATTTTTTCTTGTATTGTCAAAATTTATCTAAAAATTTTATTTAGTCCACCTTAAATAAAATTTATGACTGGGCCATGTTTCTTATATATTGAAAAAAAAAAAAAAATCTTTTAAGAAAAACTTTGTGATTTTTTTTTTTTTTTTTTGTGAAGTTTAAAATTCTATTATATTAGACGTAGCCCAGGGGGTTGAGACCTTTCTGATATTTCAACGTGAAGGAGGGGTAATCTCGTCCTAAGGTTGTTTTAGGGTCTTATATATGTAAGCGAGAACGGTTCGCGTTGATAGGGTTTGCGCAGGAGTTAGGGTTTCGTAGTTCTTCGCAGCAGCAGCAGCAGCAGCAGCCATGGTCGCAACCAAGAAGACGGTAACTTCTCGTTCACCGCTAGAGCCTCTTTACTTCCTTTCCGGTCGTTTTTCCCCGATTCCCGTCGACTTCATTTTAGTTTCCATATGTCATAATGTCTTTGGTGCACTTTTTTCTATCCATTTGCAGAAGAAGACCCATGAGAGCATCAACAATCGTCTTGCTCTCGTCATGAAGAGTGGGAAGTACACGCTAGGCTACAAGACCGTTCTCAAATCCCTGAGGAACTCCAAAGGTACATTCGTATATATATTTTTTCCCCTCATTTTAGACATACACTCTTCCTTTGTGGTGGTTGTATTGATCTCTATATATCTTGAACCCAGGTAAGCTGATCATCATTGCGAACAACTGCCCTCCTCTTCGTAAATCCGAGATCGAGTACTATGCTATGTTGGCGAAGGTTGGAGTTCATCACTTCAACGGGAGTAAGTTTTCTATACCCTAATATGATTTTTCAACTCTTAAGCTCTTCTAGTTTCTAACTTAGTCTGCCAGATCTTTTTGTTTCTTCCCCTGTTTTGCTGGATGCGGATTAACCAATTTTAGTTCCTCGTTTTATAATGTTATGTGGTAAGTTTTTCCGGTGAACAATTTTAACATTCCTTACATGATAATAACATATTGCTGAGGATCTTAAGAACATTCAATTTTCTCCCTTTTTTTTGCTTTGTTAACGACAGTTTAATTAAGTACATTCATTTTATAGTTTCTAGTTAAGTAGATACATGTCATAGTTTTTAATTATGTAGATTCATGTTATTGTTGATATGACATAACAATCCTCTTCCTTGATCTTATCTTGGGACTGATTATGTGAAATGAAATGAAAATATGTTCGAAACAGATATAGTTAAAATATATTGTGAAAGCGTACAAATGATATATTAATGTATTATATGGCCTCAATATATAATTTATTTTATTTATACTGCCTAAGAATGTTACATGGAGGAGTGATTTTGTAATTTAAAGGTCAACTTAGCTCTTTACAGTGCGGAGTGGAAGAAGCAGGATGTAGTTAACTCCCTTAGTTGGAAAAAGGCTTGGTTGAGTTGAATTGAGTTGGACATCACATTCACTTGAAATTGAAAGAAAAAACTTATCTAATCGTTATTAGGCCAATTGTGCTCTATGGAACAAAATGTTGGACAAAAAAAGGAACAACACATTACCAAACTAAATGCAGCAAAAATGCAAATATTAAGATGAATGAGTGATAAATTTTGGAAGATAAAATTATAAATGAGCATAGTCGCCTCAATTGGAGATCAAATGAGAGAAAATTGATTATGGAAACTTAGACACATACAAATAGGACATTTTGACGAGCCAATTAGGTAGAGGTAGAGTAACTTGTTAACAATCTAAAACAATGATAGGGGTAGTGGTAGAGTACAGATTGGGTTGGGCCCAAATATGTCTTAGATGACATCATTGAGCCCAAGAGAATTTGACTCGAATCAACTCAAAAATACATTAAAATAATAAGTAGCCAATCGCCTTGGTAGTTGGATTGTGTGCTCAGGTCTATTTTTCATTTACAAACCCAACCTATCAATCCTATAGTAACTATTAATCATTTGATTCCCCGAATGTAACATAATGGGAGCTCATTAATATAATTCTACGCATGTTATATGTATTTAAAAGTAAAAAAGACGAGGAAAAAGATAAAAAAAAATTAAAATTTTCTGTAAAGGGCCTATTCAATATAGGGACCATTAGAAGCAATGTCAGCATAAAGACAAGAGAACAGGTGGATGAAGAACAAGGGGAAGCTTTCTAAGTATTTTTTTTGAGTTGGGTAAAAACTTTATTGAGCTGAGCTAAGTTGAGTATACTGCTTAGGGACCTTTAAATCTAGACAATCAATTGCCTAGATGTAGCAAAAATGCCAAGGCCGCATTGATAAAAATTTGATTAATAGTATAGATGTAGGATTTGATCTTAGGTGCGATTGTTGTCACTCACTTGACCTTCAGTATATGCCAATTATAGCTGTCATAGTCTTGCAAGGAATTCATTGAGTTATTGCAAATTGATCAAGTATAGAAACATCAACGATAATTCTCTAAAGGACAAAAGTACTGTTAAGTTTATATCTATTTGCTTTCAAACACATTATCTACACCTACTTGTTTGTGTGGCGGACCACTACTCTGTGAGAATCTGTCTTATAAATTCACTCCATGATGGTGTTGGTTTACTTTATCCTTGGTGATAGCTAGTTTTTCTGCTACTATGTGGAAGCAAATAAAATTAGAGTTCATATTTATTTTCTTGCATTTCTAGATTAGGGGGAGCTGGATTGTGAGAGATGAAAAGAGAAATGAATGTGTCTGTTTTCAGTTTTATGTCTAAGTTCTTGACTTTTGCTATGGACCATTTAATAGGACAGTGCAATAGTGCTAGTTAATTCTGCATATGTTCTTTGTCTTGAGGAGAAGTAAACTAATTATTATCTTGATCCTACACCATGCAGTATGTCATTTGCATATCTACGATAATTGAGGCTTGGAACTGTCGTAGAAGCCACACAATTGAGGTTTTTGGAGCATTTTGTAAAGACCACATGTTATCAATATTCCCCATCCTTGGCCATCAAATTCATGGCCTCTTAATTAATTTGTGACATACTTTGTTCTTGGTGGTACAAATTCAAGTATTCCCCATCCTAGCCATCATCAATACCATGGAACCTTTGTAATTTAACTGTAACATACTTGTGTTCATGGTGTTTCAGACAACGTTGATTTGGGCACTGCTTGCGGGAAGTATTATCGGGTATGCTGCCTCAGTATTATTGATCCAGGTATGCTCTGTCTGTTGATATGGGTGCAGAACGCAGAACTACTGTTTTAGTATCATGTCTTAATTTTGCTTTTTGTATTTGTCCGTGTAGGTGATTCTGATATCATTAAGAGCCTCCCTGGTGATCAGTGAGGGAGCAAGGATAAGGAGTGACAAAATGCGCATTGTACTCTTTAATGTTTGATATATTTCTTTTTAATGATAAGAGAGGTTTGACTTGGAAGTGTATGTGTTGGGTTGGCCCTTCCAGTTATGAAAATTTTGGAGTTTTGTTCTTGCATGGACGGTGAAATTAGGATTGCAAGCCTGTGTTTGTTTTTTAGACTATGATGTGACTTTAAGAAATGTGCTAGTAAAGGTGCTCCCGAACTCTACCTTTATGTTTATTAATTTATGCTCAACTGGAGAACACAGACCTGTAGATGTGTACACATTGAATTGTAGGATTTGTGGATCGCCTGATGGATGCCTCCCTTACCAGCAGATTATGTTGGGATTTACTGTTTCTAGAACTGATCTATGGTAAAAAGGGGTGTGTAACTGAAGTAATTGCAATACAAAACTATGGTTGCGTTGCCTTAGGGGTTGGTAAAATTTTATCAATGATATATATTGTTATATATAATTGTTTAGGTTTAGTTAACTATAGTAGAGATATTAGTAATAAAAATGAGAGAGTTATGCACTATGCTAAGAGCATCTCAAATGTAACCATTAATTGTGAAAAAAATTAATTGTCAATAATTTTTTTAATATAACTATTATAATTAATTATGAAGCAAAGGTGACAAAAAAAAAAAATAGAGGCGTTGGATAGTTATTTTATTATCAAATAAGATAAATAAATATTGATTAGATTTAATTAAAAAAAATATTTAACATCTCATTATAATATGTATTTTAATTAGAAGTATTAAAAGATATTTTTTAATTTAAATGTTCTATCAATTGTATCAATTGCATGTGCAGTCGTTGCCATTAGAGAAGTATTTAAATTGCACGTAAAAATGATTTTTTCAATAGGGTTAAAAACTTGACATTTTCAACAACATATCAGGAATGAAGCCGTTAATTATTACCACTTTTAAATTATTATTATTCTACATTTATAATTCTTAAAGGTTTGGTAAGTGAGTTTAATTGATGTTTAACATGTACATAAAAAAATCTATCTAAAACTTTTGCTAATAATAATAAATTCCATTTTTTTTAATGTTAGGGATGGAGGTCGATTGGCATTGTAAGTCTTTTTTTTTTTTTTTTTTTAAATATAGGTTTTATCTTCTATTAGTTAATGTTTATTTGTTTATTAATTAAAGTACAAGAATGTAAGATAATTTGGAAAAAATGTTGGAAAAAACTAGCCCGGTATGAACTCATTAAACATTTGCATTATAATAACATAAAAAAGTTAATATCTCTTGCCTTACTGTTCAAGAAATTAGTTCAACTATTATTACTTAAAAAAAAACTATTATTACCTGTTTTTTTTATTTTTTGACGGATGATCATAAATGAGTTTTGAAAAATTAATTAGAAAAATGATAAGTGTACACAAAACTTTAGTACACGCCCTTGTGACATACATTGGATGTTTTTGAATCGTATATTGATGCATGATTCGAAGACATTGAATATAGTTAAATGGTTGTGTGCTGAAAATGGGTGCTAAAAGACTTCTAAAAAAAATAAAAAAAAATTCTCTCTCCAATAACTAAAAAGATTAAGTTCCAGCTATTTTCACTTACTCATTCCTATCTCTTTACCCACCTCATCTAAAAAGTAAAAAGACTAAAAAATTCTCATGTAAAGTTACCAAAAAGGACTCATTAAATTTCTTAAACCTTTTAACCTCTCTCTTCACCCAACCATCAACCATTCAACTCCTACCCTAAATCCTAAAACTATTCATCCATTCAACAAATCTCAATCTTCGATCTTATGATTTTAGTGTATTTTTCGAATCACAAGCACGTCTTCAACTGTTCGCAAGTGGTTTCTTTCGATTTGAACTGTTCACAAGTCATTCGAAAAGTGTTCAAAGTGTTGGAAGTGTGCACCATTAAGCAAGTCATTCGACCTACAATGTAAAAAGATTCAAGCCGTTCTGCATCCCCTACGATACGTGCATTTGGTATCTACACTATTTTTATGCAAAAACAAACCTAAAATCGAAGTGGAAAGGGGTCGAAAATGGGTTTCGAAACCCAGAAAATTGCCCTCGAAATCATTTTGTTCGACCTATCGTGGGCGGATCGAAAGTGGAGTGTTCGACCACACTAGATCGGACACACAAGAAAAATGTTCGTCCAAAATTGGTCGGATAGAACAAAATAAATTAGTGCAAATGTTTTGTCCGACCTGTCAAAATTGGACAATACATTTCCTGTCCGACTCTGACAGGTCGGACATAACGCTTTTGTCTGACCCTGTTCAGTCGAACAAAAAGCTTTTGTCCGACTGATTCTGTTCGGACAAAGCATTTTTGGTGTTTTTTTAAGGTTTTTTTTGTTTTCTTGTTTTGTTTTGTACGTAATATTAATATTGAGTTGTAATTTATTAGAATGACGAGGGATTTGATGATTCCAAAATTGTTGGCAATGAGTTGGTGTTAATTCGGAATTACACTGATGAGTTCACAACCGATATTGTGTTTAAGAGTAAGGGCGAACTTATTGCATGGACAAGGGAAGTAGGTCGTGCAAATGGTTTTGTTATTGTTATAAAGAGCTCGGATGCAGAGGGGACGAAAGGTAGGCGACCGAGAATCAAGCTTGCATGTGAGATGTACGGTGTGTACAATCCAAAAGACACAAGGAAGAAAAAAGTCAATAAACCTCATCGAAGAAGTGTAATTGTCCATTCTTATTACGGGGGCAAAAATTGGCCACTGATGACGATTGGATGATAAAAGTGGATTGCAACACTCATAATCATCCACATGCTGATCGGATGGAAGGGAACTCTTACGCAGGCCGACGGACAAAGGATGAGATGAAAATGCTTGTGGATATGAGCAGGAGTCAAGCAAGGCCCAGATATATACTAAATGCTCTGTAGCGAAGGGATGCAGGCAATGCATCTACATTGAAGACCATATACAATGCACGTAGCAAGTATAAATTGTTGGAACACGGTAGGAGGTCTCAGATGCAGTATGTGATGAAGCAGTTAGCTAAAGAACAATACGTTGAGTGGCACAAGTCCGAAGAAAACACCGATCATGTACAGACATTGTTTTACGCACACCCAGTATTGGTCAACTTGTTTCGTTGCTTTCCTAAAGTTTTTGATAATTGATTGTACGTATAAGACGAATATCTATCGATATTTGTTACTTGAGATAGTTGGCGTTACATCAACTCATCTCACATTTTCGATGGCGCATGTATTAATGGAGAACGAGCAACATGAGAGCTACATATGCCCTGATGAATGCAGTGAATATTGTTTTTCCAAATGTTAGAAATTTGTTGTGTAGTTGGCACATTAACAAGAATGTGTTGGCAAAATCAAAACCGTTATTCAAGGATAACAGTAACCATATTAAAATTATGGGCATGTGGCATGGTTTGGTGGATTCAAAGACAGAGAAGCTGTATGAAAATCATTGAAAAGTGGTTTCAAAATCTTATGAAGCTTACCCTACGTTCCTTCTCTATCTATAAAATAAGTGGTTGTTGAAATAAGAGTGGGTAGTGTCCAAGACCATGCTCTGATACCATAATAAGTGTCACACCCCGCCTCATTGACCCAGCGCGAGATGCAACAGTTAGGGCGTCGAATGCTTAATCCACTTGATCAGAGTCCCACATACAGAAGCATAGTGGCCCACATCATCAATCATACAATACAAACTATTAAGGAAAATACGGTTATATTGCACATATAGAGTTTGCTAATTATTACATTCTTTATAGCAAAAAGACAACAAAAAAGTAATAAGGTCGAAACCCCTACAAAAGTACCAAAATAACAAAAGAGGAATAGTTAAAGAGAGGCGTCTAGAAGCCTGAAACTATCGCCACCATAGTTTAGACCGATCTGACACTACCTAGGGAGAGTACATACACAAAAGTCCCAACATAGACCAGGTTTGGCCATAACCCCGGAACAAATCCATTATGACCCATCTTAATTCCCTGGAAAGATTAGCAACGGGGTGAGCTCAACAGCTCAGTGAGATCAAACAGGGTAAACAAATCTTACATGCATAATAATAAATACAGAACAACAGTCATCAAACAGTTATGCCATAACAGTACAATCAAGCAATGATATGAATAAAATGTGGTCACACGAAATCACAGGCCAGACACCATTTACTTGCAACCTGTGATCCTAGGCATCAATACAATATCCAACAACTGAGAGGTCTCATGAGTTTCAGTGCAGTGTCACCTCCTGGTCCAACGTAACAACATAATACCCAATTATATATCATAATGATGATCCCCATGGTCCAGCGTAACGGCATAACACCCATGGTTAATATTTGTAATACATAGCCTCGTGCATGAAGTAAAACATGGTAACAGATATGATGCATGATGCTATGTAATTCATTATTAAACAAGTAAGAAATGCAAACTTAGCCTTCATTCCCCACCTTAACACAATTGCAATGACGTAGCGCTTTCTTCTAACTTCTTGAAGTGTGCAGGGACGCAGGAGAACCTAAAACGGTCGAAGGAGAAAGAGGAGAGTAAGGGGAGGCGAGGAGCAATTGAGGGGGCCATCCCTATTTATAGGGTGGTCCCAAGGGGCTGGCCCCCCATGGAGATGGTCCTTTCCTTGGGACCTTCCCATTGTCGGGGTCAATATTTTTCTTTGAAGAAGGCTTTAACCAAGTATTGAAATTACAATTGTAGAGTTTTCAGGCGGTTGAATTAATTTTTACAGTAGAAAAAGTGGGGGTGTTACAGAAAGATTTGTGGCGGTTTGGAAAAATGAGATCATGCCTTTCGGCAATGTCACAACTAATCGGGCCGAAAGCGCACATGCAAAGTTGAAGAAACACTTGGGTTCTTCACAAGGAACGTTTGAGAGTCGCTGAATCACAATATATTCTCTGTTAACTTTGTAACATATCGAGATATCGTCATTTTTTTAGAAAATCATGTTTACCACAAAGCATGTCCATAGAGGACCTAAATATGGGCACGTGCGAGGGGTTGTCTTGATTCATGCAATCAAAAAGATTCGGAAAGAATGCGAACGTTTGAAGGAGACAAATTTCGAAACTTCTACTTGTCGTTTCGTGTTGAAAAAATCTCATGGGTTACCTTGTGCACATGAGATCTTTTGTCAGAACCCCTTCAGAAACCCCTAGTATCCTGACCGGCACAGAAATCTAACAACCTATCACCCATAGGACAATTAAATCCCTATTAACCCTCAACTGAGACTCCGACAAAGTCTTCTCTATAAATAGGACATCTCACAAAAACAAATCACCTAATAATCCAAATATAGCCACAAACTCAATATATTCAACATCTAACCACATTCCCCTAATTATAAAATTCACATCCTATGAGATCCATCTAATATAAACAAGTATGGGGTGTTATATACATGTATCATATAATTCCAAAATATCAAAATACAAGCATATACTCTTAACATTCTCAACCTATATCAAAACAAGACTCTGGCAAGACACCAGTATCTCACTGGAATGCTATTCCTTTGTCCTCATCGACAACTGGATGACCTGAGAAAGGGAAATAGGGTGAGCTAACGGTGCCCAGTGAAATATAATTCATATACATCATCATGAATGCATGAGCATGTTATGCCAATCAATATGCAGTATATACATCTCATAGTGACATCCAATATATAATGCAAACCAATGCCATATGCAACACACATATTTCAGCCTTATTCGAATAATTCAGCCAGATGTACTACTGAACTAGTTCTTTGTACTATTTAGTACTTACCAACTATTGTTCTAAAGATGAAATGTACACCGTACTCTAATTCCAAGTAAACATCTATCTTTTCGAACATAATTAACTTTCCTCGCAAACCATACTAGAACACGTCACACTTTCCAACTGAATAACTTCCTACATAAACTTTTAAATCTAAATAAGACCACTAGACCCGATTATTCTTGTAAGTAGTAAGCTCAATCTACTTGGTTATATTCAAAGGTCTAGTTCCAATAGATTTATTAGTCTATATAGAAAATCTCTGCGTTTTCTTCATGCCACAATCAAATATGCACATGTACAAGCATTCACATATAAATATTATGATGATATAAATGAAAATATAACGAATTCTACTCATAACCAACGCCAGAATATAATTCCCATACTATCAACTAACTCCACCACCTATTATTTAATTCATATTAATACCCATTCATATTAATTAAGTCATATTAATGGGTATTTTTTCCATTTATATCAATTTCTAACTTTCCAATTCAGTCTCATAATTATATTCGAGTCTCCCAGACACGTGATGGTCAGTCTAAATAATTTCTACCACCCTCTAAAATATTTTCAAAGTGAAAGACAGTAGAAATAAACTTTTTAGCCTTATTGCTACAAGTCTCTAAGTCCAACGTACTTACTGAAACCATTTAATCGCATACTAAAAATACTGATCGATATCCAAAAATCATGATTTTGGTATTGAAACGTCCGAAATTCAGTCCTCTATGATTTTATGGTTTCAAACAGGAATTTCACATGAGTTTGACATAGTTTCAAAGGCCTCCAGTGTCAAATTCGGCTATCGATAGCTGTACCAGCGCCAATATTACATATGAACACAAACAAACTATATATTCGTGATCTACGCGACTATAAAAGTGATAATATATAAATTTTACATGTTTCCATTTAAAGTGGGTCAAAACTCTATTTTTGAAAATTTCACAAAACACCTCCTATCACAAAAATTATACGGCTAGGATTGTCACACGTAGCTTAAATATAACTTTTGTAACGAAAATAGGGAAAAATGGCTTACCAACGTGATGAATCGAACGCGGAACCATCACGAAACCCTCGTTCCTCTTGCTCTATACATCTTCCTTCTTCACGTTTTTTTTTTTCTTCTGGACAAGATGAGAAATTTAGCAATTGAATGAGCTTTCTCATCTTATGGTTCCATACCCGTGCTCCATGTAGTTAACCAATAAAGCATAAATCATTTAACTATAGTTTTCATGCTTTAAGTTACTTCATTCAACTTTATTTAATTTAACACTCATCTTATGTAACTTCATTTAATTCATATAATACTTTTCATTGAATTAACCACCTCCTCTTTTTATTGTATTTAACTCACAACTATCATATATAGTTAAACCTTCATGTAATTTTTTTTTCATCATACCCCCTCATTCCATAAATCATTTAAACTTTATCAGCACACTATGTTCATAACACAAATACACTCATAAGAAACATACCACACAACATCTAAAAATTCTTGGGGTCCCATTTTATGAAAATGAGGCTCGTTACATCTTTAAATATCATAAAGAAAGTCGGCCCATCCCTACTACTTTGGTGGATGCACATTCGAATAAATTGGATATGCTTCTCCATGTTCAAGAGTCCCAAGACCAATTACAATGCCATGAGGAGATCAAGGTATTTTGTAGGGAGTTCGAGCAATGTGATACATCTGGGAGAAGAAGAATGCTTAAGAGGTTGAGAGAGATATCGAAGCCATCATCTACAGTGGTCATTGAGCCCGCCATAAAAAGAAATACTCGGGGAAGGCCGAGTTTGAAAGTTGATAAGTTAACCAAGAGAGATCAATCATTGTTTGAGCATGTCTTATCCCAGCAAGACAATTATTCCTCTAAAAACACGATAACTAAAGGTAAGTGACCACTTGAGGTTCACAGGACAAGGAATTATGGCTCACATAAGTATATAAATCAAATTTCAGTTGCTTGAAAGCTTACATCCAGCAGGTGAAATATGTGGAGGCTAATGGACATTGTGGTTATCGAGCAGTTGCCCTTTTTTTGGGTTATGAGGAAGGTGAAGGGAAAAGGGTTAGGCAAGAGCTCTTAGAGGAACTCATGAGTTTTAAGGATCACTACGAGGTTCTTTTTTAGTATTGTGGCAGAGTTGATGAAATCATGAAGGCACTTGATTGTCATGAGACCCCAACACCGTCATGTGCTTGGATGACAATGCCTGTGATGGGTCACTTGATTGCAAGCAAGTACAATCTGACATTTGTATTTATCTCACCCCAACAGTGTTTAACATTTCTTCCACTAAGGAGTAAACCTGTTCTAGTAACGCAGAGATGACTATTTGCTATGGGGTTCGTGAGTGAGTGTCACTTTGTCCAGGTATAAAAACATTATGTATTATTTTATACTTGTTAATATATAGAAATCTATGATTTGCCTTGTCTAGGTGATTAACATTGATAATTGTTTATTGACAAGTTATTTTGGCCCCGACAAGTTCAGTGCCACTTGTTGCTGCAAATTGGGCGAAGTACCATCTATCGTGCGCTAAGGGTTGGGACACCCCATATCTAGATAAGATTTTGCATTTTATTGGTACAATTCACAATGTAGCAACCATAGAAACAATTGATGAGGATTAAAGTTTTTTTATTTTTTTATTTTTTATTTTTTTAACTTACAACAAATGTAATACATGCACATTTTTTTTCATTGGCATTAATGAAATTGTTTGTTGAAGTTCAAAATTCATTGCACAAAAGATAAAAAAAATTTCCTAGTCCAAAACCAAAAAACAAAAAAGAAAAAGTCTAATATTGTATTCTTCGAATTCGTAGTCGAAAAGTAGGCGCTTCGGTAGGTGCATCTTCTTCAACTCCGCGCGAGCTCTCACCACGTTTGAAGTGCGTAATTGGAGTGTGTGACATGTCTTCAAAGCGGAGAACTGGAGTTTGGGCTCGTTCTTCCTCGGCATGTTCCTCTTCTTCGTTGATGTTTGTGCCAGCTAAAACTTCGATGATGTCGTCAATCCCTCGAAACACAACATCAATCGATGTCTCAGGTCCTTAAGTTTCTCTCAAGGACCTCAACATTGCCAGACATCGGTTGTTGCGGTCCCTCTAAAATCAAAAGATCAATTACTGCCAAATTTAATAAAGTCATATATATTAATAATGTTCTGTAGGTTTTGATTTATTACCAAAATTTCTAAATTCTCCATTGAAGTTGGCGCTAAATTCTCCGTGGATAGTTGATATTCAAGTTTCTACACCTTTGAATGCGAAATCTGTTCGAACCACTCAAGATATTCTGGTACGACGTCCCATGCATTAGAAACTTGTTCCCCTTGTGCAGCCGCTTGTACAAATGGTAGTCCTAACTATCCCAATACTGATCAATGAATATGTGATGGATGTTGTAATCACGTCCCCTAGCACCCTTCTCAGCTCAAACAGGGCGTATAAGAGGACGTGGGATCTTCTGTACATGTCCAAATTGACGAAGAACTCGGTCAGGATGGTAGAGCTCGACCACATCAAAAAACTTTACACACGAGGTATAAAATGTCACTTCATGTAAAGGGCTTTCGGCCCTACAGTCTGTGTAAGGGTCCCATGCAACCTGAACAAAATAATAAAGACCTGAGATATAAGTTGATATGATGTATATAAATTTAATTTAAAAGAGTAGCATTTACCTGATTTGGCTGAAGATCATCAATTGTCTCGCGCAGAACTTCAACGTAATCTTCCGCTAGACCTTGTTCTTTGCGAGGTTTCTACTTCATGGCATGTGGGAGATTGTTATTATATCCACGATTTACGTGCGGTCTCACGAATGGAAAGTGCTCGTATATCCATGCCTACCAAACATAAGAAAAACAATTACTATAACACAAACATACTTATTCCAAGTTTAACTTAGTTAAACCAAAATGACAGAAAATAGTTATACCTCAAGTAATGTCTTGTAGCCTACAATCTACTACACGTGATATCTCGTGGCACATCCCAACTGACGATACAGATGCGCTAGACAAGCAGCTTCCTATGCGAAATTGTCAACCTCATCCAGATTTATCAACAGTGGCAAGTAAATTATGTTCACCCTTGTACCACTCTTGTCCGTGAAAATAGTGCAACCTAGGATGACCAAAAGATATGCTTTCGTAGTATGCTCGACTAAAGGATATTGTTGGTTTTCTTGAAGCTTCGATCCAAATTTTTTTAGCAACCAATTCAATCGAACCGATTGACCTCTCTTCTTATTCACCTTATCAAATGCCTCTTGAGCCGAAACCCCCAAGGCTTCTTAAAGTATGATCACTGCTTCTGCATTACTCAGTGCATCTCTATTCACTGTCTTGCTCATGATAGGTGAAATGAATTAGTCTCTGGTTGCCACCTCTCCACAAAAGCAGCTGTAAATGGCTTGTTGGCACAACTATAACTACAAGACACCAAATGATGAAGACCAGTGTTTGTAACTATCTTCATTACTCTCTCTCTCGGGATGTTCATTGAGGTCCCAAGAAGCTAACTTTGCCCCGTGGTTTCGACACTTTTGTAAATTTCGTTTCTATGTGAATAAACAAAAAATTATAAGAGTTTACCAATATTTAAATTTAATCATAACCTCAATTGAATTTAAATAAAATTACGAGAGTGATATACCTGATTTTCCCACACGTAGTATTCTACGTGTCCCTTGAAATGGGTGAGGACCGAAGGATCAGTAGGTCCCCCGGTGCAAGGACCATTCAATAGACCATCGTCTCCTTTTCCTTCCACCCCAACCTGCGTAAGTTTTTCTTTAGATTGTTGCTCTTCTTTTTCATGTATAACATGGGGTGGTAATGGCGACTCGCGTTGTCTTCGTCTCTCCAAGGCTGTCGACCTTTTTCTTTGTGAGCTTTGTTCTTCCGAACAACCTCTCATTGTTCTTGGCGGCATATCTATCAAAATAGCCAAATACATACAAAAAATTATACAATTAGGACAAACAATTGATAGTTAGCTTAAACAAAAATAAAAAATTAAAAGAAACCAAACAAATGCTCTGTCCGCCCTCATTGGAACGGATAGAGCTACAACCATCTGACCTTAATAGGTCGGACGATTGCGATTTCGATGCAAAATGGGTTTCTTGAACCCATTTCCGCTGCCTCCATTTTACCATTTTGAACAATTTTTTTTGCACAAAAATAATCCAATACAACAATGTAGCATGAAAATCAACTTAAACTTGAAAAAATCAAAGATTTACTTATCTATTTGGTTGATTCGAATCACTTTTACTTTGAGGCCTCAAAAACCCTAAATAACATGTTTTTTTGTAAGATTCGCGACAAAGTTGCTCATAATCGTTCCTAGCAGTGTTCTAACTTATTGAATGCCCTAAAATCTCGACGAAATTGTGAATCAATAGAGATGAGAAGAGAAAAAACGAGAGAGAGAGGAAAATGAAAAATGACGTTAGGGTTTGAAAATGTGAAGGGTAGAATCGAAATATGAGAGGGTGGAGAAAGAAGATATAAGCTATTTTAAACTTTTAGGTGAGTGAAGATAATAAGTGGGTGAAGAGATATAAATAGGTGGGTGAAAATAACCGAACCCAAAGATTCAATATCCGTTGGACTGGGCCTACGTCTTTAATGGCCGTGGGCTCATGGTTTAGATTTTAATGGACCAGCAGCCCACCCTAGCTTATTAGCCCATCCCAACTCGCCGAGTTGAAATTGTCGCAAATACAGACGAGGGTCCGATCAAGTCTACTAAATGGGGAGAGGGTTTAACTTAAAGAGATGCGACGTTCTACAAGGCACAAGCAAAGCGAGCAGTGGGGGCAGCAGCAACAGCAGCCAGTAGGGATAAAAAAGGACCATATATGATATATCCGTGCCAAGTAACAGCCAGAAAAGATCTTTCGGGTCTCTTGGCAAATTTCATTTTGTTCTAGGGTTTGGCCTTTGGGTTTCGTCCCAAGCGCATTTTTCCCTTCCAATTCATCCCGGTTTCATCTTCGATTTCCTGCCTAGAGCTTTTTTTTGTCTACGTTTATGTTAAACATCTCAAAACTTCTTATAAACACGTATATATAGATTTGGTTGGTTTTGAGTTAATTTAAGATTCATTCAACCATGGCGGAGGTGATCAACATGCCCGCCGAGTCTCTGGATCGTCGTCGCGAGCGACAGTCCGAGAGGAAGGAGAAATCCATTGACGAACCTCCTCCTCCACCGCCACCGCCACTTCCGTCCCGGAGAAGAGACAGGGATTCTAGGGAGAGAAGAGACGAGAGAGACATGGATCATCCGCCTAATCGTAATCGTGACTACCATGATCGCAACCGCTCTCCTCTCAGGGAAAGAGAGAGAGATTACAAGCGCCGACTCAGCCCTAGTCCTCCCCCTTATCGCGACCGACGCCATTCCCCTCCGCCTTTCAAGCGCTCTCGCCGGGATGATGGCGATGGTCGTCGTCGCAGCCCTAGGGGAGGCTTCGGACCCGATGACAGAAGGTAAGAAACTTATCATCGCGTATGTTCTAATTCCCAGCTCGTACCTGCTTATATTTGTCGCAGTAGTTGTCATTTTGCTTCCATGAACTCTTGCTATACTATGATTAGAAGGAATTACTTACGTTTTTTACACTCACGCGATGATGATATCAATTGAAAATTTTAAGATGTGTACAATTACATTCATGCTAATTTAAGGTAGTTATAATGGATAATTACATTGATGTTACTCAAATGTGTATCTTTTGTGATAGCATGTATCATTTGTAATGACAATTCGAGTTGTGACTGTTATGAGTACTTTCTTATCATGTGTAAGGCTAAATGGCTGAAAGGTTGGCCTTTGTGCAACTAACGTTTGGTTGGCTGAGTGGCTTGGGGCTCTCGTCTCATGAAATGAGGTCATGAGTTTGACTCCTGCCTTATCAGCGTTGGTCACTGGGGTGTCTCCCGCTCGATTTCGCCAGGGGCCTTAATGAATTAGTCGGGCCAAAGGTCCGGATACCACTAAGTTGTCAAAAAAAAGAAAAAAAAAAGAAAAAAAGAAAAAAAAAAGAGGTTTCTCCTTTATGACCTAGATGCCATGTGTTTTAATCAGGAAACAGGCTCTTTGCAAAATGATGGTAGGTTATGAAAAGTGACCCTTCCTAGACCGACCATTGACAGGAGCTGTTTATGTATATTGAGCAAGTCTTTTGAAAATTCAAATAAACTAAATTATGCTAAAATTTTATGTTCTATAGCATTCATATAAAGTAGGACATATCAAAAACGAAATTAATTTCCTTCATCTACGTGATCTCTTCTTACATTTTATTCCCCCTTTTCACTTGCTTTGTCTCCTTGCTCTTCCTCTTCAATTTTTATGTACCATTCTTTTTTAATGGAACTGTAGCAATTTGTTTTCTCTTCAAGAGCTTTTCTTTTCTTTCAATGGATTCCCCTTGCTCCTTGAGTTACATAACAATTATTAGTTTGTTTCCATCTGCTCTCATTCAATATGAAGTAATACTTTTCTTTTGACCAACTCAACATTAGGTTAAATGCTTGATCTAATTTCTGTTACTTTGGTTGGCTTATTCATGACTACATATTTAAACTAGAAAGGATGGTGCTAGAGGGAATGACGTGCAAACTCATCTAGCATACTCACACGCTCAAGTGTCTTAGATCATCCTAGAGCCGTTCAATACACGCGGCTCTAGGATGATCCATACAACTTGGGGAGCGTGAGTATGCCGGCTAAGTTTGGGTCTTGGCGCTCGAGTTCCTTCATCATTTCCATGAGAGAAATGTGATGATCAGATCAACCTTTAGTTACTTAATTATCATCTCTTTTTTAGATTGACCATTCTTAAATTCGTACAAGATCAAATTTTAATTAGAGTTCTTGTTCAAGTTAGTAAAGTTGTAGTATGATAATTTAACCTAAGAAGGTCGGAGTAAAATCCACATTTAGTCAACTATACTAAGGCATTCAGTCTCTCATTTAAGGTTGTATTTTCAAGAAAACAAGGGCATTCAATATCTTTTACTTCAAGTCATTGCTTTTATGAAGCGTTTTTGGAGTGGAACGTTTCATTCCTTGGGTAGTGAAAGATCATTTGGTGTTGGCTTTCCTTGGTGGTTAATTGGGTTCTTAACAACCATGCATTTCTCGTAGAAAATGTGCAGAAAGTTGAATTTTATTTTTCTATAAAATGTTGGGGACGAGTCTTGGAGAAGGTTGCATTCGGTTACTACTTTTGACTTCAATTTGAAACTTTATCAGCACATTTGTTGGTTTGCTTTGATTTTTATTATTATTTTGTCATGAAAATGTGGAAACATGTGAGCAATTAACACAAGAACTCCGATTCTTACTTACCTTGATGTCCCCATAATTTAATCAAACTTTTAGTTTCTTAGAAGTAGTGTTATCAAGGGATCAAGGCCATTTCTAGGAGACCCCGTCTAGGTGAGGCGGTGCCTGGGCATGGTCGAGGCCTTGGCAGTGCTGATAATATTTACCAGTGTTTTTGTTGAAATACCTGATTTTCAGGGATACAACTGCAACAATCAATTTCCTTTACTAGTTGTCTACATTAATTTAGGAATAAAGAGATTCTGAAAATTCCTGATATCTCTATTAGTTTGTTTCCTATTTTATAGTTTCCTATTTTACTAGTTTCCTGATTTTTAGTAATTAGTATCTTGTTACCAAATATAGTCAAAAGAATGTTTCTTCCTTCCATTATATATTCAGACTGTACAGTGATCATGAGAAAACATACGAGGATTATTTTCTTCTCTAAATTCAACATGGTATCAGAGAAGCCACCTCTGACCTGTAGATAGATGACAAAATACGAGATGACAATGGCTCAGCAAAGCCAATCCTCCTCAGAAGTCACCTCCCATTCTGAAACCCCAGCCTCAGGCAGCAATGGAGGATTAGATGGAAATCTTCTGCCCATTACAGGGCACAAACTCAATGGACAAAATTACCTTCAATGGTCATAATCAGTAATGATGTTCATTTGCGGAAAGGGAAGAGATGACTACCTCACTGGAGTAGCCGTCCCACCAAGCAAAGAAGATCCAAAATACAGAACATGGAAGTCAGAAAACAACATGGTGATGTCTTGGCTTATCAACTCGATGACAAACGAAATTGGAGAAAATTACCTATTGTATGTGATTGCAAAGGACATTTGGGATGCAGCCAGAGAAACATATTCTAGCTTCGATAACTCATCCGAACTCTTTGCTGTTGAAAGTATCCTTCACGATCTACGTCAAGAAGCCTCACAGTCACTCAAGAAGACCTCACAATCAACCAGCAACAATCCTCCAATACCTCTGTCATTGGAACCAGATCCTTGGCTCACAAAGGTAATTTCTTAAACGCACTCAGTGCAACAAGAGAAAATATCAGACCATGGATTGTGGATTCAGGAGCCTCCGACCACATGACTGGAGATGCAATGATTTTTAATACTTAGTCCATGTCATGAAAATTTCTCTGTCAGAATTGCAGATGGATCTCTCTCAAGAGTAGCAGGAACAGGTTCTGTGATTATCTCAAAGATCCTCATCCTAAACTCAGTCCTCTTGGTCCCAAACTTAGATTGCAATTTACTTTCTATTAGTAAACTCACTCAAGAGTTTAACTGTGTTACTAAGTTCTTCCCTAACTTTTGTGAATTTCAGGACTTAAATTCGGGGAAGATGATTGGCAATGCTAAGATGTGCTCAGGGCTCTACATCCTCAGGATTGGTGATCTTCCGGAACAACAAACTCACAAGGCAGATTCGGACAAGGCAAACAATCAGCCTACAAAAATTTCTCTTTCTGTATCTCGTTCCAATAATGATAGTGAAGTTATGTTATGGCACTATAGACTAGGCCATCCCAATTTCGTGTACCTTCAAAAACTTGTTCCCTCATTATTCAGCAATAGAAGTCCAAAAGATTTTCAGTGTGAAGTTTGTCAATTTGCTAAACATGCCCGTACTCCTTATTCAATTCAACAATATCAAAAATACCAACTATTCTCAATCATCCATGGTGATGTTTAGGGACCTTCACGTATCAAAGGTGTGATTGGTACCCGCTGGTTTATTTGTAGATGATCATACTAGGATCACTTGGGTGTTTCTCATGAAAGAAAAATCAGAGGTCGGGCAAATCTTCAAGAATTTCAACAGCACGATTCAAACCCAATTCCATACCAAAATCCAAATCTTTAGAACTGATAATGCCAAGGATTACTTCAACCACATTCTCGGAGATTACCTACAAAGTCAAGGCATTATACACCAAAGTTCATGTGTCGATACACCTCAACAAAACGGAGTAGCGAAAAGGAAAAATAGACACATTCTAGAGGTTGCTAGATCACTTATGTTTTCCACTCATGTTCCAAAACAGTTTTGGGGGGAAGCCATACTCACAACAACTTATCTCATAAACCGAATGCCTTCCCGTGTCTTAAATTTCCAAAAACCGTGCCAACTCCTTTGTCACTCTTATCCCAACACCCGCATTGTCTCAACAATACCTCTCAAAGTATTCGGGTGCTCCGTGTTTGTCCATGTGCATCAACAACACCGAAGTAAACTCGACCCCAAATCACTCAAGTGTATATTCCTTGGTTACTCTCCAAACCAAAAAGGGTACAAATGCTATTCTCCTATTACAAAAAGACTATACACTTCCATGGATGTTACTTTCTTTGAACATCAACCTTATTACCCCAAATCTGATATTCAGGGGGAGAATCTCATACAGGAATACCAGCTTTGGGATATTGATGCCACAACATCCAACAACTACCCAAGTTCCCAAGTCACCATCCCTCCTATCTCAACTACTCCTACTCCAAACCAAAGCCACCAAACAGAAACAAATTCTGATTTGGAAAATTTTGAATCTGAACCTGAAAATCCTCCATCTTCAACTCCTGAAAATCCTCCACCTTCAAGTTCTGTCCAATGTCCGAAACCTGCAATCAATGGTGAGTTCATTGTATATTCTCGGAAGAAGAAGATCCAAGAGGATGTTGAGCAACAAACACCTCCCAAGCAAAGTCAAGAATCTGACCCAAGTGCAAGAAATCATGAAAGTTCATCACTAGTGAGTCTATTGCTAATGACCTTGACTGTCCCATTGCTTTAAGGAAAGGTAGGAGGTCATGTACCAGTCATCCAATCTACAATTTTGTCTCTTATAAAGGGTTGTCACCTAGGTTCCAAACATTTGTGGCAAATTTGAACAAAGTGCAAATTCCTAACTCCATTCAAGAAGCCATTTCAATTCCGGAATGGAAGACTGCAGTATGGGAAGAAATGCAAGCACTAAACAAGAATGGAACTTGGGAGATTTCAGACCTACCGAGTGGGAAACATCCAGTAGGATGTAAATGGATTTTCACTGTCAAATACAAGGCTGATGGAAGTGTGGACAGATTTATAGCGCGGCTGGTTGCAAAAGGGTTCACTCAATCCTATGGCATTGACTACCAAGAGACGTTTGCTTCAGTAGCCAAATTAAACACCATTCGGGTACTACTATCATTAGCTGCCAATCTTGACTGGGCTCTCCACCAACTTGATGTGAAGAATGCATTCCTCAATGGAGACCTTACAGAAGAAGTTTATATGGATATTCTTCCTGGCTTTGAAACAAAGGCAACTATGAATAAGGTGTGTAAGCTCAAGAAATCCTTTTATGGACTGAAGCAATCTCCAAGAGCTTGGTTTGACAGATTCAACAAAACAGTGAAGAAGTATGGGTACTCTCAGTGTTAAACTGATCACACTTTGTTTATCAAACACTCAACCAAAGGAAAGTTGGCAATTCTCATTGTATATGTAGATGACATCATCTTAACAGGTGATGATGAAGATGAATTGATCAAGCTCAAAACCCTACTTGCCAAAGAATTTGAAGCCAAGGATCTTGGGAAGTAGCCCGGTCAAGCAAGGGAATCTTAGTGTCACAACGGAAGTACGTACTAGATCTACTTAAAGAGACGGGAATGCTTGGGTGCAAACCGGCTGAAACACCCATGGATTCAAGCACTAAAATTGGAGCTAATAAGGACAATATTCCAGTGGACAAAGGAAGATATCAAAGACTTGTTGGGAAGCTGATTTATCTCTCACACACCAGACCTGATATTGGGTTCTCGGTTAGTGTAGTCAGTCAATTCATGAATGATCCAACTGAAGAACATATGGAAGCTGTCTATTAGATACTAAGGTATCTTAAAATGACACTAGGTAAAGGCTTGTACTTCAAGAAAAACACAAGGAAAAATGTTGAAGTGTTTGTTGATGCTGACTGGGCCGGATCAATAACGGACCGAAGGTCAACATCTGGTTATTGTACGTATGTGTGGGAAAACTCAGTAACATGGCGAAGTAAGAAACAACTGCAGAAGCAGAGTTTAGAGCTATGACACTCGGAATTTGTGAGGGAATATGGCTGGAAAGACTAATGAGGGAACTAGGAATCATCACTTCTGAATCAATGAAGGTATTTTGTGACAATCAGTCAGCTATTAACATTGCAAAGAATCCAGTACATCATGACTGGACCAAGCATGTGGAGATAGATCGCCCCTTCATAAAGGAGAAGATAGAAAATGGGACAGTTAGTTTGCTATACACACCGACAAGTCAGCAAATAGCAAATATCCTCACTAAAGCTCTACCAAGGAAGAATTTTGAAGATTTGAGTATCAAGCTTGGCTTGATTAACATCTACGCCTAGCTTGAGGGGGAGTGTTGAAATACCCGATCCCTGTTTTTTAGGGATACAACTACTGATTTTTCAGGGATACAGCTGCAGCAATCAGTTTCCTTTACTAGTTGTCTACATTAATTTAGGAATAAAGAGATTCTGGAAATTCTTGATATCTCTATTAGTTTGTTTCCTATTTTATAGTTTTCTATTTTACGAGTTTCCTGATTTTTTGTAATTAGTATCTTGTTACCAAATATAGTGAAATGAATGTTTCTTCCGTCCATTATATATACAGATTGTATAGTGATCATGAGAAAACATATGAGAATTGTTTTCTTCTCTAAATTCAACAGTTTTCAAGGCTACGCCTAGGCGTTTTAGAGAGAAAATGCTTAGGCTCTGTGCTAGGCAGTGAGGGTTTGTACAAATATTTAAAAAGTTTAGGGGGGTCTCTCTAATTTGAAAAAAAAGCTTTAAAAACATAAACGCCCACTTTCTACAGTAAACCCTGGAACCTTTTTTTTCCTAAGCCCGTCCTTCCTATTTGCTCCGACCAAGAAATGTCGTCGAAATCTCCGGCGACCCTTCGACAATAGATATTTGAGTTTTGTACTTTTGAATCTTTTGGATAATGTGTATTGTGGCATGAATTAATGTTTTGTGGACATTAATTTAATTAACATGAAGTGTTTTTGATCATTTTATGAAAATTTAACATTTATTATAAAATACAGTTAGATATATATATAATTTTGTATATGGACAGTCTTGGGACCTGTAAATAATTAATTAATTATCTGGAGACCTATAAATAAATATTTTTTTTATCGCCTAGGCTATGTCTAGGCTACGCCTTGCCTAGACAGGACAAATCGCCTAGATATCGCCTTGGCGTCTTGAAAACATTGATATTTACTTATATTTCCTTAAATAAATACTTGATTAATTTTTCATATAGAAACCTTATACATATAATTACATACATATTCCTTAACATAGAAGTATCTTGTTTTTAAAAAAGATTTTATGTTTTACACTCTTCATTCTTATGACCACAAATTAAAAATAAAATAAATAACATTAAGAAACAAGACAAGTTGGCATGTTGTGAAAGTATAGCAATTTAACGAGTCATATTTGATGTACTACTTATGATAAAAAGAAAAATATTTATAACATTATCTTAATAATAAAATAGATAATGAGAATTAGAAAGTGGGGGAAAAGAAAAAGATACAAACTTTACAATGGAAATATATTTAACAAGAAGGGGAGTCTTGGCGCAATGGTTAAATTTGTTGCCATGTGACCATGTGGTTACAGGTTTGAGTCATGGAAATATCCTCTTACTAAAAACAAGGTAAGGATGCGTACAATAGACCCAAGTGTGGTTTGACCCTTCTTTAGGACCCTGCATAAGAGAGAGCTTCGTGCATCAGACTACCCTTTTTTTTTAAATACATTTAATACTAGAATTGAACATTATGTCAATGTTTAAGCTATACAATCATATAAGTAACAATACAAAGAAAAAAAGAACCTTACGCTTTATATATTTATGTTGACCCCCCTTAAATTTTTACAAATTTTCAAAGAGCCTCACTGCCTGCCTTTAAGTATGACCTAGGCAATTAAGTTGCAAATGACTTAGGTTATGACTAGTCGTGGACTTGACAACATTGTTTAGAAGCTTTATCCGGTTGATCTTCTTACACTTGGGGCCTGACTTGTTTGATGGCTAAGAAAATTTTCTTGAGAAAAGGTAGTTTTCTGAATAAATAATTTCTCTAGAAAATTCATTAAAGGATTTTCTCATGGCTGCTTGATTGTGCATGAGAAAACATTTTCTTTTTTTTAGACTTATATGATGCAAAGAGAATGGAAAATAAGAAACTTCATTGAATATGGACATGAACAGTATCATACTAAAAATTTTCTCACGAGAGAATTATATTTTCTCCACTTTATGGTGGAAAGATTTGGGTGAGAAAATGTTGGCAATCAAACACAACTTTCGTAATTTTTTGATTATATATATTGAGAAAATGACAATTTTCCCACCTATCAAACAAACCATTGGCGACGCTTCATGCTCGTAATCTATTATGCTATAGATGTCATATTTCATTTGACTTCATGGTCATGCTATCGTGTCTTGATCTTGCTTCATTGTTCTAATGCCTTCTTGATATGATTAGGTTTGGTTATGATTATGCTGGGGGCTATGAACGCGGAGGCATGGGTGGCAGACCTGGTTATGTTGATGATAGGCCTCATGGTCGGTATATGAATCGGTCAAGTGGTTATCAAAGTGGCCCCCCTGGTAATTTGTTATTTGATGTTACTTAGATATTAACTTGGAATGCCTTTTATGCTTTCGTGGCTCAGAAACACATCTTTAGAGTATCAACTAGAGACTTTGTCCATGCATCAAAATAAACAAAGTAAGAAACAACACTAGAAACATTTGCATTTGTGAGTATAGTTTTCTTGTGAGCGTGAAAAAGTAAGGAAAACTCAATTGACTTTGTTTATAATGTGTTGTGCAAAGAGAAGTGTTGATTGAGGATCTTAAGAGAGTGTGAGGATGGAAAATAAGAACACGGATTTGTAGTGATATCATAATTGGTACCATTAACATGAATTATTACAAGATTTGACTAGAAATGGTGGAACATAATATGACTTTTGTCAACACTTGACATCTAGGACATAAGTTTTTTGACATTTGTAATTTTGTAGTAGTGGTAGTATTTTAGGGTGCTTTTGGTGCATGATTTATGTCTTGGATAAAACCATAAAGCAAAATAAATTTTTTCGAAACAACTTGATATCAATTTTGGAAACAACCTTAACCAACGTTCGGTTGGTTGAGTGGCTCGGGGCTCTCGTCTCAGGAAAGGAACTCACGAGTTCGACTCTCCACTAGCGTTGGCCACTGGGGGAGTCTCCCGCTTGAGCAACTAAGGGCCCAAGGGATTAGTCGGGATCGGATACCCGGATACCTTCGGTTATAAAAATAAAAATAAAAAATAAAAAATAAAATAAAATTGGAAAACAACATGTTCTTTGAGTAGATTGTGAAAAAGAAAACTATTTTGAAATTTGACCTATCAAACATTCTTTGCTTTTTGTTTCTTGGATACAAAAAAATTTATTCGGACACAAACCAAGCATGGCCTTGGACTTTTGAGTTTTTTTATATATTAAATAGAGAAAATAGTTGATGGATGAACCTTGATGTAGCATTGCAAGTTGCTCTATTGTGCCTTGAAAGTCACATGCTTGAATTTTTAAATAGTTGTAATGTGGGTTAAGGCTTTCATTTTCTTTAAATATATTAATTTAAAGAAGCCTTTTACATTGGATACAATGTATACCTTGGTCTCTTCGCTACCTAGTGACAGGAGCCTTGTACATTGGATACATCCTTTTTAAAGAGAGAAAATTACAAATTCCCCGCCAAGTACTTTTTTACTCATTAATAACATTAAAATAATACTTTCTAGATATACTGTCAAACATGTTGTTGTGTATGTGTACACACTCTACATGGATTAAACCAATACCCAATTTTATAACTATATTAAACAAATGCTCGCGTTATCGAAATTATATACATTATCATCTATGTTACATGGACTCAGGTATGAATGTCGGATACAAGTACATATCTAGAGGCTCGACTTGTTCATTTTAATATTCTGGGATACGAGGATTCAACTATATTATGTGTTGTTCTTTCCTTTTTTTCTTCTTTTCATTCATTTATTCTATTTTGTTCTCCCACTTAAGTGAATTTCACCTATTAGACATTATCTTCTTTTATGCTTTCGTTTCTTTCTATTGGAGAATTTACATAGTAATATTCTAAAATCTAAAGTGTCAGACACATATCCCATACCATGTCGTATAATGAGGTGTCGGACACAGGTACGTCGGGCTAAAGTAAAGAGTTTGGGTAACATAGATTATCATAAAGAGGGGGTAAAATGGTCCATAATATCTCCCAATTTACTAGTCTAATAGTCAAGGCACTAATTATTATTTTTTACCATTTCTAATCATTTCAAGAAGAGACTAATTACAAAATAAATATAAAAGAAATCTGGTCAAGGCAAGATAATGTATAAAATGTGCACATTCTAGTAATGTATATGAGGTAGATATAGAACAATAATATAATTCTAATGCTTATTCTCTATTATATGATTTTGTTCCAGTGGGGCAGCTGCTCCGTATCCTGCAAGCGAGGAAACATATCATGACTTTTCATTCAATTCAAGAGCTTCAAGAAAACTATGATCTTTTTAGTGCTTGTGTTTGACAATTTAAACTATCAAAAACTCATAGTGGTAAATGTGTCAAAGTGAGTGCTTGTTTCTTGTTAATCACTCTTCAAGCAAGGAGAAAGAATAAAATAAGAATAGCTTCAAGGCTTCAATGACAATTAGGTTAGAATAAAATAAGAATAGCTTCAAGGCTTGAATGACAATTAGGTTATTTCTTTACGCATAGAAAAATGGAATTGGGTGAGCGAGATATCTATCTTGGAATAGTTGGGAGTTCAACAACTTTAGTTTAGCTCATACATCTATACCACTTGCTTTAAAAACCAAGAGGATCCAACAAAATTGATGTATCTATGTACGCAGGTATGTCTATATTATTGGTCTTGCTATATATAAAATAAATTAATATATTTAAAGAAAACGAAAGAGGAGCCAGTTGTTAGTAGAAGGAGGAAGAACTACTTCAACCCAATAATCTAGAATGTTGAAGATAGAGCGAGGGCACCCTCCACCTCCCCACTTATAAAGGGGATACCTCCACCTTGTTCCCTCCATTTCGTTTTGTTTCTTCTCAACTAGCTTCCTTTCCTTCTCCCTCCCCTTTTTTTTTGTCTTTACTTTCGACTTGGAATTAATACCTAATCCACCTTAATCAATAATCAAATTAGTTTTCTTATTTAACTTTTTTAATATTTTTGGGTCATTTCAAGTGGTCAAGTTGGTCATATGGTGAGGTCGGGTTGGTTGAAAATTTCCTTCAAAATTGACCCAGTCTTGACCATGCACACACCTAGGTTTGATTGCAAACTTGAACTTAGTTAAATTTGAATATGATCCTTGTAGGAATTGAGTATTTTGCTTGCTTGGTGTTCATCACACACTAAATCTCACTTATTTGAGTCTTTCTTTGATGCATCATTAGACAATAGCTGTGAATTTTGTGAAGGACTTGTTAGCTGATATGTGCAAATCTTTTCACAAAGGCAGTCAGTCAAACTGACAATGAGACATGGTTTGTAAAGCACCCATTGCCTCTTGGGGTTTGATGATGCCCTTTGTTGCAGGTCTTGGACAAATGGTTATGAACCATTGTCATGCTTGGGTAGAATCCATTTAGGAGTCTTGTCTTGTAAATTAAAAATAGTACTAACTTCATTATTAAACCTATTGATGGTAACAATAGAGAAAGAAGAAAGCCTAAAAATAAAATGAGTAGGGATAAATAAGGAAGATATCACTATTTGTGATGTGATAAAAGATTGGTCCTTTATATTGCAAAGTGGAGGAAGCGATTCATGTTTATTTACCCCATATGATTGGAAAAAGACTGTGGAGTTGAGTTGTACATTAACTTCACAAGATAAATGATTTATTTATTTATTTATTTTTTAAAGCATATACAAGAAGCTTTTATTACTCCAAAATAAATTTCACCAGAGGTGAGAGCACAAGTAATGTTCAAGTACACCAAGCACCAACCCAAACAAAAAACATGCCTAAAACCGACCTCTAACTTGTCAAAAAGAACTAATTCACTGCTACAACAAGCACCTCAACCATCCCCTATTCCAATCTGAAAAAGAAAACCCTGAAGCGAACTTTGAGCAAGCCACCCAAGATGATGCGAGCCATTTTGAGTTTTCCCATAATTCTACTACCTCCAATTTGCGTCATGAAAAACTCTCTTATTCCTCTCCAACCAAATAGAACATAGAGAGGCAACTATTGCTCAGGGGTATACATTTTTCTCCTTAATAGATAGATTAGGATTTTGCCATACGATACTACATTCCTCAAAAGACGTCAGAGTGTGCAATCTACCTTCCAAGAAAACCTCCCATTTCCACCACACTTGTACTGCAAACGGACAAGAAAAGAATAAATGTTCCATTGTTTCCCAATTTTGTAGGCAATTTGGGCAAAAATATGGAGAGAGACACCAACTAGGAAATTTACTAATCCTCCTATGTTCAAGTACCAACCAAACACCTTGATTTTAGAAGGGGAGTGAACATTCCATAAGGAGCTAAATGGGAGAAGAAGGGAAAGGGTAAGAGAATCGCAAAATTATTGGAAAAAGGAACTGCATGAGAAGATGCAAGAAGGATGGAGAGACCATGAGAGACAATTCGAAAGACTAGAGAACCTTACTTGATTCAATTGATTAAGAAGACCTTCGACTTCACTAAGCTCCCCTGTGGATAATGCCCTAAGTGAAGTGAAAGTTCCAAGGTGGGGAAGATGAGGAAGAGCTTCCATTGGCAAGGAAGTGTTGAATGGGCTGAGAATGACTCAAAGACAATCGAATCAAGCGTGGAAAAGAGTCAACTAGAGTGGTTTCCCCTATCCATTTGTCATCCCAGAACTGGTAAATGCTCACGTTCCCAACCTTGGGGGTAAGATGAGGTAGTAACTCAAGAACGAGGATGCTATGAATTTCCATGGTCCTGATAAGTGAAGCTTCTGGAGCTTCGAGACGCTCAATTGAAAGCTGTAACCCCATATCTGCTAGCAACTATCTTAGCCCAAGGTGTATCCTGCTCCTTGGATAGTCGCCATAGCCATTTAGCATACAAAGCCTTCATTTTTATTTCTAATGTTTCCAATGCCAAGGCCTCCCTTGTCAACTAGCCTTTGCACCAATCTTTGCACTATTCTCCACGCCTCTCCAAAAGAATTGTTTAATTTTCTTTTCCATCACCGTGGCCGCCCCTATTGGAATCTTGAACAGAGACAAGTAGTATGTAGGAAGCGCCATCAATACAGTTCGAATTAATACAAGTCCCCCCTTTCTTGAAAGGAAGCATCTTTTCCAGCCCACCAATCTTTTGGATAACTTATTGACCACATGATCCTAAAAAGATGTCAAATTGGGGTTACCCTCCTGTGGTAAACCTAAGTACTGTCGAGGCCACACACCGATTACACAACCCACTGTGTTTGGGAGATGGAAAATTTTTTCTTGACTTATGTTAATTCCAGCCAGTTGACACTTCATCATATTCACCGTAAGCCCGAAGATCAAGGAGAAGCACTTAAGCAATTGAACTACATTTAGAACATTGTCTTCTAAACCTTGAAGGCAAAAAATTGTGTCGTCTACATAATGTAGGTGAGATAGTTCAATCTCATTGGACCCCACCTTGAAGCCTTTGATGATGGAGCATTGTCGAGCCCTAGTCATCAGTCTGCTCAAGCCGTCTGCCAAAAGGGTAAACAAGAAGGGGGAGATAAAGGATCCCCTTGTCTTAACCCTCGCTCACTCGAGAATTTTCCCCTAGTCCTTCCATTAATTACCCCTGAATAAGTGATAGATCGAAAGCATCCATTGATGCAGTTCCTCCATCTATATCCCATTCCTTTCCTTTCCTTTCCTTTCCATAGTGAAGTCCAGAAAATCCCTATCCACTGTATGATAAGCCTTAGCAAAGTCTGCTTTAAACACCATTCGAGGTAAGTTGCGACTTTTATATTCTTCCACCGCTTCATTTGCAACTAGAACTGTGTCGATGAGCTGACGGTCTTTGATAAAAGCTGATTGTGATTCCTTTACTGTTTTATGGAGGGTTGTCCTAAGTCTGGATGACAATACTTTTGCTATTATCTTGTACATGCTTGTTACCAAGTCCTTGATGAACCATGAATTGATCTTTTTTAGAATTAGACATTTGTATGTGGCATTGGTTTGAATATTGACAATCCCATTCTGGAAGAACTCCTCAAACACTCTCATCAAATCATCCTTGATCGCCTCCCAAAAGTTCTGATAGAATGCTAACGTGAAACCATCAGGGCCTGGGGCCCTATTTCCATCACACTCGGATACCGCCTCTCTTATCTTGATCATCTCAAAAGGGCATTCAAGAAAGCCTTGATCCTCAAGCATAATGGGATCCGAATCCAATCCGTCAATACCCCATTTCTGCACCGACTGAGAGGTAAATAAGTTCTTGAAGTAGCCAACAATCTCCTCAACCACACCCTCCTCAGAAGAGATAACACATCCATCCTCTCTTTCAACCTTCTTGATATAGCTTTTTGATTTTCGACTGTTAAGCATGAGATGAAAAAAGACAAAGTTAGCATCACCGACTCTCAACCAATTCATTCTAGCCTTCTGAAGAATCCTCCTATCATCCCTCATGCAAACCTTCTCGAGCTCCGACTTGCTTGCATTACGAGGCATCTTTGAGGTCGCAGTCCAGTTCCCCGACTTCTCCAATCTTTCTAGGTGAAGAATCGTATCCTCCAACTCCTTTTTATAGATCGATGCAAAACTTCCTTGTCCCATGTCTTGATCTGATTCTTTATCATCCTCAGCTTGGTCATGAACCTATGACCCTCCCAACCAAAGGTGGGTGATGATCTCCACCATTGTTCAATGTTTTTCTTGAAATCTTTATGGGAAAGCCATATAGTCTCGAATTTGAATGGAAGCGGGCCCCTACTTACTTGATCAGTATCTTGTAGGACTGGGCTGTGATTAGATGTAATCCTTGCTAGCACTTCCTGTCTGTAAGTTGGGAACAAAGTCCCCCATTCTGCTGAAAAAAGGAACCTGTCTAACCGACTACACACCGAGCTTACTCTGGAATTAGTCCATGTGGATCTGACGTTATGGAGAGGCGGATCCACTAAATCCAACTCCTTTATTAATTGATCAAATTCTTGCATACTTGTTGTTAATCTTGGGCTATTGAACTTCTCCCCCCCCCCCCCCCCCCCCCCCCCTCCCAGGTTTCTAGTAGTGTTGAAATCATCCCCTACACACCACTTAGGGCCACAAAGAACACTTAGACCAAAAAGTTCATCCTAAATTTGCTGTCGTTCGCCCCGGAGAATGCTGGCCATACATGCTCGATAATCACCAACTCTCACTGCTTGTCTTGGTAATTTGGACTGAGACTGAGAATGTCACACCTTGGGTTGCACAGCGTGCCCCCTACCCAGGTGCGGGCGCCCCCCCTCGGGGCGAACGCCTAGCCATAGTACCACATAATATTGTCCTATCGCCATGTAGCAACCCAACCGCAGCTGGTCTACATCGAAACGATTATTTGTCTGCCACTATTCATGAATAGTGCAGGGCCTCCCCAATAATCGAACTCGAGACCTCCCTTGAGGAGTCTAATTTCGCATTTTGAGTAACCACTGAGCCAATGGTTCAGTGGCTACTAGGAATGCGAAATCTAACTCCTTAAGGGAGGTCTCGAGTTCGATTCCTAGGGAGTCCCTGCACTATTCATGAATAGTGGCCGACAAATAATCGTTTCGATGTAGATCAGTTGCGGTTGGGTTGCTACATGGCGATAGGACAATATTATGTGGTACTATGGCTAGGCGTTCGCCCCGAGGGGGTGCGCCCGCACTTGGGTAGGGGCACGCTGTGCAACCCAGGGTGTGACAAAAAGGCTCTTAAGGAGTCTAATTTCGCATTCTGAGTAACCACTGAGCCAATTAGACTCCTTAAGGGAGGTCTCGAGTTCGATTCTGGGGGAGGCCCTGCACTATTCATGAATAGTGGGGACAAATGATCCCGTGTACAAGAGACGTCCTTGTGTGGCGGTGGCTGTACCGGGATGAGACAATATTATGGATCCATAATGGCTAGGCGTTCGCCCCGAGGGGGTGCGCCCACACCTGGGTAGGGGGCACGCTGTGCAACCCAGGGTGTGACAGAGAATTTGCCAATCACACTGTTATTAACCTCAATTGATCTTGTGTCCCATGCCACCAAAATTCCCCCTGGTGACTCGACTACCGGAAGTACCACTCAACCTTTGAAACGCGAGCCTCAAATCTGGCCAATGAAGCGCCTTGAAATAACCTCTTTCTTTGTCTCTTTTAAGATTATCAGGTCTGAATTTACTTTGTAGACAACTCTCTCAATCTTCTTTTGGTAATTTGGATCGAGATCGAGAATTTGCCAATCACACTGTTAGTAACCTCAATTGATCTTGTGTCCCCATGCCACCAAAATTCCCCGTGGTGACTCGACTGCTGGAAGTACCACCCAACCTTTGAAATGCGAGCCCCAAATTTGACCAATGAAGCGCCTTGAAATAACCTCTTTCTTTGTCTCTTTTAAGATTATCGGGTATGGATTTGCTTTGCAGACAACTCTCTTAAACTTCTTTTGCTGGGCGCGCCCACACCCCTTACATGCCAGGAGGAATTAGCATCCTTCCCCATTCCAGGAGACAAATGATTTAGTTTCAGTTTCTCCTATTTATCATGTAAAGACTTTATTGTCATATTTCATGCTAATTTTTTTTTGTCACACTCTAAGTGATGATGCTGCATTTTGCTTTGTTTGCAGATTGGGACTCAGGTCGTGGGGGCTACAATGATGCTTCAAATACAGGGAACATTCAAAGGTTCCATTTTGTTATGTCTACTTTAATCTTTTTTTTCAATTCGATGGTGTGATTTTTTATTTCTAAATGTTCTATCAGTTGATTGTATCATTGGCCTTACTTGCAGTGCTTGTTTGATGCACTTGCAAAAGAAATGTGCATGTTGAACTTGCCTTAGTTCATTCTAAGCTACATTTGCCACTGTTTATTTCTTTGAAGTGTTTATGTGTACTGGCAAAATAAAGACAGAAATTAGTGATGTTCTTTTATAATTTAAATAATGGATGTAAGCCTTAAGTTCCCTATCCATATGTGAAAATAAATTCATTTCTTAGCTTTCTTGCCCTAATTGTGTTGGTTTCCTGAAGTTTCATTTGTTTGTTGTGTTTAAGTTTTGCTTTCCAAATCTAATTGAAGCTAGTATGGTGACAACATAGCTAACTGTTTCAGGGAAGGCTTGATGTCATATAAGCAGTTTATCCAAGAGTTGGAGGATGATATATTACCTGCTGAGGCCGAGAGTAGGTATGTAGTGAAATTATGTTTTACTTTGAGCCAAATAACTGGATGCTGCATAAAAACCATCAAAAGTAATTTCACTGAATCTTTGTATTAGATATCAAGAATACAAATCGGAGTACATTGCAACTCGGAAACGAGCTTTCTTTGACGCTCATAAAGATGAGGAATGGTAGCACTTCTTCTATCTCTTTTGTTTTCTATATGCATGTTCTTTCTCTTTTCTACTGGACTCTCTTTTGGATGTAGGCTGAGGGACAAGTACCACCCAACAAATTTACTGGCCGTCATAGAAAGGTGAGGTTTATTTTCTTACACTTAGGATTGCCTTTTACCTCTATTGTACAACTTGGGATGGGAACTTTTCAGTGGGGGCCAGTCATAGAAAGGTGAGGCTTATTTTCTTACACTTAAGATGGCTTTTTACGACTAGTGTATACAACTCTGGATGGGAAATTTTCAGTGGGTTAACAAATTGTTGCTTAAAAATATCTTTCTTTACGTAATCAATTTTACTTTCTCTTTGATTTTCCATTCCCTTTTCATTCTTTTAGGAGGAATGAGCACGCTAAGAAGATTGCGAAGGACTTTTTGCTGGACTTGCAGAGTGGAGCATTGGATCTGTAAGCTTTCTTCTTCTTTATTTAATTCCTTTTCCAAGCTTTTGCTGTGTTCTTCTTTTCACTTCTGCTATGCAGAGGTCTTGGTGTGAATGGGACATCATCAAACAAATCGGGACAAGCAAGTGATTTTAATTCTGAGGATGAAGCAGATGCTGGTGGCAAAAGGAGAAGACATGGGAGGGGTCCAGCTAAAGAAAATGACCTTTCTGTGGCCCCTAAGGCTCACCCAATCAGTTCCGAACCAAGACGTATCCAGGTTGACATTGACCAATCAATGGCTCTAGTACGTAAACTTGACACAGAGAAAGGGGTTGAGGAGAACATTCTATGTACTGTTGATCATGACAAAATGGATGGGGAGAAGTCTCATGCTGGCTCAATGGGCCCAATTATAATCATTCGAGGTTTAACTTCTGTTAAGGGTCTTGAAGGTGTTGAGCTATTGGATACTCTTGTAACTTATCTTTGGCGTGTACATGGTTTGGATTACTATGGAATGGTGGAGACAAATGAACCTAAGGGTCTTCGGTACGTGAGAGCAGAGAGCAAGAACTATGATGAAACAAGTATGGCTGGGACGGATTGGGAGAAAAAACTGGATTCCTTTTGGCAAGGGAGGTTGCAGGGTCAAGATCCATTAGAAATAATGACTGCTAAGGAGAAGATAGATGCGGCTGCTGTTGAAGCTTTAGATCCTTATGTAAGAAAAATAAGGGATGAGAAGTATGGGTGGAAGTATGGTTGTGGAGCAAAGGGCTGCACAAAGCTCTTCCATGCTGCTGAGTTTGTGCATAAGCATCTGAGGCTGAAGCACCCAGATCTTGTGATGGAGCTGACATCTAAAGTACGGGAGGATCTATATTTCCAAAACTATATGAAGTAAGCTTCTTTCTGTGTCCTGTCCATATTATGCTTTTTTAAAGATTGGGTGGTTCTGTGATATGATGCTATTTTATTGCAGCGATGCAAATGCACCTGGTGGCACACCTGTCATGCAGCAACCTCTTCCGGTATTATTCACAACCAATAATGAATGTATTTTTATTTTTATTTTTTATAGGAATGCATATACTTACAAGATGGAAACACTTGAAAAGTCAAACCTTGAATGGCACTAGCTAGAAACACAATCTTATGTGTGCTTTCTTTCATAATCCATTTCTATACTCTTGAGGTTTGACCTTTGGCTGCATGGAATTGAATAGGCTGGTAATTTTATCAGAGAAGAATCTGTTTGCAAAGTTGCAAGTTTAGACCAGTAGGATTGATTTCTTGGATTATTTTAAAAATCAGCACTGTAAATCTGTCTCCACTCCATGCTCTCTACCCTAGGAATTATAGTGACGTCCTTCCCACCTACTAGCTTTCTCACTTCTAGAAACTGGGTTAGACTTCAGTGAAGAGGAAGGATTCCTTATTTGTGTTTTTTATTACCATAGGTCTGTGATCGCTTGTATAAGCAACTCTGCTGACATCATTGCCAGTGTTGGTATTACTTAGGTCATCCTTTCTGTGATATATGGTTAAGCAGTTGCCTACATGTACTGAATGGCCAACCTTTGAGTTGATCTGCTTTCAAGTTCCATGGTTGAGTTTCATATGTACTTTGGCCCATGGTTTTGAGTACTCTTAGCATTGTGCCTTCTTAGATGCCCATCACTATGAGTTGGAGATGCCATGATGTGATCTGGCTATTTCAGGGTGTGATGCGTCAAAATGTGTATTGTGACAATAAGAACTCTTTAAGTCCTAATGTTAGCTCTTAGTCTATGTTGCATGAGAGATGATCATACATTAATTGCTCTTTTGTGAGGCATAGAGTACTTTTTACTGTTTAAGTTTCCTCTTTGGCTGTCTCATCAAAATTCTTAGTTAGTCTCTGAAAGAATGATGCTTGGAAGATGAACTGATATTTTTCTTGGTTGACATTATGGGTGTGCACTTTGCACATGTCGGGCAGGTTGGTTATGACCAAAAAATTAGCCTGACCCAACAATTTTGGGTGATGTACTCTTATCCCCCAAAACCAAGCAGAGAAATTTTTTAATTGTATAATCCGACAGACTCAATTGTTTATTTGGGTTGGTGAAGTGATCAGGGTTTAACGCTTCCCATAAAAGATATTTCTAACCTACTCTCTCTAATTAAGTAATAGGAAAAAAATAGAAGTATGTACAACTAAAGAAATAATGTTAAAAACATAAAGAGTAGCTTTTTAGGAATATAACTAAAAGCCTGCTAAGTGGCCGCCTTAGTGAGGAATTCCCAATCTCTAATTATGTATTTAGAAAAAATGGAGATGAAACATGAGAGGGGCTTCCTTGATGTGGAAGCCCCAACAAGAAGTCTCCAATTGGGGGGGGTTGTTCTTCATTCAGTCCCACATGAGAGAAGGGGCGAACACCTCTTTTAGTCCCACATTAGGAGAAGGGAGGGAGACGCAACCTACTTCCACTTTATAAATACCTTCCCCCTCACCCCATTCTCCTCATTCCACAATTCCTTGCGCTATGAAGTTGGGGCCCTTCCTCTCTCAAAGAAGCCCCATAAGAAATTTTTTATGTATCTATATATGTGTATATGGATATATATTTATTTTGTCCATGCGTATGTATACATAGATTTTGGTTATATATTTACATATACACGTGTATTAAATATTGGGTGGGTCGGGTCAATATTGGGTTTATTTTTTGAAATCCAACATATCGACCCAACCTTTCGGATTGATTATTCAACACCCGATTGACCCTGCGTTACATAATTGAACCCACTTGAATGAAGCCAATCGGATCAGGTTGGTCAGTTAGTCGGGTTTGTGGGTTAGATGCACACCCCTATACATATATAAACACACTAATATACCATGCGTAAATATGTTGATTTATTGAAGTATAAAATATGTATATTATAAATTACACATTAACTAGTATTTTATAAGGAGGGCGAGGGCTTGCTTTTATGGAGAGGCACCCCCCCCATCTCCCCTAGTCCCTCATTGATGTCGGACTAAAAGCATGGGTGGAAGCTTCCCTCTAGCATGAGGATGTGTTGGAGGGGTTTCCCTCCTTGATTTTAGTTCCACATCGTTTAGAGACTAAATCGAAAGGGGTTTCGGTTTGTACTGAAGAGAGGGGCACTCCCTTCATGGGACTAATCCCACCTCGAAGAAGAAAAGAGTGCGAGTCCCTTTGTAGAAGGACAACCCCTTCTCTATTTTTTTCTTGGTTCATCTTTTCACTCCCTTTATGTTGAGTGGAGAGACGGGGAGCTTCAAGGTTCTATAAAAGTATAAAATGGATATATTATATATATGCACATGTATCATTTTGTAGGAGTGTGTATAAATAGCTTTTGCCTATATATACATATGTATTAAATATCAGGCTTGTCAGTTCTGTATTGGGCCCGACCTTTTGGGTTGATGTATTTTACACTTGATTGACCTGAGCAATACTCAATATGACTAAACCTGATTGCGTTGAGTTAGTTGGGTATGTGGTTTAGATGCACACCCCTATATATTTGTATGCATGTATATATATACACCCCATGTAGTTGGGAAAGGCTTAGTTGAGTTGAGTTGAGTATACACTCTCACTCACTCATACAACTTGCATAAATTTGTTGATTTACAAACATAAAATACATTTCTATTTATATTTTATAAGGGGTGGGGTGGCAGGCTTGCTTTTACAGGGAGGCGCGCTCCATCCCCCTTGGTCCCTCATTAATGTGGGACTTGTGTTGGAAGGGGGGTTCTTCCCTTTGTTTTAGTTCCACATCGATGAGAAGCTAAAGCAAAAGGGGGAAGCCCCCTATCAATATAGATTGTACTGAAGAGAGGTCACTCCCTTCATGTATTCAAGGAAAAGCCCCCATCTATTTTCTTCTTTGTTCATCTCTTTACTTCGTTTAGGTTGAGTGGAGAAATAAGGAGCTTTCAAGCTCTTTTATGGATGAGATTAGTATTTTATTTATATACATGTGTATAGCTTTGTATGGGTATGTATATTTTGCTTTTCCTTATATATTTACATATATATATATATATATTAAACATCAAGCGGGCTGGTTTTAGGTCAGGTTTATTTTTGAAACCTGACATATTGAACCTGACCTGCTAGCACTTTTATCAGGTTTATCTTTTGAAACCTAACATGTAGACCTGACCTTTTGGATTAATGTATTCAACGCTTGATTGACCCGCTGTGCCACATGACTAAACCTGCCCAAAGCGATTGAATCGAGTTAGGTTGGTTGAGTTAGGCAAGTCTACAGGTTAGGTGCATGCCCCTATATTTATGTATATGTGTGTGTGACCCAACCCCCCTAATCCCTCATAAAGTATGGGACTAAACCAAAAGGGGGAAAAACCCTTTAGTACGTGTTGTGAATACACACACACACAACTTGCTTAAAACTGTTGATTTATACAAGTATAAAATACATATATACTTGTATTTAGGGGTGTAACCAAACTCGACCAACCCGACCATTTTGGGTTGGGTTGATCGGGTGAGATTTAAATAAATCCGAGCAAATCGGGTCGGGCTGCGGGTTTATATGAGACCCGACCTGCAAAACCATCAAGTAATAACGCTTGCAGATTCTCCTCCTATGTTTTTTTCTTTTTCCTTTTTTTTCCTACTCTCCAACGCCCCTACTCAAGCACGCCTTCCCCCTTATTTTTCTCTCTCAAAACCGCCATTTCTCTCTCTCTCTCTCTTTCAAAAGTTCAAAACCCTAACCCTAAGTTCCTTAAACAGCAAGCACGCTCCCCCCCCCACACACACACATCTTTGTTTTCTTTGTCAAACCTTCCCCTCTTTCCTTTTCATTTAAACGACACAAATCTGATTTTGTGATTGTTGCACACAAGAATGAGAAATCCAATACATGGGTGGTGAGGGGTGAGTGTCCAAAGAAAGTCAGGACTTGGGTGGAGAAGAAGAAGAAAACCTTACATTGTGGAGGGTAGAAACTTGGAGATCTAGATGATGGGTGTGGTAGGAGAGACGAGGGGGTGAGTTGAGCATGGTGTTCTTGTCTTTGAGTAAGAAGCTCTAGAGGGCTCCATTACGGTTGAAATCCATGAGAAGAGTGTTAGTATAAGAGGAGTATAGTATGAGAGTCATTGGTTAAATTTTCCTTCTTCTCTTTTCCCATTTCATCTTCTCTGATGCTCCCATGCCTTATTTTCTAGAAAAAACAGTGATAATCTCCCCCCCCCCCCCGCGCGCGCGCTCGCACACACACGAAAAAAACCTCCTCCATCAACAGAAGTTTAAAAAAAAGCCCAACTCAACCGACCCGACCCGAATTTTGGTCGGTCAGGTTGGGCCGCCTCCCAAGGTAGAGGTCGGGTGGCATCGGGTCCATTTCGATGCCACCGGGTGGGGGGCCCTGCTTCTATATGGAGGTGGGGGCCCCCACCCCCCTAATCCCTCATCGAATGTGGGACTAAAACAAAGGGTGGAAGCCCCTTTCCGACACAAGCTTGTGTTGGAGGGGGGTTTTCCCCCTTGGATTTAGTCCCACATCATTTAGGGACTAAACCAAAAGAGGGAGATCCCCTTTAGTACGTGATGTACTAAACATCGAGTGGGAAAAGAGGAGAGGGGGAGTCCTACCTTATAAGGACAATCCCCTCTTTATTTTCTCACTAGTTCATCTTTTCACTCTCTTTTACAATGAGTGGAAAGATAGGGAACTTCATAAAATTATATTATTTATATACATGTCAATAGTTGTGTATTAGTATGTATATATAACTTTTGCTTATACATTTGCTGATTTGCATGTACATATGTTTTAAACATTGGGCTGGTCGGGTCTATATTGGCATTGGGTTTATATTTTGAAGCTTAAGATACCACACTGACCTTTCAGCTTGATATATTCCACACCTGATTGACCTGAGTCACGACTGAACCAGCCCTAACCCAATCTGGTCGAGTTGGGTTAGTCTAGTTTGCGGGGTAGATATATATATATATATATATATATATCTATGTATGTATGTATATGAGTGGAAGTCCCTTTGAATTAGGACATGCCCATCTCTATTTTCTTCTAGGTTCATCTTTTCATTCCCATTACGTTGAGTGAAGAGATGGAAGCTTTAGAGCTCTTTAAGTATAAAATTTATATATTAATTATATGCATGTTTATAGTTGTATATGAGTTTGTATATATAGCTTTTGCTAATATATTTACTTATAAATGTGTATTAAAAATTGTGTGAGTTGGGTTTATTTTTTGAAACTTGAGATATCTACACGACCTTTCATATTAATGTATTCAACACCTAATTGACCCAAGCTACATGACTAAACCCGCTCGAACACAATTGGGTTGGGCCAAGATGGTCGAGTTTGCGGGTAGATGCACACCTATATATGTATGTATTATGACTTGCACAAATTTTTCATTATACAAGTATAAATTACATATATACTTTTATTTTATGGGGTGTGGGGAGCGTTGCTTTTATAGGGAGGTGCCCCCCATCCCGCATAGTCCCTCATTGTTGTAGGACTAAAACTAAGGGGGGAAGATCCCCTCCAACATCGGGATGTGCTGGAGGGGCCCTTCTTCCCCTTTGGTTTAGTCCAATATTGAAGAGGGGAATAACCGAAATGGGGAGTCCCCCTTTTAGTGTAGATTGTATTGAAGAGAGCTCTCTTCTCATGGAATTAATCCACAACAAGTGGTAAAAGAGGATAGGGGGAGTGCCTCGTAATAATAGTGTTTTCAAGGCTGTGCCTAGGTCATGCCTATTGGAACAAAACAAATCTCTAACACTTTATTTCTCTTAACTTGTATATTACAACCTAGGATATGGTGTATTTATAGACACCAAAGTCTAATTCCTAACCTCTTACAATAAGAAACTTACTCTATCAACTTAACTTTCTAATTTTTTCAACCTTCTAATTAAACACAACCTTCTAATTTCTAATACAAACTTAACTTTCTAAATTTAACACATCTTAAATTTCTAATTAGAAACAAAATATAATCTAGATTATTATTTCCAACAATGCCTAGGCCATGACTATCCATCATCTAGGCCATACTTAAGGCAAACCATGGGGCTCTTTGAGATTTTTTAAAAGTATAAGGGGGGTGATATAAATATATGAGGCGTAAGTTTCTTTGTCTTTATATTGTTACAATATGATTGTATATCTAAAATATTAGCATAACCTTTAACTCAAGGGGTATACTTGTATTTCTATTGTGAAAGTTATCTTTTTTTTAATTTTCTAATTCTGATTTTTTATTTTATTTTTATTATATTGTTGCATATATTTTCCCTTTTGCTATATATAAGTATTGCATCAAACATGGCTCTTTAAATCATTGGTATGAATTTATGATTTTTGTACATGATTCCATTTAATATGAAGTGTTTTTGATAATTTTATGGCAATTTGACATTCATTATAGAACATAATTTGATACTATAATTCTATGTATGAATTACCTAGGGACCTACAAAATAATTAATTAATTATTCAAGGACCCATTAATAAATATTTTTTTATGGCCTAGGCACCTTAGAGGCCTCACCTAGGCCACATCTCGCCTAGATAGGGCAAATAGATTAGACATTACCTTGACGTCTTGAAACCACTGCTGTTATAAGGACAAGCCTTACTCTATTTTCTTCTTGGTTCATCTTCAGTCCCTTCTTGTTGAATGGAGAGACTGGGAGCTTAGGTTCTTTTAAGTATAAAATTTATATATCATTTATATACATGCATATGGTTGTGTATAAGTAGTTATATATAGCTTTCACTTATATATTTACATATGCATATGTATTAAATCTCGGGCTAGTCAAGTCTATGTCGAGTTTCTGTTTTGAAACCCAACATATCGACCCTACTTTTTGGATTGATGTGTTGAACACCCAATTGACTCAAGCTACGTGACAAAACCGTCTCGAAGCAGATCAGGTTGGGTCTGGTTGGTTGATTTTGTCTAGTATGGGGGTTAGATGTACACCCCTATATATATAGATAGATAGATATATAGATATAAGTACAAAATCCAAATATACTTGTATTTTGTAAGGGGTTGGGGTCATGCTTTTATGGGGATGCGCCCCTTATTACTTCCCCTCCTCCTCCAAGTTCATCATCAATGTGAGACTAAAACTAAGGGTGAAGCCCCTCTAGCATAGGTGTCACGGACAACTTGTTCCATGCTCTGGTGAAGGGGGTTCTAGGCATTACTTCCATTGATGAGGGCTTTATGGTCATTTCACACCCAGTATGAGTGGCCTCAATATTTTGTTTCCTTTGGAAATAGATTAAAAGCTTAACATCATGACCATTCTTAGGGAGGGGTACATGCCCAACCTTCCTTCATGACCACCCCTTGGTCATGTGTAGGGCATCTTTTTGGTTTAACCCAAGGGGCCTCCTTCCATGATTCTAGAGGGGGTTATGGTATGTTATGGGACAATGCTAAGTGGCATAGCCATTGAGCAAGGCTCTCGTTATGGACATGCTCTTTTGCTATCAATTCAGTTATTTGAAAACATTGACAATCATTTAGCATATTGCCCTTTGGTTCGAAACTTAAAATGCCATGTGTATATGCAGCATTCTCCCGTCGATTTTTTTTTTTCCCTCTTTCTGGTAGTTATTTGGACATTTCATTGCTTCATTCTGGATTATTTTACATGTGATCTTACCAGAAGGAAAAGCCACAGCGTCGTAGGCCCATTTCAGATAATCGATTGAGAGATGACCGCGGTAACCGTAGAGAAACTGAGAGGGTTGATAGAATGAACGGTGATGATAGGTTTGATAGAGCTGACAATTCACCCTCTCGAGATTTCCATGAAAATACTGATGATGCAGAAGGAACTAACCCCGATGAACCAATGTTCGATAATTATGGTGGACAAGGGATGCGTGCTGCTCCCCCCTTTCCCTCGGATATGCCGCCACCTCCTCCAGTCTTAATGCCTGTACCTGGTGCTGGGTAGGTTTTACATTCTTCTCTAATTTGCTTTTGTAGGTGAATCTTACTTTAATTACCATTGATCAAAATCCTGGGGTAATTGTGCAGTCCATTGGGTCCTTTTGTTCCTGCCCCACCTGAAGTTGCAATGAGGATGCTCAGGGAGCAGGGTGGTCCTTATGAAGGCAGTGGTAGGAAGGGCCGCAATGTTCCCCAAGTGGGTGGGCCAGGGCCAATCCTGGCTGTGTCTCCAGGCGGCTTTAGGCAGGATCCCCGTCGCATAAGAAGGTAACACTGTTTTCTTGTTATTTTTGTTCAAGGTGCTTAGTGAGGCTTACGCGTGATTGGATTGCCCCATGTTATGCCTGGGGCTGGATTTACATTTGTTGATAGTGTATTTGATTTGATTTGATTTGGATGCAGTTACCAGGACCTAGATGCCCCAGAAGATGAAGTCACTGTGATTGACTACAGGAGTTTATGAGTGATTTTTTGTCTAGTTTTAGGACGAAATCAATGGGCTCTTACAGACTAGGGAGATGACGGAACGATTGCTCCTCTCCTGTTCTGCAATTTAAGGTCATTCAGCAGCTTGAGAGAAAATGGTTCTTGTACTGTATAGCACATATAACTCTCGGTCATTTGTTATTCAAATATGGCTTATTTTGTTCATTTGATGATGAGGGAGAGCTGAAATCATTGTTAATATCCCTATGATTTGAGGAAAATGTTGATTAGTGAGATGTCGAAGACTTTTGCTTCTCTGCTGTTTTGAATTTGTGACTAAACAAATAACACTATGCAGAACTTTGTCCCCGAGGATTATGTGCTGAAACTAGTGGCTGTTGTACGTGCCTGATAAATTAGGCATACTAAGCAAAGTTATCATGTGGAAGACTCATTTTAGACAAAAATACATGAATTTGTTTGTATAGGCATAGGAAAGTTTAAATTTATTTGAAAATCGTAAATTTTTCTATATTCGCAAAACTGAAGGCCCCTTTGGGGTGAATACTATGCATTTGTTAAATTAAGTACACAAAACTGCCATTTTGGATGAAATATATAATTTTGTTTATATATGCGTGCAAAAAAATAATCAAGAAATAGAAAAAAATTAGGAATTTATTAATATAGACACAAAAGTATTTATATTATCTTATAAAAATAATTGATTAGGTTTATGGATATCATTAGGTGTATTTGAGTTTGATTAGAATGGGTTGGGTTGATTTGGGATCAAACTTTAACCCAATTCAAATTCAGTCTGGTTGAGAATTTATCAATTCAACCCAATTCAAATATTGCACCAATCCAAGACAACCTATTGGTTTTAGTTCAATTCAGGTGGTTGGGTTGAATTATACCCCAAAATTATAAATTTACTTACATACACACATTGAAGTCTCATTTCTGGTAAAAATTATAAATTTGTTAATATACGCATATGAAAGTACCATTTGGGCAAAAATGATAAAGTCATTTCTATAACCAGTTCACGTTTAGGCTAAAATTATTAATTTGTATATATTAGCACATAAAAGTGTTAGTTGAATTCAAGACTATGCATTTGTTAAGCACACAGAGTTACATTTTGAATAGAAATTATGAATTTTCTTATATAAGCCCATAAAAGTGTTTTTTTGAAGAAAATCATAAATTTGCTTATGCACATGAAATTACCATTTTCGTTGAAAATTAAGAATTTATTTATATAAGCATACGAACTTGCTTTGAGTCAAAATTTCGAATTTGCTTATATAAGTTGAAAATAATGAATTTATTCCTGAAAGCACAAGAAAGTCAAATTTCGGGTGAAAAATATAAATTTACTTATATAAGCACGCAAGAGTACTGTATTGGGTAAAAATTTTAAATTTTCCTCTATTAGCATATGCGAATACAGTTTCAAGTGAAAATTGTAAATTTGCTTATATAAGCACATGAAAATCTCATTTTATTGAAAAATCATGTATTTGTTTTTATAGGCACACGAAAGTCCCATTTAGAGTAAAACTTATAAAATTGCTTGTATAAGCACACAAAACTCCTATTTTGGTAAAAATCATAAATTTGCTTTTATAAGCACATGAGAGTTCCATTTCGACTGAAAATCTTCAATTTATTCTTGTAAGAACAAGAAAGTTGGATTTTAGGTGAAAAACATGAATTTACTTATATAAGTACACAAAAGTACTATTTAGGGTGAAAATTTCGAACTTCCCTCTATCAACACATGAGAGCACAATTTCAGGTGAAAATCATAAATTTGCATATATAAGCACACACAAATCTCATTTCATTTTAAAATCATGAATTTTATTTTGTATGCATACGAAAGTTCCATTTAGGGTAAAACTAATGAATATGCTTATATAAGCACATGAAACTCCTATTTTGGTGAAAATCATAAATTTGCTTAAGTAAGCACACAAAAGTTCTATTTCGGTTGAAAATTTGTCAGACCCAGTCCACAAGCTCCTAGACCGGTGGGACACTCACAGGAGGGGCACAAATGCATTATAACAGTTATCAAGTGCGCAGGTACATAATTCAAGTACAAGTATGTTTTCATCATAATGTAGGCGGTCTAGAGACCGCAAATAATGAGAGAACATCTTTCCCAAAAATCTTCATAACTAATTCAATAATTAAGTAAGGGGTACAAAATGAGGGCCCAAAAACACCTCTGCGCAATCCACCCTAGACTCATGTAAAATGGTTAGCAACGAGATAAGCTATTACCCAGTGGATAAAATAGTTCGTAAATATGACAACTAATAAAAAAGACATCGTAATCATACATTAGATATAAACAAAATGAATTTGTTTATGTATGCATAAGAAAGTCTCATTTAGGGTAAAACTTATGAATTTGCTTATATAAAGCACATAAAACTCTAATTTTGGTGAAAATCATATATTTGCTTGTATAAGCACCCGAAAGTACAATTTCGGTTCAAATTCAGGAATTTATTCCTGTAAGCACAAAAAGATTGGTTTTGGGTGAAAAATAAGAATTTACTTATATAAGCACACGAAAGTAATGTTTTGGGTGAAAATTTTGAATTTTCCTCCATCAGCACACGAGAGTACAATTTTAGGTGAAAATCATAAATTTGCTTATATAAGCATATGAAAATCTCATTTCATTGAAAAAATCAAGAATTTGTTTATGAATGCACACGAAAGTGTTATTGACAGTAAAACTTATGAATTTGCTTATATAAGCAAGCGAAAGTCCTATTTTGGTGTAAACCATAAGTTTTCTTATATAAGCACAAGAAAGTTCCATTTCGATTGAAAATCTTCAATTTATTCCAATATGCAAAAGAAAGTCAGATTTCGGGTGAAAAATATGAATTTACTTATAAAAGCACAAGAAAGTACTGTTTTGGGAGAAATTTTCAAATTTCCCTCTGTCAACAAAGATTGTAATTTAAGGAGAAAACCATAACTTTGCTTATATAAGACCATGAGAATCTCATTTAGGGTAAAACTTATGAATTTGTTTATGTAAGCACACAAAACTATTGTTTTGGTGAAAATCATATATTTGCTTTGTATAAGCACACGAAAGTACAATTTCGGTTGAAATTCAAGAATTTATTCTTGTAAGCACAAAAAGATTGGTTTCGAGTGAAAAAGAAGAATTTAATTAAATAAGCACACGAAAGTAACATTTTGGGTGAAAATTTCGAATTTCCCTCTATCTGGACATGAGAGTAAAATTTTAGGTGAATACCACAAATTTTTACTTATATAAGCACCAGAAAATCTCATTTCATCGAAAAAATCAAGAATTTGTTTATGTATGCACATGAAAGTCCTATTCACAGTAGAACTTATGAATTTGCTTATATAAGCAAAAGAAAGTCCTATTTTGATGTAAATCATAAATTTGCTTATATAAGTAAAAGAAAGTTCATTTTCGATTGAAAGTCTACAATTTATTCCCATATGCAAAAGAAAGATAGATTTCTGGTGAAAAATATGAATTTACTTGTAAAAGCACACGAAAGTATTGTTTTGGGTGAGAAATTTGAATTTCCATATATCAACACATGAGAGTACAATTTTATGTGAAAACCATAAATTTGCTTACATAAGATCATGACAATCTCATTTTATTGAAAAAATCAAGAATTTGTTTATGTAAGCACACGAAAGTCCTATTTACAGTGAAAAATATGAATTTACTTATATAAACACACGAAAGTAATGTTTTGGGTGAAAATTTTGAATTTTCCTCCATCAGCACACAAGAGTACAATTTTAGGTGAAAATCATAAATTTGCTTGTATAAGCATATGAAAATCTCATTTCATTGAAAAAATCAAGAATTTGTTTATGTATGCTCACGAAAGTGTTATTGACAGTAAAACTTATGAATTTGCTTATATAAGCAAGCGAAAATCCTATTTTGGTGTAAACCATAAGTTTTCTTATATAAGCACAAGAAAGTTCCATTTCGATTGAAAATCTTCAATTTATTCCAATATGCAAAAGAAAGTCAGATTTCGGGTGAAAAATATGAATTTACTTATAAAAGCACAAGACAATATTGTTTTGGGTGAAAATTTTGAATTTCCCCTTTTCAACGAATAACAATACAATTTCAGGAGAAAACCATAAATTCACTTATATAAACTCACGAAAATCTCATTCCATAGAAAAAATCATGAATTTGTTTATGTATGCACACAAATATCTCATTTAGAGTAAAACTTATGAATTTGCTTATGTACAAGCACACAGAATTCCTATTTTGGTGAAAATAAAAGAATTTCTTGTATAAGCACACGAAAGTACCATTTCGATTGAAATTCAGGAATTTATTCTTGTTAGCACATGAAAGTCAAATTTCGGGTGAAAAATGTAAATTTACTTATAAAAGTGCATGAAAGTAATGTTTTTGGGTGAAATTTTCAAATTTTCTCTCTGCCAACACAAGTGAGTACAATTTTAGGTGAAAACCATAAATTTTCTTATATGACCTAAGAAAATCAAAAATTTGTTTATGTATGCATTCAAAAGTCCTATTAACGGTAAAACTTATGAATTTTCTTATATAAGCAAAAGAAAGTTCCATTTCGATTGAAAATCTTCAATTTATTTTCGTACGCAAAAGAAAGTCAGATTTCGGGTGAAAAATATGGATTTACTTATAAAAGCAGACGAAAGTATTGTTTTGGGTGAAAATTTTGAATTTTCCTCTGTCAATGAGAGTACAATTTAAAGAGAAAACCATAAATTTGCTTATATAAGCCCACGAAAATCTCATCTTAAGTTTTTTGTCTTTTGAGAATCTCTGTGCGGCGCAACGCGCGTCACGACGCCCCTGACGTAGGCTGACGTCATGTCCGGCACAGTATATTATACACTATACATACCCATATACAATATATAATACACTGTCAGCCTTAATGAATATTCACAATCATTCCCATCTATGTGATAATATATATATATATATATATATGTAGAATGTGATATATATTCATTTGAAACTAAAGAAAATATAATATATTTCCTTCGCATACACGAACATTAATAAAATAAAACTCTTAACTCACGTATCTATTATCGTGCTTTTCCTTTTAACTTTGTACCTGAAATATTAAAGGAAATGGAGTGAGCAACCAACATCTCAGTGAATATATCTCTTGATATGACAATTATATACATTTAAGAAAAATGACATTTCAAACAACTATTAAACATATGCATCATTCAACGAATGTATTATACATGTCAACAACATAATTTTTATGAGTTTTCAAGAAAACAATGTATCTTTTTTTTTTTCACAAAATCCACAATCTCCCTCCTTCAAGACAAGAGAGCGGGTCTAACCCTTGTATGGCCGTTACAAGGTAGCCACAGCCTCTCATTACCCAATTTACAGTCATTTCAATGATCGCAACCCTTGTTAGGACAGGCCTACTAACAATGAGGTTTCGCAAAACCTCATCCGGGTCTAATTCCTAACAAAATGACGTTAACTTGCCTTTGCAAGTCTCACATGCTCCAATGCTAAAAAGAAAGCATTTATGAATGCAAATTAAAACACAATGCAACAATATATACATAACATATTTACATTCAAACATTTCATATATTTAAAATGCCATACAAGAACCAAAATCAAGAAAATATACTCAGAGTATAGGAATTTTCAACTTAAATACCATCACCGTCGCTTTCGAGTCCAGCTCCAATTTAAATCCATAAATCCAACTAACTCAACCTGTCACAACCACTCCATAATTCAATTTCATTTATTCATATCTATTTACATCTTCAATTCTTAACTCACGTCAAATCACCAATAACAAAAATCAATCTTAAAAAGATTATACGCATTCTGTGACTTTAGATTCCAACTCATTTTAGGGCTCATAAGCAGTTGAAGAAACTAGTATCTCATTTCTGTGGTCAATCTAGATATTTCCAGAAGAAAGAACGGTGAAAATAGAGTTCCAATTCATATTTTCACTAATTCTCAGTTTATTTTTCTACTGGAACATATATCAATTTTATTAAAAATCTAGAACATTCCTAAAATTATTTTGTCCACATCGAGACGTGTAAAATCACTCATTCTATCATTCTACTACCTTCATTAGGTATTTTATTGAGGTTTTACACGTTCGCGAAGGTTACGACAGTGAATTTTACTCACAAAAATCATATATTTAGTTACTAAAAATATCAAATCATATCTAAAAATCATGATCTTAGTATCGAAACGTCCGAAATTCAATTCTCTACGATTCTGTGATCTCAAACTGGAGTTTCATTGGATTCTAATTCCATTTTATTCACTGAATATGATCATAATACTATTCACATCACTGTTCATTAGAAACATGTTAATTTTTACTAAAACTGTCAAATGGTCTCCAAAAATCATGAACTTAGCATCGATGGACTCGCAACAGTTCATTCTACCATTCTATAGCCTTCAACTAGAGTTTCATTGGGTTTTAATTGATTCAAAAGGTCTCCAATCGAAACTCTAAATTTCAACAAACTTCCAACGGCTATAAAAATTCCAAATGAACACATAAATTCAATCTAACCATATATTTAAGGTTCCTACAGCCTAGGTAGTGTTTTCCAACCTTCCTAGCGGATTTTCATTCACGTTGGAGAAAACCCTAAATTTTGAAAACGTCGTAAAACGACTCCCACAACAAAAATTACTCCGAAAGAAAAGTTACATTTAACTTAGATATCAAGTTCACGAAGAAATATAGTAAAAATCACTTACCGCGAGTTCCGATTTCACGCGAATCCCGCGTTCTCCCTTCGTTCCTCATTCCTTTCTCTCGTTCTCTGTTCGTTCTTTTCTCTCTTTTTTTTTGTGGTTCTTCTTCTAGCAATGTCTTTTAACTTATTTTTATTTTTATTTTCTTGTAACACGTTGGAGATGGATAGTATAGAAATATTTATTTATTTATTTATTTTTATCCCATGCTCCTCATGCTTAATAATTAACCAACTCACCTCATTTTAATATTTAACTTTCATTCGTTCAAGCGTATTATTCATTAATTCATTAAATCATACTACAATCCACATATTTAACCAACCTCATAAATTAATCAATTTAATTCAACTCCATTTTTACCTTGTAAGCACCCATGTAGGATGATCTCATATCATCTTTATTTCATAATTTTATTTATCTACTAATCATACACACGTATATTTGACTCATACGCATAAAATACGTGTATTATACATTTCGATATACGTGTAATTCAACGTTTGTATTTAATTAAAATTACGGGGTGTTACAACGCGGTTCTGTCCGGGGGAAAGCACCAGTTCTGAAAGAAGTTCTTATCTGAAGGTGGGAACGAAACATAGGTTTGCGTGTCATAACTATTATTAAAGTTTACATTCATTCATTATTATGTCTACCATTCATTTACACTGCATTATATCTTATAATGTTTATACTGTCGCACTTATGCCTGTATATTTAGAATTCAAGTATTACGTTGTTATTATGCCGGATTAGTAGTCAATCTGGCTCAACCAGACTCAGTCTTGTCCTCAGTAACTTTAAATAGTGAACGGAAGGCAGCGTGCGACTCTAGACGATTGGTATTTAAGTAGACCTCGTGTCTCACCTCTCAATTGGAGACTAATCTGGTTGGTCTTATTTGAAGCTTTTAGCTTATACAGTAATATGAAATGTCTTAAGCTTGCACGTAGTAATACCGATCATGATAAGGATCACCAGACGTTGTTAAATTATGTCTAAGTGTTAAGTAAAGACCGGACCAGTTCATACAGACCAATTCATACATTGGCATCAAACATATCACCACCTAAGGACGTATGTGGTTTATAATTCATAGAATAGTTAGAACCAATACTCGCTATTCATTATATTTCTCTAGAGAGGGACGTACAATGAGAACCTGGCTAACTCTGGGGAACGACATCTGTACGTGAATCCAGAGCTTCGTTCCTGAGGAGGGACGTACAATGAGAACCCGGTTATTCCCGGGGAGGGACAGCTGTACGTGAACTCAGGGAATGTACAGTCATCAAACCATTACGAGACGGTATCATGCATACATTCATGTTGAATTGATTATGAGGCTCTGATGTGTATTTAAGATATTTGATTATGAAGTTTGCATTATTAATTGTTATATTCACGAACTATTTTACCCATTGAGCGCGTAGCTCACCCCGTTGTTATCCAATTTTTTACAGGAGAGTAGGGTGGACTGGGTGCATGTGTTTGAGCCCACATTTTGTACCCTTTGTATTATTCATTGGGGGTGTTAGGAAGAATGTTCCCTTAACTATTTCATGTACAAATTATGTTCTGAAATTAATGAAATCAGACTTGTACTGTAATACCCTGTATTTCACTAAGTTCAGGCGCATGACAGAACGTTCAGGCGCATAACAGAACGTTCAGGAGCATGCCAGAACGTTCAGGCGCAATGCATGCCAGAACGTTCCGAGGCATGCCCGAACGTTCAGGCGCAAAAATCTCTATATAAGAAACCTCATCATTTCTCATTCCTCACACCAAATTACCTTCTCTTGTGAATTTCTTCTCCTTTCCACGCATTCTAAGTTTTTGAGACTTTCTGTCCGAGACTCTCGGTGCGGTGCAACAAAGTTCTGTCCGGAGGAAAGCGTCAGATCTGAAAGAAGAAGTTTTTATCTGAAGGTGGGGAACGAAATATAGGTTTGCGTGTTTCATAACTTTTATTAAAGTTTACATTCAATTATTATTATGTCTACTATTCATTTACACTGCATTATGTCATATACTGTTTATACTGCCGCACTTATGCCTGTATATTTGGAATTCATGTGTTGCACTGTTATAATGCCGGATTTGTGGTCAATCTGACTCAACTAGACTCGGTCTTGTCCTCAGTAACTTTAAATAGTGAACGGGAGGCAGCGGGCTGCTTTAGGCGATTGGTATTTAAGCAGACCTTGTGTCTCACCTCTCAACTGGGGACTGATCTAGTTGGTCTTATTGAAAGCTACAAGCTTATACAGTAATACTGAATGTCCTAATCTTGCACGTCGTGATACCGACCCAGATAAGGATCACCAAACGTTGTCAAAGTCAGTCTAAATGTCAAAAAAAAAACCAGACCAGTTCATACATTGACATCATACATATCACCACCTAGGGACGTATATGGTTTATGACTCATAGAATAATTAGGAGCATCGCTCGCTATTCATTACATTTCTCTGCAGAGGGACGTACATGAGAACCCGGCTACACCCGGGGAGGGACATCAATACGTGAATCCAGAGCATCGTTCCTGTACGTAAATTCAGGCGATGTACGTTCATCAAACCATTACGAGACGGTGTCATGCATACATACATATTGATTGATTATGATGCTCACATGTCTATTTAAGATATTTGATATTGAAGTATGCTTTATTAATTGTTATACTCATGCACTATTTACCCGCTGAGCGCTTTAAGCTCACTCCATTATTATCCAATCTTTCACAGGAAATTAGGGTGGACTGGGTGCAGGTTATGGGGCCCACATTTTGCACCCTTTGTATGATTCATTAGGGATTTTGGGAGTATGTTCCCTTGACCATTTTATATACAAAAGTATTCTGAATTATATGAAATCAGATTTGTACTGTGTACCGTATTTTCGTTGCGCACTCTGTTGTTACCATTGTAATTGTTCCAAATGCGCCCCCTGTCCGAGAGTGTACCACCAGTTTAGGTGCCTCCGGGCGAGGTGTGACATGTACTGTATTGTATTTTCACTGCATACTCTGCTGCCATTGTGATAATTCTAAATGTGCGCTCCGTCTGTGAGTGTACCGTCGGTTTAAGTGCGTCCGGACGGGGTGTGACACGCCTCGTCCGTGAGTATACCGCTGGTTTAGGAGCGTCCGGGCGAAGTGTGACAAAAATATAAATTTGATTATATATGCACACGAAAGTCTTATTTTGGTGAAAATCATAAATTTACTTATATAACCGCATGAAAATTCTATTTCAGTTGAAAATCATGAATTTAATCCTTTAACTAAAAGAAAGTCTAATTTGCAACTAAAAATATGGATTTACTTATATAAGCACACGAAAGTTCGTTTTTGGGTGAGAATTTCAAATTTCCTTTTCTCAGCACATGAAAGTACAATTTCATGTAAGAATCATAAATTTGCTTACGTAAGCAAACAAAAATCTCATTTCATTGAAAAATCATGATTTTTTTTATATATACACATGAAAGTCTAATTTTTGTAAAAATCATAAATTTTGCTTATATAAGCACGTAAAAGTACCATTTCGGTTAAAAATCATGAATTTATTTCTGTAAGCACAATAAACTCAAATTTTGGGTGAAAATTATGAATTTATTTATAAAAGCACATGAAAGTACAATTTTGGGAGAAAATTTCGAATTTCCTTCTATCAGCACATGACAGTACAATTTAAGAAGAAAACCATAAATTTGCTTATATAAGCAGATTAAAATCTTATTTCATGGATAAATCATAAATTTGTTTATGTATTCACGCGAAAGTCTCATTTAGGGTAAAACTTATGAATTTTTGCTTATATAAACACACGAAACTCCTATTTTGGTGAAAATCATAAATTTCTTCCCAGAAGCACAAGAAAGTCAAATTTCAGATTAAAAATATGAATTTATTTATATAAGTACACAAAAAACCCTATTTTGGGTGAGAAGTTCAAATTTATTTCTATCAACACATGAAAGTACAATTTCAAGTGAAAATCATAAATTTATTTATATAAGCATACAAAAATCTCATGTTATGGAAAAATCATGAATTTATTTTTATATGAACACGAAAGTCACATTATGGGTAAAATTTATGAATTTGCGTAAATAGGTACACGAAAGTCCTATTTTGGTAAAAATCATAAATTTACTTATAAAAGTACAGAAAAATCTCATTTCATGAAAAAATCATAAAATTGTTTTTATATGAACATGAAAGTCATATTTTGATGAAAATCATGAATTTATTCCTGTATGCAAAATAAATTTAAATTTCGGATGAAATTTATAAATTTACTTGTATAAGCACACGAAAGTCCTGTTTTTGCTAAAAAATTTCAAATTTACTTCTATCATGAAAGTATAATTTTAAGTAAAAATTATAAATTTGCTTATATATAAGCACACAAAAATCTCATTTCACAATATATGCACACAAAAGTCCTATTTAGGGTTAAACTTACAAATTCACGTATATCAACACACAAAAGTCCTATTTTTGTGAAAATCATAAAGTTACTAATAAAAGCACATGAAAATACAATTTTGGTTGAAAATTATGCATTTATTCATGTAAGGACAAGAAAGTCAAATTGAGTAAAAATTATAAATTTACTTATATAAGTATATGAAAATCATGTTTTATGTGAATTGTGAAAATTTCTAATTTACTTCTATCAACACATAAATGGACAATTTCAAGTAAAAACCTTAAATTAGCTTATATAAACACCCGAAAATCTCATTTCATGAAAAAAATCATAAATTTATTTTCATATATACACAAAAAAGTCTCATTTCGTATAAAACTTTAGAATTTGCTTAAATAAAAGCACACACAAGTCTTATTTTGGTAAAAAATCATATATTTGCTTATATAAAGACACATGTATAAATTTACTTATATATGAAACGGCAAATCTAAGATCACTTTCTGCGTCCAATTCCTCCGCATCTTAGAAGTGCTACTATTTCTATAATCCAAAGAAAGTGGGAATTACTTCCCCTATTTCCTTTAGCCTGTCACAGTTGAGCACTGCAGTGTAACCTCACTATTATCATACCACGAAAGACCAAACAGTAAGCAACCAAGCAACTAAAAGATTTCTACCCAATTTGAAATTTTCTCAAATGTCATGAACAACCCAACCATATGAATTGTTTGAACATCTTCAAGCACGTACATTATGAATTGAAGACATCATCACATAGCAGCATCCTCTCCTCCAAGATTTACTCTTCCAAGATTACTGAAACCATATACAACAGAGCCAGTTAAAAGATTTAAACAAATGAAGGAACTGCTGTCATTTAATGATCCACCAGAAATAAAAATAAAGAAAAAAGAAAAAAAAAAGGGGGGAAGGGGCGGGGGGGGGGGGGGGGGGGGACGAATCTTCGTTTGTAAATGATGTTGGAGCCGTCTGTTCTTCCTGTGTCTAACCCCCAGCTACATGTTGTAGAATCGAGTAACAATAAATTGGCATCAGTGAAATTCTAATATGATGAGAGCAATTACCAGTCCTTGCAGCAGCCAAACATTCGCGTAAGAACCAAAAATCTCATAACAAAACATATAGAAGGGCAACTTCTCCAAAGAGTGCCTAAAGAAGGAAACACACGATCTACAACAGAGCATCCAACATTTTAACACTCTGAAATCAGTCAGTTTTGATGCCTTTGCAAGATTCCTCCGTTTACATAAATTACATGTACAGATAAGATCACATGCTTACAAGAAAATGGCAAGTTAGATACAGCCAAATGCTGAGACCATTACATGGATTCGCTAGTAGCTACACCACAATCACAGGGCACATGGGTTACAACCAGAATGAAACACACTCGAATGCCTCTACTGCCTTGGCTTCTTTGCAGATGGCTCAGAAGGGGGCTCAGCCTGCCAAAACATTCCTTGCTAGTCAAAACAACAACATACACACAACACAACCATAAAGAGCACGGCAAAGGCTAACTGCTGACCATACTAACTTTTAAGAGTTTTACTTTTCAATCAAAAGTTAGATGATATAGGCAATATACAGATCATTTTATGTTTTTTTGTGATAATGTCTCAGCCTAGACTAACCCCTTGCGGGCTTTGAACATGTGACTTGATTATTGTTGAAGATTTTAAAATCATGAAAAGTCTAATCTGCAATAAGTTCTACTTCAGTATGATTAAGATCGTGTGAAATTTTGAACCTGCAGAGCTCTCACAAGTCACAATCTATTAGTGCAATAGTAGTTGGGATTCATGACCTTCCCCAAATATTAAAATGCCCAAGATCAAAGGCCAGCCAAAATTACTTGAAGAAAAAAATTTTAATTATTCCAACTTTTTGGATCTTCAGACTAAAAAAGTTGGCTATGGGGTTAAACCTAGCCACCAAGCTTGTTCCATGCCAAAGACATAGAGATGTAGCATCCTAAAATGTATAGAACGTTGGCATCAATGAAAGAACTTATTGCCCATAAGATGGAGATCTTATATATTTCCAAACTGATGACCTGGTCGTCTTCTTCGGTACTGCAGAATGGCTTAAAAGTCAAAAGGCCAAACAGTGGGAACTTTTACTTTCAACAGATTCAATTAAAGAGTAAGTATTCTTCATTCTCTAGCTGATTGAAGACATTGTTACTCCACAAATCTCGAGTCACTAATGTTGAAAATCAATCCAACGTAACATTAGATGGCAAATTGCCACATTAGTACAGAGAAGAGAAAGCTTACAGCATTTGAGAGCTGCTCACGAATATAGGCCATTGATCTCAGCATGGCACCAAGCGTGTCTCTAGAAACCTGAAATTTCACTTCTGTTTCTCCTGTAGTTGTCTCAGTATCTTGGAGCTGAAAAATACAGGAGAACAGATTAACTGTCAAACTCGATACAAAAATCAAGTAAAGCCACAAATTCTAGAAAACCTGCACTATTAGAAAATGCTGGATGGAAAAATTGTGTTCCCACTTATTAAACTACTTCACAAGCAAATGATATTCTAGCACTCAGGCTTAAACAGGTGGATGCATATAAATTACCCAGAAGATAAGAGTCATAACTGTGGCAAGTTGGCAACTGGCAAGCAGCTAAACAACTAAAAACTAGGAAGTACTAAGTAAATTAACCAGAACTCAGGATTTGCCAAGAATCACAAAAATCCATCAATTATGGTATTCTTTCCAACAGACCCATGCACCAAGTGTGAGAAATTAATATCAAAACAAATTCTTGAAAGGTATTCATAACTTGAACTAACAAATCCCTTTCCCAACCAGCGTAGGGTATATCGATCCACTTACATTAAACTTGAGCAAAAAGGGCTAAATCTTCTGTTATTTAGTTAAGGCAGTGTATTCCACATCACACTAGGTTCATAACACATCGGCATTTACTAGTTTTTTCTTCAAATATTTCTTCTTTCTCTCATTTTAAATTCTACCATCTAGCTCTTAGATTGATAATTTCACTTTTTGATCTTGACTAGGTTCATTTTTAATGATACATAAATATTCATCAACCTTCATAAAATACAAATTTGATTTTGTAACATCATAAATACATATGATATAATATCGTATCCTACAAGTTCCTACTCTCTCTTTACCTACATGTTGATTAAAATCCTTTCTAGGTATAACTTAACTTCTTCATGTATTCCTTGGATTAACATTATACATATCCTCCCAAAAGTGTGCTAATATGCACTGGTCTAATCTCATTTGTAGATTGTTAATGGTGTGATATGCATTGTTAAGCCTCCACCTATCAATTATAGCTTTTGAGTTTAGTGGCTTCTAACATGGTATAATATCATTGGTTTTGTAAGAAGTCTTGGATTCAAGTCTCATTGTTTGCATTTGCATGTTCCACATAATGATTGGTATATCTCTCTTCTTCTCTTACTCTTTTGTCTCTTCACATGGAGGATGGGGCTGCACGCAAGGGGGAGTAGTACTAATAGTAGCTTGATATGTATTCTTGGGTGTCCACCTATCAACTATAGCTTTTGGATTTAGTAGTTTCTGACACAAATCATATGCATTTTAACTATATGGGGGAGTAGTACTAATAGTAGTTTGATATGTATTCTTGGGTCTCCACCTATTAGCTATAGCTTTTGGGTTTAGTAGTTTCTGACACGAATCATATGCATTTTAACTATATTTACCATATTATCATCTAATACAAGTTTAATTAATACTATCATATGATTTATATCTCCTTTCTTGTTAGCATTAGAAACATTTTATTTAAAATTGCCGACTGTTATAGGAATTGGAAATCCTGTACGATGTGAGCTTGTATTGCTCGAGTACCACTGGTACTCAAAGTCCAGTTTGTGCATATGTTTTCAATTAATAAGTCTTGTTTCTGCTCAAAAAAATAAAAAATATAAATCTCTACTTATTTCTATTTTTATCTTTCCCAATATGATAAAGTTTATATCCTACGTTCTCAATTTCACTCAATTTTAAATTTACTAAATCAAATTTTCATATGCATAATATATTAATTTTCTCTAGGTCAAATATCAACCATCTCCACTCCTTTACCTGTCAATATTCATGTATTCCTATTTACTAGTCAATAATCCAAGACTACAACATTGCATTCACTTCTTTACTTGCACTTCATTATGACAATACATAAATCCTTGCTCATTCATCACCATAATGTGGCATCAATACTACACCCCTTTGCCCATTTTTTAAGCACCAAAGGCATGTGCAATGCAGTGTTTACTGAGGATGTCCTATCTATTAAGTAGTTTGGTTATGATTCATCTACACTATTATAGTGCCAAAAATCGAACAAATCACAATGTGATCACTTTTGACATCCTTCCAAAATTATCCCTAAGACTTTACTGTTGTTTTTACTTTTAAAATATAGCTTTAGTGACGTAAAAGGCATATATAATTACTTGTAATATAAAAGAGTTAACTTGGCCCTTGATAGAGCGAAGTGGAGAAACGATGATTCATATAGTTGATCTCACATAGTTGGAAAAAGGCTTTGTTGAGTTGATGCAAAAGGCAATATGGTAGTTTAGTATTCAAACTCTTCCCCACATAACTCTTTCGCACAACTATACATCACCTAACTATTTCAGAGGCTCCAATGTTGTCAAGGCGACAAATATACCCTATCTAGGCTAAACGCACATACATACATACATATATTTGTATGTGTATGTGTTTGTGTGTGTGTGTGTGTATTTATATTTGACATATTATTTAGAATTATATAACAAAAAAAACCCCTTTTTTGACTCGGCCAATAAAAATTAAGTAATTGAAATTACTTACAAAGAGGGAAAGAAATGAAATATACCTTAATTGTACATAACCCCCTCAACCAACACCAAACTAATAGAGAGGCTCCAACTCAAATGCTTAAGAATTGATATACAAGAAATTATTTAACTTAATTAAATATAAAGACAAAGCAATGCAAAAAGAAAAATGATTTAAAAAAAGAACACTCTACCACTATCAAACGATAGTAGTAGAGTGTTCGAAACTCAAATTTCTGGTTTGATTATTCAATTAACCAAAAAAATAAAGAAATTAAGTAATCGGAATTGGAAATGAAGAGAAATCAACATTGGAAGGTAAAAAACCAAAAATCTAAAGCTATAGTGGAAACGAAAAAAAAAACACCTTATCGGCAAAAATCCATATCATTGTCAGACAATGGAAGCTTTGCCAGAGTCGTCTTTAGCTTCGTCGGAGTCCTTGAACAATGGCGAAAAGTGTTCGAAACTCTATCAAAACTTCGAATGTGATTTGAAGAACGAAAAAGGGAAAAAAATAAAAAAAGGAAAAGAAGATTTCTCGACATCAAAGAGATCACTGAAAGCTGGATATGTTGTTGTCGATGTCGCCAGAGATGGTCGAAGTAGACAACGTCGTCGAAGAATCATCGGAGAACCGCCGAACAACACAACGATGGGTTAGGGCTTGAAGGTTTCCATTTAAACCCTTTTATATCAAAGAAAAAATATATATTTACAAATAAGCCCTTATACTTTTTTGCCTTTATCCATGGATACCTTCAACTCTTCAAAAATTTCTTACACACCCCTCCGCCCACCTAGCAAGGGGTGGCAATTGACGTCTAGACTCGTTTGTCAGGTATCGTTTGGCCCGATCATAAGCGAGTATGAAAATTTGGTTTTTGAAATTGGGATGGGTATGCAAAAAATTGTGTCCGGTTTCAAAAACGGGTTTGGTCCAAACTAAGAAAAAAGAAACAAGTACCCGATTACTGAGGGTAAATTTGTAATTTTCTCTGTATAACCTTGGGGTGTTACACTTTTACTCATTTTCAATTTTCGCTTTTCCAATTAGATTTTACATTTAAACTCAAGGAACTCAGGTTCCTTTTCTTCTTCTATGTGCTTTGTCCATCTTATTCCTTCTTGTTACTAGCAAAATTAAGACGTAACAGAGCAAATATTTGTGTACATAAAACCTTAAATGCAACAAATTGAGGACAGAACTCTATAATATACATATATATTATATGTAGCATTTGCTTTTACATATGTATATGTGTGTGTGTGTGTGTCCTTGAACCTGTATTGTATATAATTGCATGTCGTACATAAAAATATAGATATAACATGGGAAAAATGGACACAAGAGGGCAACCATTTTTTTTATTTTTTTATTTTTAATCATACGGGTATGGACAAATGGCTTGATGTCCGTTTCAAAAGCGGGTCGGGTTCAAAAAAACACTATGTGTTCGTTAGTATAAGGGGTTGTACGTACCCGTTATTGTTCGTACCTGCATTTTTTCCACCCCTGCTCCTAGCAGACTACCTATGCGATTTTCCCCCAAAATGACCTAGGTGTGGCCTAGGTGACGCTTGGACAACACTGAAAGGCTCAAATACATATTTTACTCTTCTTTAACCCAATTTTTTTTAAAAATAAATAAGACAATTCTATCCTTTTAATTTCATTAAAAAAACGAATTAAAAAAATCATTAAAAAAACACCTTTTTTAACTAAATTTCGATGCAAAATTAAAAACTTAAAATTTGTTAATATACAGTAGAAATCAGGGTAATGCATGTTCACGCGCACTGTTGTACATAAAGGATTTGAAAAATATTTTCTATGGCTATATTTGTTTAACATAACTATCCACCAGAATTAGAGCCTAGGATTGGGAGGAGTGATTTTGTTACGATTATCAAACCATGTGGTTGCTTTGATTGGGATCTTGGCCGCATTTTTAAACAACCACGTGTTCCATCTACCTCTTTTCTATTTCCTTATCTTATATAATTTTATTTATTAAATAAATTATCTTAAATAAAAATCAAACAATTAAATGTTCTTTTTATTAATATTTGGATACAATGTTATTTGAAATAAAATGGAAAATTTATATTGATAAAAGCCATTGAAATATTATTTTTGACATGTTTTAAAAATATATAAGTGAAAAGAGAAAACATTATTGATGAAATAATTAAATATTATTTTTATTAATATCTAGATAAAATATTATTTGAAAATAAAATGGAAAATTTATATTGATAAAAGCTATTGAAATTTTATACTTGAAATGGTTTAAAAATATATAAGTAAAAAATAAAATAATACATAAATTTCTCATCAATATATGTATGTCCATACATAAATAAATTATAGGCATTTTTATCAATATAATCTTCTTCAATTTTGTAAATAAAAGTATAACTATTTTATAATTATTGTTGAATGATATCTATAATTTGGGTGCCAACGCTCAAGTCCAACGCTGGAACCCATCAATCGTTGAATATTTGTGGAGATGCCCAATACATGCATCTCCACAGACATCCAATAGACACTGGGTGCCTGCGTTGAACTTGAGCGTTGGCACCAAGTGTCTACCAAGAATTTTTCAATAAAAATATAACTAAGAAATAAAGAAAATACAAATATAGTAATAAATTTTAAAATATGGGTGTTGATGCAAGATTTGATCAACACCAAAAAGTGATTAAGTGATGGGGACGTACAAAGCCAGAATCGTATACGTGTTTGGGCAGTGTCTGGTGATGCCTATAGGGATCGAATGTACCAACATGCCTCACATCTAGGATTATCTTTACAGAGTGAGCAGCTTTCAATAAAATCAACTAAACTAGTCCTCAGGCTGAGAGGTGGGGTCACAATGGACCCGCTTAAATACTAAGTCTTCTCGAGCAACAAGCTGCCTCCCGTTCAATATTTAAAGTTACTAAAGACAAAACTAAATATGGCTAATTAAATCAATTACTGATTTAGCAGAGTAATGGCATAATACATTTTGACAAGGTACACGCATAAATAGTAGTATGTGAATAGTGCCGTATACATGAATAGTATCATATACATAAACAATATTGTATATGTGAACATTACTATATAGTGAATAGTATCTTATCTTAAGAAAGACTTTTCTAATGTGGAAGATCAGTCAGGGCCGCATCCATAGAGCATACTAAGACTTTCAAGAGAACCTCTAATACCACTTATTGGTAAATGAACAGCATACATAACATTATAATAGTAAATAACAATATGAGAACAACTGTAAAAGGGTAAGAGGCACCAAAATCTTACGTGGTAGAACCCTCGTTTGAGGGAAACATCCACGGGTAAATTGTAGAAACTTCACTATGAATAATAATTTACAACTCTCTTTAAACCTACGTTACCCGGACCCTTTACTTTAGCCCGACGTACCCATGTCCGACACTTCATGATACGACATGGGTATGGCGACACTTTAGATTTTAGAATATTATTGTGTAGATTCTCCAATGGAAAGAAAAGAAAGCATGAAAAAAGATAATGACTAATAAGTGAAATTCACTTAAGTGGAAGAATAAAAAGGACAATAAATGAGTGAAAAAAAAAAAAAAAAAAACAACATATAATATAGTAGCGCCCCTGTATCCAAGACTTTGAAAATGGACGAGTTGGACCTCTAGATATGTACCCGTATCCGACACTCATACCCAAGTCCAGGTAACATAGCTTTAAACTAGAAAATAATGAAGAATGAGAAGAAGAGCTTACAAATGTACTTGAACTTGAACAATTTGCTTGATGCCTAAACCTCCCATATGGGAGGGTATTTATACTAAATTTGATACAATCCTCACCATACAATTAAATATTCACCAAAAAATCTTGGCCATCCACATGTAATGCAACTTGCCCACTTGCCATACCAATAATTCACCTAATTTTAGAATATTCCAAATAGTGGGCTTGGATTTGGTATTTATGGGCCTTGCCATGGGCTTAGTCTTGGGCTTGATTATGGATTTTAATATTTATAGGTCCAACAATATTTATTTTGGGCTTGACCATGGCTTACTCTTGATTTATGGTCCAACAATGGGTAAAAATACTTAATAATTCATCATTGAAATGATACTTATTAAAAAATAATATTTATATAAAATAATGTGATCAAAAAAAGGAAGAGTCCATTTCTTTTCCAAAAAAGGTAGAAGGAACATGTCGATGCTTTCTTGAGCAACCACCACTCCAAACGAAGTGATCGCATGATTATTTATAATTGTATTAAAGCCACTCCCTAGGACTAGTTGCATATAAAGATAAGGTTAATGAAAACAAAGTAACAAAAACATTAAGGAGATGCTTAGGCATTTTAACTTGATAAGGAGACACAGGCCCAAGCATAGCCTAGGGCCCAGGCGATAAAAGTTAAATGGATAGACAATGTATATATCTAGTATTCTTCTACATGATACTAACTAAATTAAGATTTGGAAACATAAGAAAAAGTTTTCAAAATCTTAGAAAAAAGGCATTTGTCAAATTAAAACCTTAACACCATCTTAAAAGATGCCTCATTATTTGTTAGGTCGAATATTGAGTTGTTTTAGAAGAAAATTTGTTGATATTAAAAAAACTAAGTATTTCTAGCTTTGGTTTCATGACTAAGTATTTCTAGCTTTGGCTTCATGCACGTGTATCCCCTTTACTTATTTAACATATTTTCACAAAATTATCATGAAGAGCTTAACATTTTAATAACTATAGAGAGGCCCTATAGCCCACCTAGAGAACTACAAAGGTGATTTAAAAGCCTCAAAAACACCTTGAGTGTTGATAACAACACTGAATAAAACTCAAACACATGGAGTTTTTCGTATAATCGTAAGGGCCAAAGCATACATGTTTGCCCCTAGCAAGAAAGAGCAAGGAACAAAGTGAGGGACTCAAAAGGACAAGGGTGCAATCTCAATTATTCTATCCTCCAATTAGCATCCATCAGCAAGATCATATAAATTACTTCAGTCTTCAAATGAAAGATAATAATCTGGGAGTATTAATTATTCTTACTGCATCCAACTATAACTGCATAGCACTTCATTGTGTGACCAAATTAAGCCTTTACACCACAAAACAAATGTTGTTTTGTAGCAGTTTACTTGTAGAGTTATGGAAATTCAAAGCCTACATATCATTTAACTCAGAATCCAGACCAATGAGCATGTGATACACACAACCTACAAGTTCTTAGTTTGTGTAAAAAATGCAGCTTTCATGCATAGCAACAAGCTGCAAGACGCAATGACAAAAAAAAATCATTTGAGTATGCTCAAAACATCATAACCTACCTAACAAAACCTTATCATATTAAGTACCTAAACTTTGGATGGTTGGTAAGATATGAACATGAAGGTTTTTGTTGCATATAATCCCGTGTTCAGCCAAAATTAATTGATTAGTATCATGCTGTCCATAACTGGAATCCCACCCACCTCCTAAATGGCTCTAGCATCTGATTAGGATTAGTTGATGGCATTATCGATGTAAATGGGAAATGTCCAAGATCAAGAGGTTGTGTGACAAGCACAGTAAGAGAATTCTAACTGTCAAGAACTATAGTACATGGCAAATAATGGGTTATTGATCATTTGGTAAATCTGGAACCATGCATGCATGCCATACACGCACTCAAAAGAAAATATTTTACCATTTAATAGTGGTTTCAAGTTTGATGCTTAGAATAACACCAAATAGTGCATGTAAAATTAAGGAATGAACTGCAAACAATATTTCTAATCAATGTAAGAGCACACAAAATTATTAAACAACTATTAAGATGTTTTCCCTCCATCAATAATTTTAATAGTTGATACAATTTTATTAATCACAAAATTCCATCTTTCAAAGGGCGGACCTTGGCACAATAGTTGAGTTTGCTCGATCTTGACCTATAGGTCAAAGGTCCAAACTTGGAAATAGCCTCTCCAATGTAGAGTTAAGTCTGCGTCATCACCTCCAAACCCTGCAATGGTAAGAGACTCGTGCACTAGGTAAACCCCCTTTTTATACAAAATTCTATCTTCCCCTAAACAAATGCAAACCTCAATAAAATATTATCCAATTTGAAGTTTTTATATTTTCATTTTCCTCAAAATGTTTTAACCTCATGTATGTTTCTATGCTAATTCTATTAAAAATTTAATTCAATTAATTACCCCCAAAGTTATTATATCCTTGTATTTTTTCCACTTAAATTTTTCAAATGACTTTTATTTAGTAGTTTCTCAAAATAAGTGTTCCATTTTTCTTTAATCTTTTATTCTTTCACTAGAACTCTTTCATTATCATTTTTAATATGCTTGAAATGGTTAAGATCTTCAATATTTCTTTCCCTTAGTTTTGCAAGTTTCTATATTTCTTTTTTTCCCCTTCATTTGCCCCCAACCTAGTATGCAAATCAACATATGCTTTGAGTTTAACTTTACTTACCAGTTTTTTAGCTTCTTTCTTTGCATCTTCCTAATTTTGAAAACCTTCAACCTCTCCATTATTTTGCCAAGTTTTATATCATATCTTTTTCTAGCTTCTATTGGTTTATTGATTGACACATTCCCCAGGAAGTGGGTAAACTAAACCTGACCTAGGCCACTAAGTAGCTTGAGATTCTCATCATGTTACTCATATCATACGTTACCATGTCCCTAGATGATGGTCTGGAGGGTGTGATATAGGAATAAATAAATGTAATTTTTTTGAGAAAAAAAAAAAAAAGACGAAAAAACACCATTTATAATGCTTTTTTACTAGCAAGCAAGACTACAAGAATTTTTTAGAAAATGCTATACCTTAAGTAAATGAGATGAATTTAAGAACCAAAACAAGCTCATCATCCCATACTCTAAAATAGATAATCACAAAGCAATATAGTATGAACTACCACTGTAGCACACAAAATTAAAGCATTTCAAAGCAACTACCATTCTAGAATTACAGAAAGGCAAACACATCCAACTAATTCCGAAGTTGGAACAGATTAGTCATGCATTCCAAGAATAATTTGATTGATGATGTCAAATCAGTAAATTTAATGTTAAAGAGCCGTGTATGCATATCCATCTAAGTTGACTTGAAATATCTGGTCAGTGGTTAAGCACACATTCCCAAGTACAAAAAACAAGATCCAATATACCACCAAACATTTAATGCAAACAGACTAAGATAAATCAGAAAATAAAAGGATAGTACCAAAATCTTGAGTTCCATACCTTTAGATTGATAACAGCAACCCTATTAGTAGGTGTTGATAGTTGCTCACCAATGTAGGCCATAGATCTTAACATAGGTTCTAGTGTAACTCTGGACAGCTGGAACTTCACCTCTGATTCCCCCGTGGGAGCCTTGCTGTAATCTTGCAGCTGAGGAAAGAAGCAAATAAATAAAGAAAAATTTTGCTCAAAAGTTATTGAACCCCAAATTCTAGGCTTTCTAGCAGCTTTGCCAACAAATTACCAAAATGCCATTAGGATTCCCTGCACATTAATTTTAGATTAAAGTAAAACAGCCCTAAGATGGTGGGTACTACACACATTCCATCTTGACTGTATTGATGTGCCAAGGAATTTAGTTAAATGATTTAATTCATAATGGATTATGCATCTTTGCCACCGTGATGTAGGAAATGTCACACAGATTAGTGCAATTGGTAGGCTGAGAATTAAAGCCTCAGACAATTTTCCAGCAGTTCCAACAGCATACCTTAAGATTGATGACAACTACTCGGTTAGCCGGTGACAAATTCTTGTTCTCCATTATCCAAGTCATGATTTAAGGCAAGGCAAGACAACCTACGTCAGCAAAACAGAATTATTTAAAATCTTTATTTAAGCATGATACTATTTTTTTTTTTCTCAAACCAAAAGTTAAGGTAGTTCAATGGTTCAGCACATGTACACAAATGAGAATCTGGCAGAGCAATTTCAATTGAAGCAGTACCATATTATCAGGAGGGCCATCATCCCGAAGAACAGATACAGGAGCCATGCGAGGCAGATTCAAATCAGCCACAGGCGGTGCAGGAGCACCAACATCATTAAGATTAAATCGACGGCTTACTTCATCTTGCCGAGGCCATAGTAATGGTGGCACATCAGAAACTGACATAGAAGACTTCCTGTTACTGTCGTCCATATTGCTTCCACTGACATGAGAGCTGGGAGGAGCAACTTTTGCTACATTTTTCTTCACGACAGCAACTTTCTTCCCACCCTCTTTTAGAACACTAACTGCCAGATTATAGGTCTCAGTGGCTATAGCACCTTCTTCAGCAAACTTAATCGCTTCACGACATAGTGAATTATATCGCATGGTCAGAGATTCTTGACCTTGCAGTTCACCACCATGTTCATCTGGTCCAACTGGACTCTTGGCATTTCTTGTCCACCGTTTCAAGATATAATGAGATGGTAAAGTAAGGACATTTGTCACGGTGAATACTGTCAGTACATGTCTACAGAGAATGCCCAAAAACTCAAACATCTGGCAGCTGCAGCTTGCTCTCATCTCAGGAACATTAAATGTGACAATATATGACTTGTTGTCATCTTCAAATTTTGCAACCCTGTAAGTGCTGATAGCCCCATCCCCCTCTATTTTATTTGCAGTATACACAAAAGTTTCAACTAATTCCTCCTGAAACTTGGCGAATATTTTCTTGGTGTAAATGTTAGCTGCCTGTTTCTCCATCGGTGACGGAGTTTTCAGTATTGGTGTGGTGCAAATTGTGTCAAAATCTGCCTCTATCTCCCGAGCAAACCAATCTTCCAGAGCTCTTTCATATTGCTTAAAAAATAAAGGCAATGTAGTCTGTTGATTCACATACCCATCAAAAAATGAGCTAATCGTTTCAATTCCTTGGTTCAAAGAAATTGAAGCAAAGAACGTGTCCCGAAAATACACTGGCACCCAATGATGCCGAGCATTATACAGTGCTTGAAGCCAATCATTTTTCCTGAGATTGTATTGATCAAGGAGAGCACCCCAAGAGGATTCAAACTCCTCAATTGTCTCAGTCAAGTTGATGCAATTATAAAGCTCTCCTTGGAGAGCAGGATGAGCATGGCATACATGGCCCAACCTATCTTGTCCTTCTCTTAAGATATGCCACTTGCAAATACAATGACGAGTTCCTGGAAGAACCTGAGCAACTGCTGTCTGTATAGCCCTGTCCTGGTCAGTGGTTATAGAAACTGGGGGGCGATCTGACATTGCTGCAAGCCACGTTTTGAACAACCAAACAAAGGAAGACTCTGAGTCATCTAAAAGTAAGGCACAGCCAAACAGCACCATCTGTCCGTGATGGTTTATACCAGTAAACGGTGCAAATGGCACCCGATATTGGTTCAGCCTGTACATTGTATCAAAGGTGACCGCATCACCAAAATGACTGTAAGCAGCTCTTGACCTTGCATCTGCCCAAAATACATTAGTCATGCGGTTATCATCATCAAGTTGTATTGCATAGAAAAATCCAGGATTCTCAGCCTGCATCCTCTTGAAATAATCCAACAGATTCTGAGCATCTCTTCCAAGAGTTCTCTTTCTGTTAGAAGGTCTAACATAGTTTACTGATCCAAGATTCCTAGCTGAGCGATTTGGTTCTACAGGAGGAACGTTTCTAACAGGACGATTTGTTTCTACGGAGACCCGATTTCCATCCATTGCCACATACATAACTCCACTTGGGTCAAGCCCCAAACCAGGGAAGCTTTCGGAAGTGGTCTTTGCAGCCCCAGCAAAGTGCCGGCGGGGTCTAAGGTAGTGCACCTTACTAGGACTAACAGTTGAGTGGTTATGCTCTTTCACAAATTTTGTGACAACCCATTTGTCTGAGTCCTTTCTCTCTATCCTAAGCATTACATTACAGCTCTCGGCATTTTTCCTTCTCAAACCTTCTCGAGAACATACAAATTCTCGAGCAGTATATGTCCCATCGGGCTTTGAACGGCTGTACAGAGCAAGACGGATGCTAAAACCCACTCGCCGTGCATAAGCATCATAGAATGCCTTTGCAGCATCCTCTGATTCAAACTCCATGCCCAGCTGTGGTTCACCAGCTCCATCTTCATCATCAACAGGTAACTCCTTCTCCATTGAATTTTCATTCATTTTCTCCTCTACACCCTCAAGAACTCCTACATCTATTGCATCTGCTACAGCACGATTCTCAGTCCCCACATTGACCACTTCAGCATCCATGCTTATTTACTAAATGACAACTTGAATGTCAAGGTTCGGAGCATACAAAACAAAGTCCCAATTCATAAGTCCCGCAATGCGAGTGACCGTAAGTTCAATCTGCAAAAGCATAAACGCAAGTGAGAAATTGAACACCATAAAACCAACAAGAGAGAAAGAAAGAGAAAGTTTCTCACGACACTCTAATCAACATTTGTTGCAAACATGAAACACAACACTCCTAATTCCCTGGTACCATAAATTATTACTGCTCATACATGAGATATGTATCAAAATTTTAGTGTGATTGGCAATTACTAATTGCTGGTTCTTAAGAGCTTTTATTCATATGTATATATAGACACAAATATGTAGATTCACCAAAATGTGCAATTGATTGTAAGGTAGCCCAAGTACACAGTCTCTTACCATAATAACTACAATCACCAATGTAAGCATGTTGAACATTCAATAACTTGCACTCTAGTAATGATGTGAATATGAAAAGATCATGCGGACCTAGAATCATTCCAACACAAATCTAAACGGTTACCACTGAATTTGTGTCAAGTATGTTTCTGCACAAGCCAATCCTATATGTACATGCCTCTGGGCCGCCATAATGATGAGTATCAAATCTACTGTAAAGTGAAAAAAGCCAATTACAAAACAATTCAAGAAACCAAAATAGGATATCGAGCAGAAATGTCCCAAGGGGATTGCAATTATACAGAAAGATAATTTTCAGTATGGAGAACCCTCAACAACGTGTAAAAAAATTTAACAAGCAAAGAACCTCGTAAGAAAACCCCCCAAAACTCTAGGTATGATTAAGTTTTTACCGTTTTTGAGCCCTAGATACAACGTAGGTTGAGGTTTAAAAAGAGAGATGAGGCTAGAAAATGGAAATGAAAAACTGCTCCAACATTTACACTAGTATAAAAAGTTAAAAATAAATAAATAAAGAAGAGGAGGAAATCCTACTAATAGAAAGGGCAACAAGTACAGAAAACTATTAAGTGCATAATCTTTTATTTCTTGGCGAAATTCAGATGGAAGATGATGAAAACCAGCAGGTAATCCTAACGTCACTGAAGTTTTCGAACCAGCTATTGAAACTCATTGGAGCAAAAAAACATAAAAAACAAAAAAGAGTCATCTTATTAGGAATCTTTTAAAATGTTTTCCGCAGTAGATATGTTCAATAAGCAGACAATTCCCTCTTTCTTACCCTGAGAAATTGAAAAACTCGAAGCCCTCTCCCGAACAGAAGGCATTAAAAAAATGCGGCAGTATACAAAGACGAAGAAGAGAGTCATGTTTCAGTGATGACACTGGGATTGGAAAACAAAGAAATCAATCACTGACCTGTGATAACGACATCAGCCCTAGATCTTTGACGCGGAAGACGAGCCCCGAGAAAGAGCGGAACAGCTCTTTGCAATAGTTCGAACAGTTGCAGTTGCAGAGAAAGGCAAAGCTGGAGTGGATGATTGTGGGAGTTTGAAGAAGAAGAAGGCACACTTCTTTACTTTTTACAGAACAAGTTAGATGAAGGGAAAATTCTTTAGGGTTTCTTACTTCTTACTACAACAAGTGTTGTTGTTTTTTTTTTGGAGGGGAGGGGACGCCGGGAGGGGTGGGGGGGATTTTGGTTTTGATTTTGAGGGTTAGGGAGGGAGAGGTTTGCAGCAGAGGGAGGGAGGCAGGAGAGAGACAAGTGCGGGGGACGAAAGGGGAAAAGTATGGCCTGACTCATAGATTCCAGATGACATAAAGAGGACGCATCTTCACAACCATCGGATAAGAATGAAGGGTTGGATCGTTCACAACAGAAACCCCAACTGGGCTGAGACCCTCAAGCCCCGCACTACGGCAACGTCTCTTGATGCGACTTCTCACATAACTTGCTAACCCTTTAGTCCATCCAACCGCATTTCCTCGTTACTTATTGCCACTCAATTCAAAATCAAACCTTTCTTTTGATTATATTTGAAACTATAGAATTTAGTTTATCAATCCCGCGGTGATTGGTTGGCCGAGAGGTTCATCATTCCATCATTCCATCATTCCATCATTCATGCTCTAAACCACTAATTTAACTTGTAAATTCTCGAAATGCCTTCGCGTCAAATCCCACCACCCGCGTCTTTCCAATATTTAGCTCAACGTCGACCCGTCATGGAACTCGAATTCGTTGTCCTACTTTTGCGTCCAGCTCCACCTATTCCGTACCAACTCACTCCTGTTCTCATTTAATATATGTTATAAGCTAAAATGAAATTTTTTACGTTCCCAACACATATTCTTTCCCTTTCTTCGTTTTTTTTTCTCTTTCATTTATCCAGCATGTGAAGTAGATGAACTTATTCCATATTGTAAAAATAAAATGAACCAAAATCCGACCGTCCTATTTACTTGCAAGTAACAACCCTATCTAAATTCATATTCTGCATGGTGTATCCAATTTCATACTCAAGAACGTGCTCGCTGCAATACTAATGATAATAGACAATGACGTTAAGAGTTAACTCACCCTTCAAATTTGAATTACTATAGACGGAGAGAAAGGGACACACACAAGAGCACATATAATAAAGTTAGGCGTTCATATCAAATATTAATTATAATAGAAATAAATATTAATTAAATAGAGCTAAATAAGCCAGAAATAGTAGTAGAAATAATTGAAAATTGGTTAAAAACTTAAAACATCTATATCACAAGCCAATACTTTTATAGAATTGATTATAATATCATAATACAGTCTTAATATTTTTCCAAGTCCCTCTACGCCTACATATTACTTAAGATGTTAAGAATGCTCACCGCACACGAAAACAGTGACTGCAAGCACCTTACAAGATAGAATGCTATTAACTCCAGCATTCTCTCACACTCCACACGCATGACGCATCAAACGGATAAGAATTTTAAAAATAAATAAAGCAAAATCAACCAAATTCTGAGCATCACCAGCGGGTACAGGAGCAAGGTCATAGAAGAAATGAATCAAATATTCATCGAACCAAAAATAATAGTTGAAGTGGTCATAACGTCACTCCACCCCTTCTGTCATGCATCCATTAAAGGCAACTGTAAAAGAAAAAAAAAATGTTAAAAGCATTAATCAAATTATAAAGAAGGTGATGACATACGAAAAAGCCACACCCAATTCATCAGAAATCACATTCATCATGAACATTATACATGCTCTTTTGTTATTATAAGATCAATTTGATATATCCATAGATAAGAAATAAGGGCATCCCAATATCCAAATAGACTAACGACTTACAAGCCCCCAGCTGTGCCCAAAAGAGGACGTATATCTACATATATAATCAAATTGGGTCTTTGGCGGTGCAGCTCAAGCTGAGAACAAATGTTTTACCTGTTGAACCACCAATTGTGTTGTGAGAGGATGCGGAGTTTAAAGGCGTCCAACCTGATGAAGACAAATTAGCAATAATTCATTCAAGATGCTGATGCAGCATTTTGCAAAACTGCTGTTTACTGGCATAGACAAGACAAAAAATACTCTTGTAGCCCCCATTCTTCCACACAGCCTTGGTAAAAGAAGAGGATGAATAGCTTCAATGCATCTATTGTCTTGGCTTCTTCTGCAATGGCCCTGAGGACGACCCAGCCTGCCAAGCAAATTTTCCACAAGATTAGCTGCACTCTTCTAGGAAAATACCAAGGGACCTATGCTGATTTCAATGGTCAAAAAGCCCCAAAAACTCAACTCAACTCAAGTAAGCCTTTTCCCAACTATATGGGGTCGGCTATACAAACTTGCTTCCTCCACTCTACTCTATAAAAGACTAAGTCGACGTTGAATTAAGAGTGTAATCAAGAGCTTAATGTTAAAACTTCAAAAATCAAAATCAACAAAACAACTTAAGTTGGAGCCATCTATTATAACTCCACTGAATTTTATTTTTATTTTATTTTTGCCTTCTCAACACTTGTCATTTACTTCCTTGTCATTGATAGTATATGTAACATGACATCATGCCTTGCAAAAGAAACAAAAAGACACATGACATTTGGTAATGGAGACTTACCTTGCAACATATAACAGGCCAACTGGTATGGGACTTTTACCGTATAAACAAGTTGGACATATTCAAATATAGGACTAACCGACTAAGATTTTCAAGCATCTCATAGATGCCATCCAGCTAGGTTGTAATTAAGTAAGCAGGTGGTTTCTCGGTACTTTGGAAGGAGACCTTATTGCTTGTGGCTACGTGGATGGCTTCTTTGAAGCTAGTGGGTGGTCTCTCGGTTTCTGATTGGTTCAGAGATTGGAAATCTTCTTTGTTATAGCTGGAGGTTGATGGTTACTGGTTAGCTGGGATTTTCTTACCTTTGTTCGTAGTGTTTTTTTTAATTTGGTTTATGGCTGCTTTGGTTTGTGTTCTAATGGTTGTTGGATCAGTCCACAGTATCACTGGTACTCCCAGCTAGGTTGTAATTAGGTTAATCTATTTTTAATATAATATATGTTGTTTCTGCTCAAAAAAATAGATGTCATCCAGTGAAGCCTTTCCCTGCTGAGCGCCATTTATAAAATTTATGGCAAAGCTAGTGATCATTGAGAAAGTCAACAGTTTAATAATTCCTAGGCCATGAGCAATTGCTATAATTTCTTTCCCTCATTATTTTTCGAAAAAGCTGAGGTAACCATTAGAATTAAAAGGTCGTGGTTACCTACACAACCACTACTACAGCCTACAGGTGCATAATGAACCAAGCTCCTGAACATTCCAAGTCAATGTAGATTTTGTTCAAGTTTGGCTCATTTTGATGAGTAATCAAGGAAAATGCATGGCAATCTGGTGTAAATGAAAATGAACCAAACCTGAATAAACCTAATTGATAAGGCTCAGTTTTGTACAAGTTGATAAATTTGGTCCGTGATTCATTTTGATCATGATCAAAGGTATTTGTGAACAACTATTAATTTAAAAAATACTTTTCATACTCATTTGCCATTTCCCACTCGTCTTCTTTTCCTGTTGTCATTACAGCAACCTATTTCTATTCGTAATCTAGATTACGAGTTTTTAAAATTTGTGTTTAATTACGATTTTGATTAGAGTATGGTGTGATTAGGCTTTTATTATTGTCTTTGTATTAGGACTCTATTAAGTGTTTTTAGTTATTTAGGAATTGGTGTCCAGTGGTTGTATATACACCTTATAGGTATAAAAGATTAAGAAAAATAAAGTTTAATTCTTCCCAAATTATTTTTAGATCTAATATGGAATCAGAGCTGTAGGAAGACCTACGTGTTGTTGCTACTGCATTGCAACTGTGTATTACTACAAAATTAAGTATTATTGAAGTACGAAGAAGAAAGGTGAACCAACGCAGGTATCACTGTTGGAACGAAGGAAAATCGCGAAACAAAGTTTCCTTCATTGAGTACATATTCAGTTGCAGATGTGCAAAGAACCGCAGTTGTATGTGTCCAAGAGTGTTAAAATTGTTGCACGTTGAAGATTATTTTCCAACAATTGAATTGTGTTGCCAGTGTTGTCATAATTGAAAGAAGAAAAGAAGAGGTGAAATAAAAAAAGAGGGAAAAAAAAAAGGAGCAATTGCCGAACGTGCAAGAAGAGGTGAATAAAAAAGCGGCGCGTTTAAAAAAAAAAGTTGAAAGAAATAAGAAGAGAGTTTGAGGTGGTCGTTGGTACCTGGTTTGTTTACAATTGATTAATTGTTTATCCTAGTCAAAAGAGGCTAACAAAGGCAAATCATATTAACAATATCTATTATTTTGAGTTTCTTATTTTGGAAGATCATATGGCTACCTCTAATAGTTTGAATCAACCATCACTTTTATCTTTTGATGGCAAGATGTTTGATCTTTAGCTTACCCTGATGAAAACTTTTTCCGCAAATCAAGAATTAGTGGAAGTTGTCCAGAATAGCTACAAAGAACTAGAGAGCATGCTCAACCACCACGAAGAAGAAAAAAGATGTGATGGAAAAATTGCATCAGATTGAGTCCTTTTTAAAGTTGAAGAATATGCTTGAAGTGTGTCCTATACTCCTATCTGAATTATAAGAGGATATTATTTTAATTCAGATAATCTAGATTATAGGGGGATGCTGGAGATAATCTAGATTATACGCTTATTAGAAATTGTGTTTAATTAGGATTTTGATTAGAGTATGTTTGTGATTAGGATATTATTTTTGTCTTTGTATTAGGACTCTATTAACTATTAAGTGTGTTTAGTTACTTAGGAATTGGTATCCTGTGGTTATACATACACCTTGTAGGTATAAAAGATTAAGAAAAATAAAGTTGAATTCTCCCCAAATTATTTTTAGATCTAACACTTCCTCAAGTCATAAACCATTTTGTTTTATAAGTAATGAGAAACTTGTTACTACTTAAACCTTAATCCAAAGATTCCAAACTCTAATTAATGCCAATTTAAACTTGAATTCTTATTCAAGTGAGCACTCAAACAAATTTAACCCCTAAAAATGTCAAATTAAATGGCGCTTGAGTTTAAATTCTTTTGGTTGTCTAATCAAACAAAATTTGGAACTTCCTAGAATCAAATAAGGCAAACTCAAACAGTGTATACTCATGACCCATTCAAATTAAAGCCAAACCATACTAAGTTGTTTCATAAACAAATTTGACCCAAGCATTGCACAGTATTTGAGTTTCATTCGTTAGTTAACATTCCTAAGGGGAGAGAGTCCTTACAATGTTTGAAAGTTGTTCACTAATGTAGGCCATTGACCTCAGCATGGCATCAAGTGTGTCTCTCGAAAGCTGAAACTTCACCTCCGTTTCTCCTGAAGGAGACTTGGAATAATCTTGCAGCTGAAAAATATCACCAGTTATCATAGATGGCAAACATTCAGCAACATGAGTACTAAAAATATCTCCTGAAGGGACCTTTACCATTAATATATTTCATGACCTAGATAGAGCTAACTTTGGAGACTAAAACTGATGAAAGGCTGATGTTTCAAAGAATAAACGAATGAATAAATCATAAGTACAGTATTTGAAGTGTGTAACTCCTGAAACAGTAAAGTTACAGGAGGAATACCATTTGTTCAGCAATTTCTATTTACCATCAGAAATGCACTCAAAGATGCTATTCAAGAGAAACATAATAGAGATACAATCTGCCAAATTGTCACATCTGCGTGCATATAAGAACTATGTTTGCGCATAAACCTAGATGCATCTTATTTTTTACAAGCATCCAGGTCCTTTCTGTTCATGCACAAAAGACTGTGACTGAAAATAGATAGAGTTTCCTGGATAGTATCCATATGAGGTTTGCTATAGAAAACCAGCAAATAAATTGCTTGGTAACTAAAATAATTGACTTGGCCACAAAAATGATCAACACCTTCATTTTTTGTGTCAGTGAATTTTATCAGTGCTGGTGCTGTAATAACATGAGCCCGAGGCATCCTTCGGGTAAGTACACAGGCAATCATGAGATGCCTTGTGCAGTCCACCTAATGTTGCTTCAACAATTTCATATGACAAATCAAATGAAGTCTCACTGGCTTCATGGGAGTTGCAAGAAGAAAATGACTTCAAAATTTAGATTTGCACACCTTCAGACTGATGGCAGCCACCCTGTAATCTGGTTTTGAGTTATGATTCTCTACAGTCCAAGTCATTGATTTGAGGCACGGTAAAATTCCCTGTATTTGTAATAGAAATACTTAAAAGATAAATAAATAGATATGGAAGAACCATTCAAAAACGTGATCCTTTTTCAATCTTTTTCAAATACAGATGAAAATGAATAATTAATTTCGAACTGCATGTTTTATAAACTACATACGAACAATATCCATATTTGATGGCAATTCAAAACCCAAAATTACCTTATTCCATTAGTTACACGGTGAATGTGCACAGAATGACCAGATATAAAGTTCTAGGCATCAAACTTTAGAATTCATCTTCCAATGATGGGGGCTAAGAAAAAAAAAACACCTTTGATAAATCAAATTTCAAACTTACAAGTTTAAGTTTTCTTATGGCTTATGAATGTTATTTTAAAGTTTTTAATTATATTTATAAAATAAATATATAAATCAAATCAAGAAATTTGGAAAAAAGCGTAGCCAGCCTTTTAAACTAAATAGGTACAAACACATGGTAAATTTGTTGATATTAAATGCTACTCATACTCATTTTTGTCTGTACTTGCTTATTTGCCACCCTTGTACTTTCAAACCAAGTAACTCAATTCTTGCTATCTAATATTTATCTCGAAGGAAGTCCAAGTGAAGCATTATTGTTTAGTAGTGGCTTGATATGCATTATTGGGCATCTACCTATTGTAGTTTTTGGGTTGAGTGGTTTCTAACATCGTATCAGAGCCTTGATTTTGTAAGAGGTCTTGCGTTCAAGTCTTGTTATTGGCATTTGCATATTCTCCATTTGCTTAATTGATATTTCTCTTCTTCTATCTCTCTTCAGGCTCTCCACGTGCATCATGTGGCGGGGGGGTGTCAAGTAGTAGCTTGATATGCATTATTGGGCCTCCACCTATCAGCTATAGCTTTTGGATTGAGTGGTTTCTAACAATTATACAATTATATCATTTGATAGTTTAAGAACTAGGAACATATTAGATAGGACAATGGTCGTTAAGATCACAATTCTGATAGGTAGGATCATTGATCCTATAGTCCTAGGGTTCCTCATCAATCCAAATCGCATATGAGAGATAGTGCCAATGTAGGATCATTACAAGATCAGGATCGAGATAGTTCACAATCAAAATCTAGGTTGTCTAGATTGTAGGATCATTTAGGTAGTGTTTGCTATCTCCACTTCCAACCTCTAAAAATAGTAGAGGTTAAAATAATGATATTTCAAGTAAATATTTTTATTTTTGCTACCTCAGATTGAGGTAGAGGTATAACGTCTACAAGAATAAGGAAAAAAATTTGGCTTATTTTATTAGAGCTTAAATCTCTATTATAAATAGAGGTTCATTTTGAAGTAGAATTAGATGTTAAATAGAGTTAACAAACACTACCCTTAGAATCTTGATGCTAGATTAATCTCACCAATCCAGGTCCAAATTTGATAAGAAGCCCAAACAGGCAAACACACACATATCTAACTCATTTGAGAAGAAGTCAAAAGATAAAGCCCAAGCTTAGAACCAAAACTAATTAAAATTGATTTATTCACACAACTAGTCATTCTATTTCATTTAGTTTTTCTTCTTCTTCTTCTTCTATATTTTTTTAATTGTTCTCTTCATTTTTGTTTTTCTTGTTTTATGTTTGTTTTTTCATTCTCTTCTCTACTTATTTTACTCTCTTATTTTTTTGCTCCATTAATTCTTCTTTTGTTAATTGTTACTATTTCTATTTCATCATCACTCTCTCTTTTTTTTCGCTTTCATTTTGTTTTTCTTCTCTCTAGCTCTTCCTGCTTTTCTGTTTAATTTTTTTTCTTTGGTCTTCTTCTTTCCTTTTCTCCTCTTTTCTTTAGTAGTTTCTTCTCTCTCTCTCTCTCTCTTACTTTCTTCACTCCAATTATTCTTCTTTTATTATTATTTCCATTTCTATTTGTTAAGAAAATAAAATAATGAACGACACAAAATGTAACGTGGTTCGGCTTTATGGCCTACATCCACCGGAGAAGAGAGAGGATCTTTATTCTTGTGCAATGTCTTAATGGAGGGACTCAATATATATAGACATACAGGCCTATGTACATATAGCTATAATTACAATTTTAGTAACTGCTATATAAAACGTCTTACTAAAATTATCATCTTTCCTTAAAGGAAATAAATCTGTACAGGAAACAAATCTCAAAACTCCCCCTCAAGCTGGTGAATAAAGGTTTATCATTCCCAGCTTGGACACATTTGCTTGAAATGCAGTATGATTTAACCCTTTAGTGAGCATATCGGCGAGCTGATTATTGGTAGACACATATGGAGTACAGATCAACCCACTATCAAGCTTCTCTTTAATGAAATGTCTATCAATTTCTATATGCTTGGTTCGATCATGTTGAACTGGGTTATGGGCAATGCTAATTGCAGATTTAATGTCACAATAGAGTCTCATAGGGTCGTCCCAGTGTACCTTCAAATCTGTCAAAATTATCTGCAACCATAATAGCTCACAAACCCCTTGTGCTATTGCTCGGAATTCTGCTTCAGCACTAGATCTGGCCACTACATTCTATTTTTTACTTCTTCATGTCACCAAATTCCCACCAAGAAACGTACAATATCCAGTAGTTGATCTTCTGTCAACTACTGAACCAGCATAGTCTGAATCAGTATATGCTTCAAGAACCATTCCTGTGTGTCGTTTAAATTAGATGCCCTATCCTGGAGTCCCTTTAAGGTACTGTAGAACGCGATTAGCTGCTTGCAAATGAATATCTTTAGGATTGTGCATGAACTGACTTCTTACACTCACTGCATATGCAATATCAGGTCTTGTGTGAGAGAGATAGATGAGTCTTCCTACTAGTCTTTGATACATCTCTTTATTAACAGTCAGCGCTTCTTCAGCTTCTCCAAGCTTGTGATTCAGATCAATAGGAGTATTCATTGGTTTGCATGCTAGTTTCCTTGTTTCTTTTAAGAAGGTCTGTAATGTACTTCTGTTGAGAGATAAAGATTCCCTGTTTAGAGTGTGTCACTTCAATCCCAAAGAAGTATTTCAATCTCCCTAGTTCCTTGATCTCAAATTCCTCGGTCAAACACCGCTTCAAATTTTGTCTCTCGTTCTCATTGTTTCCTGTCATGATGATGTCATCAACATACACTAATAGAGCTGTAACTCCCCCTGAAGTCTAGTGCTTAATAAACAGAGTGTGATCTCCTTGGCTTTGTTTATATCTCATACTTGTCATTACTTTGGCAAACCGACCAAACCACGCCCTCGGGAATTGTTTAAGTCCATACAAGGGCCTTTTTTTAATTTGCACACTTTATCAGTGGTGTCAAATCCTGGAGGCACTTCCATATAGATTTCTTCCTCTAAATCCCCATGTAAAAATGCATTTTTTACATCAAATTGTTGCAGATCCCAGTCATAATTAGCTGCCAATGACAAAAGAAGTCTCACAGTATTCATTTTTGCAACTGGAGCAAATGTCTCTTGATAGTCCACACCATATGTCTGTGTATATCCTTTGGCTACCAATCTTGCCTTGTAGCGCTCTAGGGACCCATTTGCTTTGTATTTTACTGTATAAACCCATTTGCATCCAACAGGTTTCTTTCCTGAAGGCAAGTCTACCAACTCCATGTTGTATTTTTCTCCAGGGCTTCCATTTCTACATTCATAGCTTGTTTCCAATTTGTATTAGATAAAGTCTCGGATAATGATGTAGGAGTCTGGATATTATTCAGGCTGGTAAGGAAACTCTTATGGGTTGGTGAGAACTTCTCAAAGAATACAACATGAGATAGTGGACACAAGGGATGTTTAGTGCATTCCCTTGTTCCCTTTCTAATGGCAATGGGAAGGTCATTGTCAGGTTTAGAGGCTAAAAGATCATTGTTAGTTTCAGGAGCTAATGAAATTTGTAAGGAGGGTTCATGATTTGTTACCTCATTCTCAGATATTGGTTCAGATTCTTGAGCTTGCATCGGTTCAGGAGCTGCAGCTTTATTCCTTGAGTACACTTGTCCAGTCATCCGATCCATAGGTTCGTCATTGGGTACAGGGGGTGTAGGAGATTCAGGTTTGGTTTGTTGGAGGGTAAAGGGGTCAAAAGGATCAAACGGGTTATCAAGGGAGTTTCGATCTTTAACTTCCATGATGACATTCTCGCCCAGAAGAGGAGGAGCGGAAAAATAAGGCTCAGGTTCACAGAAAGTGACATCGGCTGAGACAAAAAATTTCTTTGATGGCGAATGATAGCATTTATATCCCTTTTGAGTGGAAAAGTATCCGACAAAAAAACATTTAAGAGCTCTAGGGTCCAACTTTCCCCTGTTGGGTTGATGAATATGTACAAATGAAACACACCCAAATATTTTAGGTATAAGATTATTGGAGATTTTAAGCTTAGGATAAAATTGACGTAGCTTTTCCATAGGACTTTTGAAATCAAGGGTCCGAGATGGTAAACGGTTAATAAGATGTGTTGCAGTAAGAACAGTTTCCCCCCAATAGGACTTAGGCATATTATTCTGAAATAAAAAGGCTCGGGTTGTATCAAGTAGGTGACCGTTTTTTCTTTCAGCAACTTCATTTTGTTGTGGTGTGTAAACACAGGATGATTCATGAAGGATCCCCTCGGTTTGGAAGTAGTTGGTCAATGTTTGATTAAAATAGTCTCCAGCATTGTCAGATCAAAATCTCTTGATTTTAGCACCAAACTGGGTGTGTATCATGTTATGGAAGGTAGGGAGAATAAAGCTCACATCGAATTTTTGTTTTAATAAGAATATCCACGAGACTCTAGTACAATCATAAATAAAGGACACAAACCATCGCGCTCCAGAAACATTAGGTATTGGAGAGGGACCCCAAATATCACTATGAATGAGATCAAAAGGATCTGAACTTCTGTTATTATTAAGTGGAAAAGATATACGTTTGTGTTTCGCAAGTTCACACACTTCACAGTAAAAATCTTCAACATTCAGATATTGAAACAAAAAAGGAAACATGATTTTAAGAGATCGAAAAGAAGGATGGCCAAGGCGGCAATGATGGAGCCATAGTTTTTCTTTATTGGAAAGTTTGTGCTCAGAGAGAAATGAAGTGGTACTCTTGATAGGATGTATTGGTGTCTCAAGGTAATATAACTTGTCCTGTTCCTTAGCATGTCCAATTATCGTCCCCAAGTCCTGGTCTTGAAATGCACAGTAAGTAGGGAAGAAGGCTACATTACAACTCAGATCATGGGTCAGTTTTTTAATAGAGATAAGATTAGTAGATAGTTTAGGAACATGAAGAACATTTCTGAGTGTAAAGGTGGGGCTGATGTGAACATCACCTATACCAGCAACTGTGGTTAAGGATCCATCAGCTGTGGCTATTTTTCGACTACTAGGACATAGGTTGTAAGTATGAAATATATTGGGAGAATTGGTCATGTGATCCGTAGCACCAGAATCTATAACCCAAGAGTTAGCAAAAGATTTATCCAAGACGTTAAATCCAATAGAAAAAGAAAAATTACCTGAATGGGCCAATGAGTTGGTACCTGAGGGTTTTCCAAGAGTGTCAAGTAGAGTTCTCAATCTCTTGATCTCATCCTGATTGAATCCGACTTGCTTAAGAAAGTGTTCTTCAATTGATTGTACACTGGACATCTTTCTTTTGGCTCACGTACCGGTGGAAGCAGCAACAACAATAACAATGCCTAGTCAAATTCTTCAATAACAACGATGAACGCCAAACAAGCCTCTCTTTGGCAATGAAGGCCAAAGATGGAGGTTGATTTTTTATTTTTATTTTATTTTATTTTTTTTGGTTAGTTGCTGAAAATAAGAAAGAAGAAAGAGAAGACAGAAGAAAGAAAAGACGGAAGAAGAGAAGAGAGAAAGAAGACGGGAGAAAAAGAAGATGAAGAAGATGATTCCGGCGATACCAGAAGAAGACGAAGAAGATGTAAAGAAGAAGATGAGTGAAGATGAAGGATGAAGGTTGAGTTGCAGGGATTGAAAACAGTTGAGACGAAGGAAGACGATGAACAGTGAGACGAAAACAGTTGCAGACGCGATTTGCAGCAGGGATTGACGATGAAAGAAGAACATGAAGAAGACGAAGATCGAGTTGCAGCAGGGATTGACGATGAGGATTGACGATGCGATTAGCAGCAGCAGTTGCAGACGAACACAGTTGCAAATCGCGATTTGCAGATCGTGATTTAAATGGCGATTTGCAGATGAGGATCGCGATTTGCAGATCACGATTTAGTCGCACGTACCAGTCGCACGAACCAGCACGAACCAGTCGATGGTTCTGACGACGGTGATGACGATGGCAGTGCTCAAAGAGAGACGATGATCAAGGGAGATGGAGGTGACGATGAAGGTAGCGTCGCAGAAACACAGCGGCGGCGGCGGAGATGCAACTTGCAGCAGCAACGGTGATGAAGATGGAGGATTCCGGCAGCGACGACGATGAAGGCCACACAAAAGGATTTCGGCGATGAAGGCCGACAATGATGATTCCGGCGATGAAGGCCGAAACAGATTTCCTAGTAATAAAAACCTAGGGCTCTGATACCATGTTAAAAAAATAAAATAATGAACGACACAAAATGTAACGTGGTTCGGCTTTATGGCCTACATCCACGGGAGAAGAGAGAGGATCTTTATTCTTGTGTAATGTCTTAATGGAAGGACTCCATATATATAGACATACAGGGCTATGTACATAGCTATAATTATAATTTTAGTAACTGCTATATAAAACGTCTTACTAAAATTATCATCTTTCCTTAAAGAAAATAAATATGTACAGGAAACAAATCTCAACACTATTCTTCTTCTCGAATTTTCTTTTTTCTATGTCACTATTTTTCGTTGCTAAATTGGATTCCAAGAAGCGGCAATAGCAAAACCTATGTTTGTTTGTTTTTTTTGGCTTTTTTCTTCTTCTCATCTATCTCTTTCTTTGTTTGTTTTTTCAAAAGCTTCCCAGACTGTTATTTGTTACAACGTATAAATGGAATAACTTTATTGGATAATTAAGTTAACCATAAACTATCAACTTGTGCTCAAATTTGAAATCAATTCTAAATAGTTTTCTGCATTATGACGTATTTGGTAATTCTACTTCTCCTCTAAAGTGTATATATATTAATAGTAGGGGCTTATATTCTCATACACCAAACCAATAATCATGGCTTACTTTGAAAAAAAAAAATTATGCCTCTACATCAAATTAGCATTAAAGGCAATCAATATGCAACGTATAAATGGAATAACTTTTTAGTAATCTCTATCTATTTAGAGGTTACTAGTATAGTTACCAAACACCACTCTAATACTGTAAATTATTTATTTTAGATTATAAATTCCTCTAATCAACGATTTGTAAACCCCCTCACCAACCCTATGTAAAATCCTGATCTTAACAAACAACCTTAACCCTTCAGTTGGATAGACTAGAACAATTACAAGTGTCCAAGATGAAGGGCATACACATTCCAATTATTATCTCCAAGAAATCTAGAAAAGGAAAGAAACATCATGTACATTATGGTCAATTGGTAACCATATCCCAATACTAATTGCAAGGAATATAAAATATTAGTGTAAAAAACCTTCAAGATAAGTATTTCCGCACCAGATTATGAATGGAACCTTCAGATTGCAAAAGAGAAAGGGGAGCCGAATGTGATACACTTGTATCAGCAATATTTGTAGTAGAACAAACAACGACATTATGATCAGAATGAGCAGTAGGGTCATCGTGTCGAGGCCACATTAATGAAGACATTTCTGCTGCAGAAGAACACATAAAAGATGTTGACACACTAGCTTTAACGGGGTAGGAAACCTTTATTCTTTGCCTTAGAGGCTGCAAAAGAGAGTAGGATGAATATTACTATAGCGAAATAAAAAATAAATGCCTTGAGGATCCAATAAATGATTCTAAAAAGCCCAATCATTAGTTGGTTCATGTTGTCAATTCCAGTGACTTAGTTTAGGTATTAGTGGTTTCAATAAATGCATGTCAAAGTAGTAAAAGGCATGGAATGAAAATTTGACATAACTCTCCAAATTTTAATCAAATTTCATTTATTGATTTTTCAATCAGTGAAAGAACAATTTCACATGCAATGGATAAAAAATTGATTTTTCAATCGTCGAAAGAACAATTTCATATGCAATGGATAAAAACTACAGAATCACTAAAGGAAGAAACAAAGTAAAATTTACAAAAGCCTTAAAACAAAAAAAAAAGAACATGTAATATTTATGTGTGTGTATAATTAATCCATATATCTTCTATACATGCTAAGCATAAAAGTCATAAAATAGCTTGTTACTCATGCAATTTGCATCAAATAATATAGAGAGATTATAAATCTTACTTTACACTATTATATTTCGTGATTTAATAAGTTCTAAGCATATAATTATGTAGCTTCAACATGTATAAAAGAAATATATACCTTTACAACCTTTAAATAGAATGCTTTATAATTCTATATAATGTCGAATTTTTACAAAAGTTCTCCATCTCAAATTGTTGTTCATGTCAAATCAAACTTCCCTTAATTAATTGTGAATTTTAAGGGACTGAAGCTTAGGGTGAATTTGAATTTTCGATCATTAGTTAAATGCACAATGTGCACTTAAAGCGATGAGGGGCCCTAGCGTCTCAAGCACTAGGCACAAGGTGAGACACATGCCTCAATAAAGTGAGAAACAAATTTCATTAAAAACTCAATTGTACATGAACTAATAGTATTATACTATTATCACAATTTTGGCAAAAGTATTTTAAAAAAAATAAAAACAAACAAAAACAAAAATAAAGAAAAGTTTTAATTTTTAGCATCATACATTAAACTATTCATAATTGCAGTAACGTTTTTATTTTATGGTTGGTATTACTATTTATTTTTGTTTCTTTTTTCTTTTCTTTTTTTATTATTTAAATTGAACTGAAGCAAGAAACATAAAAGCAAAAAAGAACAAGTAGCGATAATGATGCCTTTATAACCACAAGAAGATGTTGTTATAAAAGCAAAACACAAGTTTCACTTTAATGTTTTATGTTCTTCATTGTGTATTATGTATATTTATTCAAAAAAAAAAGTAATAATACAATATTTCTTTAACGACTAAATAGTTTTTCTTTTAAACAAGGGTGGCAAGAAAGTGAGGCATACTAGGTTGCACCAAGACACACACGTGAGGCACACTAAGGGCACACCTAAATTGGTGCACCTTGTTCGTCAAATATTGAGGCACAATATATGCGCCCAGCCTCAAAGCACGCCTGAGGCGTACCCTTGAGCTCGTCTTGACTACACCAATGTATGTATTGTTGTTTTTGAAGTTGTGGTAAGAGGAAGAACATAAAGAAGTTGATTTTTGCAAGTAAAACCAATTTCTTATATTAGAGAATTCGATGTCATAGAAATTAAGTTTTGCTGAAATTGATTTCAACTTTTCAAGTGTTTATGAAATTAATTTATAGAATCTGGTGTTTCAAGAATTCAATTTAAATGTTTTCTGAGATTGGTTTCAGTTTTTTGTATTTAGTATTGTTGTCACATGATATAAATATGATTCAAGCCTTAAAGCTAGAGTATTTTTGGTCAACATTTTCTTTGCAATCAAGAGAACTCTCCAAAAACATCAGGTTTTCTAGCACTCTTCTTCGACAAATTTTTAAGCCCTTGAGTATGAGGATCAAATAATTTCATAGATTTTTTTTTTAAATTACTACATTTATCATCTAGATTCTAGTGTTCTCCGCAAAATGAAGCATCTAAGGCAATTCAAATCTTGTAATCAATTTAGTTAGAAGTAAATTAATTGCAAGTGGAAAACGTATTGCAAATGTTTCATCATTTTAAGGTTTCATTACATAAAAATCTCATGTATGTTGATTGTTTGCTTACATTTATTAGTGAAGGTTTTATTAATAAATAACATACAAGTCAATCAAATTGAAAATTTTGCAAATATTTTTTTTCTTTTGACAAGAAACAAAATCAATTGTATTAATAATAAATGCTATACAAATTGAACAACCGGAATTTAACAAGAATTAATGATCAAAACTAGTCAAAATAGGATTTCATCCCCTCAACCATTCCGCCAAAGAATAGCCTCTTGAAAGCTTACTAGCACAAACCCAAAGAGAAGTTAAAAAGAAAGAACTATCCCATACTACCCCGATATCAACTTCCTGACCATAAAAAATGCGATTGTTTTGCTCTTTCCAAATAGACTAGACTACCGCAAAAACCACAACGCGTCAATAGTCCCTCAGTCGTCTAGGATTCACCAAGGCATTTCTTGTGACATTAAACATCGATATTACTAGTACTTTGAGCCTCTAACAGAAGTAAGCTCTAACTAAGGTTTTTTTCTTCATTAAGGACCAAGTTAGGGGTGTGCACGTGTCGAGCCAAGTTAGATATAATTAGAATTTTGGTTTGACCTGATCTTCTGGGGTGGTATATCGTACCACTCAAAATAAACACGACAATAGTTAATCAATCGACCAACCCATGTGTCGCATCAGGTAAGTCAAATCCAAAAACACTATGACTCAATATAAGAACAACTGAAACCTTTGATATTCTTTTCATATATAATATTTTCCAAGAGAAAATGGCCATTATAGATAAATAGAAGAGGTAATGAAGATGGCATAGGGAAGTGGGGCTCCAAAATAAATTAAGTGTTGAAGATGGAGAAAAGAGGGGGGGTGGATGGGGGAGCTACAGGGACAAGGTTTGGAGGATGCTCCATTTGTAATATTAAGTTGGTCAAGGGCAAAGAAGGTTTATGTTCCTTTAGACACATTATGGCAAACTTAAAAGACTTTGGAATCTATGGATTTAAAATGCTTTTGAGTTCATATTGGTTGGTTTCAAGAGAAGAATATTTTTGGAAGGACTTGTTGGTGAGGAGCAAGATAACTGAATTCTTCTGTCCCGAACTGTTACTCTAAGCCATTAGAAACATTACTTGCACTATCAGGAATTATTCGGGATAGCCAATAGCTAATAACATTTCTAAAGAGAAGTTGTCATCAAGGGAGAATATTGATTCCAAGTTATTAGTTTCTGCCGAACTAGGAACTTGGCACCGCATGGGGACGAGGGTAGAAGGGGCACCCTCTCCTATTATAAGAGCAACTCCCCCCCCCAACTCTCTCGCTTCACATTGCTTTTTGCTTCAAACTCCTATTATTTCCTCTATTAGAATACCCTCAAATGTTGAGGAAGGGTACAGGAACTTACATCTGTTTAGGCTCTCGCTCTCTATTCAAAATATGTGTTCCATATATAAATGATAGGATGCTCAGCAGGTCAAATTTATGCAAAGTTTAAACTTATGTAACCCGACATATTCACCCGACTCTTTTGGTCTAACCTTATGTAACTTAATTGACTTTTGGTGCCTAATGCAACCCAACTAAACTTGAGTAAGTAGTATTGTGTCAGTCAGATTACTTGGGTCGGCGGGTTTTGTCCACGCCCTTAGATCAGGCAGTAAAATTATAAAGGAGAACTTTAATGGAAACAAGATTCCTTACAGCTTACCCTGCCAAAGAAAATTTACATTGCACTCACAATTAGATGCCCTATACTATTCTAGGCTCCATCTTGGAAACTGGCGTATTAGCAAGACAACCTAAGATTTACATGTAAAAACAGACAAAAATAGTGTTCAAAAGAGCTGAAAGTGTTTAATTAAATGAATATAAATACAGCACCTCATCTTCTTTGGATGCCTCCTCTTTCCATTGATTCTGAAATTTTTGGAGTACATGTACAATAACACTTTGCAGATCAAGTGACAGGTCAGGAGGGAAAAGCCTTGATACATCATCCACAGCGGTCTCATGCAAACATCTTCTAATAAGAGAACGAAGGCAAGCTAGAACCTACAATTAGAATTTAGATGTTAATTAATACCTCAAAGAAGCAAGTTCAACATGCTCTGAACTGGAATTTAGAGAACGAAAGAAAAGAAACAAGCTAAAGTCAATTGATTAGTAAAGAAATGAAAAATATTATTTCTATGACAATGGAAACAATAAGAGTCCACGGATGGAAGTAGAAATGCATCGGAGAGAACTGCATTTCCTCAACATAGAGAAAGATTATATTTAGAATCCCCCTGCACACACACAAACACACATACAACGTACGTCGATCAACTTTAGAACATTGACTCCAAGCAAGCTTCTTCCTTGTGTTGCCAAAATTAGCCTACGTTAGAAAAGTCCCAAAAATCCTAAATATTTTGTTATTCTGTACCTTCTACAGTCCTACACTCCTACTGGTGGTACCAAGCTATCATTTTCCCTTCCCCTCGATCTCTAAGACTCCCTCATTTATGCCAATGCTGAATTTGTCTAACATGAGGATTGTACCCCCTCCTCCCTCTCTTGTGTCCAACATTTTATCAAAGAGAGGGTGCATTCTAGGGGCTTAAAGAACAGAGAATAGAGAAATGAATAATTGCAAGTAAAACGCATAAAAATAAAAATAAACCAGCAAAGCTCAGACATTCACAAATCTCACTGGACCTAGTAGATGACTTTAATATTCCATCCAACATATTATCTCAATCGCAATTGAAAGGCCAATAACTACACAGAATAAACACTTAATCCCCTGGATTGCAAAGGAGCTAGATAATGATATTTACCGGATCAAGTTCTTCCAAGGATGCAAGATTAACAAGTGACAGCATGCGGGACTTCTCCAAGGAGTTCAGACCACTCTTTCTGGTCTTCCATAGGGTTCGGAGGACCTCTTCTAGGGTTTCTTCAGACTTCGCAACCGATAGCTTGTGCAGTTGCTGAAACAGGCTATCTCCCTCCATTTTTCTTTTACAGTTTCCTATTGTTAGAGTGATTGATGCACCTAACGATCGTCAAGAAGAAACGACTTATTGGAAAAACGAAATCCGAGAGAAGACCAAATCTAAGATTTCTGGTCCATAGGAGACAAACTAAATAATATCTCACCTGAGAGAGGAAAGCGGCTGAACCAAAGAACTGAAAATAAGTTTTAATTATTAACAAAAAGAAAATTACATTTTTTTATAAGAGCAGTTAGATATACCCTATTAACGGACTATCTGCACCTCACTCCATCTATTTTATGTAATTTTTTAAATACCCTCAATTGAAATTACTAAAATGACATTTTTTTCAAAAAATTGTCATGAAAAGGTCGACCATAGTCAGTCAACTCTTTCTACAGAAGGGTCAGCCATGGCGGGACGACCCTCTTTTGTTAGGGTCAGTCATATCCGACCGATCCTTTTATTTTTTTTATTTTTATTTTTATATACTATATTGCATTATAATGTATTTCATGATAATTTTGTCATATTTACATTCAGAGCTCATTTAGGCGGTGGAATGTCATACCCCAACCGTACCCACACGAGAGTAACGAGTGAAAAATGATACCTCACAACTCAAATTAGTTTGAAATAGGTGAAAAAATGTTAAAATTGTCATTAAATGTATCTTAATGCAATATGATATGCGATAATAAAAAAAAAAAATAGAAAATAAGAGGTTATGCTGGACAAGTATCTAAATCCATTAATTAAAACCTAAGTCATAATGGAAGGAAATACAGGAGTAAAAAGGTATAATGGAAGGAAATACAGGAGTAAAAAGGTATAATGGAAGGAAATACAGGAGTAAAAAGGTTAAGTAGTCTGTAACAAGAAATCTGTTGCACACAGCCAAACGCAACAATGACGAAAACACAATAAGATGAGGACACTCTTCTCTCGCAATAAACATCAATATATATTCTTGCTCCCGATCAGAACAATTCAAAAGAGAGCTCATCAAACAACTATAATTCGAAAAAACCAATCTGAAGTAAAAGTTAATTAAGGGCCGAATCAATACAATAAAGAAAAAGGAAGAAACACAATTGAAAATTAATGCTATTCTTGCTGGCGGATTTCTCCTTCCTACAATTGAAAATGCATACATGCTAGAATTAAGCGAGAGAGCAAAGCAAAGGAAAGGGGATCATTTGTTTTGAATGGGGTTGGATGAGCTGGGTGGAAGCTTTCGTGAGCTCATTTCCACAGCTTTCTTGGGCTGTTTCATTCCTCCTACTCCTCCAATCAACTCTTTTACATTTGCCTCAACTGTATCCATCAAAATCAGCAATCTTCTTGCTTGGTTTCTGTGTCTCCTACTAGTGCTGTTTCGTAAAAAAGGGTGGTGCAGAGATAACAACAGCAGGGAGCATAAAAGAAGCGTGGCGACAATTGCAGACAAGGTCCGGCAAGTTATCTTCATCATAGCGAGTGTGTTGTTGCAAATTCATGAAGAGATGAAGAAACGAAACTACCTAATATTGGTTTTCCAGTAGTTTAATTAATACTAATAGTTCTGAACTTGGAACCCACTGATCATGTGAGGTTGATTTGACCATTCATTTGTGCGACAAAACGTTAGAAAGTCCATAAGACTCAACGTGACACCCTACCACCAACCTTTGTCGTTTTGTTTCTTTCTAGCAATTTCCTTTTCCTTCCTTTTCCTTATTGAAAACTCTCTGTTAATTAGAGTTGTGTTTAAGTGGCGTTTCATACATTTCACTTCAGTTTTAAATTACTGCACATTCTGCCTTGGGGAAATTAATACTTGACAAAATTTAGATTTTTTTTTTTTGGTCCTCTTGACAAAGGGCTGTACAACTTTTAAACGACTTGAAAAAAAAATGACTTGCAATACAAATGAAAGACTAAAAATCTTTCTGATATCTACCATTTTCACTTAAAGACTAAATCATTCTAGTGTACCAAATTTCTGATGACTAATGTGCGTATTTGAACTATGAAAGTTGTTTACTTGCCTCAGCATGCCGCTCGAGCAATTAATGGAGAAAAAAGAAAAAAAAATAGCTCTTCCGCTGCTATTACTTACTTATGGTAACATGGTATATATCTACCCACAACATGGTCATATGAAGAAGTACTCTTGCATGCTTTGGATTCCAATCTGATGGCAGTTCTTGGGATCTACTTGGTCATTTAATTACTCTTTTAATGGTTTAAATTAGGGTAGAAGATACAGCATAGGTTTCAACTAACGTGGAGTTTTTATTTTTATTTTTTAACACACCACCATCAGCTATCAGATGTCGTCAGTGGTAGCCAGGTTTCAAGATTGATAGAAGAAAACTGCTACGCTAGTAGTATCACCAAATTTCTGACTTTGTGGTTTTTTATCAGCAACCAAGTAAGAGAGAGATGTATTGCTGTTTAATTTCTTTATTAAGATCCCATCACAGCATCCACTTGGAACCTAAAACCTGTAGTAAAGAAAAACAAACCCTCCATCTGCAGCCCTCGGCAGCCGTAAAGTTGGACTTGAACAAAGATTTTGGACTAGTGTTTTATTTGCATGCTTTTTATGAGGCTTCCATGTGCACATGCAAACAAAGGAAGGAATCTTTCTAACTAGCTAATTTCCAGAGTTGACCATCGAGATGGGAGAAGTTATCTAACATGGAATTGCTGTTGGATTTAGGATCAGATTGTGCCATATAGCCATTATCTCAAGTTATAATGAGTTTACTACTGGAGGAGAAAGGGAAGGGAGGAACTGTAGAAAGCCGGTGATTCATACTAGCATTCTCTCTTATAGTCCACAATATCAATCTCTCTCTCCCTAAGTTAATTTGAAATGATTTACCAGATGGAGGAGATAGATAGATGATGCACACACAAATCTTTACTTATTCCCTCTTCATACTTAAGCACTTACAGTTGCATTGTCTTCCTGTTTGAGACTTTGAGTTACCCAACCAAAAGGAGATTCAAGAATGATTAGCTCATGCCGGAAGACCACCTGCAAGTATCCTAATCAAATTCTCACATTCATAATCTCAGTGGTGTCTCCAATTTGAAACATAATAAAAAGTTGCCTCCTTTTTTTTTGTGCCAAGTAAGATTTAAGTTTGCATTCTTTAAGAATAAATGTAGGAGTTATATTTTATAGGACTCCTGCTAGGGTGATGGGATGATTAATTCCAGTAGTTTGTAAGTCATGGGCTGGGCAACTATAGCAACTAGTTTTGTGTGAAATTAAATGAAAAAGTGTTGAAGCAGCAAGAGAGGACTCAAATGGGGTTTCATATGGGATGATAGAGGAAAGGGTGGTACAAGAAGGGGAAATACAGGGGCTATATGTTGGGGTTTCAGACTCAGTTATGAAATTATGAAAAATGGAAATGCAGGATACGAGCTTCAATACCCATCACCATCATCCCCAATCTCTTAAGTTACATTAATCCAGGTTTTGATCTCTCCATAATCACCAAAACAAGAACAATGATCACAATAACTATCCTAAAAAAATTCACCATTAGAGAGAAAGAAGAAAATAATGATATAACTGAAATATATATACTTCAAAGCCACATATCATGCAATTGTAATGTTATATATATATATATATATTTTTAAATTCCATATCCCAGTCACAAATATATGGGTAGCTGATTCCAGTCCTAGTAGTTGGGATAAGCTTTTTGTTGGTGTATTTTGTAGTTTGGTTCAATGTAGTTATGAGAGGAGAATGTCATTTTCCTTAAAAACAATACATTGTACATCATCTGAAGCTGTTCATGCCTTTAGTAAGTAAATGAAGATTCGTTGTCATCAAATTGGTAATTCATGAAGGAAAAATCTCAGGGCAAGGAACTAATCAACACATGAAATAGAAGTCTTCCATTACCTACGTCCATAAGTGATTGCACCAGACTATAAAGGATATATCCAATTGCTTGGCTTCCTGAATTATTCATGGACCATCCTTTTTCACAAGATTAGTAAAACTGAACAAGCTTGCAAAACATGAGATCAACTGCTCCTGAATTACTTCTTCATCAGGAAGCACTGTGTCTGTTTCTCTTCTTAAAGATGTGACTCCTTTGTCAGCAATTCCACAGGGCACAATGTGCTTGAAATAGTTCAGGTCCGGATCGATGTTAAATGCTAATCCATGAGAAGTGATAGCTGAAGAAATTTGGACCCCAATGGCAGCAATTTTTCTGTCTCCAACCCATACTCCCGTCTCACATTTTGTTCCTGAACGAGCCTTCACCCCATACAGTGATGCCAACTTGATCATAACCAACTCAAGATTTTCCACATACTTTCGGGCACCTAGTCCAAGATCCCTGAGAGAAATAATGGGATACAAGATCGCTTGATGTGGACCATGAAATGTAATGTCTCCTCCTCTATGCGTGTAATGAAGCTCTGCCCCCATACTTTGAAGTTCAGACTCAGAAATCAATAAATTGTGATCGGTTCGTCGTTTCCCAAGAGTATATGTAGGAGGATGTTGCAAGGATAAGAGGGTGTCTGGAATCTTACCAAATTTTCTATCAGAGACAAGCTTTTCTTGGAGCTTGAGGGCATCCAAGTAGTTGACAGAACCCATCTTCCATACCTCAAGGGTCCGTTGTAGTCTCATTGCCTGTAAATCATGAAGTGCCAATCTTAGTTTTTTGGTTCATTGTCGACATAAAAGGAAAAAATCGGCCTGTTTGGTATCAAATAATGTTTTTAGAGTTTACTTTTAGAAAACAAGGAAAACAAACTTTTGTTGTGTTCTTGTTTCCTTCCTTCGCAAAATTTATAGTGAAATTTTCAAGAATCTTAAATGCTAAAACAAAGAACTGTTTTTAAATTGCACACCCAACAAGCCCATAGTTTCTAGTTGAACACGCTGTACAATTACTTTTTTACGAGAAAAGTGAGATTTTATTATTTAGTTGCTAAAGGATCCACTGCACTGTCTTAATGTGATGGGATCCTGCCATGGAGCAATAGGTTTGGGATGAGTATTTGTCTAGTAAACATCCTGGGCCTCAATCTTCCCACTTGTATTGCCACAATGCTTTTGAGCTCAATTTTAAACATAGCTGTTGGACCATCAGCTCGGCTATGCCGATCTGGCAGATAGGTCCAGAATCCTAAGTAAAAAAATGCTGAGCTGGTAATACCTAGAGCGAAGTAAACGACCAAAAAGAAGGAAAAATACCAACAATGCTATCGTCCGTGACGTATCGTGGACTCTACGGATATAACCACACCATTTCACAAAAACACGCAAACAAGCACTTGGTGGGCAATAACTTTGTACAGGATGATTATAAGCTACTAATGACTCACAATCTCTAATCAAAGGAGTTACAAGGTTTCGATGGACAATCCTTCAAACAACATAAGTAAGGAGTTATTTATAAAGCGGAGGTCGATTATCTTTCGTATTTTTCACTCGGAAAGGAAAGAAAGGCAACAAAACCAATTTCATCCTCTACTCTATTGTATTATTCAGTGACACATTTCAAGAAGAAGAAGATTTGGCATTAGAGAGCACAAACATACTGGAGAAATTGATCAAAAAGGGAAAATTGAGTTATTAAAGATGTACCTATTTAACACCAGATTATGTTGCAGTGAGGGACGGACGGATGGATGAGAAGGACGGCATCGGACAGGATAACTTGCGTTTTGTTTCCGTGAAGGCTGAAGAGGCGTGCCAGAGAGACGCTGCCTTCCACGTTGTCTCCCACTCTAGTTGACTGATTGGCCACGTCACAAGATTTTTCTTTTCTTTTCTTTTCTTTTTTAAATCTTTGTTTTTTTTGCATTTGTTATTGGGAGAAAAGTATCGTACTACTTCTAATGCAAATCCTTAACAAAACTCGTGGGGTCATCAATTTGTCAACAATTTTAACATTGCCCCTATCTTTCAAGTATTTTATAAATTGAAGCTTAAACTTTTGATGGGTATTTTTATAATTTAACAATAAAAAATGGCTCTTTAGACTTAAAAAAAGAGATAAAAAAATTAATTAATTAGTTTGTTAATGGTTATCTTTTTTCCTTATTTCTCACCCTCTACCCGTTACCTAATTCAGTTTTATTTGTTCTTCAATTTCTTTCTTCTTTTTGTTTCAATTGTCACTCATCTCTCATTTTTTAATGTGGAAAATTTACTGTCCTTTTTTTTCATTAAAATTTATTTTTTATAAAACATTAACTCATTTCTCCAATAATTAAGTATATACCGTCGGGGATTAGCCCCAAAAATAGAGATGTGGAAGCCTTTAGAACATAAGATTAAAAAATAAAAAATAAATAAAAACAAATTTAGCCAAAAAAAGGAATTAGAGACACAAGGCATCAAAATAGGTTAATTCTCCTATTTATGTCTGTTCGATTTCTATGAAAATAAGATTTTTTTTGTTTGCTCTTATTTGCAATGCTGTGCCTGTTGACTAGTTAGGCCTAAGACAAATATTTTTTAATTTTGGGGTTGTACCTGAGAGCTATCATTAACAAGCTCTCACTTTTTCAACAATTTGTTTTTAATAAGATTTATTTTTCAATAGTAAAAAATCTTTTATAAATTTTAAAATACTTATTTTCTTTTTTAAGGAAAGAAGTATATTTTTCCACATGTTTAATCTGTTACATTGTTACAAATCATAATAAAATAAAATGACAATAAATAAATAAATAAGAAAAATTAAAATCAATAAAGATTTCTAGTTTTTAATTTTTACCAATTGTTTTATCATCAATTTTAAAATTTTAAAATAATAAATAATAAATGTTTCAGAAATATAAAAAATGAAACTTTAATTGGCAAATATTTTACTATATGTTTAATTTTTATCCTTTATTATAATTTTTAATGGTAAAATAGAAACATTGTAAAATAAAAAATAAAAGACTACAAATTGCACTATTTTTATCAGTTATTTTAATTTTACATTAAAATTATATATATTTTTTCAAAGTTAGAAACGTTTATTTATTTATTTTTAACTCAAAGTATTTAAGAAGATTAATAATAATAAAATAAAATAAAAGAAGAAAATTTTTGAGAAGAGTAAATTAAAATTAAATAAGCCTAAATCTGAAACTCACTTTTGATTGATTAGTTTTTAAAAGGGTGATCACGTGACAGTTTCAAAAGTTTTTGTTCTCCTGAAGCCATAAAACGTAAGAAAGGGCGTTTTCAAAGAAAAAAAAAAAACTGATAAAAGACAGCTACCATAACCAGGCTGAAACAGTCGGCGACGAAGCTACAGCCCTATAGCGACGGAGAAACTCAAAATTGTGCTTTGTTAATTTTTTTCGCGGGTCTTGTGGTTTCACAAAGCTTCACTGACAAGTTGTTTCTTCATCTTTTTGGCTTTTTTTTTTTTTGGCTTTCGTTTCTTCAGTCTTTCTTTACAATTCGAACTGTAGATACTCTTGATTTAAACACGAATTCATTACTGTGGAATCCATAACTAAGGTTGAAAGAACTCCCCGAGTGATTGAGAAGGGTCTCATTGTGTTGTGTGGAAAAGTATCCCAACGAATTCACCGGAAGTTGGTGTTGTTGCGGGTGGGAGGCCTTAAAAGTGTTATATTCAATCCTTCACTCCAAATACTGGGTCTTCTGCTCTGAAGTAGGTAAGAACCTCTTTCCCCCTGAAAAATATCTAACTATTGATTTTGATTCTGTTTATAATTCTCTATTGTTTCTTTGAAAAAGCTGTTTCTGCACACAATAGAAAAAGAGGGGGGAGGAGGGAAGGATAAATAAGTATAACAAGTGGAAAACTTGATTGGAAATTGTGAGTCATTAGTAGCTTATAATTAATCTGCACACCGCTTGTAACTCCTTTGATTAGAGATTGTGAGTCATTAGTAGCTTATAATCATCCTGTACAAAGTTATTGCCCACCGAGTGCCTGTTTGCGTGTTTTTGTGAAATAGTGTGGTTATTTCCGTCGAGCAAATTAAATTTCCAGTTGTTTGAACAATTGATGCTACCTTTTTCCTATTTGTATGTATCTCCCTTCATTTCAATACGTCTAATTGATGTTTGTTTTACCATTGAAGATACTATCAACAGATTTAAGCTTTGTCCCTATCTTTTGAGCTGGTGTGGTGGTTATGTTGCATGCCATTTAGAAACGAACCCTTCTTTCAACAATAGCTGTGTTTCAAATTGAGCTCAAAAGCATTGGGGCAATACAAGTGGGAAGATTCAGGCCCAGGATGTTTACTAGAGAAACACTCATCCCAAAGCTATTGCTCCATGGCAGGATCTCATCACATTAAGACAGTGCAGTGGATAAAAGGAGGGGGGAGGATAAATAAGTATAACAAGTGGTGTAACTCCATACACAGATTAATTGGGAGTTGCACTTTACTTAGTTTACTTATATATGTTTCTTTTACTTATGTAAATTTATTTTGCACTAAAACAATTCCTTAATCAATTTATTTTGCACTAAGAAACTCCATAATCAGTTCCATTTGATTTGTTTTCCTTCAATATTGGTATCGGCTTTAGTGTGATAGAAATCAACACATTGTTTTGGGAAAAGAAAAAAAAAAGACCTTGCTTGTGGAAGCATTTGATGATGAATACCATATGTAATGTGAATCTTAACCTTTTGATTCAGTTATCTTCTTTAAAAATCAACAAATACCATATGTTATGGTGAATCTTTATCCTTTGATTCAGTTTATAATTTTTGTCTTGCTTTTCGAGTAATCATAATGGCGCCATTGTTTAATTTTCAGATGGCCTCATCTGAAGAAGATAACTCATCTGCTACTGTTGCATTTATGGAGCTTGCAATACAACAGGTAATGTGTGATCTCTTAGATAGTTTACTCACAAGAAAGAATGAGGAAATGACATAGAAGAGCTAATTTACTTCTCAAGAATATCTTTGATGCTAAATGTCTATACCTGTTAATGCTCTGGAGGATTTCCTGTATGCAGCAACAGATGTTTATTCCCTAAAGTTGGTATCACTTGAGAAAATGATTGTCTAAGAAATTCTGAGAGGATTTTGAGAAGCTATTTTTCTATGTCCATTGGATGACAAAATACTATCTCTGACTGTCAAGTATGATGCTAAATTTGAGTTAAACATGTTCCAAAAGTTAGGAAATTGATATCTAAAGGCTGTTTATTCATTAATTATAATTTGCAGATTTTCTCAAGAAATAAGAGATGTAGTGAAAGAACAAACAAACAGAACACTTGGAATCAGTGCCATAAAAGCACTTGGAATCAACACCTAAGGTTCACAAAGGGAATCAACACTTCAAGAATCATCTCTTAAAGAATTAAAAAACTGCGGCCCACCTCTTTTTATTACGGAGGGAGAGGGGGTTGGTGTTTGAATCCTTGGCTCATTGACTTGAGACATGGTATTCAAGCTTTGGGTTAGAGGTTTAAATTTCCCCTATATCAGCTACTGATCATAACAAAATAAATAAATAAAGAAAGAATAAAAGAAAAAGACTAGCCTTTTTCAAAATTAGAATGTCTTCTAATTTTGGAACTTCCAAAATCCACTCATAAACTCAACTGAAATCTCTCATTAATTAAAACTTAGGATCTTTTAGATGTAAAATTAACATAATTTTGGTAAAGCCCCTCAAAATATGATAATTGTAGGAACACCTTTGACAACAATTACGAAATCTTGATCTGAAAAAACATATATGAATCATGTCAAAGAAAAATCTGTAGGTTGACTTGAGGATGTTGTGAGGTTGAAGACACTTTGTTAATTCTTTAAAACTAGAAGAAATTCATATCCATCTTTATGTCCTCATTGATGTGTCCTTGGCATATGAAAGGTAGAGTCCACTGATCTTTTTTTTTTTTTTTTTTTTGGGTTCCTTGTTAGTTTCTTAGCATACAGGGAGAGAGGTACACATATGACTCCCTTTTGGCCAAGATAGATGACATTCTTGTGGTTCCATTGTTCCAATGATAGAAAGAGTTTCTTCATTGGTTCAAGTTTATATGGGATACAAAACAATGGTTTTGGCCATATTATGCTTGTGAGAGAAATAAGAGGATTTTTAAGACAAATACAGTAAGGCAACTTTATTTTGGGATTTATATAGCCTTGTGGTTATATTTAGGATTCAAAGATAGTGGCTACAGTTCGTCCAATTGGATAGGACCCCTTTTTCTTCCTTAGTTTCGTGTCTTTGTTCCCTTTTTGGATTCCTTGTCCTCTAACACTCTTGTCTCCATTTTAGCATTAATACATTAAATTTCAATTTTTTACTGGAAGAGAAAACTAAAAGGATCATATTTGTCACTTTTTAGTGTTTTGTAATCAAACAATGGTTTGTTTTTGTTGATTCTTACTCATTTAGATTTGCTGTCTTGTACAGTTGAATGAATGGTACTTTGATTGACATAAGTCAAGCTAATCTTATGTGTGTGTACCTCTAATCTTATGTGTGTTTCCTAAATCCTAACTATATTTTAATATCCATGTTTACTCTTGTAAGTAGTTCTCTTTCTTTATCTATTGATTCTTGCTTGTAATTTTACAGGCAAAGCTTGCTTTGTATAGCCTTGAAGTACCTGTTGGGTGAGCCTATCCTCATGCCCTTTTATTAACTTTTTTCTTGTAAAACACCATGATCCTGTTAGATGTCTTTGTGGAAACACTAGGAGGTTAGCATGCCAATGTGAATGAATCTCATCATCTTTTGGTTCATACATTACATTTAATATTTATTTGTTAAACTTGGCATATCTTGCTGCAAACTCTTGTGAAATTTATTTTATCTTTTACTTCTCTTACGAGATCCATTTGATATTGAATTTCTCCAAAGGCCTGCCACTAACAGTTAACACTTGTTTTAAAAATAATTCTTTTTCATTTTTCTCATAAAAAGTTGCTTCCGCTGTTTTATCTCAAAAAGATTTTTATGCATTTTGTCCCATAAATGTATTGATCTAGAATTGATGAACAAGTGTAAACTAAAAGACTTAAATCACTTTAGTTTGTGGCAAGTCTTTCCTTTTTCTTTCTTTTTTTGTGAGAAATATATTAAGGATATATAGTTGGCTCATAACACTTCGACATTCTTTAGCTCGTAAGTTGCCTACTTTGATTTATCTTAGAAAAGATGAAAATTGTATATCGTAACTCACTAAGCCTTTTTCCAACTACATGGGGTCAACTACATGGATTTGTCTTCTTCATTTTGCTCTATCAAGGGCTAAGTTTACAATTATATTGAAAGTAACTATATTTTCTGTAATTATCTCTATCCGTGTTATTTTAGGTCTTCCTAATCCTTTATTGTTATGTTTGTTGTCCATGCATCACTCTTCTTAATCGATGCATTTAATGGTCTCCTCTGTATGCGTTCTAACTATCTTAATCGAATCTCTTTCATTTTATCCTTAATTAAGGCTACTCCTACCATTTCTCAAACATTTCCATTTCTAATTTTATCTTTTTATGTTTCACTACATCCATTTTAACATTCACATTTCTATTATGCTTAATTTATTAAAATTTATATTTTTATTGCTCAATATTCTATTCTATAAAGCATGGACGGCCTAATGATGGTCTTATAAAATTTTCCTTTCAATTATAATAGGAGGCATTAATCTTGTAATCATAGTTTTTTTAAGAAGATCTTGTGATCATAGTTATTAGAATTGTGAATCAAAATCAAATTGCCTAAGAGCAAACGCATTTTAAAATAATATCAATAGACACATGGGATTTGATGAATTGTTTTGTTAACTAATCATTTTGACCTTGATTGAAAATAAAAATGGGCTAATATATTGTAACAATGGCCTCTTCACTAAGGGATTATTATTACAAAAGCTTGTAAAGGGTAACCCAGTGCACGAGGCTCCTGCCTTTGCAGGGTTTGGAGAAGCGACATGTGCGCAACCTTACCTCCACATTGAACAAATTGTTTCTAGATTCCAACTCATGACCTCGAGGTCACACTAGAGTAAACTCAATAATTGCACCAGGGCTCACCCTTCTTTACAAAAACTTGTCAATTTTGTTGTATAATCAAATATTTTTCAAATTTAAACAGAAAGATAAATACTTAATAATTGTTTATTTCCTATACCGCCTTTCTCTATAATATGATTGTTACAATATAGCTAATTTCTATGCATGGCTTTTGTTGAAGAATTGATAAAAAAAAGTACAAAATAAAAACTTCTTCCAATTTTGCACATGCCATTTGACAATATCGGTAAAAATTCCTTGGAGGTAAGATTGAAGACATAGGGTTGAAGAAAAGGAAATGATCCTGGGTTTTGTGCAATGGTTAAATAAAATTCATCTAAGTGCTAGCAAATGGTTTGGGCGAGGTAGGGTGATGATGATAATATGGGACAATCCATATGTCATCTAGCCATTAAAAGAAGAGAAGATAGTATGAATGTTTAGTTGATAAAACTATATATAGCTTTTCTTTTCTTTTCTTTTTCATCTTTGCTTTCTATGTGGTAGGTAGGTGTGGTGGTGATTGAATTTCTTTGTACTATACACATCAGTGAGAGAATCATTTTTTAATATTGCTCAATATTTTTCTTAAACAATATGAACTATATATGGCTATGAACTGCCTCCTTTGATGATTTTCTTAGCTCCTTTCAAGGAGTTATTAGCATTGTTCTGATTGTTACGCTATGCGGCCTTCAATTTTCATTACCCAGTTGTGTGGTTGTTAAGGATGAAAAGGTCATTGCATCTGGGAGAAACCGAACTACAGAGACACGAAATGTACGATCTCCTACCTCTTTTTTCATAAAAAAAATTGTTCTCTCAATTAACAACCAAGGCACTTTATTTTGCTATATCACTTCTTTAATTTTTTTTGTCTATTCCTTTATTGTGCTCCCTATTAAACCAAACAACTGATTACATTATTTTGTTCTATTTATTTGTTTGCAAAAGGAGTTAGTTTATTGCGTATATGAGAATCAAATTCCAACTAAATTCTGCAAATACACACATTTTTCATTCTACTAAAATTGCAATACACATACGTACGTAAATAAATACATGTATGTATGTATTGGTTAATGTGGAAAGAATAGGGAGCTTTATTTCTCCCAAATTCGACGGACTAACATATAAGAAGAAAAGAGAAAGAAAGAATGGAAAGGAAAGTTTAAGCAACTGAAATTGAGAAGCAAAAAAGGAAGAAATCTCAAATGTTTTCTACTAACACATTTTTACCACACTGATCAAGTCAACTATTTACATTTACCATATGTAAATTACTTGGCTGAAGTGTATAACCTTGATTCAAATGGTAAATGGGCCTAATGGTCGTATTAGTTGGCGGTCATGCTGGCAACTGGGCTACAAGAACCTTATAATGGGATGGGATGTGTGCGTGTGAATGGTGTTGGGTAGCATTGGCAAGTTTGTGAGGTCTTTAGTTTCAAATAGGTAAAGGAAAAGTTTAGGTTCTTGATAAGTGGGGACCAAAGGGAATGACCTTTCATCTTTTCATTAAAAGAAAAAAAAAATCAATTAGGCAAGTTTATGACTCTGCGTCAGATGTTTCTGGCCACAAGGGTGGGTGATCTGGCTAGCACTATTGCACTATTATTTGAATGAATTATTTGACTATTATGTTGAATAAAAATGGGAACCTAGGCCACTATTGGTCTTGGGAATCAATGCTTCCATTCACTGCCTTTTTGCAATGTCAATAATGTGAGGGAGTTCAATCCAATGAATTGAAATTACCTAGTCATAGAATTTTAATTTGTCTTTCAAACTATGAGTCTTAGAGGGAAGCTAGGAAAAAATTTGGAAGAATTCACTAAAAAGTAACTTCTACAAAGTTTTTGTTACTGATGACAGTGAACTGAAAAATTTGCAAGGAAGAATGGTATGAGAATTCACATTTGAGCCCATTTCCTCTAAAGTGCTAGCTTTGGTTCCAATAACTCCTTTACTCTGTTGAAAACTTTTTCATCATAAAATATAAAATCAAAACAAATTTCCATAAAGTGCAGCTTTAAAATATATTAATATTTTCTTAAAATCATTTTAAGCTTGTGTAGTTTTGCACGGAGCACTTTATTTTACAAAATAAATTGAACAGGTCAGAATTTATTGCTTTTAGTATATCAAAAGTAACGTAGTGGAAGCATGTTTGAATCAATGAATTCAAGAGAAAAGTAGAAAAAAGAAGAAGTAAAAAGCAGAATTTTAAAGCAGAATTTTGTTTGCTTTCAAGAGAAGTATAATTGATGATTAGATTGATTGTATGCTTAATTTTCATAAGTGAAGCTCTTTATATAGATAACTCCTTTGAAACAACTTAGAAACTTCCTAAAACACTTAAAAAATAAGTTTCCCAAGCTATCTATAACAATATAAAAACTTTCTAATGACTTACAACTATATCTAGACACTTTCTAATTACATTAAATAATAAAAACGAATTTAGAAACCTCTAAAACTAACACTAAAATACCAAAATAGAAACTTCTCTAAGAATAGAAACTTGATTAAAAATAAAAAGAAACTATAAATTAAATATTAGAACCTTCTAAAAAATATTTCATGTCATACATCAAAATTGGTTCTAATGGAGAAATTGTCAAACTGATTATCTTGGTGGAATTTGAGAGTTCAAAAGTTATTTTATGCAGAGACAATCCTCAGTTACTTGATTTTGAGGCACTATCCCTTTTTTCTTTGGTAATGATTAGATCTTGTGGTAAAGGAGGAGCCTTGGCATGGTTGCATACAGTAGAACCAATAGTGGTCCAACCTTTCCCTAGGACCCCTGCACATAAGCGAGAGCTTTGTGCATTGGGATGCCCTTTTTTATTAGATCCTATGGGGTGTGTTTGGTGGGGTGGGTTGGGGGGTGTCAATGCAATTTTCCTTGGAAACAATTTGCAATGATGTCCATGAAAGCACTGGTTACCTATAGGCTAAGGCATGAAAGACATTTGATAATGATCAATTATTGATTTTATCTAAATTTCACGTAAATTTCACTTATTTAAATATTGTTGGACTTTAGTTGTTTATTGTTAATAGCAGCCTAGTTGATTTATTTTGAGAAGATTAGGATTTTGGTTATTCTATTTGATTAGGAATTTCATTAAGAGCTCTATTAGGAGTCTAATTCTTTATTTGAGTGTCTATAAATAGTCTCTACTAGGGTTGTAAGGAGATGGGCTGAAATGAATTAAATAAAAGAAATTTCTAATTTCTTCTCTTCTTTCTTCTTCTTCCTTTCTTTTTTCCTCTTCTCTTCTTCTTCTTCTGCTATGAATTAAATAGTCTCTTCTCTATTTCTTTCTCCTTGCAGTGCTGCATCAACATTTCATTTCCTGTTTTGAAATCTCTCCTAAATTATTTTCAAAACCAAACAACAATTACAGAGAAAGTGTGCATGATGAACTCTTTCGATTAAATATAAGTGTTGGGACCTACTCAAACCACAGTATGATACCTCTTCAGTGGTCTTGCTTGGTTCCTAATAGCCACTGGCTTGGAAGTTCATTATTTTCTTAGATTGAATTTGAAGGTTTGAAACCCCACATTATGGCACCCGTGATTATCCAAATGTTCTATGATAAGCTTTTGATCAAACTCATTATTTAGTTATATTAGATTGATTGTACAAATGCAGGCAACAAGACACGCAGAGATGGAAGCCATTGATTTTTTGCTTGAAAAATGGCACCAGGATGGGCTTTCTGAGACAGAAATTGCTGGAAATTTCTTACAATGTGATCTTTATGTTACCTGTGAACCATGTATAATGTGTGCAGCAGCCTTATCAATTCTTGGTTTGTTCAGTCAACCCAATTGCATCATGAATGTTGGTTTTCTTACTACGATCATGCTCAGGTATTGAGAATTTTTTTTTCCTGTGTTTAAGGAATGAGAGCTGTATATTATGGCTGTGCCAATGACAAATTTGGAGGCTGTGGATCAATCTTGTCATTGCATACCGGTAGTTCTCTGGAATTCCAAAGGTACTCCATGCCATGTTGCAGATGTCATCTATTGGGTTTATTTTCGTCCTTTTTTTGCTACTAAGTTTGCTGCATCCTATGTTTTAATAGTCTGTTTAATGTTTTCTCCCTTGTATTGGTGGTATTGTGCTTTGATATAGAGCTGACAGAGCAATCACTATGTAATCCAAGTATACTTCTGTTTGTAAATTAAATGAGTAATTTCATGTCTTTGGTTTAGAAATGAATTACTTAAAATCTATGTTATGAATCATTATATCTTTTGTCATCTTTATTTAAATAACAGTATAGTCGGAAAAAGTAAAAGAAAATATAATTATGGATTTGTGACAAGGACGCATAAGATGTAGAAAAGTTTAACTTCCAACATTCCTTGTTGAATTCTCAGCTTATCTTTCTGTGCAGTAATAACTAGAGATGGTACTGAGACTGTTCAGCGTGGAGTCTCCTTTATATTGCAATTTCATCATCTTCTGTGCATGATGAGACTAATCAACTACTATCCTTTCACATTTAGTAGAGCCATACTATTTTATGCACGGTAAATACATTAAGTAAGAAAGGCAAATTGATTGCTCTAGGTTTGGAGTGCAATCATATAGTGTGAGTCGTTAATAACGAGGGTTTTCCATCATTTACAAGTAAATGCTTCAATTTCTTGACATATTCAATTTTTATTGCTTAATGGCATGCTTTTTTTTTGTGCTACTTTATACAAAAGGGAATATTGCAAGAAGAAGACTGATGATCACTAGGATCTGATCTATTTCATATTCATATTTCCTAATTTAAAATCTTTGCATAAATATTTGAAGAAAATTTGTCAATTTGCCCCTATACATCTTGGTGGAATCATAAGATGTGTGGTTACTACACTATATTTTGATCTCAAATTGTGTTTGGGAGGGAGCCTTATGTTGTAGCTGTATTATGAGAGTGACTTTGATCTCCTAATACAGCTCCAACACCACTATTATGGCTTTTGGGAACTGCTTTAGAGTTTGTAATAGTGTCTTATTTTATGTTTTGTTTCCAACTGAATGCAATCTTTTTTTTTTAGCAGAAACAAGATAAGATATATTAAAATTAAATAAAAAGAAAATACAACAATATGATGAGCACCAGTGGTACTCAAGATCACAATAACAGTGGGGAACAAACAATCAATATTATGACATACAAGAAGTCCAATTCCTAAACCAGTCTGAGGCAGAGAAGCCACCATCCAGCTTTGAGACGGCTGTCCAGGATGCGGCAAGCATCAAGATCTCCTCCCAAAGTTAATTAATCTCCATTGCTTAGTTTTGAAAAATCCTCCTATTTCTCTCCAACCACGCACCCCATATTGTGGCCAAAGAAATCACCTTGCCCATTTCGAGAATACGTCTTGGCCACCTAGGAAAATGTGAGTGAGATGCACTCCCCCAAAGATGATGGCCTACGAAATAAGCCGCCGCATAGGTCCTCCTACCTCTTCCATAAAGCCTTTGAGAAATAACAATGAACAAAAATATGCTCTATCAACTCACCATCTGAATAGCAAAAAGAACAGCAATGTGGGGAGATACAATACTTAGGAAAATGCTTTTGTAGCATATCAGCAGTGTTCAGCCTTTTGTGCAACATAGCCCGCCGAAGAATTTAACTTTGTGGGGAACCTGAGAATTTAACTGAATGCAATCTTAAATGCAATGGTCTGCTCTATTTGTTCTTGTGTTTCAATCTACATGGAAGATCATGGGTTCAATTTCCTCAATTAGATGAAATAGTAGCCTAATTCCAACTAGTTTTGCCTGCTTTATTGAGTAATGCATTCCCTTGAGAATCACTTTGTTCTTATGGACATTTGTCTTCCCTCGATAGCAAAGTTGATTGAGATGTGCAATGTAGGAAACTGTATTTATATTTATCCGGAAGTTCTCTCCTTCTTGCAGTGTTGGTGTTTCACCAAGGAAAGGTTTCAGATGTATTGAAGGAATAATGGCATCAGAAGCTGTCTGCTTATTTCGAAGTTTCTACGAACAAGGGAACCCCAATGGTAAATGTTTCTATTACTTCTTAATGTCAAAGTTCTATATTTGAAAATCATTTGCATGGCTTCAAATTTACATTCTTCTTATGAGAATCTTCCAAGGTACACGAGTGCCAATTGATGGTAGAAACTTGCTCCGGAGGGCATTGGTTTACATTAATGTGGATATTTAGAATACCTTTGGGATATCTACCAACCATTATCATTTTAAATTCTGGTAATCAAAACAGCTGAAAAGCATCTTCTTACTTGTTTATACATTTAAATAGTTATAGTCAAGTATTATAAGGTGAATTCTTAAAAGGGGTTTTTGGTTTTGACTTATAATTTTAACTCAACTTAACTCAACTCAACTCAACTCAACTAAGCCTTTTTCATATTACATGGGGGTTGACTATATGAATCCGCTTCCTCCACTCGACTCTATTGAGAGCAAAATCGACATTCAAATTACAAAAAATTAGATCTTTTCATAATTATCTCTGTCCATATTATTTTAGGTTTATCTCCACCTCTATTCTTACCATCTAGCGTTAATAGGTCACTCTTCTGAACTGGTGCATCTAAAGGCCTACGTTGTCTATGTCCAAACCACCTTGGTCGGTTCTCTCTCATTTTATCCCCAATTGGTGCTACTCATACCATTTTCTGAATATGCTAATTTCTAATGTTATGTTTTAATGTTTTACTACATATCCATCTTAGCATTCACAATTATGTTACACTAAGTTTATTAATATGTTGTTTTTTAATTTTGTTTTACACTATTTTTACATTTTAATTATATTAAAGATTTTCTGATTCTTACCATATACTGTAATGAATCTTAAGTTAACCCTCTTAACTAGATGTGATGATATATCCCAAAAAGATCTTTGCATTTCAATTATTTCTTTCTTGTTTTTTAGCCTCTCAATTTAGAGTCTCTAGTTTTGTAGAGAACTGTCTTATGGAGCTACCCTCAAGGACCGGCCACTATATTTTTAATTTTCTTCACTGGATATTAGCAAAATCAACCAGCCAACATTTCCCATCTCATAAAATATCCTTTGGTTTGACATTAAAATAATAACCTCATGTTACCTTACCAGTTCACCCCTGGGCATGTCTCTTCCTGACTTGGATATAGTATGACTTGGAAATTTATAAATTAGGAAAGAGAAGAGACCGAATAGCATACATTGTGGTGTTGTTTCATTTCAGTTCTATGTAATACCTTGAGGGCTCATTTGGTGCGCGGGATTGGATGGGATATGACTTTTTTTAGTTCCAAGCTCATGTTTGGCTACCGACCAGGATGGGATAAAAAATAATCCCATCCTCATTTTTATCCTATTATAATGGATAAAATAGTGATAACCAAAAGGGGGAGATTATTTTTATCCCATTGTAATGGGTTTTAATTTTATTTTTTTTTAATTTTAAATTTTAAATTGTTTAATCCAATCCTATCCTATCGTATCCTATCCAATCCAATCTCATCTCATAAAAATAATTTTGTCCTATCATGCCAATGACTTGTATAGAAGATGATGCAAAATGTCCTTATATTTGGAAGTTTTGGATGACTGCATGTTGCAACAGCCTTCTATTTGGATTTACTTCAAGTTCTCACTATACCCACACATATCTATCTGAAAATCTAGAAGATTGTAATTATAATTTAATTATATATTACTAATGTCCAGTGAATTCAGACATCTATACCCTGCACTAAGGCTTCTATTTTGTGTGCATTTCAGCTCCGAAGCCTCATAGGCCGGTTCAAGCCATACAGTGAGCGCCTTGCAAGTTGGACCTTGGCATAACAGATCTAGCTGAATAATCATCTTAGCTCTGTGGGGGCTGATTTGCCAATGTTGCTTATGTGTTTTTTTTTATAAGTTTTTAACAAGTATTCTGAAACTTGAGGTCCTATGAAGAAAGCATAGGTAAATTATCAGTAATTAGACGACCAGTGGTACAAATAAATGTGGTTTATTGTAATTTGTACTATCTGAATTTTGGTAATGAATCTTTGATATCGGTTCTCTCTTAGGCGTTTTGACATTGGGTTTATATATGTTTTCTGTTGGTGCCATTATAAGGAATAAGCATTTTTTAACACTACGTGCTTTCAAAATTTGAGAATAGTCTGCCAAAATTAAAACTTAGGATTTATTATACTTATTGGAGTAAAAAATAATGTTTGTAAAAGCTTTTCAAAGTTTCCCAAACGCCCACTTTAAGAGTTTGCCAACTAAAGTGGGACTACCATGCACCACGGTGTTGCGCCTACATTGTTATATGGAAGAAGCAGCAACAAAGTGCCTGCGAATTGAAGGCTAACTGTAAGGGCAGATGAGTATAAATAAGACATGAATCAGAGAAAATTCATAATCCATCTTTTTTTCACTGATCCTTGGTTGTTGGATATGTTCCGAACAAAATACTTCCTGCTTAGCTTGATAAATGACCTTACTTTCATTATTGTTTATGCTACAAGAAAAGAAATAACTGTAACCTCAAGCAGTTCATCCTTGTGCCAGGGGCAGGCCGATCTCTGTCCTTTGAATGCACACGTTCAGAATTTAGTTTCTGAACAAGTAAAGCAGAATTGAACTGAAGCTTCAGAGGTGGAACTTGACATTTTTGTACTAAAACAATCAAAACAATATTATGCTACTCTTCAAAGAAAAAAAAAAAAAAAAAAAAAAAAAGCTGCAAGACCAAAAACTATCTGAAGCAAAAATTTATTAACAGTAATCACAAAAAACTTGGGTTCTGGAGACCCCAATGTTCATCCCACCAATTGTTGCATAGATTTGGTATTGTAGAGGCTGTCGAAGGACTCGTTGTCAAGACTGTCTTTCAGAATTGTGATCTGACCTTCTTTGAGAAGAATATCTTCCTCAAGGGCCTCTATCTTCTTTTTCAGCAAGTTCACCTCAGAGTTAAGTAACATATTCTTCTCACTGTATTGCTTTACTTCCTCCCACATCAGGTCTCTCTCTTCAGAAACTTTTGGCAGTATACTCTTTGTGATTGTCAACTCCTTGGTACATTCTTGCAGGTCACTTCTAAGCTGTCTTATGCTCTCATCCTTCCTCAACATCTGTTGGGTTAATAACTTTAGTCGTATCACAAATACATAACAAATATTGAAAAAAGAACAAATATAGAAGACACAATTTTTCTTTGAATAAGCATATTGTCAATCAACTCATAACTACTATCAAGAGGTCATTTTATTAATAATAGAAATTTGGTTACAGATTTGCATCTTTGTGTTACTCCCAAGCTTACACAGGTTTACTTCCAGTGACGGATTCTAAAAGATGGTGAGGATTCTATAATTAGCTTTTGGTGTGTTGCAGTATTTTTATTAAATAACTAAGATACCAGAAGGGAGTATGTCGAGCATGTCTTAATGTAGTATATTGTACCTAGAAAGCTACTATTAGGATCATCGAGGATTTGGCATACAAGGGAGTTAATTTAGTATGTCTGTGATCTAGTTGATCAGAATTATAAGCCACTGAAATTCTGCTTCAGGATTTGGTCTCTAAGGTATAGAATGTTTATCTTCGCAATAGGGCATGCTTTAATCAGATCAACTACAATTATAATGTATATACGTATATTCAAGACAATATTATGGATATCACAAACGCAGTGCAATGGCATATCAAATTTGTTCAACTAAGGTTACAGCTACAATTGCATTCTGACCTGAATTTCAAGATCCTTCATCTTGTGGGAAACGCACGAAAGGGCATCTAGTGCACCTTGGACTTCACTTCTGAGGATTTCCTGGCCCGCAACTGCTGTTGCCAGTTCTGCTTGCAATTGATCAAGCTCCAGCTGTTTGGTTAATAGCTTTTCCCGTAATAAACTTGTCAATAGAGTTTCTTCCATGAGCCTTAAATTAACATTTTCCTGTAACCTCACACACAACATCAGACAAAGATTGGATTTGAAACCAATCACCTAGGCTACTGATGGCATGAAAAAGTTAACATCTGAGGACCCAAAAATTTCAAAATTTTTATGCATAAGAATGTAAGCTTAATGGAAAATCTTCATTAACAATTTACCTCTAAGGCCTGACCAACAAATTTCCTCAATCCACCATCTGCTGCAGTGTGTGACTGAATTTCAAAAACTGGTTTGAACTTTTCATGCAACACTGTGGTTACTGTATGCAAACTTCTCGTAAGATTTTCAAATCCTCTATTTAAATTCTGTAGTTTCATGTCTGATTCCAACAGAAAATATCCATCTAAGCCATTCTTTCTAGCTTCTTCCTGAACATTGTCCACACCTGATATATTTTCGAAAACCTGATTCCTAGTCCTTTTAATGAATTCCAGTAACTTCAAACATAAATGCTTACTCTCCCCAAAGAGTGACAGCCCTTGATTCTGTAAACAGTCAACCCGAGCCTGGAGCTCGTGATCAAGCTTGTAGAATGATGAGCCTCCATCACTTCCACTATCCTGTAGGCGGCCCAATAGATTAATGTTCTCATGCCTAAGGGACTCAACTTCACGCCTATAAGATTCCACATCCCTTCTCAAAATCTGCTCCACCCCTGTCAACCTCATTTGCTCCATTTGCAGTTTACTCACATGGTCATTATCATGATTTTCAGAGGAACCTGACCTTCCAAGTTCCTCACTAAGTCCCTGCCTCAACCCACTAATTGTCTTGTCTTGTTCGCTGCAGGTCCTCTGCAATCTTACAACAGTCTTTTGTAACTCCTTATTTTCGTTTTCCTTGTCCTTGTAGTTTCTCTGCATGCAACCCATATCTGCTTCTGCCCCTGTTTTTTGCTCTTGCAGCTCTGATACTGTTTGATGAAGATCTTGAATCTCTCTTTTTGCTATTTGCAATTTTTCTGTTGCATCCTTTAATTGTTGCTCTAAATGTGATATCCTGCTTCGGCACTCCACGTCCCGACCCCTGAAGGATGATACTTCTCTTTGAAGAGAGACATTTTGCTCTGCTAGTTCCCTTACCCGCTCCCGTAGCCTCTGCTCTTCTGTTTGGTACTTTCCTAATTTGAATGACCATTCACTTGACCTTCGGTCCAACTCATTTTCCAATCCCAACTGCAGTTCATTTTTCTCCTTTTCCAGTCTCTGTGTTTGTGAATCTAGATCAGCTTTTGCAACCCTAAGTGCCTCTTTAGAGGATGCTCTTTCAGCGATTCGACAATTTAGCTGGGCTGAGACATCAAGAGCCAATCTTTTCCTTTCCTCAGTGAGCTTTCTAATTGTTTCAAGCAATTCTGATACTCTAAAACCACAATCTTGAACAGTGGTTTCTTGTTCATGCTCTTCTGCGAGAAGTATGACTCTCTCCTGGGCTTCCTGTGCATTTCTAAGTAATTCTGCATCTTCATCCATCTGAGCCAGATACATATGCTCTGGAAAATCTTCAAGAAAATGGCTCTGTTTCTGCAAGCACGAAGTATCATTCCCATGAAATAAATTCACATTTCCAGAAATGGCGTCTGATAGACAATTTTTTTGTGTGGCCTCATCTAAATCTGAGCCATGGTGTGAGTCCAAGTAGTCCTCCAAAACTTCTTCCACTGTGGCAGGAGGCTCAGGGTCAAAATCCCAGGATTTAGTTCTGGATTTGTGAGGAAATACCTGAGAAAGCCTCTCAACCACATTTTTTGCAAGTTCCTGTGAGTTCTCATGCCCCATTTCATTTCTCATCAAATCTCTGGTTGAAAAGTGTAGGCAAGCATCTTTTACTTCTCTAAATGAAATAGACCTTGGTTTTTCTTTGCTACCACCTGCTGGCGAAGCTGGTGCAGTACATTGCACTCGTGGGGGCGGCCAACCCTTGCCATTTTCATTAGCAGATGAATTTTTAAGAGAACTATTCCTCGGCTTCAAAGTCTTCCTATCTTCATGCTGTTCTCCATCAATGTAAAGGTCTAGGATCTTGTTTGAGACATGAGCTAGGTGAGCAGACTCGCATCTGAGGGGAACAGGAGCAGTGCTGTGAGAAGAATTCCCTGAAGAATCATGGCCGCATCTAGATGAACAGGGAGAATCAGTCCATTGTGTAACCACACCTTCACGTCCCTTGGGCTTGGGCTGTTTCTCTGGAGTACAGGAAAGACAGCTAACACAAACCAAAAATAAATAACATAAGTAATTATGGAGAGCAACAGTCTCTTTAAATTATGGAAGAAAGATTTCAAATATAAATATTTAAGCTTCAAAATGATATTAGATCACAATTTTAGAAATTTAACTAAAGAAAGGACCTTACGAAGCTGGATGCTCAGAGGACCGAGGCTGAACATTGATACTAGAATTAGATGGAGATCCACTGAATTCACATGAAGAGATCAAATTCCTTTCACCAAGGACACTACAACGAAAGGTCGATGATGAAAGTGAGCGGCTCCTACTAAGACTTGGACTTGGATCAGAGTTTTGGCTTCCTGGGTGTGGTTTTCGAGGTCTGGAAACCAAGTCCTTGGGGCTTTGGGAGTTGTTCTTGTTATTTTTGCTTGCTTGACCACTCACTCCATTTTCCAAAGGCATGTCCCAGTAAACCTTCTCGTTATCACATGCTGGTGGTGGAAGAGCATTGTTGCTATTCCCATTGTTGGATGCAGAAGATCTAAAGAAGAAGAGCTTTCTCATTGGCAAATCCACAAGTAAGGAACTGCAGTCTAATGCATTAGAATCTTATTCTTGTCAAAAGATACAATATCCACTCAATCTATGAAAGTAGTTCCTTTGTTGTCAAGCGCCAACAACTAGGATCCCTCTAAAGCCTTGAACCTGATACAATTGTTAGAAATGGTGGAAAAAAGCAGAAACAAATAATGTCAATGAACTGAAATTCAACAAAGCAACTTCTTCTCAGAAAAAAAAAAAAAAAAAGGAAAACATTTAACAAAGCAGCCAAAGAGCCTACAAAAAAAGAACTAATTTGCAAGTAAAGAAATGCTTCAGAACCAATTAAGAAGATTAATAAATAATATTTCAAGCTATACCAAGGAAAGTTAGCCCATGAAAATAAGACAATTTTATTTAGAGTGATTTTTCCAATCATTGTGGATCGACTTTGTTAAGTACTACAATTTACTTTGTACTCTTGCAATTATTTTTTTGGTCTATTTCAACAGATCACGCCATTGGAACAAAAGAAAAGACCAATCTTACCTTTTCTTCCAATGTCTTTTTTTTCCAACATTTTGTGGATGGGAGCGGCTACAAGATGACTTTCTTTTGTGGGTAAGTAAGAAAAATGGAGTGAAATCAATCTTTCTCCCCTTTTTTCCGACAGGGACAGTTGTAAGATCAGCATTAAGAGCTCTTGTAAATTAGATTTGGAGGGAACGAAATATCTGCAAGTTCGCCTTGAAAGCCAGAAATATTGACCAGATTTTAGAAGATATTATGGATGAGGTAGATGGTTGTACAAGGGAAGTAACTGAAAGTTCAACCTTGTGGTTAGTGCAACATGTCCTGAGGTCTTGGAATCTCCTAGCAAAGAGTGTACAGAATTTTCCCTCTTAGGTTGTTTGGTCCCCCCACCCGCTGTAGGATGGAGTAAAGTAAACATTGATGGAGCCTTTCACCCAATCTAGATGAGGACATGGTAAAGTCTTTAAAGATTCTTTGGGAAAGTCTTGCTTGCAGTGGCTGGCTCCTCTAAAGCTCCTTCAGCACTACATGTAGAAGCTATGGCCTTTTGAAAAGGTACGTTGTTAGCTATTCATCTGGGATTAGAAAAAAAAAAAAATTCATTTGGAATCAGACTTTGTGATTCTAGTTGGTCGTGTTAACACTAGGAAAAGTCCCTCCTTGCTTAACAATCTCCTCATTCAAAAAATAAAGAAATTAAGGTTGTGTTCGGGTTTATAATTTGGATACAGTCTTCTATATTCGAAAATTTGGAAACACAGAAAATGCGTTTGTTTAGTTGAAACCCAAAAACAATTTCCCAAAATTTACAAAGAAAACATGTTGTTTTCAGGAAATGACAAAATGTTGTTTTTTGAGTTTTCACTTTTTGGGTTGTATTCTAGTTTCCGGATCACTAACCAAACGCAGCCTAAGGAATTTCTTTTCTCATTGGGCTCCTTCTCATATAGTTAGAGAAAGGAATTTCCCAACCAATTACCTTACTATGAGGCTCTTGATGTTTTTTTTTATTTTTATTTTTAATATGGTTCAATATTATATGCATTGGAGGTCTTGTTGGAAAGATATAAATCAGGTTTTCCTTATTCCGTATGACTTTTTGTATAGTTGATATATAGTGGTTCTCCCTGTTTCGTGTACAAAACTTATTTTACCTATCAATAAAAATAAAAATAAAAACACCTTCTCAGCTTGAACCCTCTAACCGGATCCATAGTGTGGTAGCCAATCCATAGTGTAGTAGCCAATTCTATGAGCGCAACTTTTGGGTCCAAATGCCTAGTTGGCTATGGAAGATTCTACAAGCAATTATTACAATCAAACCAATGAAACTTAGCTTAGAGTCATCCACCAATCATTTTATCAATGTGATTAAACTTCAAGGGCTTGATTGTAAGCATGAGGAGGTTGTTAACCACCCCAACTTCCCTCCTTACATGGTTACGTACTTTACCCCTTTAAACTTTAACTTCAAAGTATTACTCAAACCAACCTGTAAAAAATGATTTGAGTTATAGTAATGTTGGTGGCATGATAGTAATAATTAGTAAAAGAAACATCAAGCCCGAATTAGATTATTAATTTAACTCCCAAATATATAAAAGAATGAAACCAAGATAAAATTATATTGACCCCTTTCAATGTCAATTTTGTATAGTTACCCACATCCAGTGCCGGCCCTGGGGCAGGGGCCAGCAGGGAAATCGCCTCGGGCCCCCCAAGCTCACTTAATTTTATATATTTAAATTTTTTTAATATTATTTCAAAATATTTTTTTAATTTTTTTTTTAATTATAGTATTTTTTTTGTCTGTTTATTAGCCCAAAAAAAAAAACGAATTGAAACCCTCTTTCCAATTCCAACGCAAACGATGAGCAAACTAATCGGAGTAATCACGATTTTCTTTTTCAACGCATGAGTTCCCACACGTCCGTCGGCATTCTTCGACCGGCGTCTGGCGTTCACTGTCTGGCGTCGTCTTCTTCTTTTGTTTCTTTCCGCTCCGCCTTCCAGTCTTCCACAACAACCACCAACGTTGTTTCTTCTTCTTCTTCTTCTTACTATCTTCTTAATCTTCTTCTTCTTTTGTTCTTTATTTCCCGCTTGCAACCCAACCCCCTCCTTCGTCTTCTACTTTCTTTTTTTATTATTTCTTATTTTTTTAATTCAGAATCTACTTTTCTTTTTATTTCTTTAATTTCTTCTTGTTCTTTTTTTTTCTTTTTTTATTACAGAAATTCAATCATATTTTTTGTTTGTTTGTTATTTTAGGTATTTGGGATTTGTTGCAATGTTTGATTTTATGAAACCTTTGTAAATGTATTTAATTTTTTTGCAATAGGTTATTTTGATATTTTAAAAATGTTTGTAATGTATTATTTGTAAAATAATTTGTTCATTTATAAAATTATGCATTTGTAACTTATTAGGGATATTTATAAAAATATATGTCTTTAGATGTATAAAATTAAGGGACTCAGTTTATGTACTTCGTCCCGGTGGCCCCTAAATATTCAAGACCGGCCCTGCCCACATCCATAAAGGATAGCCTTAAAAACCATGCCTCCCCATATAAAGATCCTTGAAGAAATTATATAGGTAAAGATGCATCATTCAGGCCATAAATGTCAAAATCGAAAATGAAAATAAGAGCTAACCTGTTCTCAATTTAATAATAATAAAAAAAAAAAAAAGCCAGACTAGAATTTCAGTAATAAATCTCTATTTAGCAAGCGTCAGAAGCAATTGATGGCCTTCACACATCACATTCATCAAAATATTCATGGTTATAACTTATATCAATATGTTGTGCTAAGCTAAAAACCACACACCTGGCGATGCAAAGATCAAATGTTCCCAAAATTCTTTAAAATAGGCGCATTAATTCTGACCAAATGTATAAGAATAGCCCTTTATCGGTCTTCACAACCGATTCCAAGCGCATTAATTCAAGAAATTAATTAGAAACCATCTTCAACAACAGCACATGAAAATTTCCATTCCCACATTCAGAAAGTCTAGTGCCCATTCAGTCTATTGTTTCCATAGAGTTTTAAGTAATCGATGTCGACACATGGGAAGAGACATCAAACACAAAAAGACAAACCCAGAAAAGTCATGGATGGCATCATCGAAACCATTAATCAAGGAAAGATACAATCGACTAAGATGCCAAAATCAGATGAGAAATTAACGAAGATCCATTACCCATAACACCAATATTTACAGTAGAAATGAGTAAAGAAAAAAGAATATGTAGCGCCCTTACCTGAAAATGGGTTACTGAAACAACAACTGCAACATCTCTTTCTTCCACTTCGTTTTTAGATCTGGAAGGCGACGATCGACGAAATGATGATGAAGAGGAAGTGATGATGGCCGAAAGCGTTAAAGAAAAAAAAAGAAAGGGGGGAAATTTGAGAGAATGGCGGACTATATTATTATTGCTCGTGCTGGGGCTCATTAGTAGCGCCGAGACCTGAAAATGAAAATGGGTTGGGTCCCAAGATTTAAAAAGAAATACACAAATTTTCCCTGCTTTTGCCTAGACTAGTATTACGAGTAAGTAACAGTAACGGCCGCTGGCCTGTTTTACAAGCAGGAATCCGAAAACAGATTTATCGTCCTAATAACTAAGGAAACGGTGGTCACCACCTCGTCTATTCGAAATTGAAATCGACAGATTCATCGTCTTAAAATTGTACATGCATACCCTAGAAAGTTTGTTTAAAATTAAAAGTTTTCGTATGGGTATTCATATTCATCTTTTTCATCTAAAAAAAGGATACGTGACGCAAAATTAAACAAACTTGCTTAGGCCTTTATTGCTTTTTCAGGGACAATCTTGTAATTTTACTAGTGAGAGGGCGCGCCAAACACCAGGCTACTGCCTGTTGCCGGTCGCCTCAGTATCCGTTATGCGAAGATTTATTTGAACCTTTCGTATCGAGGCGCGGATGTGGAAAGCTTCCTCCTAGCAACGTTTTTGGCGTGTACCGCAAAGCATTTTGGCCCAATAAACAACAGGTTCGAGACAATAAATTTGACTTTTATTCCGGATCTGGTTAGAAGCATCCTTGATCCAGAATGATGCCGGCGAAAAAAAAAACAATCTATCATTTGTATTATCCTCTAGATTTACTCTTCAAAATTTGATGGCATATCCTTTACACTCGTTGGCACCCATTTGCTTATATTTTCTATATTTGTCTGGCTCTTTTAGTAATTGTGCATTATTGATATTCTTAGAAATCTCAATACAATATATATAAAAGAATATTTATATATAATAAGAGAGAAATTAGTGCATACTTAGTTATGGAGATTTGAACCAAGGATCTATTTTAAACCCTTTTTATTTTTAACTAGTTATAAGTGAATTGACCAAGTAAAGTAAAATAATAATCTCTACATAATTATAAAAAAATTTGGTCATAACCTGAACTAGTTATAAATAAAAATAATTTTTATATTTTAATAAATTATAATTTTTCTAGGTCTCGTCTTAAAAAAATTTACCTCTACATAATAATAATTAACTATATATTGTATTAAAGGTTTCAAATGAAATAAAATATTTATCTAAAGTTGTTTGAGACAATGATTTAATCTTTAGAGTTGTTACAACATCTTTGAGCTTATGGGTATGAGTAATTAGTCAGCATGAACACTTTCTTGTTGAAGTCAAAATATTTTTAACTTCTTAAACATGTTTAAAGCCTCTATGCACGAAACCTTTTGTACTTTTATATTGCTATCCTCAGATTATCTTTTTCTCCTTCTTTTCTAATTGCAGCAATGATTTCTTCCTCAGTTAAAACAAACACGACTTGTTGCTCATTTTGAAATTATACAATAATTTTTTTAAGTACAACTCTTTTAAGTTATAACTTCCTCGTAGTAAGATGTTTTACTGTATATTCAAGAAGATCAAATCGAATTGAACCATTGCATTCGGTTTGGTTCCATTCAATTTTTCAAATGTTTAGTTCAGGTTGTGGTTTAAGAATTTAAAAAATGTACTAACTTGAACCAAACCGACTAAGATTAATACTATGATTTGTGTTAAATATATTGTCACATGTTCTTATTATATATTTCTTATTTATAAAAGAAAAGTATTATAGCGATATCTAAAGTATATATTTTTATACACGGTTAAATTTCTGGAATTATGTAATTTACATGATTTAGGTATATACACTATAGAATGAAATCTTTAGGTATTTGAAATCAATTATTGTTAATTGACATCAATTATTTATTTTTCAATTATATTTTATTTATTTATTTTTATCTTTTCTTTTCTTTTTTGTTGTCCATAACGGGCAACCGATTAAATGGTGTTCATTATCTTTAATTTATACTTCACAACAATAAAAGTAACCGATATAGTTTTAGTTTATTTTATTTACACTTTTTTTTTAATAAAAATGAGTTAATAATATTTATTTCTTTTTTCACAATTTGGTTGCTTGTTATACAAATCCATATTTTCCGATTTGCTTTTAAAAAATTAACCATATTTATGAATCTTCAACCATTTACCGACATTAATAATTATTTTTTTTGTATTTAATCTTTTTTTTCTAAATAATATGTTTGTTCCTTCTTGACAAATATATATTTATATATATGTTTGTTCCAGAAGGCCAAAATAACATTTCTAAACTGGTGGCTAAGTAAATTTTCTATTTATTTATTTGCTATTTACAAAAATCAGGGCTTTACAAACAGCTAGCAAAATAACATGAATAAAATTTGTTTTAATTTCATTGTCAAATGAAATATTTGAAATGTATAATAATTACACTACATGTTGTGCTTTCGGGGATGGAATCCTATAGGTTCATTTCCAACCACTTGCTGCTCTCATCATGATAAGGCACTTACCACTGTTGTGCTCAAATGAACACATATTCTTCCATTTAATTATAGAGGTTCATTGTCAAGCACTTGTTACCTTAGTTATTAAGACACCTTCCCTCCGCCTCCTTGAGATTGGGAGTTCTACTCCGTCCGTCAGTATGGATCTTAGAGTAAATACTACGGCAGTAGTTTAATAATCATGACATGGCATGGGTCTAGGTTACATACATCCGCCCCAACTGAATTGGTGTCCTCTTCTGGTCCTTTAAAAAGTTTGATCTTCATAAGAAATTCACTTTATGGTTGACCTTACAGATAACACAAATAAAACATTGAGAAAAAAAAGAAATTACTTGTAAAATGCACCATATCAGTATATCGATAATTGGTAGGAAATTACAATTGCTGATCCATCGAGAATGTCATAAAATTGTCTCAACTAAAACAAGGCCCCAAGCAGCAATAACAAGCTAAATTATTGCTGAAAAGCATAAATAGTGGCATGATTGCCATTTCTTGCCGTAGAAACTAGAAAACATCCATTCTGCTAGCCAAACCCAGATTTCCATGTTAGCCAGGGGGCCAATTCATCTGGCGTCCCCCAAGGAGATGAATGTGCAGATGATAAACAGACTGACCTGCAAACAATAGTTATTATGGTCAGAATGAAGTAGGAAGAGAACCTGAAACGGATCTCTAAAAAGAGAATAACAGGAAACTTTAGGTTTAATAATACGGACATCCATTAGGCCCATCGTTGATGACAATCCTGAAGCCATCTTCAAGCCCTTCTTGATTGGCAACAAGTTTTGCAGCATACAAAAGGTGACCAAGAATTTCACAGTGTCTCTCCTCTGCCTACAAAACATAATAGTGTTACACAACAAAAAAATAAAAAAAGTTCGTTAAGGGATAAAAAAGTTGGAAACATTTGATCAATTTAAGAAGAATTTAATAGGCGACAGAAAAAGGAAACTAGGCTTAGATGTTTAAAATGAGGACCAACTACAGCAAGAGAGAGCAACTCAACATAGACCGACATGAAGGTCAGTCAGATATGAAGTGGAGTAAGGTACAAAAGCAAGGCCAAAAAGAACTCATTGTGAAAATACAGTTTTTGACTCTTTGACAAGTTGTTACTGACGAGGACTCTGCAACGAAATTTATTTATCCACGGCAGAAATTAATTAAATTAGGAATTAGCACATGATACTTTATTACTTATAAGCAATTAGTTGTTTAAAGTTAGACATTCTGTTGGTTTATACGAACATTAATTTTTTTTTAGGGTTTGTTAAGTTGGAATGGATTGAATTTAATGTACCTCAAATATCTTATTATTCTGTTGTCTCATTTCTCTTTCTACTCTGAAAATTAATGTGCCATCAATTTGTTGGGTTTATACAAACATTAATTTTTGTTAGGTTTTGTTAAGAAAATAAAATAACGAACGACACAAGATGTAACGTGGTTCGGCTCTATGGCCTACATCCACGGAAGAAAAGAAAGAATATTTATTCTTGTATTGTGTCTTAATGGAGGGACTCCATATATATAGACATACAGGACTATGTACTTATAGCTACTTTTATAATTTTAGTAACTGCTATATTCCTTAAAGGAAATAAATCCTTAAGGAAATAATTCTGTACAGAAAACAAATCTATACAGAAAATAAATTTGTATAGGAAACAAATCTCAACACTCCCCCTCAAGCTGGTGAATAGAGGTTTACCATTCCCAGCTTAGACACATTTGCTTGAAATGCAGTATGATTTAACCCTTTAGTGAGCATATCGGCGAGCTGATTATTGGTAGACACATATGGAGTACAGATCAACCCACTGTCAAGCTTCTCTTTAATAAAGTGTCTATCAATCTCTATATGTTTGGTTCGATCATGTTGGACTGGGCTATGGGCAATGCTAATTGCAGATTTATTGTCACAATAGAGTCTCATAGGGCCATCCCAGTGTATCTTCAAATCTGTCAAAATTATCTGCAACCATAATAGCTCACAAACCCCTTGTGCCATTGCTCGGAATTCTGCTTCAGCACTAGATCTGGCCACTACATTCTGCTTTTTACTTCGCCATGTCACCAAGTTCCCACCAAGAAACGTACAATATCCAGTAGTTGATCTTTTGTCAACTACTGAACCAGGATAGTCTGAATCAGTATATGCTTCAAGAACCATTCCTGTGTGCGGATTAAATAAAATGCCCTGTCCTGGAGTCCCTTTAAGATACTGTAAGACGCGATTAGCTGCTTGCAAATGAATATCTTTAAGGTTGTGCATGAACTGACTTATTACATTTACTGCATATGCAATATCAGGTCTTGTGTGAGAGAGATATATGAGTTTTCCTACTAGTCTTTGATATATCTCCCTATTAACAGTCAGCGCTTCTTCAGCTTCTCCAAGCTTATGATTAAGATCAATAGGAGTATTCATTGGTTTGCATGCTAGCTTCCCTATTTCTTTAAGAAGGTCTGTAATGTACTTCTGTTGAGAGATAAAGATTCCCTGTTTAGAGTGTGCCACTTCAATCCTTAGGAAGTATTTCAATCTCCCTAGTTCCTTGATCTCAAATTCCTCGGTCAAACACCGCTTCAAATTTTGTCTCTCGTTTTCATTGTTTCCAGTCATGATGATGTCATCAACATACACTAATAGAGCTGTAACTCCCCCTGAAGCCGAGTGCTTAACAAACAGAGTGTGATCTCCTTGGCTTTGTTTATATCCCATACTTGTCATTACTTAGGCAAACCGACCAAACCATACTTTGTCATGATGATGTCATCAACATACACTAATAGGAGGGTTCAGGATTTGTTACCTCATTCTCAGAGATTGGTTCAAATTCTTGAGCTTGCATCGGTTCAAGAGCTGCGGCTTTATTCCTTGAGTACACTTGTCCAGTCATCCGATCCTTAGGTTCGTCATTGGGTACAGGGGGTGTAGGAGATTCAGGTTTGGTTTGTTGGAGGGTAAAGGGGTCAAAAAGATCAAAAGGGTTATCAGGGGAGTTCCGATCCTTATCTTCCATGATGACATTCTCCCCTGGAAGAGGAGCGGAAAAATAGGGCTCAGGTTCACAAAAAGTGACATCGGCTGAGACAAAGAATTTCTTTGATGGCGGATGATAGCATTTATATCCCTTTTGAGTGGAAGAGTATCCGACAAAAACACACTTAAGAGCTCTAGGATCCAACTTTCCCCTGTTAGGTTGGTGAACATGGACAAATGAAACACACCCAAATATTCTAGGTATAAGATTATTGGAGATTTTAAGCTTAGGATAAAATTGACGTAACTTTTCCATAGGACTTTTGAAATCAAGGGTTCGGGATGGTAGACGGTTAATAAGATGTGTTGCAGTAAGGACAGCTTCCCCCCAATAGGACTTAGGCATATTATTCTGAAATGAAAAGGCTCAGGTTGTATCAAGTAGGTGACCGTTTTTTCTTTCAGCGACTCCATTTTATTGTGGTGTGTAAACACAAGATGATTCATGAAGGATCCCCTCGGTTTGGAAGTAGTTGGTCAATGTTTGATTAAAATAGTCTCTAGCATTGTCAGATCGAAATCTCTTGATTTTAGCACCAAACTGGGTGCGTATCATGTTATGGAAGGTAGGGAGAATAAAGCTCACATCGAATTTTTGTTTTAATAAGAATATCCACGAGACTCTAGTACAATCATCAATAAAGGACACAAACCATCGCGCTCCAGAAACATTAGGTATTGGAGATGGACCCCAAATATCACTATGAATGAGATCAAAAGGATTTGAACTTCTGTCATTATTAAGTGGAATAGACATACGTTTGTGTTTCGCAAGTTCACACTCTTCACAGTGAAAATCTTCAACATTCAGAGATTGAAACAAAAACATGATTTTAAGAGATCGAAAAGAAGGATGACCAAGGCGGCGATGATGGAGCCATAGTTTTTCTTTATTGGAAAGTTTGTGCTCAGAGAGAAATGAAGTAGTACTCTTGATAGGATGTATTGGTGTCTCAAGGTAATATAACCTGTCCTGTTCCTTAGCATGTCCAATTATCGTTCCCAAGTCCTGGTCTTGAAATGCACAGTAAGTAGGGAAGAAGGTTACATTACAACTCAGATCATGGGTCAGTTTTTTTATAGAGATAAGATTAGTAGATAGTTTAGGAACATGAAGAACATTTCTGAGTGTAAGGGTGGGGCTGATGTGAACATCACCTATACCAGCAACTGTGGTTAAGGATCCATCAGCTGTGGCTATTTTCCGACTACTAGGACATGGGTTGCAGGTATAAAATATATTGGGAGAATTGGTCATGTGATCAGTAGCACCAGAATCTATAACCCAAGAGTTAGCAAAAGATTTATCCGAGACGTTAAATCCAATAGAAATAGGAAAATTACCTAAATGGGCCAATGAGTTGGTACCTGAGGGTTTTCCAAGAGTGTCGAGTAGAGTTCTCAATCTCTTGATCTCATCCTGATTGAATCCGACTTGCTTAAGAGAGTGCTCTTCAATTGATTGTACACTACACATCTTTCTTTTGGCTCACGTACCAGTGGAAGCAGCAACAACAATAACAATACTTGGTCAAATTCTTCAATAACAGCGATGAACGCCAAACAAGCCTCTCTTTGGCAATGAAGGCTAAAGATGGAGAGTTTTTTTTTTTTTTGGTAGTTGCAGTTGCTGAAAATAAGAAAGAAGAAAGAAAAGACGGAAGAAGGGAAGAGAGAAAGAAGACGGGAAAAAAAGAAAGAAAGAAAGAAGAAGGTGTAGTAGCAGATTTTGGCGAAGAAGATGAAGATGCAGTTGCAGACGAAGATAGATCGAAAAGTGACAGTGAACAGTTGCACTGAACATTGAACAGTCCAGCTGAAGAAGATGAGGCGCGACGGTCGCAATCCAGCAGCAGCAACAGAAAAGCGCACAGACAAAGAAGAATGTTCAGATGGCGATGGCGATGGAAGATCTGGATCGCGATGAAAACAGTTGTAGAATGTTCAACTGCAGTTGCAGACGATCCAGATCGCGATTTGCAGCAGCAGTTGCTGACGAAAGTAGTTGCAGACGACGATTGTGATGGAAAATCTGGATCGCGATGAAAACAGTTGCAGACGATCCAGATCGCGATTTGCAGCAGCAGTTGCTGACGAAAGTAGTCGCAGACGACGATGGCGATGGAAGATCTGGATCGAGATGAAAACAGTTGCACAATGTTCAACTGCAGTTGCAGACGAAGGAATGAAGGTTGAGTTGCAGGGATTGAAAACAGTTGAGACGAAGGAAGACGATGAACAGTGAAACGACGAATAGCGCAGACGTGATTTGCAGCAACTGTTGCAGATCGAAAAATGAAGATGATGAACAGTGAGATGATGAACAGTGCAGACGCGATTTGCAGCAACAGTGATGAAGATGGAGGATTCCGGCAGCGACGGCGATGAAGGCCACCCAAGAGGATTTCGGCGATGAAGGCCGGCAATGATGATTCCGACGATGAAGGCCGAAACAGATTTCCCAGTAATAAAAACTAGGGCTCTGATACCATGTTAAGAAAATAAAATAACGAACGACACAAGATGTAACGTGGTTCGGCTCTATGGCCTACATCCACGGGAGAAGAGAAAGAATATTTATTCTTGTATTATGTCTTAATGGAGGGACTCCATATATATAGACATACAGGGCTATGTACTTATAACTACTTTTACAATTTTAGTAACTGCTATATTCCTTAAAAGAAATAAATCCTTAAGAAAATAATTCTGTACAGGAAACAAATCTATACAGGAAATAAATTTGTATAGGAAACAAATCTCAACATGTTTACAATTAGACAAATTCTGTTAGTTGGTTTATACAGACATTAATTTTTTTATTAGGGTTTGTTGGGTTAAAATGGATTGAATTTAATGTACCTCAAATATCGCATTGATATGTTCTCTCATTTCTCTTTTACCTTTGATTCGTAGTATGCCATCAATTTGGTATCAAATATAAATTGCATACTAACAGCCAGTCAACTCATCCCCCATATGCTTCTCTCATTTTAGTCGTTCCTTGCTCTTTGATCATTCTACTTGCACACCACCTCTCTTCTCTCACGCTTCATCAATTTAAGTTGCTCCCGTCCTTAGATTCTTTACTAATTTCTTCCTTTTGATTTGTTTTCTTTAGTATCTTTGTCTTTGCGCTCTCCCCCCCATCTTCTTCTTCTTCTTCTTCTTCTACTTCCTCTCTTTCTCTACACACACTTATCAATGTTCACCACAAAAAATGAGCACTCTCGGAACAATGAACCTCCATTATCCTCTCCTCTCCAGTAGTCCAGTCTCTCCAATCCTCAACTCCTAATTTTTGACTCTTTATTTTCCGATCTCTTTACCCCATCTCCCCCACTATCCCCAAGCCACTCTTTTCTGTTGATACAAGTTCCATACCATAAGAAATTTTGTGTTTCATTTGAATGATGTAGATGTAAATTCTCTCTCAATTGCATTTTGTTTAAATAAAATTGCAATTTTTTGTTTCATTAGATCAAAATAGACAATTCTAAATTCTACAAGGCAAAGGCTCGTCATGAACCTTGACAACTTCTAAATTGCCTAGTAATCGTGCTTCACAATTTTTCTTCAACTTAATGGTTTTCCTTCCAAGTTTTGCATTTGAATGTTGTCATTTGTAAAGGTGCCTAAACGCAATAATTGGGCAATTCAGCTATCTTAAGGTTTTGATACCAAAACATCTTATATATGTTGATAGGGAATCGTTAAGATCTAGAAAAGGTTATTTATGGAACTATAACCTTAAAGAATAATGATACCATCTTTAAAAAAAAATAGCAAATATATTTGAAAAAAATTTATTAATTTTAAAAAATAGACAAGTATTTCTAGCTTTAATCTATGAATATGTAAATTGGAATAAAAGTTAAAGATATCTTCTTTTTTATCCCTCTAATTTTTCTTTTATTAAATTATTGAATACTTAAAATTTTAAAAATCACATAGAAACCTACTATTACTTGCCAAGGGAACTGTCGAGGTAATGACCCAGTTGATGACAAGTAGGGGTGAACATTTAACCCGCTCACCAAACTAGAAATTTTACGCTTGGGTCAGGTTTTTAGTATGCAACAGGTCAATTGGGAGGACTATGAGTAGCACCTGAGAACTCGTGCTTGAGTATAAACTATAAAAAATTAATAAAAAATAACCCAACCTCTAGCCGACTTACTATTACTTGATTGTTCAACCTATTTATTATAAATAATGTTTAACTATTTTTTATATTGTTATAATACGAAATAAGGTATAGGGCCTCCAAATTGTAGGCCCATAGGAGCTCTCCACTTGCTTCAATGCACAAAGTAGAGAGAGAGGGCGAGGGAAGTGTTTTAGTTTTAAAGAGGGGACCCTCACCTCCTCTTTTACTTGTTCCTGATGTGGGACTACATGGAGCAATCCCCACTTTAAGCCCGCAGCGCAAATCCCACCTTATTTATTTGTTTGTTTCACTTTCCCCTCTCCTTCCTTTTGTTCGCACTTTCTCCCTTTCTAAACCCTCGTAGCTCAAGCTAAAGGGTAAATTTTAATTAGGAGTTTTATAGTTTAATTTCTCAAGTGTTGTTGTTTGTGATCAAGTCTAACTATGCAAACAGTGATGCAACACACATTAGCCATTCTACGAGCACTATCATTATGAAAATAATTTAGATTTTAATTTGTTTCCTTCTTTAATTATTTTCTTTAATTGCGCAATTAATAGGATTTATTTACTTGTGTAATTACTTAGGTCCAATTAATGGTAATCAATCAAAGTTTCCTTACTTTGATTAATTTTCCACTATAAATACGTGTAACAGACAAACGAGTCAATTGGGTATTGATAACAAAAGTAAGGCCAGGTCAGTTTTGAGTGACATATCACCTAGTGTTGTTGGGTTGGCTGAGATTTAGGGTCAAACTTTACTTGGGCCAAACCTTGCACACCCCTAATGCCTAGGCAACACTAATTTGAGCTCATTCAATTATGGTATTTTATAGAATTTTGTAAAGGTAAAGAAACAATTGATCTATCAAAAAGAAATAAGCTAAGTAGCAAGCGTTCATCTAGAGGAACAAGGGATGGTCTTCTATTATTATAAACCCAGACTAGATCGCAAGAAAGGTTTAAAATTGATATTCACAAAATAGATTCCAAGAAAGGCTCAAGAGTACACTAAGAATAATTTTACTTCCCATTCACTACTATTGTGGATAAGTAATTGTTTCCCTCATCTCTTCTCTCACATACTAATTTTTAGAACTTAAATTTATTTTCTAAAATGATAATTCTAAAAGACTAAAGGACAAAATGAAAAAAAAAAATCATGGAAATTGTTTAGACTTAAATATTTATCTCACAAATTAATTTTAGAAGGCAAGTGAAAGATGAATACGAAGACAGCTAATAAGAATTTTTATCATACTTTGAAGTTCTATTGTATGCAGAATTATCTTGATGAAGGCCTCAAACTAATTTTCTGTAGGAAGAGCATGCATTAGCATCCATGAACCCTCTAGTTAATGTATGCCCGGCAAATACATGAATTAGAAGTCAGCATACTTGATAGATTAATAAAATCCTTACTCCTAATTGTCACCAAAGCTATTTTATGAACTAGTGTTAGGCTTCAAGTAATTCTTCAGCAACATCAAATAGAAACGTGATGTAAGGGGATACCTTAGAGAGACCAGTTAATCCATCCTTAACTTTAGGAATAATTAAAATGTGGACAGGGGCTTGGGGAGCTATGTCCCTGAACGCAAGAACCTGTTGAACATGCAATCGAAGGAAGTAAAAGCCATGCAAATAACGATAGTAAAATTCTACCAAAAGAATTTACGAAAGTTCCTACCAATATGTCAGAAAAAAGTTGATATAAGTACAAAATAAGAAAGGGCATATACTTCATTCACTTTAAAAACACAGAAATTTCAAAAAATAATAAAAAGATAAAATTCATTTCCTCACTTATTTCATGAAATGATAAAAATACCAAACCAATACATTAGATGGAGGTATGAAGCTGAATATACAAGAATAGAACTCCAGGGAAAACTTGATTGGGCCCATTTGCTACTGAATACCATATTTAGCTGATCTTTTGCGAATTGAAGATTCAGTTTCAAATTATAATTAATTTTGTTTCTTGTCACAAAAAAAAAAAGAAAAAAGAAAAGAAGAATTCAAGACCCCATGGTTCTTACAACATGAGTATCCATCATTATCTATGGCTGCAACGGAAAAGTATTTCAAAAACAATATACATAGATCAATACCTTATCATCCTCATAAACCACATTAGAAGGGATTTCCTTCTTTATAATTTTATCAAATCTGCAACATGAAACAAAAAGAAACAATAAGCCCTCCGATCAGTGTGTTTTCAAATAACTCATAATTTGCATATGTATAATTTAGAGAGATACAAAATAAAAACTTCTATTCATGTGAAGAAATATCATTCTTATTGAACTTGCATTAATGCTGATAATATTGTCAAAGAGGCGGCTTACACCCTACATCACATAGTTATGCAGCTAATGTATATTGTCATTCTTGTTGTGTAATGGTGTACCATCTTCAAATGATATAATTTCGACTACATAAACAAGAGATGGGGAAAATAAAAATTTAAAAGGTTGGCACAATGCATGCATTCAATCATAATCACATACGAATGACTCATCAACTTTCTCAACCGATCTTGTTATCCTCCAAGCTCCATACTGTGTGAACTGTAAATTTGACAATAAGGGATGCATCCAAATCCATCAGTGTGTCTAAGGAGGTCTCGTGCAAATGTTCCAACTACCCAACATACGAGGAACATCCTCCAAGTTTGCACGTCCCATACCGTGCAAATTTAATGATACTAGTCATAATTTAACATTTAAAATATTCACCAAAGAAGGTAAAAAATGGCCATTCACTTCTAGGACTTCCCAGGTATCCTCTAGATTCATTACGTCCTATACCACCCCGAATCCAATTATAACGAAAAGTCACAAGCTGTAACAATACCCGCCAACACATAGTCTCAAAACCTAAGCAAGCACAACATTTCTATATTAACAACCGCATCACACAACTTATTTTTGTACAAAGTTTTTTATTTTTTATTTTTTTACCATCTGCATTAGGAGTAAAGATAAAAATAAAATAAAATAAAATAAATTATCAATGTCATAAGGAGTAGATATCGACGCTAAAGGTCCTATGTTAGTCCCTCGGTTGGCCAGTGAAAGGTCCTGAGGTCCGGCAGGCTGTGTGTTCCCATCATCTACAATGTAAATGTCCATTGGAACAACAGGGGTAGTGAAATGCTACGAGTAGTCATCAATGGACAAATCAGGTTGGCCTCCCATAGGCATGCTAGCCTAATGACTACTTGTGAAACCCCCTTAGGCCTCCAATTTACCCAAATGCTGGCTCAAGTCACCAAACATCTTCTTAGAATAAGCCGTGTGATCTTCTAATTTCTTCAACATGGTCTCACTCCTCGTGTCTATTTAATGGAGTTGTAACATTTCATCATATAAAGGTTGTGAGGACGGCCCTAGCTCCCTCCGTGGGGATCTTAGAACCACACCTCGGGAAGGTCATTTTGTGTCGTCCCCCTCAAAAGACTCCTCTTCTTTCTAGTTGTCAACATTTCCATCGTCCTCCTACCTGGGTTTGCTTTTCGCACATGAGGTCGAGTTTATAGGCCCTTTCAGCTTCATTGTGGACTCATCCCTAATACTCACTCCATAATGGCATAAAATCTCCATGATTAGTGCCCCGTAAGGTAGAGCAGCCTTATTACTCGACTTTAGGGCAATCCTACCCCATCTCTTGGATGATGATGCAGGGTTGGGAGAGGGAGGTTTCTTCATCCACACAATAAAATACAAAGACTTGGGCAATATTGAGGGTTTCCCTTGTTGTCTTTTGGGGAAGGATGTTATCAGTCACCATGAGACTTAGCTCGACCAACAACTTCTTAATGTGGGTGGACGGCAACCAATTTGTGATTTGTCCCGGCGTAGCAGTGATGTGATCATACATGGCATCGATGTCTGAAACTACAAATTCAATAGCGTGCTCGTCCTAGATGTTAGGCAGCAAGTCAGTCTACAAGTCATTGAATAGTGTGTATGACTTAAGTTAGTTTACTTATCTTCTTAGACAAGTTTCTTGTATTCATATAAATATTGTTGTACAACAGGATGTATGTGTCTGAAAAACTGAGAAATAACATCAGAGAGAAATGTTTCTTCTTTACTTGTTCTCTACACTTTTGTGTTCTTGAAACCCTAACATGGTATCCGAGCGAACAACTCACGCTGGTCTTGATCTCTCCTCCACTTCGCCCGAAAGTTCTGCTACACCGATAGCCATGGCAAGTGGATCTTCATCTTCATCATCTCTTTCTGCGATTCAAATTACAAACTCTTTCAGTCAGTTAGTTTCGGTCAAGCTAGAGGAAAACAACTACTTGTTGTTGAAACAACAAGTGAGTGCCGCCATTAGAGGCTACAGCTTGGAGCGATTCACCAGTGGTGCACAAAATGCTCCACCTGAAATTATTCAACTGGAAAATGAAGATCCGATGGTCAATCCGGCGTTTCTTGCATATCATAGACAAGATCAATTGCTAGTATCTTGGCTTTTTTCATCTGTTAGTCAAGGCTTCCTTTCCCAACTCATTGGCTACAACACGACATATGAGATCTGGAATACGATCGAGCAATTATTTGCATCTCAAACCAACACCAAGATCATGCAATACAAATACCAGCTGCAAACTCAGAAGAAGGGCAGTTTATCGATGAGGGATTATCTCATCAAGATGAAGACGTTAAGTGATGTCTTGGCGACTTCTGGACATCCTGTTCTGAAATCGATTAGGTGTTTTCCATTGTGATTGGACTCGGTAGTGAATATTAGTCGATTGTTGCGGTCATTACATCGCGAGATGAACCCTACACACTCAAGGTTGCTTCTGCCTTGCTTCTTGCATCAGAGAGCCAAATTTTACAAAATATCGTCTTTGATGTCTCCATGTCTGCGAATATTGCCAAGAAGTCATTCTTTCCTCACGGAAATAATCAGATAGGGAACTCTGGTCGTAGATCTGGTTCTCAAGGATTTTCTCAAAACAATGAAGGCGGTCGAGGTAAAGGAAGAGGAAAATGGAATCAGTCCAAAGTGCAGTGCCAGTTATGTGGAAAAACAGGACATTGTTCAAAAATGCTATTACCGGTTTGATATTTCTTTTACGGGGTTCAACAATGGATCTAGAAATGGTTCAAACAGCTCCAACGGTGGTGCTTCTACCTTTGGTAACAGTGGATCTGGTAAGTTTAATTCCAATCAAACTCCTATGGCAGCGATGGTGGCTACTCCAGATGTTGTAAATGACAATTGTTGGTATCTGGATTCAGTGGCCACAAATCGCATCACGAATTATTCGAATAATTTGTCGTTTGGATCGGAGTACCTTGGATATGGTAAAATACATATGGGAAATGGTACTGGTCTACCTATTTCCCATATTGGCTCTTCTACATTTCTTTCTAATACTTATGATTCTAGACAATTGCATCTTCGTAATTTGTTACATGTACCTTTAATTACCAAAAAATTACTATTTGTTTCGCTATTTGCCAATGATAATAACGTGTTTTTTGAATTTCATCCTCATTTTTGTGTTGTGAGGATCGAATCTCCAAAACACCTCTGCTGCACGAGACAGTCAATGACGGTCTCTACACATTTCATCTCTCTTTGTAACCTCCTCAGGTCAAGTCCACTGGGGTTTCTTTATCTCCAAATCATGTGTCTGATTTGTCCACTTCTTCTCAGACTAAAATACTTCACGTTTCTCTGTTTCTTGTAATGTGTCTACTGCTTCATGTACTTTTGATTTGTGGCATAAAAGGCTAGGGCATCCATCTGCTAAAACTGTATCTCATGTTCTGTCCAAGTGTAATATTTCATATGAGATGAATAAGATTTCTAATGTGTGTTCAACTTGTCAAATGGGCAAAAGCCATAAGCTTCCATTTACTTTGTCCACCACGGTTTATACGGCCCCTCTACAGTTGTTTCAGATCTGTGGGGACCCTCCCCTATTCCTTCATTAGATGGTTTTCGATATTATGTTTCTTTTGTTGATGTGTTTTCCAGATTTACTTGGATTTATTTTCTTAATTCAAAATTTGATGTTGTTCAAGCTTTTCTTCAATACAAGAAACAAGTTGCACTTAGACTAGATGCTAAACTCAAAGTGTTTCAATCTGACTGAGGGGGAGAGTTTAGACCTCTAGCTAGCTTGTTGATTTCGTTTGGCATTGAAATTAGACATTCCTGCCCATATACTTTAGCCCAAAATGGTATTGTGGAGCGCAAGCATAGACATATTGTCAAACTTGGTCTCACTCTTTTGGCCCAATCTTCCATGCCCTTGCATTTTTGGTTGGATGCTTTTTCTAGTGCTGTGTATCTTATGAATCGATTACCAAGTGTTCCTCTTGATTCTAAGTCGCCCATGGAAGTCTTGTTTCAATCCCTTCCAGATTATTCATTTCTTAAAGTTTTTGGGTGCAAGTGTTTTCCATATCTCCGACCATATAACAATCACAAATTACAGCTCTAAACATAAAGGTTACAAACCTCTTGCTTCTAATGGTACAACTTACATATCTAGACATGTTGTATTTGATGAGTCTCAATTTCCTTTTGCTACTAAATCTGTTGAATCTTCCTCTTCCTCTATCAATGACACTACAATTTCTGGTATTCCTCTTGTAACCATGGACCTTTCTTCTTCCAATGACACATCCAATGCACTCCCTTCCAATGTACCTACCTTGACTGAACCTGCAGCAGAATATCCAGCCTCTTCCACTTGACTGTACCTTATCTCTGCTCCATCTGAACCTATACCTGAACCAGTGTGTACCAATAATCACCATATGATTACTAGAGCCAAAGCTGGGATTTTCAAGCCCAAGGCATTTGTGTCAGATCTGAATTCTCATGAACCAACAAAGCTCACTGATGCCTTAGCTCATAATAAGTGGCGTACTGCTATGAATGCGGAGTATTTGGCCTTGTTGAAGAATGGTACATGGAGTCTTGTTCCTGTCCCTGCTGATAGGAAAATTGTGGGCTGCAAGTGGACTTTTAAGTTGAAAAAGCATCCTGATGGCACTATTGCTAGGTATAAGGTTAGACTTGTAGCTAAGGGGTACCTTCAACAGGCCAGGTTTGATTATACTGAAACTTTTAGTCCTGTAGTGAAATTGACATCCATTCGAGTGATTCTAACAATTGCATTGGCCAGACATTGGTTTTTGAGACAATTGGATGTGAACAAATGCATTTCTTAATGGTGATTTGAATGAGGAAATCTATAAGGAGTAGCCACCGGGTTTTGAGAAAGAGTCGAATATGGTTTGCAAAGTTCACAAAGCTCTCTATGGTCTAAAGCAAGCACCAAGGGCTTGGTTTGATAAACTTAGACAATGTTTGTTGAAGTTAGGGTATGTAGCTTCTAAAGCTGATCAGTCCCTATTCATGAAAGTCTCTTCTTCTTCATGTGTTCTTCTTCTGATTTATGTGGATGATATCATAGTGACTTGTAGTGATGCTAATGAAGTTGAGCAACTTATAGTTCATCTAAATTCTGTTTTTGCTTTGAAAGAATTGGGTAAGTTGCAATATTTTTTGGGAATCGAAGTTCAGCAACTGTCCAATGGTTTACATCTTTCTCAAAAGAAGTATATACTTGATTTGTTGGCTAGAGCAAAGATGGAGAATGTAAATTCTTTTCCTAATCCTATGGTCACAGGTGTACCTTTGTCTTCTTCTCATGGTGATCCCATAGATAATGTTTCCGAATATAGGAGTCTTGTGGGAGGCTTACAATATGTCACTATTACTCGACCTGAAATTTCTATGTGTGTGAATAAGGTCAGCCAATTTATGCAGCAGCCATTGGATACCCATTGGAAGGTCATCAAGAGGATACTTCGGTATCTCAAAGGAACTTTAGATTTTGGACTCGTCTTTACTTCTTCTTCTCACTTAAATCTGACCGCTTTTTCTGATGCGGATTGGGGTAGTGATCCCGATGACAGACGTTCGACTACGAGTTTTTGCATCAATTTGCGTAACAACGTTGTCTCTTGGTGTTCTCAGAAGCAACATACAGTCTCTCGGTCGAGTACTGAAGCTGAGCACCGTAGTCTTGCCAATGCATCTTCTGAACTTTTGTGGTTGCAGTCCTTACTGGGTGAACTTAAAGTTTCTATGACTCGAGCTCCAATTGTATGGTGAGATAATTTTAGTGTTGTTGCCTTGTCAGCAAATTCAATGTTGCATGCAAGAACCAAGCACATTGAACTTGATTTGTATTTTGTTAGAGAAAAGGTTCTTGCCAAACAACTTCATGTTCAACATGTACCAGCCACAGATCAGGTTGCAGATGCTTTAACAAAGGCTCTCTCCAAGTTATTTTTTCAGAAGCTGCGAGATAAACTTACTGTTGTTGTGCCACTTTCTTTGGTTACTTCACCTACTGTTCCATAATTCTTGTTATTGCTATCATGTATTCATGTTCTTTTCAAACTCAGGGATGGTTATCTGCTTCCCACCCTGTGTTTGAGGGGGGATGTTAGGCAGTAAGTCAGCCTACAATTCATTGTATAGTGTGTATCACTTAAGTTAGTTTACTTATCTTCTTAGACAAGTTTCTTGTATTCATATAAATATTGTTCTACAGCAGGTCGTATGTATCTGAAAAACTGAGAAATAACATCAGAGAGAAATGTTTCTTCTTTACTTGTTCTCTACACTTTTGTGTTCTTGAAACCCTAACACTACACATCGCATTCTATCCCTATGCAAGGTATGTCAAAGATTTCAAACAAAGTTTGGGTAGTTAAAATTATGTCCTTGCCCAGAACGTGTAGCCAAATACGCGTTGTCTCCTCTGTCTTCGAGATAATGGGAAATCATGTTGACATAGAAGTGCTAGATGAGTCTCAGGTAGGGGTGAAAGAAACCCAACTGACCTGACCAAATCCGACCATTTCGGGTCAGGTGGGGTTTGGGTTTACTCTATTGGTCGGGTGGCTTTTAAAGAACACCCGACCTAGTCAGGTGACCCGACCCGACCCGATGTATATACATATATATATAAATAATCCTAAAATCCTAACCTATATATACGAAGTATCAAGTTTAACCTATATGCTAAAATTTATTGTATAATTCTAAATACAACAAACTTCTAACTAAATTATATTTTAATTTTATAAGCTAATCATAATCTATGAAATAAATTATTTTAATATGGGTTTCCTCATTGAGGACTCCCAACATCCATGCTCCAAAATTGGAGCTTCAAAGAAAATGTTGATTGTGTAAGAACCAAAATTGGAGAATTAATGCCTTTGAGCTATTGAGTAAGGTGAAAGAAAATAGAATCTTGTAGGGGAGGGGGTTTTATATGGGGAAAGTTTACCCCCTTTTCCAAAAGTTCCAATGTGGGGAGGGGCTTCTCCCTCTCCTTTTTTTTAGTCCCACATTGGAACTTTGGGGAGATGGGATGAGCTCTTCCCTATAAAATCCCCTTCCCTCCCACTTCATTCTCACTTAAGTCTTTTTGGCATTTGGGGCCTTTATATATGCTTAGCAAATAGGCCCATGGAAATGGGGACTCTATGTTTAGCAAGGAGGTCCCATGAAAATAATTTTTTTACATATATATGTATATGTGTGTATATTTACATATATATGATTTTTTTTATTTTCTACGTGTTTGATTTTTGTTTTTGTGTTTCTTCTTTTTGAATATTTTAGTTTTCAGATTTTTATCACTTTAATTTTCTATGTTTTGATTTTATTTTTATTTTTTTTGTAATTGGGCTTGTATGGGGGGCCCAACCCGACCAACTCGCCCGGCCAAATCCGACCAAATGTCGGATCGAGCCGGGCCCCCCAAAATTTAAAGGTCGGGTGGCATCTGGCCTAATTTGGTGCCACCCGGCTATAGCAGGTCGGGTGGGTCTTTGGGTCAAAATCGGGCCCGACCCAACCCGCTTTCACCCCTAGTCTCGGGCAGATATGTCCCTTGATTTTGAGAATGTTTGACCATTCTAAGCAATTCAACTTCCCTTCGACCAGGTCATACACGTCACTTGGTAGATCTACTAGGCGACTGGTAACAATATTCCTACTGCAATAGTACTTCCATCGCCTAGCAGCTCCAAAAGTAGGCAAACTTGGTTCATCAGGCACAAAGGTTCCTTGGGATTCAAGCTCATTTAGGAGTGTTCATCCTACCAACCAACCCAAACCTTATGGGTTAGATTAGGTTGGGTGAGGTTAGGAATTAGCAACCCAATCAAGTTTGAATTGGTTCAAGGTTTTACAAAACAAACCCGAACTCATCAATAATATTAAGTATTTCTTTAGTTAGCATTTTTATTAGAGTCACCTATTATAACTGGATCACATAAAATCTCATAAATAAAATAACATAAAAGAAAAGATTGCATAAAATTATAGTTATATTCGTATTGAACTTCAAAATTGGCTTAGGAAATGAGAATTTAGAATCAACACATTGAAGTAGGTCAACCTGATCAACTCGACCAGAACCAACCTGAAGTTATTGGGTTGAGTTGAGCTGGATTTAGGGGTCCTATTGGGTTGGGTTGGGTTGGGTTGGGTTGGTTTAAGATTTTCCAACCCGACTTGATAGGATTGAATTGGTATTTCATATTTTGACCTCAACTCAAACAAACCCAACCCATGAACACCCCTAGGCTCATTATCAGGAACGGTTACCTTCTTCCTTTTTGGGATTGAAGTACTCTTCCTAGGCATGATGACAGGTTGCAGGTGGCTAGAAGAAAGAAAGGAACTTTAAAACTAGGATATGGAAGCCAATATATAGACCTAAAAAACGGTAGTGAGGAGGAAAATGAGTTACTCAGCCAAAATCAAAATAGTTAGAAAAATGCTTGATGGCAGTTGTATCTGACGGGACAATGAAGTTTCGAAAAAATGTTGTTTATAAGAATTTCTGTGAATGCATTGGGTTTACTACAACGAAAAACCCTTCATAATGGCCAGTTTCTCCATTACATGACGGCATAAATTAAACGACCTCTTGAAATCTTATATGCGTTGGATTTACAAGTTGCCTTAAACTGCAGGCTGCTCATATTACATCTCTACCACTCCATCGGATATCGTCGTGAAAGTTGGTTAAAATCTCGATAAGACCCACTAGCAAGCTAGCAAGTAGCAAAACCATGATAGATACGTGTTCCCTTTCAACACGCTTAACCTACGTATTCTCCCACCAGAATCAGATCTGTTTATAAGAACGAAAACATATGCTGGATCCAGACATCCTTGAGCTAAGATAAGAGTCAAACCTAATTAGGGTAAACCGATAATCCCTGAAACTCATCCTATCAGTATCTTCAATTAAAGATTAGAGAGGCAGAGAGAGAGAGAGAGATCTTACATGGTCGGCGAATCAGATGCAAAAGCACAAAGAGCAGCTTCCTTCTCAGAGGCCATCGGTGTAGAAGACAAATGAGATGATATAATCTCAAGTCTGCTAACCCTATTGTCTGAGTCTCTGCCGCTACTGCCGCTCATGCTGTTTTCTCGAGTTAGTTCCCTTGTCCAGCCCCTGCCTCCCGCCCTGATCGGCCACTAAATGCGAGGTCATTCTAGTCAATTTCACCCAATAAAGCGACCCCTACAACTCTCGTCAGCTAAATCCGGCTGTTCGGATAACGAGAATCAGATTTAATGGTAATCTTAAACAATAAGAATGATTTTTTTTCTTTTTCTTTTTTTAAGTTTTAGAAGAAACAACCAAAGCCACTTCTAACACCATAGGGTCTCAGCCCGCTTTAACTCGTGATGTATTTGAATACATGACGGATAGGTTGACGGGCCAGCCTTTTTCTTTACCATGATCCAATTAGTTCACACACTAATCTGACACCAATAAATAATTTACTATAAGTGATAAAGTTGGAATTGTCAAACTCTTTCGTATCATTTTGTATCTGAATTCGAACCAACGACCTCCAAGCCCTTAAGGGTGAAGTGTCGCATGTCGCAGCCTTGAACGCCCGAACCAATGCTGCATTAGCAAATAATAAGAATGATAATCTTAAACATTTTTTTTAAGAATATCATATTACTATATGTTATTATGTATAAAAATCTTATATAATTTTTAAAATTTTAATAAATTAAATTAATTAAATAATTTAATATTTATTTTATATAAACATAATTTTTTCATGATAATCACTTTTTCAAAAAAATGAATACCACATATCTAAAAAACAATCACTTTTTCTATAACCGATAAAAATTCTACTTTCCTAGCCAACATAAAATTGGTGTAATAGTTGATAAAAAAATGACTTTAAAACTTCAAAGGTTTTAAATTCAACTCTTGTCACTATTTCATCCTAAGGGGTGAAAAAAATTAATGAATCAAAAACAAGCCTACTACCTCTCCAAGAATATCGTATAGTAATAAAATTAATTATACAACTAACTATTAACATTATTTCTCCTTATAAAAAAAAAAAACAAAGAGGTACACCATACCAAATGCCACCTTGGTGTACAAAATATTATTTAAAAACTTTCCAAAGTCTTCAAGCCATGTTTTTTTAAACATAGATTACAATACTGCCCTGTCCTTATAATAATAATAATAATAAACATAAATTATTATTATTATCCTTATCATTATTGATCTATACGTTTTCAAATAATTGATCTTCTTCCCTACTAATGTTAAAATGGTTCGAGTCTTCGGGCACTTTGAGTTTGTGCAACATGGAGATCGGCGCAGGCATAGAAATACTAGTTCTCAATTCCTACAGCCACGTTGAAAAATAATAATAAATAAATTCCAACAGGCATATCAATTAACAGTGCCATTACTCCCATACAAGATAATAATGTACTTAGGTGAAATTCCTTTCCAAAGCAGGGAAACATTAAAGAGAAGTCCCGCCGCACAGACGAGAGAGTAAAGCTTGTGCCAATTTACAACTTCAGACAACCTAAAACTTGGCATGGAAAAAAGCAAGGAGCCATGTAAAAAGACTGAAATATGTAAACAATAAATGTACAAACAGCCTCATAGTGAGGAGACGCCAACAACATAAAAAGAAGTAAAAGTTAGCAACAGATCTGATTATAACTTGTTCCGTCGTACCCCCACATGCTTACAAAGAAAAAGGCCCCCAAAGTTCAGGAAAAATGAAATCGAGGGCACTCTAGAAGTTATACCAGAGACCTTTTGCTCAGCCAATTCCAAGAAGCATTTCTTCGAAACCACATGATAATGTAAATTGTAATACAAATACCAGTCAGAAAGGTGCTGAGCTTGTTCTTCGAAGTTGATATTTGGGCTCTGACGGTGGTAAAAATGGCAATACTTTTTCCAACTCCTGCAAAAGATAAAGAAGAAAAAGGTTCATGTGTTGAATTTTGCCGCAACAGAAGCACATCCTCCTCACTCATATGATTAACAACCATATGAGATTTACAAGGTTCACCATGGACCATCACCAACATAACAAAAGTGAGATTTATAGCTTCAGCCTGAAGTATCACCAACGTAGTGTAACCGAGAACGGAGGACATTATTTTAGTTTATCTGTTATAAACAAAAAGCAAGAATTGGAATACTGCAGCAGAAACATGAGACTACCGTAAGCATCTATATTAGAGTACACAAAATGGTCTCAACATTTCGGTAGGTTTATGAATCTCAATAAAACAGGGTTCAACTTCAGCCTCAAAGTAGCACAACTAAATATAAATATGAGAACACAACCAGCCATGATTGACTTGTGGAAAATATGCATCATACCCCAGACCTGACAACCATAACCGGCCTGAACAAGAACTCTCGGTTTGGGCAGGTTTTTCCCTATATTGGGTCAACTAAGTTTAACACACTAATGGTCAGGTTTAAAAATTTTAACCTGTCTTCAACCTAACTTGCCTGACAATTAATATATATTCTATTAAATTTTGCAATACTTATCATAAGTACTCGTGTCTGGCTAAACAAGAGTTTAACTAAGTTTCAAAATGATTCTATCATTAACATGCTACATAAGTAGCAGTGTTGAAGGGGCTCAAATTGAAGGCCTCAAAGAGCACCCATTGGCCTCCAAGCTAATGAGGATGGAGGGTTGTTCATATATGAGCCCATCCCTCCCCCGTCTCCTTTTTTTCCACTGCACCTGATGTGGGACTAAAGAGAGGGAAAAAGTCTAAAAGGGCAGGGGGCTCCTCCCTGTCATCCCACAGCAGGAACAAGATGGGAGGGAATACTCTACCCCTCTATATTTTTTAGAGGAACAAAACAATCTTTATTGATCCTGAAAAATATTCACCCAACATAACAGAGTACAAGAGGTACTCTCAATGTTTCAAACCACAAATCATCAAGATCCAAAGGAAGATACTTAACATTAGAGACCCTTAAAAGGTAACCTCCCATCCTAATCAATACAAGCATGCAGTCCACCCCTATTCCAATCTGCCATAGAGTACCCAGTGGTGAACTTTGAGCAAACCGCCCACAATGAGGCCAGCCATTTTGCACTCTCCCACAGGCCACACTCCTCCACTTTTGAATCATGGAACAATTGTCTATTCCTTTCCAACCAGATGCTCCATAATGTAGCAAATATGGCTAGTAGGAAGACACTCTTCTCCTTCAAAGTCAATCTCGGGTCCTGCGTTATAAGTAGAACAATTCTCGTATGACGATGGAGACCGCGGTCTTCCTTCCAAAAAGCTACCCCAAAGCTGCCAGATATGTCTCGTGAATGGACATGAGAAGAATAAATGATCTGCTGTCTCCCAATCCAGCAAATAAATTGGGCTGCAAAAGGGGGAATCGCATTGCGTAGGGTAACAAGCCTGGATCACATCACCAGTACTAATTCTCCCATGTGCCAAGTAACCAACCAAACACCTTGACTTTTGAAGGAAAGCAAGCATTCCATAATGTGGAGTACGGGAGGAAAGGGGGAAGGGAAGGGGAATCACACAAGTGCTCAAGAAAGGATCTACTTCAGAAAGAGCCAGACGAATGCAATGACCATGAAAACTATCTAGAATGTTAGAAATCCTTACTTGGTCTAACCTATTTAAAAGGCCTTCTATTTCGTTCATTCCCCCTGAAAAAGAGCCCTGGAGAAATTAAGGTTCCAAGAAACTGTACTAGGTGGGTTTGTGTTGTCATTTACCAAGAAATGTTTGATGGGTTGAAAGTGAGCTAAAGAGAGTCGATATCACGTGGAAAAGAGATTGCCAAGGTGGAATTACCTATCCATTTGTTATCCCAGAATTGAAATGATCCCCTTCCCCCCACTTTGGGAATTAGAAAAGGCAGAATTTTTTGAGCAAGGGAAACGATGAATTTCCAAGGACCCCGATAAGTAAATCTTCCCGATCTACAAATATCGAAATCCCGTATCTACTTGTAAGGACCTTGGCCCACAACGATTTATGTTCCTTCATAAATCTCCATAAACACTTAGCTCCCAAAGCTTCATTTCTTTTAGTTATGTTACCAATACCAAGTCCACCTTTGTCCACAGGGCGTTGCACTACTGGCCATCCAATCAAGTGAATTTTCGAGCTCTTATCCATGCCTTCCCAAAAGAAATTTCTCATCTTCCTCTCTATCCTATTAGCCACCATTACTAGGATCTTAAATAGGGACATGTAATAAGTTGGGATTGCCATCATCACAGAGCGTATTGGCACAAGTCTTCCCCCTTTTGACAGAAAGCACCGCTTCCACCCATCTAGCCTCTTCGATAATTGGATTATCTCCAAGTGGAATACCCAAATAATTTAGGGGTCATACACCTATGGAACAACCCACCCTATTGGCAATTTGAAGTATTGTATCATGGCTCATGTTAATTCCAGCCAAAATGACACTTTGACATATTTAGCAAAAGCGTTAAGGAGATGGATGGCATTCATTACACTGTCTTCTGACCCCTCTAAGCAAAATAGGGTATCATCAACATATCGCAAGAGAGATACCTCCACCTTTGCAACACCCACTTTGAAACCTTCGACCACTGAAAGCTTATAGGTCGTAGGTCTTTAATGAACCAAGAATTCAATTTTTTTTGGATTTAAACAGATATAGGTCTCGTTAGTTTGGATATTAATGACCCTACCCTGGAAGAGTTCCTCAAAAACCTTCATTAGATCATCTTTTATTACTTCTCAGGAACTTTGGTTGAATGCCATCGTGAATCCATTCAGAGTTGGAGCCTTATCTCCTTTACATTCAAACACAACCACGTTAATTTCCAACATCTCAAAAGGACGTTCTAAAGCATCTTGGTCCTCCAGGGAAAATGGAGCCCTATCCAAACCTTCAATTGGACTGAAGGCGATGTAAATAAATTCTTAAAGAAACCCACAATTTCCTCGACCACCCCCTCCTCAAAACTAATAATTGTTTCGTCTTCCTTCTCAACTTTTGTAATTAGGTTCTTCGACTTCCAACTATTGAGTAATCTATGAAAGAAGGCCGGATTGGCATCCACCTCCTTCAGCCACTTCATTCTTGTTTTTTGTAGAATCCTCTTGTCATCCCTTATACACACCTCCGTCAGTTCCATATTGATAGTCTCACGCTCCACCTTCGACTTTACCCCTCTATATTATCAAAACCCCAACTTTAGTTCTAACTAGTTCCTGCCTTTCTTCTTTTCTTTTTCCTCTCTCATCCTCCTTTATACTCTTATGGATTAAAAAACATTAGGGTTGACACTCTACTAAATTTTTTTATTAAAGTTGGTTTGTTCAAAGCAACCCAATCGACTGAATTGATAGGCAGATCAACCAAGTACTAATCTAAAAATATATGGTCAGGTTGGTTTTGAGTAACAAAAAGGTAATCGGATCTCCCCCATGTTAGATTCTTTGCATGCAGGACGGAGAATCCGTTGACCATTTGTTCTTCCATTGTGTGTTTGCTAAGAGATCTTGGCAGGGAAGCCAAAAGCCCCACATAGTAGCGAAGAATGTTTCTCTCTAATCATTTGGATAGTTTGCCCAGGAGATCTAAAGCAATTGAGAGGACAATTTTTGTGCAACAGTTTGGTCAATTTGTTTAGAAAGGAACCACAGAGTTTTCGAGGATAAATCCAAAACAGTTCTTGTTTGGGATTCGGCCAAGTTAGCAGCAATACATTGGATTATTTCTTTTAATTTGGCAGGTGGTTATTCCTTTTCTAATTGGCTTAGGAGCTTGACCAACTTGATATAGCTTGTTAATGATTTTAGGGCCAGAGTTATTTTGACACTCCTAGTTCTTTTGCTTGTACTTTTCTGTCTTTTAATGAAATGTTTCTTGTTTCCTCTCTCAAAAAGAAAAGGTGACTTGATACTGTCGGACCAATTAAAATTAAGGTAAAAATTGACCTAGCCAAACCAGTGCACACTCCTAATGATGATAATATTTTCAATAACATGCACATGAATATGATTTGGTAAAATCTATTGAATTTATTTATACATACACAAAGGCAGTTGCCTTTTTCTAGGAGTGGGGTGGAGGTCTCCTATTCAATATTATAAGGGTAACATATTAATTTAAACTAATCATCAGTTTGTGATGTAAGCAAGTGGTTGTGGTCATGAGTTTTGAGCATATATACTTGTGGGCATGTGTGTTAACATATTAATTTTTTTTCTTTTATTTTTTTGATGAATTTGGTTTCCTTTTCCTACTACCCAACATTTTGATTTATAAATCATGGGTACAAACTAGTGAACTAGAGTTCAACACCCTATCTTTTAAATAACATGGTCCAACTCTAAAACAGTTTTTTCAGCTACTTAACTGCTACTTTGGATTTAAAAAGCCAGTTAATGCAAGACAAGTGATAATAATTATGTGCATCACACATGTGACCAGAGTAGTTTGTCTCTCATCATATTCCAGTTTCTTCCTTTAATCTTGATGCAATTCATGAGTCATTGCATGTGCTTCCCGAACTTGAAACATGCAAACATACATGTACTTGATGACATCATTTATAGCGCAGACATGAATGCAATAAATTAACACTCTCTAAAAGTTTGGTTAATTAAAAATCTATCAGTCATCTGAGTAATCTAGTTATTTAATGTAGGAATGGGATTATGATTTTCTAGACAAAAAATTGGAGTTTAAATAGGATTTTTTTACGTTGGACATGAATTGAATTAAATTATACATTTGTCACTCAATCTTCTTTTCTTACTTCTCTCCTCTCCTATTATTATTTTGCAGAACCTAATGGAACTGCGGCCGCAACTTGTGACCATTATCTTTGCTCTCTTTCTTACTTGTGCCTTCTTCCCAATTAGATTTTTTCGCACTCTCCTTCCCTGCTCTCACTTTCTTGCTCAATTTCCTCTTCCTTTTCCTTCTCTTTGCATTCTTTCATGATGTTCTTTTCTTTTAGTCTTTCCCTTTCACTCATCCATAAGGGTCTTACCCATGTGGGTCAAGAGTTCTTGCCAAAAGTAATTTGTACGCTCCTCTAAACACCATTCTCCCTCAAAGAATTGACAAATTTTATCAAGTTTATGAGTTTTAGGGGGTTGAGCTCTTGGCCCAATGGTTTGACACATAATACCTAAGCCTTGCAATTATAGGACCACTTATCTATAAAATAAAATAAAATTTTTTAAAAAGAGTTTTAGATTTCATTCATCAGTTACCCCTTTAATGTTTTCCGATTCCCTTTTTTTTCTTTTTTCTTTTTGCAACTCTTTGATCAGAATTTGGATTTTACTATCAAATAGCAGAGACATGTCAACTATATTTTTCACCAATTGTTGAACTAAGATGCTCATCTTCAACAGTGATCTTATAACATGCAAAAGCCATTGCTCAATTGCACCACTCTTTCCATTTCGCTCTCGACCCTTCTCACTTCCCCTCTTGATATCTTACATTCTCCTCTTTATCTCATTATCTCTTCCTTGGTCCCATTGACCTTCCTTCTCTACAATCTCACCCTTTTAGTTGTGGTCCTCTTTCACATTAATAAATTTTCCTAGTTCACTTTGCCCCTCTCTTTCATTATTTTTCCCATGATGCCTAAATGAAGTAATAGCTGCCCAATTTATACTATGAAGTATGAAGTTACATACGGATCCTCAAAAATCCCTCTTTCTATAGCCACATAAGATGCTTCACTATCAATCACCACTAGCACAACATTTTCTTCACTTACCACTTCAACTAAACTAACAAAAAAAATGCATAATACTTCAATAGTGTCAACTGATTTGAAAACATCATTCCTTTTGGGCTATTCACCAAAAAATTAGTGATATGACAAGATTTCCCATTATTCCACCCTTGAATTGCAATAAAACAGCTAATTTTCTTTTTTCTTTTTTTTCTTTCTTTTTTTGTCTTCCAATTTCTCATTCACACAAGAAACCTGTCTTTTCAAAAACACATTTTCAACTTCATGGTATGAGGGAACTTTTAACACTTGTCAGCAATAGATATTGTTAATAACTAAGGACTTCTCAAAAGGCAAAACATCTCCAACAAAAAAAAAATGTTGGCAAATATCCATGTATATTTAATTACTCTATCTTCCTCCTTTGACATTGGACTTATTGAGTTGTGCATCCATGGCACTTATTGTTATCTTTCCTTTACATCCACCAATCCAATTTTATCTTCTTTTCACCCACTACCATTATTTCATCAACTATATCAACACTTCCACTTACTTTTTGAATTTTCATCCAATATCATTATAAACAAAGTCAGACTTCTACTGGGCAACTTGAAGTTGAACAAACATGCAACTATATTCTAACCTTGTTTCTACTAAGTGTCGTTTTATGAACTAAACATAAACCCAATAGTCATTTCACAATATGGGACTTGACTAAACATCATGGAATGTTCATGTACTCCACTCAAATGGCCACAATTATAACATTTGAACAATATGTAACTCCCTTAATTGACACTTGTATAATGTTATCAAGCATAGTTGTCAAATCAAAATTGAGTCATGAAATTGTTGAGAGTGGGATTAGATTCTAATCATAAATTGTAAGATTTTTTCAATATATAATGAAAAAGACTTCAATTTTTTTAAAAAAAAAAACTTAAATAATATAATAATCATTCATATACTTATTTAGTTTATATCAAACTCAAAAAAGTCTTTCTCCTCTTATATTAAACATTCCATTATCTTTTTCTTATATCTTCTTTCTTTTTCTTTGCAATGAACTTTCTATGAATGAACCAAGTAACTAATAAATCTAATATCATCTAGCTCATTGATACAAAATATTAACATTGGTGCATATCTTTGCAAGATGTTGAATTTAGAGAAGAAAATAATTCTCATATATTTTTATGATCACTGTACAGTCTGAATATATAATGGAAGGAAGAAACATTCCTTTCACTATATTTGGTAACAAGATACTAATTACTAAAAATCAGGAAACTATAAAATAGGAAACAAACTAATAGAGATATCAGGAATTTCGAGAATCTCTTTATTCCTAAATTAATGTAGACAACTAGTAAAGGAAACTGATCCCTGAAAATCAACAGTTGTATCCCTGAAAATCAGAAGTTGTATTCCTGAAAATCAGCAGTTGTATCCCTGAAAATCAGGGATCGGGTATTTCAACACTCCCCCTCAAGCTAGGCGTAGATGTTAATCAAGCCAAGCTTGATACTCAAATCTTCAAAATTCTTCCTTGGTAGAGCTTTAGTGAGGATATCTGCTATTTGCTGACTTGTCGGTGTGTATAGCAGACTAACTGTCCCATTTTCTATCTTCTCCTTTATGAAGTGGCGATCTATCTCCACATGCTTGGTCATGTCATGATGTACTGGATTCTTTGCAATGTTAATAGCTGACTGATTGTCACAAAATACCTTCATTGATTCAGAAGTGATGATTCCTAGTTCTCTCATTAGTCTTTCCAGCCATATTCCCTCACAAATTCCGAGTGCCATAGCTCTGAACTTTGCTTCTGCACTGCTTCGAGAAACTACCGGTTGTTTCTTACTTCCCCATGTTACTAAGTTTCCCCACACATACGTACAATAACCAGATGTTGACCTTCGGTCCGTTATTGATCCGGCCCAGTCAGCATCAACAAACACTTCAACATCTTTCCTTGTGCTTTTCTTGAAGTACAAGCCTTTACCTGGTGTCATTTTAAGATACCTTAGTATCCGATAGACAACTTCCATATGTTCTTCAGTTGGATCATTCATGAATTGACTGACTACACTAACCGAGAACCCAATATCAGGTCTGGTGTGTGAGAGATAAATCAACTTCCCAACAAGTCTTTGATATCTTCCTTTGTCCACTGGAATATTGTCCTTATTAGCTCCAATTTTAGTGCTTGAATCCATGGGTGTTTCAGCCGGTTTGCACCCAAGCATTCCCGTCTCTTTAAGTAGATCTAGTACGTACTTTCGTTGTGACACTGAGATTCTCTTTGAGCTTGATCAATTCATCTTCATCATCACCTGTTAAGATGATGTCATCTACATATACAATGAGAATCGCCACCTTTTCTTTGGTTGAGTGTTTGATAAACAAAGTGTGATCAGTTTGACACTGAGAGTACCCATACTTCTTCACTGTTTTGTTGAATCTGTCAAACCAAGCTCTTGGAGATTGTTTCAGTCCATAAAGGGATTTCTTAAGCTTACACACCTTATTCATAGTTGCCTTTGTTTCAAAGTCGGGAGGAATATCCATATAAACTTCTTCTGTAAGATCTCTATTGAGGAATGCATTCTTCACATCAAGTTGGTGGAGAGGCCAGTCAAGATTGGCAGCTAATGATAGTAGTACCCGAATGGTGTTTAATTTGGCTACTGGAGCAAACGTCTCTTGGTAGTCAATGCCATAAGATTGAGTGAACCCTTTTGCAACCAGCCGCGCTTTATATCTGTCCACACTTCCATCAGCCTTGTATTTGACAGTGAAAATCCATTTACATCCTACTGGATGTTTCCCACTCGGTAGGTCTGAAATCTCCCAAGTTCCATTCTTCTTTAGTGCTTGCATTTCTTCCCATACTGCAGTCTTCCATTCCGGAATTGAAATGGCTTCTTGAATAGAGTTAGAAATTTGCTCTTTGTTCAAATTTGCCACAAATGTTTGGAAGCTAGGTGACAACCCTTTATAAGAGACAAATTTGTAGATTGGATGACTGGTACATGACCTCCTACCCTTCCTTAAAGCAATGGAACAGTCAAGGTCATTAGCAATAGACTCACTAGTGATGAATTCAGAGCTAGTGTTACCTGGTGAACTTTCATGATTTCTTGCACTCGGGTCAGATTCTTGACTTTGTTTGGGAGGTGCTTGTTGCTCAACATCCTCTTGGATCTTCTTCTTCCGAGAATATACAATGAACTCACCATTGATTGCAAGTTTCGGACATTGGACAGGACTTGAAGGTGGAGGATTTTCAGGAGTTGAAGATGGAAGATTTTCAAGCTCAGATTCAGAATTTTCCAAATCAGAATTTGTTTCTGTTTGGTGGCTTTGGTTTGGAGTAGGAGTAGTTGAGATAGAAGGGATGGTGACTTGGGAACTAGGGTAGTTGTTGGATGTTGTGGCATCAATATCCCAAAGCTGGTATTCCTGTATGAGATTCTCCCCCTGAATATCAGATTTGGGGTAATAAGGTTGATGTTCAAAGAAAGCAACATCCATGGAAGTGTATAGTCTTTTTGTAATAGGAGAATAGCATTTGTACCCTTTTTGGTTTGGAGAGTAACCAAGGAATATACACTTGAGTGCTTTGGGGTCGAGTTTACTTCGATGTTGTTGATGCACATGGACAAACACGGAGCACCCGAATACTTTGAGAGGTATTGTTGAGACAATGCGGGTGTTGGGATAAGAGTGACAAAGGAGTTGGCACGGTTTTTGGAAATTTAACACACGGGAAGGCATTCGGTTTATGAGATAAGTTGTTGTGAGTATGGCTTCCCCCCAAAACTGTTTTGGAACATGAGTGGAAAACATAAGTGATCTAGCAACCTCTAGAATGTGTCTATTTTTCCTTTCCGCTACTCCGTTTTGTTGAGGAGTATCGACACATGAACTTTGGTGTATAATGCCTTGACTTTGTAGGTAATCTCCGAGAATGTGGTTGAAGTAATCCTTGGCATTATCAGTTCAAAAGATTTGGATTTTGGTATGGAATTGGGTTTGAATCATGCTCTTGAAATACTTAAAGATTTGCCCGACCTCTGATTATTCTTTCATGAGAAACACCCAAGTGATCCTAGTATGATCATCTACAAATAAGATAAACCAGCGGGTACCAGTCACACCTTTGATACGTGAAGGTTCCCAAACATCACTATGAATCATTGAGAATGGATGGGATTTTTGATATTGTTGAATTGAATAAGGACTACGGGCATGTTTAGCAAATTGACAAACTTCACACTGAAAATCTTTTGGACTTCTATTGCTGAATAATGAGGGAATAAGTTTTTGAAGGTACACGAAATTGGGATGGCCTAGTCTATAGTGCCATAACATAACTTCACTATCATTATTGAAACGAGAAACAGAAAGAGACATTTTTGTAGGTTGATTGTTTGCCTTGTCCGAATCTACCTTGTCAGTTTGTTGTTCCGGAAGATCACCAATCCTAAGGATGTAGAGCCCTGAGCACATCTTAGCATTGCCAATCATCTTCCCCGAATTCAAGTCCTGAAATTCACACGAGTTAGGGAAGAACTTAGTAACACAGTTAAGCTCTTGAGTGAGTTTACTAATAGAAAGTAAATTGCAATCTAAGTTCGGGATCAAGAGGACTGAGTTTAGGGTGAGGTTCTTTGAGATAATCACAGAACCTGTTCCTGCTACTCTTGAGAGAGATCCATCTGCAATTCTGACAGAGAAGTTTTCATGACATGGACTATAAGTATTAAAAATCCTTGCATCTCCAGTCATGTGGTCGGAGGCTCCTGAATCCACAATCCATGGTCTGATTTTTTCTCTTGTTGCACTGAGTGCGTTTAAGAAATTACCTTTGTGAGCCAAGGATCCGGTTCCAATGACAGAGGTATTGGAGGATTGTTGCTGGTTGATTAACTTTTGCAAAAGTGCCATTTGTTCTTTGCTTGGTGGGACTGCTACTCCAGTGAGGTAGTCATCTCTTCCCCTTCCGCAAATGAACATCATTACTGATTGTGACCATTGAAGGTAATTTTGTCCATTGAGTTTGTGCCCTGTAATGGGCAGAAGATTTCCATTTGATCCTCCATTGCTGCTTGCGGCTGGGGTTTCAGAATGGGAGGTGACTTCTGAGGAGGATTGGCTTTGCTGAGCCATTGTCATCCCGTATTTTGTCATCTATCTACAGGTCAGAGGTGGCTGCTCTGATACCATGTTGAATTTAGAGAAGAAAATAATTCTCATATATTTTTATGATCACTGTACAGTCAATATATATAATGGAAGGAAGAAATATTCCTTTCACTATATTTGGTAACAAGATACTAATTACTAAAAATCAGGAAACTAGTAAAATAGGAAACTATAAAATAGGAAACAAACTAATAGAGATATCAGGAATTTCAAGAATCTCTTTATTCCTAAATTAATGTAGACAACTAGAAAAGGAAACTGATCCCTGAAAATCAGCAGCTGTATCCCTGAAAATCAGCAGTTGTGTCCCTGAAAATCAGCAGTTGTATTCCTGAAAATTAGAAGTTGTATCCTTGAAAATCAGGGATCGGGTATTTCAACACAAGATGATGTTTCATTCCGAAATAGAGTTTCACAAATAGTTTTTACTGTTTAGATGCACCATAAAGCCATGCTCAAGCTACTTAATTACAAACTAAGTAAGCCTCTAAAAGCTATTAACTAAATAGTTCTAATTTAACACAGGAGCTCGTCTTCTAAAAAAAGGCTAGTCAATTGGATCAACAACACTAAAATTTAAATGCATATTGCGACAATCATAAATACTTCACCTAAACAGGAAAAAAAAATGTTGCACATCATTTAACTCATAAATTTGTCGTATATATTGAAAATGTTTTTCATCCTTCAATTAATATGTCAATTAAAAAAAAATACAAAGGAAGAATTCATTATACACACATTATGAATTAAGTATTATTGATGCCATATAACATATTTAAAGCCATTATATTAATATATTTGTGTATATTATACGTGTATAATTATGCTTATTTTGGTATCCAATAAAAGATTTGTGAATGATTTGAGCATCCAAGTAAAATTCTTTAAGTTTCGCTAACTTGGTGACTTTACAAAAAAAATGTCCACACCGAATTGGACTTCCTCCTATTAATTTTAAATTTTAAATGAGTGAGGATTAAGACAAGGGCAAACTTTCAATTCTTGCTTGAAAGGGCATCAAGTGTGTAATACAAAAAATTAAATTCTTCTACATGAAGATGTGAATGGACTAGTGTTGTCAAGGTGTCACCTAGGCAATGACTGAGCCATTGCGTAGACATTCCCACCTCAAAGGTGCTGAAAGAGCCCAAACATTTAGACAGAGAGGTACACATATTTGGAGCCTACTTCTAGTTACAAATCTTTTTGAGCATATAATAGTGTAGTAACTAATAACAAAAGGGTCTTCAAAGGTATAGAAAAGAATGAGTGGATAGCAATGAGGAGGAATAAAGGAACAATGCTTTTAACATCAGAACATTTTCAAAGGATCAAGAGCCTTCTATTACCTCTCTTTTATAAGAACTAGGTTGGAAATTGACATGATGCTTCAAGATGAGCTATGTAGAGCAGTAAAGATCTATGTTTCTTTTAGATAAGCTTAAACAATTACAATTATATACTTAAAACTCATTAAATTAGGAGATATACTAGTTAAAAGTAAGATTTATAATCTCTATATTATTTGATACATATTTTATAACAAACAAGCTTTTTATGACTTTTATGCTTACAATATATCAGAGATATATGGATTAATTACTCATAGTTTGAAATTACATATTCATTTTCTTTTTAAATTAGAGTTTTGTAAAACTTATTTTCCTCTTTTTTTAGTGATTCTTTAGTTTTTATTCTTTACGTACGAAATTGTACTTCAATCTCATATACTTACATTCTTTAGGACTGTCTTCTAACAAAAGTTGAAGTTAGTTTTTTTTTTTTAATTGTATTTTTTTACAAATATTTTTGATAATTTACTTGATTTTGATAGCATTTTTGTAATAATTTGATTACATTTAATTTGTAATTTGATGATTGAGAAATTGATAAAATTCGATTAAAACTCAGATAATTAAATCGAATTTTCCTTCCATGTTCAGCAATGCCTTTCTATATCTTCATTCTTCACTTTTTCCCTTATTCTATGGCAGGCCATCTCATCATATTTTCTTATTCTCTTCACCTATCGAAATATGCAAGAAAGAATCATCTAACAACTTGGGGCGTCTGATTCAAAAAAAAAAAAAAAAACTTGGGGAGTCTGCTGTGTGTAAAAGCAATTATTATTCACATAATTTGGCCGCATGATTTCTCGTAGGATTTCTCAGGAGAAAAGAAATGGGATTTTCGTGTTATTTGGTGAGTCCAACATAGAACACAAATGCCAGGAAGATAAACGTTTACCTTCTGTTTCTTGAGCTTTTCGTTCTCTTCTTCCAATCGCGAAACTTTGTTCTCCAATTCATTTGTGTAAGCCTATACTTGAGCCACAACTACCAACTAAGCTATTGGTACTTAGACAGAAGGGTGTGTTAATGTGATTTGGAAGAATCAATATATTAAAAAAAATACCTGCTTCCTAGCCCGTGAACGAGCTGCAGACTCCCTGTTCTTGATCATTCTCTTTTGCCTCCTCTCCACAGTCTTCTCAAGCACATCACCAGAAGAGGCCCTCTTTCGCCCTGGTGTCTGTGTATCTGAGAAGGTCCCTAACAAAGGTGATGACATGGCCATTTGATTATCAGGATACATAGCATCCATAAGGGGAGTTGCAGCTACAACCATAGGCTGTGGTACTGGGCGACATGGCATGAAAACCCCCATCATATTTTGATCTGGTTGTTGAGCCTGTTGTTGCTGCTGCTGCTCTTGCACCGAGGGATGCTGGTACGGCAACCACTGGGCTTGTTCTGGAAAATTTTGTTGGGGTGCTGCCATCAAATCAACCCCTATGGTTGGAACCACATTTTTCTTCTCCAAAGAAGCTCCAGCAACAACCCCTGCTTTTACCAAAAAGTCTTCCAAGGTCATCTCACCCAGTGTGGGCTGTCTTTCCTGATGTCTCTTCTCTTCTTTGTTCTCTCTTTCTCCTTGTTGGATATCTTTCCAAACTTCGTCTACAGTTTTCTTGCTCAGAGCCCTACTTAATTGCATGCTAGCTTGACACTGAAGAGCAGAGGCTGAGGAAATCGAGTCCCCAGCCGCAGGATCAACATTCTCTACATCCATTCCCATACCTTGGTTTGATTCAGCTGTCCACACATTTTTGAGAAGTTCATCAAGGTTCATGCTTCCTAGCGGTTTACCTGAGTCGCCTAACTGGTTCTGGACTTCATCAAGAGTGAGATTGTACAAAGAGCTTTGCCGGGCCAAAGGCTGAAACTTTGACTGCTGCCCACTACCGTCTTGAGAGCCCATTGTCTGATGAATCCCCACCATTCACCCACCTCTCACTCTCAAATTCTCATTCCATATCTCACCTCAAAAAAGCATATATAGAAGTACCCTAGAACGCAAAACACCAGAAGAAAAACGATAAATTAAAATGGGTCTCGTCTCAGCAGATAGAAAGAGATCATCTACAATCTATATAAGCCACTTAATCATAAGAAGCTTGGCATTTTTATTTTTATTTTCACTTTAACCCCAACTACCTAAAGCTTCGCATTCAAGGTCGGAAAAAAAGAAGAAAAAAAGCATCATAAAAGATTTGATTAATTAATCACTGAACTCTCCAAATCAAAAGACCTTCAACGCAGAAAAAGATCAAATTCTTCTCGCTAAGAATGCGGACTACATAGACGGAGAAAATCGAAATATATGATAGGAAAGAAACCGACGCGAAACTAGTTCTGACAAACGAACAAGCGGATCATCTACCCCTCTCGTCGCCCGGCCCCACCGCTTTCTATCGCGACACATATATTTATTTTTCCAATTTATGTAAGAGAAATTTTCCGAATATAATCAGCTTTACTTACTCGTTCAAGGATCTGATCTGATATCCAAAAAGCAGCCATTTTGCTCCTCTTTCGTCATTATCTTCAGGAATCGACACATTTGCAGTGAGAGAGTGCAACGACTAAGATGGAATTCCCATTTTCAGAAAACCTAAGTTCTTGGCTCCTGAATAAACGGCAACCCTTTTTGCATGGGACGAGGTAACCCCCGGAAATAACACCAAAGCTCAGCTCAACTCCTTGGCCAAAACCCTATTCCTCTCACAGGGTTCGAACGCGCGGGGTCAGATGAGTGAGTCGTCAAGTGCTAAAAACTTAGTCAAAAAAATGAAAGAAAAATATTAATTTGAATAAAAATATAAAACGAAGTTGAGTGGGTGTGAAATTTCCCGTCCAGAACCTCGATTTTCGAATTATCTGTCGACCACCGTGCACAATACTGAAAAAAATAGCACCTCGAATACAGGAACTGATTTTTCAATTTACCGCCAAATTATTTGCGCGACATCGAAAATGTTCTTCAATTGTTCCGCATGTAACGATTTATGGCCCGTTTGGCAGTTGGGATTGAATGAGATTAGATAATTTTTAACCTTTATTTTGTATTTCAAAGTAAAATAGATAAAAATTATTATATCCCATCCATCTATTCCGTTTGAGCAGAATAAATTAATCCCATAAAAAAAATAATGAAATTGTTTATTCCGTCACTTTTTTTTTTTTTTCTCCTCCTCGTCTTCTTCTACTTCTTCTTCACATTTTTTCTTTAAAAAAAAATTATCAACTGATTTTACGATTTGTAAAACCAGCCAACAATGTGTTTTGCAAAATGCTGATTTTTTATTTTATAAGTTTAATATAATTTCTTTTTAAAACTAAGTTGTAAAAATAATATTTAATTATTATTTTTTCAATATCAAACACATTCTAAATATAAAATTACATTATTTTTAATCATATATTATTTTGTTTTATTATATTTTATTCAATTCCATAAAATCCCGCATAACCCTTACAAAAAAAGACCTTTCCTTTTGGGGTAAGAAAAAAACAATTAAAGGTTCATAAAATGCCCTGCTTCATGGTTTGGAATAAGTTAAACAATTAATTCAAAGTGGCTTTCGTCACTTCAGTTTGTTTGACTTTCACATTCAAGTTAGAAAATTCGATAAATCTTGTTCTACTTACTATTTATGACTCTTCTAAACTGAACCAAAGGAAATCAAACAAAAAAGAAGAAAAATATAAAAGTAAAATCATTTATTATTTTTCATTTTATACGTTATCTTAGTAGAAGCGTAACAACAACTGATTTAAGTTTTAATCCATTTCTTGTCAAAAAAAATAAAAGTTTTAATCCATTTTATATGTTATCTAGCTTAATAATAATAATGACAATCTATACCAATATAACAGTTATTAATGATAACTACGGCGCTAGGGGTAACTAACAATGAAACCCCAAATTCATCGTTAGTATTTACATGAAAAATTTAAGAAACGTTCCAAAAACACCTTATAAACAAAAATTGTATTCCTTACAAAGAATAAGAATGCATTACTGCAGAAAACCATCTCAACTTATCCTCTTTGAAAAGATTCTGTGCCAAAAGTTCTCCATGTTCCAGCATTTGCCATCTCCACAAAAGCCTGCGCTGTTGCTTTGAAAGTTTGAAACATGATTTTCTTAAGACGAATGACATCATACACAAGATATTAGGTATATTAACAATGTACTCACAGTTGGGCCGACACAATGGCAACACTATGTATAAATGACAAGGTATAAATCTTCGTTTCCAGCAAGACGAAACAAGAAACCAGGCCTGCACTAACTAATCCCAGCACACAACACTCTCTGAAGAAAGAAAAATAAAAGGTATAAACTGAGAAAAGAAAGATCATGCTTTGTAACCATAGAAAGCCTGCTTCAATCAATTGGATATGGGAGAAGCTTCATTCTCATTCATTGTTGCCATTTCTGCAGATGCAGTCAAGTTACCACTCAAGAGTTTGTTGTGATCTATTACAGATTTGCTATCGTCATTGTTTGCTGGGGTTGGGTAGCTTGTGTTGATGTAGCTGGAAGGAGAAGCATGGTCTTCCAGTTGCTGTGACCTGTTCAGAGCATGGCAATGTGGGCAGTAATAAGTAATGTAAGGAAAATCTTCTTTCCTAGCAAGCCCTGCAAAATAAAATAAAAAAGCAGCAGCATGATTATAATTCTCATCCAGAAGAAAAGGAAACTATTATATTCCTATGTTGTAAAACATGAAAGGGATGTCCAATATGGTAAGGATGTCAACGGACCATTGTGCATATGGCAACTCCCACATATTAGTGCATAAGACTGTGTTGGGTCTTCGCCAACAAGCAATGCTGCGATACGAGCAATCCATCCCCCATCATGCACCATTGATTTTGGATGGTGTTCAACGACAACTGTCTGATCAGGTGGAGTTGTAGCATCATCAGGCCCAATATCATCGGGCATTTCCTCAATGGATTGATGCATCAAACCACTTCCAACACTGTTGGATCTGCTGAGAGGTTGCTTCCGATTCCGCAGCCCTTTTGACTGCACAAACTCAACGTCATTGCTTTGTCCTGATGGAGGATTGAGTTTGGTGGATTCATCACCAACATACACCTTTAAGCCAGAATCCGCACCCAACTTCGATGCCAGGACACTTGCTGCAGCTGCCTTCGCTGCTGGGTCAGGATCATATCTCTGCTTTCACAATATATTGCACTTAAGTACCGGCAAGCCGGCAGTACACACAGAAAATGCTGTCATAATACTAGTTCAATGGTGATATACAGATGCATTCTATAAGACACATTTATCAGAAGACATGCTACAAAAAAAATAGTTCCTGTTTGCTACCTGAATGAGTAGTTGTGTGGTATAGTAGTTTGTCCTCTCCTTAAGTTCGTCAATTTTTGCTTGCCTCTCAGCACGCAATCTCTCAAGGGTTTTTTGATCTTTGCGATCACCTACAGAGATGTAGAGGATGAGATCTTCAGTATGCCTTACATACGTATGCCCATAACTAACCTACTGAGGGGGCTACAGTTTTCTTAGAAGTCACCAAATCAAGGATGTCATTCCATTAGCGGGACGCATCATAATTTTATAGAACATCACATCCTATGTAATATATGCCGCACCAAAATTTCATCAATGCTTTTAACCATTATTCTATAGATAACTGAGGGTATCCGGGTGTCCGGTCCCGACTAATCCCTTGGGCCCCTGGTTGCTCGAGCGGGAGACACCCCCAGTGGCCAACGCTAGTGGAGAGTCGACTCGTGACCTCGTCTCCTAAAACGAGCGCCCCGAGCCACTCAACCAACCAAACTTTGGTTATCAATGCTTTTAACCATAGAAACATGAAAATTTTTCAAGAAAATAATGAATCACAGTAAAGAATATATACACATCAATTATTAAATCTCCCCATGTAATTTGGAAAAAGGCTTTATTAAGTTCAGTCGAGTTTATCAATTATTAAACTTCCCACAGACACATAGTATAAAGCAGACATGCATTCTCAATCATCAAGCTGTTTAGTTTTAAGAAGCATAAAAAGCTTGAGGGAATCTTTGAATCGTGAATCATAAGACTCCTAATTTTTTAGATTAAAAAGCATTAGGATTTATATCAAGGATTCAAACCATCAACCCTTAAATCAAGTCATGAATCATAAAGTCCATTGATTTTTATAAGGATTCTTAACAAAATGCTTTGAGCCTCTTTTTGAGAGCTCAAAGTTCCAACCTAAGAAAAATACAATCAATCTCCCTCTAACATCAAAATCACCAATACACTTTTACATTCTTGGAATCCTAGATCTGAAATCTCATCCAATTAAACTAAAAGAGCTTAATTAGATGCAAACACCACTCAGTCAAGTAAAATGGATTAATGATAAAAAATTATGCATTCAAATTGTAGTCATACGTGAAAAGACATGATTCCAAGTAAAGAAGAAGCCATGCTTTAAGCATTACTAAGCAGGCAACATCTACAAGACTGTGTTCATGTTGGTGACATAATTGGCCAGCATTTTATTAGCAACAATTATTCTTTTTTTAAATAATTATTTGCAGAAATGCTAGAAAAGAAAGGTTGACCAGGAAAGTATGCCCAGATCTCTGACAGCATCCAAGTCAAAGGATTAGATATGACTAATACTTTTTAGGTACTTGATCCCAATAAAACCAAGTATGGAAAAATACAGTTAATTTAAATAATCCACCAAAACCATTTTGCAAATTCCAACAAGTCTGTTTACACAGCGAAAATTGGAGTTTCCTGTAGATGATTCACTAACATATTCAAGAAGCAGAATTCACCAACACAACAAAACCAAATATAAAGCTATTTCAACATTCTAACTTTCCAAAAAAATTCTGTGCATTTGTTGCAATAAAATTGTTGCCATTGATACTTGTCTAGAATCTCCAAACATAGGGACAACCGGACAAGCAACACACGAGAGTAAAACACAACCAAAAATAAAATTATGCCAATGCATAATTTAAAATTTTGGCCAAAAAAGAAAAGAAAAAAAAAGAGGTAAGTGGGTATATAATAGTTATTAGTCAAAGATTGTAAAAAAAGTGAGCCTTGGCAAAATGGCTGAGGTTGCTCCATTGGGACCTGGAGATCACGACTCATGGGTTTGAATCTGAAAAAAACATCTCCAATATCGTGATAAGGCTGTGGACAGCGTCAATCGTTCCCCAAACCTCATAATGGCAAGACCTCATGCACTAGGTAAGCCCTTAGTCATAGAATGTAAGAAATATGTTATAGGCAGAGTTTAGGATTTTTACACATCCTCGTGAAGCTCATGAGTGTTGAATAAATGACAGAAGATAGACCAGGCAAGACAAACATGGGCAAAACACGTAATGCCCTCATCTTCCAGTTTAAATCCAATGATCTTGTAGTCATGATAGCATAGCCAACTGCAACAACCTGAAAGTTTTAATTAGAGTAAGAGGCTTGCTTCAAGTTAAAGATATGTTCAACACAAGAATGCTCAACTGAGAGTTAGAGATATTACAAACAGTGGAAAGTGGAAACCTCTAGTCATTCACATCAAGAATAAAGATGCTAGAGAGAGAAAATTTTAAAGAATGCAAAGAAAAAATAAATAAACTGTAGACTGTTTGCCCAAGACCCTCAAGTGCTCAAACAAAAAATCTAAGGGGACCATGGGTATTCTCTTCAAATAAATACATATATAGGCTACAGAAAATGAATGCAATTCACCTCAACCTTGCCCATCATCCATGTCACTCTTGCTAAACTGAAGATCAAATCATGTTGGTGGTTGGAAGATAAATACAGATCTATATTATAATAACAGGAATACTTTTAACTTTTTAAGGTAAAGCCAACAAGGCCCTTTCTTTACTTATTTAAAATCTTGTTTTTCAATTCAACTATAGCATTAATAAATGGTTAATCTAATCATTTCAAAATTTTATTTTCAATGCTAAATTGTGAAAATTAAAAGGGTGGTTCACAAGTGTTACTATTTCCTCAATTGCTTTCCATGCCTTTGTGTTTCTCAAAACGTGCGTGCACACGTCTTTACCATTTATTCAACCTTTCCTTATCTCCTTTCATCTCAATTGACACTAATTCTTCTCGTAGGCCATTGCAAATCTTCACACACACAGACATAGACACAGTATTAGATATGAAAAATATAGGCAACCTAAGCATCCTTGTTGATAGCCTATAATGCAGAGGATTCCCTCCCTACTACGTTATTAGAACTTCTCTTGGGACAATTACAAGTTTGAAAATCATAGTGGGATTATAAATAGCATCTAATAGTAAGGGTGTGCATGGATTGGGGATGAAATCACAATTTGTACATTTTTACCCCTATTATTAGTGTTCTTAGGTTAGAAAAAATTTTAAAGAGAGAGAACAGAATCTTTTAGGTCATGTTTTTGAAATTTTTAGCTCATTTTAAGCATTTTAAGCTTTTTTAGAAATGTATTTTTAAGGAAAAATATTTATTTTTTATTTTAATGTTACATTTTCTTAAGGTTCATAAGGAGTAAGGTTGCTTTTTTTTTTTAACTTTTTGAGGGATGAAAATAATTTAAGATTTTGGAGGTCCTATGCATCATTTTCTCATAGAGCATTTTTTTGACAATTGTTTAGAGAAATTTTAATTTATTTTATATAAAATATAGGTTAGTGCCCCACATGGTCTTTCAAGTGTTCTTTAAGGTATTTCTAGGTTCAAGAGTAATTTTTGCAATATCAAAAAAAGACTTTTGAAGCCTAAGTTCAGCCCATGGAAATGCTATCAGCCCATTTGCAACCAAAAAAGGAGGTTTCACATGTCACATGGACAAAAGAGTCAAAAATCAAAGTTGAAAAAATGGAAAGGTTTTCCCTTAAGATGGCACCATCATTATCCTTTACTTTAATGTTTTTTATTTTTCAGGGATTTTGTGTGTTGAAGCTCATTTTCGCCCCGCCTTCATATTGCAAGATATTGTCCCTCCTTTGGGCCCCCAAGTTGGGGGCTATCAGGCCTACATGTGTGCCTCAAAACTAAGTCTGGGGGTTTTTTTTTTCTCCTTGAGAAAACTCTTGCTAGTGTGAGGAGATGAGGCTTCATATGAGTCTTAACTCGGAGGAGCACATAGTCGATGTAGGACTAAACCTTTGGGGTTGACACCACCAACATTGTGTATTAAGAAGGTGCTCAATTTGTATTGATTATACAGAAAGTTTACGAAGAATGAAATCTTCTAAATAAATCATAAAAAGGTTTTTTTTTTCCTAAAAGAAGAAAGAAGATAACTATATTGATAATAAAGGAGAATACATGATTGATGGGGTATTCGGTAGTACACTCGACAAGAACATAAATTACATTAAGGAAGGCCAATCGCTAAACCAATCCGAAATGGTGTAGTTGCCCGAAAATTTGTAAGTGACTAACCAACCACACCCATGAAAAACTAAGGATTCCCAAACTGCAAAAACAATGCTTGACTTTTCCTCAAAGACCCTAAGATTCTTTCCCACCATATTGATCAAACCACTGCCAAAAAAGCCACCCTCCCTATACTTCTAAACCTGTTCGTCATCCCCTCAATGTGATTGAGAGATAAACAATCAATTTTCTTACACAAGGGCTTCAGCTCGCCACTTGAGAAGAACTCCCACTTCTCCTAAATGGATCTGCTATACTCACAAAGAAAGAACACGTGATCAATAAATTCACCATCCTTAAAGCAAAAAAGTACAATGGTGAGGACTGAACACTGAGCACAAGTAACGCCTCTGCAAGACCTCGAAAATGCTGACCCTATCGTGTGCCAATAGCCACCTATGTAGCCTGGACTCTTTACTTTAGCCTAACATACTTGTGTTGACACTTAGACGAACATGGCTATTGGATATGCATTTGACACTTCAAATTTTACAATACTACTATGTAGATTTTTCAAAGAAAAAATATTGAAAACAAAAAAGAAAAGAATGACTTATAGGTGACAATTCACTTAAGTGAAGAAAGAAAAAGGACAATAAACAATTGAAAAGAGTTAAAAAAAAGAAAGAAAAAGATAGAATGTAGAGTGTAGACTTAGCAATTTTGTTTCTCCTAAAAAAAAAAGAAAAAAAAGTGTAGACTTAGTAATGAATATAACCTTGTCAAACTACGTAGATCCAAATTTTTGGACACCTTAGTAGCCGAGTCCCCATGTCCCATAATTTGAAAATGAATAAGATCGACCTCTAGATATGTAACCCGCATTTGAAACCCAACCCCAGTCCGGGTAACATAGGTAGCCACCTTACCACCTTAACTTTGGAAGGTACATGAGTATCTTAAACTGAAGAGGCGAGTGGATAGGAAGGGAGACCAAAAGGGTCGACAACTCTTCTTTCCCTTTCATTTTCATTTTGCCTCCATTTTTAGGTTAGGTTTCATTTGATTTTATTTCTAGTTGTTAACAAAGGTCCCATGTAAAGTGACATTGCTCAAGAAATGGAGTTTGTAAATTTTCTTCTTTACATTAATGAAGTTCCTTTAATTTTAAACAATTTGTTTGTCCCTCTTTTCCTTCATTTTCTTGCTATCAGTTGTTTTTTTTTTCTTTATTTAATTATTATTTTTTATTAGAAGTTGATTTAAAATCTAGAATGATTAAATTATGCTTTAAAAATGTTTCCAGTTTTTTTATTAGTGTTTTTCTTTTTTAATTGCTTTCATAGACTACGAGTTTGGAAATCAAAATCATTATTTTTCTTTGACTTATAAAGTATATAATCTTTTTAATTTATTTTCTAAAAAAATCTTAAATGATTTATTAATCTTTACGGAACGACCTTGTTAAGTGCTATAACTTATCTTTTATACGTGCAAATTTTTTTTTTTAATCTATTTAGAAGATTATGTCAATTGAACAACAAGCAACAATTTCAACCATTTACAAGTTAGATTTCCAATCATCCATATCCTATGGGGTTCACAAGCCCAAAGTATACCATGCATGAAGGGATGTCGACCCAATGGAGCACCTATCACGATTTCACTTACAATGCGAAGAACATTCTAAGGATAGTACTTTGATGGCAAAAATGTTCCCTGCTTCTTTCAAAGGGATGGCCACATCAAAACCAACCTAACCAAATTTAAATCACCATTATGCCAACCGATGCCATTACTATTTGGGTCAATTGGGTTTCGATTTCAAACCAAAAAAAGAAAAAATTATATAGAGGAGAAAGAAAAGAAGAGTTGAGAAAGGAAAGGGCAAAAGTGAATGATGCCCCCTATTATAGATAGGGACCGCCCCCCGCCCAACGCACAAAGTATCAATGAAGCCACGATGTGGGACAAATTTTATTTTATTTTATTTTATTTTTTTAAAGGGCAAAAGTGAATGATGAGAGGGGGTGGAGTGCCCCTTATTATAGATAGGGACCCCCCCTGCCCCCACCCAATGCACAAAATATCAATGAACCCATGATGTGGGACAAAAAAAAATTTTGGTGGGGTGGGGGGGAGGAGGGCTGGGGTAAGCCCTTCCTTATCTACTACCCAAGTTTTTTGGGTTGAGTATTTTTTAAATTTGAAACAAGACAACTAACCTAACCCTTTGGGCAGCCAAAATGCCTACCCATAGCTAACAAGGTGGAAAGGCAAATTACTTTATGAAAAAGGTGGCCTACTCAACCTTGACAAAATGTTTGTAAGTCCATCCATGTACCTTTCTTTTGAAGAAGAAACTATTTAATTAACATAAATTAACATCCATGAAGTGCAGCCTATTCAAGATCACTAGAATTGTAGCCTTAATTTATTTTCTTTTCTTTTTTGACTCTTTGTTGCACAGTTGTCAGACTCCTTATTCATATCATAGATCTTAAATTCAACATTAAATTTAGGGAAAAATAATTTGAATCCTTAACATAAATTCCATTACTTTTATTTAATCTCACAGTGAATCCTATAGTGGAATCTTACAATTTACAATTCAAATCTTATAAAAGTCCAACAATCCATATGATTTTCATAAAAAATGAAAAAAACAATTATTTTATATCTTAGATTGTACGTATCATGCATTTTATACATATTACATACTATTCCAATCTAAAGAATTAGTTATTAAATAAAACTGAGACCATTTAAAATTGTAGACTAAACTAATTTTTTAATAGGACAAATTCTTCATTAAGAAGATTTCTTCTGTAAGATCTATTTCAATTTTTATGTTGAAAATAATTTACAAATTATAAATTAAATTTCAAAATTCTTAATTCTTAACCTAGAAATGTACATACACAAACACGGTTCATATCAAGGGCGTGAATCTTACAATTCATCAATTTGAATCTCTATTCAATTTAGCAAGCTCTAAAACAATTCAATTTGAATTTAATTTTTTTTAAAACTATGTTTTGTTCAATTTAATCCCTAGGTAGGAAACATCTATGAAGGTAATATTCTTTCAAGAAATGAGTCATTGTTGCTCATAATAAGTTGATTACAAGGATGTGGAGAGTAGAGTTGCTAGAGGTCCAACTACGAGGGGATCTTGCATAAGTATTCGAAGATGAGGACTTTTATAATTTCTTATCTTCAGAGTTCATAAAGGAAAAAGGATTAGATTTTGAAAGGATGGATGCCTCAAATAATATCCTCTTCCGACCAAGTATTGAGAAAATAAGCACATCAGAAATTATCCTCTTGGCGAGGATTTCTCAACCTTAATTATGTTTGGCCAAAGAATTAATGAGTAATAAATCCAAATAAGACATCACTATAATATTCCTTGGAAATTTGGATTAAAAGTAAAGTTTATGAAAGCTAGCTTAGTGTCATCCTTAGCAAATATTAACATTATATAGCTTCTTTATATCTTACAGAGAATAGAATTGGATGTTCTGCAAAATAAAAATGTCACTGTTCTATCAAATCCTTCATTACTTTTATGGCCCCTCATAATCTCTCCCCCTCTAATTCTTCGATCCCCACACCTAAAACAGTTTTCAGGAAAAAGTACAAACCAAATAACTTCCTTCTACCCACCAGTTAGTTTGTCCCTTGATCTTAAACTCTTTTCCCCCCCACTGAGTGACTCAAAGCAAAATCCCAATAATCATTGATCTCATTCATAAACTGATTGTCAAATCATCTTTCTTCCTCCCACGGGCTAGTAAAAAACATCTTTTTCATGGCAACTCCTGCCTAGTTCAGCTTCAACCTATTTTTAAGGGCTTTCACTTGGTCTAGACACCTAGATGCCAAAAATATAAATGCTTTCTCATAGACAATAATGTTTGGATTCTTGCTCTCTGCTAGTGAATTTGGCATGGATTGAGCACACAAATTTTCAGTGACAAAAGGAAGAGGGACAAAGGTCAGCATCAATACCAAGGACCTAATTCTCTTATGGCCAAGCAGTTTTCAGAATGCCAATGACTCTCCTTCCCCTGTCTCTCCTTTGATTGTGATTCGATTATGCTCCATCCTTTCGTATTCTACCCTTAGCCTTTACTGTTTTTCAATTTCATACTGCTTTCTTTATGTTGCACATCAGGAGTTCGATAATAAAAAGGAGGAGCACAAAAGGATGAGCATTGGTGGCAAGGACCTAATTCTCCTATGGCCAAGCAGTTTCCACAATGTCAGGATTCTCCATCCCCTTTCTCATGTTCGAGGGTTCCATCACTATCATTTTCTAGCCTAGCTTTCTCCTTCATTGTTTTGTTCTGCCTTGTCCTTCTTATTTTCTTTAATTCACACATCAGTTCAATCTGGTTCTTGCACCAGCTATTTACTTTCTTCAAAAAGAATCTATCCTGCCAACCAACAGAGAAAAAAAAAAAGAAAAAAAGCAAAATAACGGAGCAAGAAATTATAAAAATTGGCTGAAAGACTCACTTCAAGAACGACGGAGAAAATGATAACATTCCTAGCTATCCTTCTCCAACTCTGTGATCTTTTCTTCATCCTTGCAAGAACTGCAACTTCTTCTTTAGAAAGATGCTTCAATCTCTTCTCAAAATCCTCGCCACGTACTCGGAAGAGTCCATTCCAGATACGAGAGAAGATTCCTCTCCGTTTCGAAGTTTCTTTTCTCTCTACAGGTTGATTTTCTCTGGTGGCCAGGGACTGATTGGTATCATCGGCCATAACCTATTTCAAACCAAGATTCAGCCTCGAATGATAAAATTAATCAGCGGTGAGCCTAAAAAATGAGAGGAATCAAACCTCCGACCGTATTAACTGGTGTTGGAATTGTACCAGCCGACCAATCTACTAGTTTTACACTTGTGCTTGAACTCTGTTAATAACTGAAAAGGGAAGCAAATTCACAATTAGAAGATTACTGATATTAGAAACTAATTGGCAACAACAAATCGAAAGTACCTATTTATCAAGCTAAAACAGCAAATGCACGTCCAAATTTCGTGCTCCCGATCATCCGGAACCGTCTTTTAGACCCGAAAACATATACCGGACTTAAAGATCGAAACCAAAGAACGAGAGAAATATAATATCAAAAGTCAAATGAGTAAAGAGAGCGCAGATCCGAGACTGACTTGACCGATCGCCCGTTTGCTGGTGCTGTCAAGATCTGGATCGACATCAACGAACATCTTCACCGACGTGTGTCCCGGATATAAATGCGCGGAGCGTTTTTCTGCCTTTTAAAAAAAAACAAAATAATTTAATATTTTTTTCTCTCCTTCTCTTTATTTATTTTTTGGGCGTCCTCGATTCCATCTCCTCTTTTTCACGCTTAGTTCGGGAAAAGTTTCTATCGGCTAGAAGTGAATTTTTGCCAAAAATACGCGCCATTTTTTTTTTATATAGGCAGTAAAATATTTTATACCTATATTTAGGTAACATTTGAACAGCTGAAAATGTTGCCAAGATTATCCACATTGGTTTTTGTTTTTTTAAAGATTAACAGAGTGTGCCGCATCTTCAATAGGCAGCATACATGAAAATTAAAACAACCCCCCCAGAGCGTCGTGCGTTGCGCTATGAACAGTGAAGTAGGGTCGCAGTGCTCCGAGATGGGTTATTTCATCTAAACTTGGAGCGTCAAGGCTCTGCTTCATTGTTCGTTGCACAGCGTTGCGATACTCCAAGAGGGTTGTTGGTTTAATTTTCATATATGCTGTTCATTCCCCCTTGTAAAAAACAATATTACATACTTAAAAAACCCCTAATTTTTTATGGGCCGCATCCATCTTAAAAAAAATAAATAATCAATAAAGCAAATTGTAGAAAGGGGTTAAAAAACCCTCTTTTGTGAATTGCGTTAAGGGTAAAAACCCTTAACGTCGTTCTCTGTAAAAGGTAAAAACGAGGAGAAGAAGAGGCGCCGTAAAAAAAATCAAAAAAAATGAGAAAACACTCACATCGTCTCCAGTGTCTTCCCTCTGGCGGCGGTTCTCCCCGGTCTTCTCTCCAGCGTCTTCTTTTATCTCTCTAACATTTATCATATTTGGTTTGATTCTGTTCCAATCTTTTTTTAGTCGAAAGTAACTATTTTTTTTAGGGTTTAATTGATTTTAGATATATTTATTTAATCATTGTTATTTTTGACTATTTTCTCTCTGACATTCAACATATTTAGATTGATTGTATTCTTACCTTTTTTTTAACTTGATATAACTTTATCATTAAATTATTTAAAGTATTGTATTTATATAGTTTATTATATATATATATATATATATATATATATATATATATATATATATATATATATATATATATATAATTAAGTCCTACATTGTTGATGTTTATGGTACATTATGGATGGCAAAATCGTTTCGATTATACGTGACATGAATAGAGATATGGCACATGGACCTAACGGAGTTGACTATAGTTGTGGGCTTTCTACTGATATTATAGTTAAAATGGGAGTAAATATTAATAAACTGGAATGTGTTATACGGGAGGCATTGTCAATAGACCGTCGATCGACACAGTTAAGTATGATATATCGCTATCCAATTTTTTTAGGAAGTGGAACATGGTTTTTTCAAGCCCTTGCCAATTTTCAATGACCAAAGTATACAATTCATGTGACAAGTTGTGTCTCAATTTCCTCCTCCTAATGCTATAGAGATGTACTTAGCTATTCAACATATTACTGCGGATGAAGGTCCTAGTGTGCAACCAGCCTTATAGAGTGATCATAGTCAACTGACGTATCACAACGACGATGAGATGATACATAATATGGTACAGGATGGTGGTGCAAGAGATGAAATAGTTGGTGGCGACACTATACCAAATGTTTTCATTCAATCTCAACCATTTGAGGCTACAAACGAGAGTGATTCTGATGAACTCGGCATGGATCATGAGAACAAAAAGGACGATGTACGTTTAGATGGCCTAGTGTAGGGCATACATGATCCTTCTTATGATCCACCAGTTCACTTGAAGACGTGAATGATGAAGATGCACTTGTTATGAAACCAAGAACAGGAATAGAAACCATGCCAGTGTATGAGGTACCAACTCCGATGTACTACAATATAGACTTCGATGCAGTTAATGTGATAGTTGACGAGCATTTGTTACGGGGTAGGGCCTGTCAAAACTACATTGGTAAATTGTATAAAGGACTGAGGTTTAACAGTAAAGATGACTTACAAAATACAGTGAAACGATATTGTATTAAGAATCACCAAGAATTTGTAGTTATTGACTCTGATAGAAAATCTTGGGTTGTGCTTTGCAAGCAAGCAAGCGATGGTTGGGAATGGATGTTGTGTGCGTGCAAACGCAAGTAGCATGGTCTTTGGGAGGTTACTAAGTACCATGCAACTCGCACATGTGTTTATGAAAGATTATCACAAGATCATTCCCAACTCGATACTAGTTGGATATGTGCAGAGGTATTCAATTTGGTTCATTGAGAGCCAAGAGTTTTTGTAGCTACTTTGCACTAGACCATGAGAGATAATTTGGATATGACGTTCACTATAAAAGGGTATCGCAGGCTAAGATAAAAGCTTCTGTGAAGATTTTTGGTGACTGAGAAACATCGTATCAGATGCTTCATAAGTGGAAAGATGTGCTTGTACAAACAAATCCAGGGACACAAGTAGAATTAGAGGAAAGTCCACTGCAAGAGGGATTAGTGGAGTTCAAGCAGTTTTTTTGGGCATTTGGACCTTGCATTGAAGGTTTCAAATACCGTAAACCCATTATTCAAATTGATGGCACCCATTTATATGGAAAGTATGAGGCGAAGCTCTTAATAGCAACATCAGTCGATAGTAACGGACATGTCTTCCCGCTTGCATTTGCCATTGTAGCAAACGAATCAACAGATTCATGGGGTTGGTTCATGAAAAAATTGCGTTCATGTGTAACTAATAGAACCGAGATTTGTGTGATATCTGACCGACATTATGGAATAAAAAGTGCAATGAAGCAACCTTGTAATGGTTGGTGCGAGCCTCTTGGGCACCATAGGTATTGTTTGCGTCATGTGGCTAGCAATTTGAATACAAAGTTTAAGAACAAGGAATTAAAAGAATTAGTAATGCAAGCTGGCAAACAACACCAAGTCCAAAAGTTCAATGCATATGTAGATCGTATCAAAACATTGAATCCCGAAGCTCATGGATGGCTTTCCAAGATTGATAATAAAAAATGGACACAAGCATACGATGAGGGTTATCGATATGGTTGGATGACTATGAACCTCGTAGGTATGATGTTTATACATTATTTTCACCTAATTATTTCTTACTGCAATATGAAAAATTCAAAACCTTTTTCGTTTACTTGAATGCAGAGTGTTTCAATGGTGTGCTCAAAGGTGCAAGAATGTTACCAATATGCGCTCTAGTTCAAATGACTTTCTATCGGTGCATTGCATACTTTGAATCAAGGAGAAAATAGTACGAGGAAGCTTTGCAACAAGGCCAGATGTATACTACCCATGCAATGACGTTGCTCAACCGATGGCATGAAAAAATCAAAGGCACATCAGGTAACACTTATTGATCGGGTGCAAGGAGAGTTTGAGGTGATGACTGGTCGTAGTGGGTTTTATATGGATAGGGGCAACCATAAGCAAGTTATGAATCTCTCTAATAGGACTTGTAGTTGTCAGAAATGGCAGTGCTTTGGCATAAGGGCTAAATTGATAAAAAATTATCGAGACTAGACCAAATGTCCTTAAGACCATTTCGTCTTGCAATGATGCTTATGTTCTATTGACGACTATCTCCTAAGATATAGCGATCACTTCTCATAATAATAGCATTCCAAATTACAAGAATCACATACCAAGATATGTAATACTCTCATACTTACAATGACTAAATGAAGAAGAATGCAAGTTGAAATTGAAAAAGATTATGAATGAGTCTTAGCGGAGAGTATTTATATTTGTCGAAAGAGTGTAATTCAAAGAGACAAAACTAGATTGAGACACTGTCGTATGTATATATCCATACATGATAGAATAGACACATTGATTTGAAAGAATGTGTCATACGAACGAGAACATCCATTTAAATGAATATGTATCATATGAATAGGTACATCTATTTCATACACATTTTCATTTTCCTTTGAATAGGTACAATTTATACCCAATTTCCATTTTTTCATTCACTTGAAAATGAGAGTTTAGAACTCATTTTTCCAACAATAACTCTATCATATGCTTTCTCTAAATCAATAAAGACTTTATGAAGATATTCTTTTTTTCCATATATTTGTTTAACTAATTGAAGACTAACTATATAATTAATGCTCAACTCATTAATAAAATCATGTCTGTATTAGGAGGCCTAGGACATAAGTATGATAGTTTCATCATCTCTATTACATCGATGCCAAACTGTTACACCGTGCCAAAGATCACGTCTCTCTTGCTAACTCATGAGGCAAGACTTAATTATCATACTCAAGGTGACTCACGAATGTGAATATAACTATTAATAAGACAGGATATGTAGGTAACTCAACTACTCTTAACAATAATGATAACAATAATGGTGGTGGTCGTTTTAGAAATCAAGGTGCCAAGAAAAGTAGGGGCAAGCACAAGTTTTATAACAACAATAAGCAACCTTGCTAAATCTGCCACAAACCAAGACATGGTGTATTACAGTGCTATTACAAATTCGACCAATCCTTTTAACCATACAATAATCAATAGCAGAATGTTGGGACTGGTGTGAAATCGTGATGGATCCAGTGTGGAATCTTGACAGCAGAGCCACAACTTACTATACAACTAATGGTGTTAATATCTTGAAGAAAGCTAACTACCATGGCAAGGAAAAGATCTACGTTGGAAAAGATAAAAGCCTGAATGTTACTTTTGTTGGTTCTAATTTTGCAAAACACAATAAACATATCTGTCTTCGTATAAACATCTTGCATATGCCTCAGATAACCAAGAACCTACTAAGTGTGTCTAAGTTTGTGAGTAATAACAAGGTTTTTCTTGAATTTCATTATGGTTTCTGTTTTGTGAAGTTTCGAAGAAGGTTCTTCTTCAAGGTACTCCTAAAAATGGTATTTATGTCTTGCAGCTTCCACTCCTGTCTTCTACCTTGCCAGGTCAATCTAAATCCAAATTACACATTCTATGTATTGCATCTTCTAATACTGATAATAAACCAATTGTAGAAAGTTGTACTTCATCTTCGATACCTAGTTCTTCTCATATTAAATCGAAAAATTCTACTAGTTTTTCTTATTACTTTCTTTGACATCAAAGATTGGGACATTCATCCTACTGTTGCACACAATGTTCTTAGTAAATGTAGAATTCTTCTTCTAAAATCATCCACATATGTTTGTCATGCCTGCCAAATGAGCAAGTCACATAAACAACCCTTTCTTTGTCTTCTACATCTTATAAAATGCCACTTGAATTAGTTATTACTGATGTGTGGGGCCTGGCCTTTGTATTCTTCCATTGGTCATCAATATTATGTTAGTTTTATTGATGCATATTCTAGGCACACTTGGATCTTTCCTATTCAGACTAAAGTTGTAAGACCTTATATTTTTAGTCAAACTTATATATTGACTTATACGTATTATTAAATATATTTATATGTATATACGTATATAGATGACCGTAAAATGTTTATGTATATTTTAATGTTGTAGGAACCTCGAGACCCTAGACCTGGCACTTAGAGGGTGTAAAAATTTAAAAAATTTTAAGTTTGGGCACTAAGAGCGCGCTCCCAATGCGAGTCAGTGCACTTTAGTGGTGGCAGACTAAACTCTATTTTCTGGGATTGGAATGGCAACGCGCTTATCTGGGGAGCAGCGCACTTCAGTGGGGGAAAACAGAATGACGGGCAGAAGCGTGCTCCTAGGATGGAGCAGCGTGTTCCTTGCATTTCCACAGAGAAGACGATTTTTCTAGGCAAGGAAGAGTGCGCTCATGATCAGGAGAACCGCGCTCTTGGGCGTTCTGATAGGTTTTTAGCATGATCGATGTGGTGGTCTGCCCACCAGTATAAAAAGTTTCTCGCTCTTTTTGCCTCATTTTGAGTTGATTTCTTTCAGAGAAGAGAGGGAAAAAGAAGGAAAGAGGAAAGGGAGGCTAGGGTTTGGAAGATTATGAATTTTTACTATTTTTCTCTATTTGTTCATCATATGTGATTTTGGATGAATTTGGTGGATGGTTGGACGAAATTGGAGAATTAGAGGTGTGCCAATTTCGTGGTTTTTGGTATTTGATTATGTATCCAAATGAATCCTTGATGAACAATGAATCTATAGCATGTAAAATTGGGTTGAATCATGGGGTATTTGTGGGGGAATGATCAAAACTTGTCCATCTAAAGCAACTGAGGTTTGGTCATGCCCAAAGTCTCGTTTTTGTGTTATTTTTTGGGGGATTGTGGTTGAATGTGATTCTATTGTGAAAATTATAAAAATTGGACGATAAAATTTGGTAAATTTTGCGGTGTGATCAATTGAAATTGGGATCAGCTTGTGCTGTAGTTGTGTAGAGTCATACGTCTTGGTGATAGGATATAGTTACTGTGAGTATTTCTTACCTTTGGTCCTATGTATGACATTATATGCATAAATGTTTTTGTGAAATGTAAACATGTTATTGTACTTGCATTTATGTTTTAAAAGCATGAAATGTTTTACATTGATACATGTCTTGGATTTGACTTTAGTTGATCCCTGACATGAGTAACATTCCTATTAGGAAAAACTACTAGGAATAAGACTCGTATGAGTTGTTGATCAACATTTATGGCTGGTATTGTCCTAGTTAGGAATGAAAACTCGAGAATGGTTACTTGATGATGACTATGTAGAGGATTAGATGCTACCCTTATATATGCATAATAAGGTGTAAGTCTCACTCTAATACTTGGATGAAGGGCAATGATTGTATGGTTTTTCATTAGGCTTTTGCTTCGTTTTGCAAATGGAGGGATGTGATGAAATCTATATTGGCCATATATTCGTATTTGATTACTTACTTGCAAAATGGTGGTGTTTATATTGTTTTAAATGCATGTTTTGTTATTGATGCATGTGTAATGTTATAGGTAGAATATTTACTGAGCTAGTTGTAGTTCACCCAAACTCTCAATCTTTTCAGGACAGGACATCAAAGGCAAGGTAAAGCTCGAGAGGAGTGACTTCTATTTTGATAGTTGTATGTCTGTATTGAGGAGTTAGGACAAACTTGTAATCTTGTGTATATACATGTATGTATCACACTATTTATTTATGTTATAACTTAGATCCGAACATGTATATAACCTTGAAATTATAAGGATGAAATGTGGATGAAAGAAACTTTTCAGGTGAAATTATATGGAATGTGATTGGATTATACAAGTTGTGTTGATAGATTAAGGCTGACAGAGTGTCTGATATGTCAACTTATGACACGTGTGATATTCTGTGTCGGTCGTGATATCACCTTGCAAAGGGGGTTGCGACAAAAGTTGAACTGTCAAGTATTTTCATTCAATTCAAAGCCCAAGTATAATTCTATTTTTCTCGCCACATCGAAGTTCTTCAGATTGATAATGGCAAAAAGTTTCTTGCTTTATCCTCATTCCTTACTACTCATGGAATACAATTCAAGAACACATGCCCTTACACCCATGAACAAAATGGCTTGATTGAGAGAAAACTCAAATGTATAGTTGAGACTGGGTTGAGCTTTATTAGCACAAGCTTCACTGCCACTTAAATATTGGGATGATGCATTCTATACAACTACTTATCTCATAAATTGAATGCCTACGCCTGTTCTCAATGGTAAATCTCCTTACTCATGCTTGTATATGGTACTGAGCCTGATTACAATTATTTAAGAGTTTTTAGGTGTTTAGCATATCCCTATTTTCAACCTTTCAATAAACACAAATTAGAGTACAGAAGCAGTCCCGATACCTTTCTGGGGTATTGTTCTAAATACAAAGACTACAAGTGTTTGAGGAATAATGACAAGAATTTTGTGGTGAGACATGTTGTGTTCAATGAACAAGATTTTCCGTTTGAAAAACCAAGTCCTTCACAAGACTATTATGCCCCTGTTATTTCCACCCACTGTTGTTTTTACTTCGAGTCATAGTCATTTGAGATACTCTATGGGACCTGACCCAGATCAACATATTAACTCAACTTAGCAAAATAGCATATCAAATCCTGTCTCTAATGAATCATTTGATGTTCCTACAAAACTTTCTGCTGACTCTTCTATTGAAATTTAACCTTGCACTGATAATGAAGTATCAACTGATCCTGCTGCTACTTAGACAACCATTAACTCTCACCCAATGGTTATTCATATTGTTTACAAGCCAAAAGCTTGGGTTGCTCGTATTGTTTAGAATGAACCAACTACATAAAAAGAAGCATTATCTCATCCTCTGTGGCATGAGGAAATGGAAGAAGAATTTCAGGCATTGCAAAATAACAAGACATGGTCACTAGTACCAACTCCTTCTAGATGGAAACTCATAGAATGCAAATGAGTTTTTAAAATTAAAAGAAATTGTGATGGATCTATTCCCAAATATAAAGCCAGATTAGTTGCTAAAGGTTTCCATCAAATTGAAGGCTTTGTTTTCTCAAAAATGTTTGGTCTAGTTGTTAAGCCCTGTACCATTCAAATTATACACTTTATTGCAGTGAAAAGGGGTGGTCTTTGAGACAATTTGATGTTAATAATGCATTCCTGAATGGAAAGCTTGAAGAAGAGGTTTGTATGATCCAACCACCAGGGTTTGAAAACTACAATATTTTTTAGTCAGCTCCCATAGCTTGGTTTGACAAGTTTCATTTTGCTTTCAATAACCTTGGTTTTGCCTTGCCTCATGTAAAGCTAATGAATCTTTGTTTTGTAGATTCACAAAACATCATTTAACATATCTCTTGGTTTATGTCGATGACATAATCATCATTAGTAATTAGACTATTGCAATTGATGAACTAGTTCATCAGCTGGACAAACGTTTTTTCCTTAAGGATCTTGGACCTTTTCATTATTTCTTGGGAATTAAAGTAAGTTCCACAAGTCAGGGACTTCATCTCTCACACAACAAATATATTCAGGACTTACTCTAGTAATATACCTGTGCAAAATCCTATCCTTCTCCTATGGTGTCTAACGCTAGCCATTCTCTGTCATTGTATAGAGGAGATCTACTCTAATGCGTCTTGAGTATAGATCTATTATTGGTGTATTGCAATATGTGACAATTACAAGACTTGGTATAACTGACTCTATTAATAAAGTATGCCAATTCATGTAAAGTCCCTTGATAGAACATTGGAAAGTTGTTACAAGAATCCGGAGGTACTTTAAAGGGTCTGCTTCACTAGGTCTCCAGCTTGTCAAGCCTGTTACACAATTTGTTGGTTTTAATATTATCGGTGTCTCTGATGTCGATTGGGCGTCTAACTCAGATGACGGAAAATCTACATTGGTTATTGCATTTTCCTTGGTCCTAATTTGGTCACTTGGAGTGCCAAGAAACATCATACTATTTCATGATCTTAGACTGAAGTTGAGTATAGGAGTCTCGCTTCACACGGTAGCTGAATATCTTGGGTACAATCTTCAAGAATTGCACATTCCTTGGCCTCATCCGCATACTATTTGGTGTGATAATCAAAGCACCATTGTTATCCCATAATCCTATTCTCCATGCTCATATTAAACATATTGAGTTAGACTTACGTTTTGTGCAAGACAAAGTAGCTCAAAATAGCTATTGATCAATCATGTTCCTATTGTGGATCAAGTTGTTGATATTCTAACAAAAGCCCTCTCAACTCCTCAATTTACATCTATCTGTCACGAGCTTAATGTGCAAATCTCCCCCTTTTGCTTGAGGGAGGATGTTAGTGTTGATGCCATTGGATAACACTCAATTGACTATTAATTGAGTGTTGGTTACAATAGTTTATTAATTAAGATATCAATTGAATTGGTTAATCCGCTACGTGCTGCTATATGGTTATTAATGTTTATAAATCTGTTTAGCTTGTAAAGAAGCTTCACTTAACTGCTTGTATAAATAGAATGACCGTAATGAATATTAGTGTGAATAAAATCATTCTATCTACTCAAGAGAAGTTTACAATATAATGTTCTGAGAGTTCTTGTTTTCTTTCCTCAAATTCTATTTGAAAAACAAACATCTATTTAAAATTTGTGGTAAACTATTCAATAGATATATGTGCAATTTATTAGTTAATTATTTAATGATCAATCTATAAGTCATGCAAATTAGCTGGTAAATTTGTACTAATTATTGTTTAACAGCTAAATTTGTAATTAATCGATCACTTGATCAATTTATTTACAAATTTACTCAACTCAACTAATCCTATGTAGTTGAAAAAATGTTTAGTTGAATTGAGCTAAATTTGTAATTAATTTAATGGATTGATCGATTAATTTTGGGATCAATTGTCTGGTTAATTGATTTATTAGATAACTTCAGCTAGTTTTTCAGGAAAAAAAAGAATAACTTTAGCTGGCAGATTTGTCAAATACTTAATTAGTCCTTAAGTGAACTAAAATTTTAAATGGTTATATTTTTTTATTTGGATTTTCTTAGATTTTAAATTTTGATTCATTGGCCCAAAATACTAATAACTGTTTCATTTTATTATTTTTTTGGGGACATTTTAATTGATGAAAATTGATCGTAGATGGGTTAAAAATTGAGGATTAGAAAAATATAAATATTTTTAGGACACAAATTATATTTAGGCTGATGCAGTGTTTGGTGGGCATTGGATTTTATTTTTTATTTTTTATGATGGTGTATTGCCACATTAATAGCTTTGATATATTTTTAGATATATATTTTGCATCCGTTTTAGGCTTTTAACAAAAACCCATTGACGATTAAACACATGGACGGAGGAGTTAGGCCACCTCCTCTTCCATTTTGCACGTTGCTAGTAGGGGTGTAAGTCAACTCGATCGAATCGAATCAAACTCGGCGGGTTAGGTTGAGTTGGCTAAGTGTTTGGGTTGGATTGAGTTGAAAAATTTAAATCTGAACTAGTTTAAGTTGGTTCACAGATTGAAAGCCTAAAAAATCCACCCAACCCAATTCAACCCAATCCGAATCAATTAATAACTCTTACTATAAAAATGCCTTTTTCTTCTTTTTCTATACGAAGATTGAAGCTTAGAAGTGACTCAAATTCCTCAATCTTTCGCGTTATTAACAACTTGATGCTACTTTAAACTATTTAAATTTTTTTTTTGTGGTTGTAATAAAACTCTATTAAATTTTTTTTGACGAAACTCTTCTTAATTTATATTTGTTATATTGTAATATAATATTTATATTTGTCATATTGTGATATAGTGATTGATGAATATGATTTATTTAAAATATTTTAATATTTATGATTAAATTAAAATTATTGTCATTTATACATGTTGATATAGCTGTATTTGATTAAATATTATATGTTTGATGTCTTTTAGCGTAAAATTTATAAGTAAAACTTATAAGCATAATTTAATCTATTTTAAAATTTTCAACCTGAATAAATAATCGAATTTAATTTAAACTAGTTTGATTTGAATCGAGGGGTGATTTAGTTTTCTAATATTTTCAACCGAACTAATTTTGAGTGAATTGAGATTTGGCTTCTACCGAAGCCGACCTGTTACACGGCTGATGAAGCAAACTTAAGTGCTCCCTCAAACCATAAACAAAGAAAAAGGTCTAGCAGAAGCCAGAAGTACGAAAGAGGAAGGACCGGGTGACGACCATCGAAGGAAGAGGGAGAGGCTAATATAACTGGAAAAAAGAAAAGAAAAGGAGAGAATAGGAACTGGGAGGAGGCGAATCCTAGTCCAAGTGATGGGAGCTATTGATTTTCTGCAGTAACCTCACAACGCCGCTGCTAAGAACAGATACAAAAGCCTCGAGGCAGCTCGTCCCATCTGAGTTGAGCTCGAAGCTATCACGAAAGGTTCGGTCAAGCATTTCTACAGTCTTCCTACATATTTCTCTGTCCTTGATCTCTCTCTTATTTTTTACTTGAATTTTACATGTAATGAATCTGAACGAGCAACCAAGAGTTTTGATTTTGGAACTTTGACTAACGATGTTATGAAGTTTTATTGTGTTTTCCTATTGGGCATGATATTATTAGGGCATGTCTTGATTTTCCGAATATGCGTAGTTATTCTATGTAAATGAGACTTCCGTTTTATATACTTCTTCATATGATATATTTCTTTCAACTAATTAGCATAAAAATCTAAGTGGAGGACATTTCTGCTCTATGGTTTGAGGGTCTTAAATATTCTTAATTTTTATCCGTCTTTTGGTGTTATGTTTGAAAAGATGTGAGTAAGTTTTATGCTTTATGGAAGCGGAAATCCATACTGGAGAGGCGTTAATATTGTTTTCCAGCCACTTCGAAGATGTTTAGCTAGAACTCTATAACTGGTGGGTGTTGCTTGAATTGGATGGTTTAAGACAGTATTGTCGAGGGAATGCCTAGCCTAGGCGATACGGACTGTTAATTAGCCCCCTGAATTAAATATATGGTTCAAGTTCCAACTTAATAACTTGATGCCGTGTTCACAACCATAATCCGTCTCTTGATTGAATCAAAACCTTGACACTTTTTGAATATTATCAACTATCAAAGTTCTGATAACCAATTCTAAAATGAAATAAACAGCAGAGTTTTAGAACTTTCAATTCATATTTCTTATGAAAACTTTATATATATATTTCAAAAGAAAGAGACAATAACATTTAAGAACCTTCATTGTATTTCTAGCATTTAGCAAGTCTTCATCTGATAAATATGGAATAAAATAATCGACATGTTTTGGTGTACCCTCCACGATGATCCATTGCTTCCATCTATTTCCATATAATTCCATACTATGAAAACATGTACAAAAGCTCAACAACTTTAGTTTATATTAACAACACTCAGTTATGAAAGGTATTTCAGTGTTATATTATATGTAGACTCCAAAACATCAATGAGAATGAGGGAAAAAAATCAGTGCGTCAACAATATAGACTTATACTTATCAACAATAATAATATGTTAGAAGTGGAATGAGAACTCAATCTTAAATATAGATCAATTTCCTTCTTATAAACAACAACTACAATAATAACAACAAACTAAACAATCTTTCAGATGTTTAGCCCATCAAGGTAGATTTCCAAATTCTCAAATGTTGATGGTGGGTAGAACATTGTTTACCAAGGTATCTCTTTGAATTTTCAAATGCTTCAGCTGGAGGTGGTTGTAACTAAACTGCCCATCTAGCTGCCCTCTCATTCCACACCTGGCTGTGGGTCATCTCTTCATTTTTTATATATTATTTTCATTAGCTGATTGGCACTTTATCCATCAACTTTTCTTTGATATCGCTACATACCTAACTTGAAAGTAGAAAGTCAGAATGTCACATGCTCACATACATCAAACAATAAATATGTTGTAAATAAGACTTTTTAACCCTCATTTAGCCAAGATAAAAAGAGTTGTGAATTTAAAAAACAAATAAAGAAAGTAGGGTAAAAAAGAAGTGTTGTAGCTGTCCCTGGTGTAAGCTTGGAACATAATATTGTAGCTATTTCTCTCATCTTTCTTCTTCACCATACTAAAAAAAGAATGGTTGATCCAAATTCAAAGTTAAAAAAGAGAAAGGGGGACAGGAGAGAATACATGCTTATTATTCTCTCGTTTATTATTATTATTATTATTATTTTAAATCTAAGAGCCTAAACTCCACCTGTCAATCCTTTCTTCCTGATGCTTTGAATACATTTTTATATTGCAAGTGTAACATTCATTGAGAATTTGCTGAAGATATATCTTGTGACTCAATGGTGTTTGCTCGGACTCAGACAGTTCTTTTCTGACAGTTCACTAGTTTCTAAATCATTTATCATAGAATATCAGTGTTCTTGATCACTACCTCCACAACTCCAATGAGAAATATCAGAAAGAGAACTTTTGAAGAAGATGAGAAAGTAAATGAGTCTGATGGGGAAGAAGAGAGTAGGTATTGCTTTTCCAAAAACTTGCATTTTTTATTCACTTCTTATGTTTGGTTTCTCAATTTATTTGATTACTGCCACTAGCCTTTCAAGTTCTGATTATCAATTTATCATTGTTATTGTTTTCCTCTTTTGTGTTCGTCTTTGTGGAATGGGATTTGCATTCCAAGATTGGCACTAGAAGAGGTTAAATTCCTTCAAAAACAAAGGGAGAGGAAGTCAGGAATCCCTGCTGTCCCCTCTTTGCGAACAGTTGGTGTTGCAGTAAAGCTGAGTGACAAGAATGAAGGAGATGGGGAGAAGGAGGAGTTGGTGTTGCAGGATACATTTGCTCAAGAGACTGCTGTTATGGTTGAAGATCCCAACATGTGAGATCTTACATTCATCTACCCTGCTGATATAGTTTCTTTGAATTGCTTTTTATGCTCCTAATTTTTTTACATTTGCTTGCTTCAAGTTGGGGTTATCATTGCAATAACTAGTTTATACGAATAAAAATAAATTACAACAATATACCAATTCCTTTGCGGCTGCATATTCAACTTGAGATGTCAACAAATAGGTTAGTACTAGATTTTTCAAGTAGGATTGTCTTTAAATCTAAATCCCATTGATGACAGAATTAGAAATTAATTGGATGTGAAAAAAAGTTATTCATAGGAAGCTATACGTATTGAAGGAATGAATAGTTCATGTACAGAAGTGTTTAATTGTGGGTTGAGGGTTTGATAAGGAATTTGGAAAGCAAATAAGTGTTCTAGCTCTTCAAGTCTGTGTAGTAGAAGGACGTGCAAATGCAGACAATTTCGATGAAAGCCATGATTTGGGAAGGATGTATGATGTTGAGCTTTGTGCAACTCCATTAAGTCTAAGTTTGACATTATGTGGTCTTTGTCTCAGTTGAATTGGTAAAGGTGCTCGTATTTTTCTAGGCTAAAGAATGGTGGGCCAATATGGAAGAGTACCTAGTTGATGGGAAATCTAGTTAATGGTTGCTCTTTTGCTGGGTCTCAAGTCCTTGTTAGCTTGAGTTCAAGCCAAACGTACATAGGTGAAGGCGAAGTGCAAGAAAGGCACATCTTTAGTGTTCTTTGTCAAAGTCATTTTGCTTTCTGCTCTTCGAACTCTTTGCTTCTTGTTATATGTTCTATTAATTTTGACTTCACTGCCTTTTTGCTTCATCAATTTGAAACAATATTTGCTTGATGAGCTTAGTGGGGATATCCCAAGGATGTTTGTGGAATTGCTGACTTGTGAAAGATTCGACATGTTTCAAGGAGATTAGATTGCATTTAGTGATTTCTTTCCGTTCTTTGTTGTAGTGTGTCTAAGCCTACCAGTCAAGGCAATACGAAGGAATTTTTGGGCTTGGTCTTATTGAATTTTGAGGGATTGCTATATTCCAATAAGATAAAGTCACGTTTGGCTGTTGCTTTCCTTTTTAATGTCAATGTTTAAACCATATATGTCAGAGCATTACCTAGGATTTTTTGGGCTTGGTCACCTGGAAAGTCACCTAGGGAGGTGCTATAACATTATAAGCCACCTAACATCTCCTTTGTGATCCTTAGAGTGACAAGGTTTAGGCATTAATCAAATGCAAGGTTGCTTTATAAATTGATATTGTGTTTTTTGTTTTTTTTTTCTGAAATTGTTCAAGGACTCGATTGTTATCAAATAAAATATCATATACTTTTAGTAACTAAATTTACATGGTTCTAGCCAATAGAATTGGGGCCCCAAAAAAAGAAGAAGAAGAAGAGGGTTTCCAATGTTCAAGTGAAGAATGGGTTATGGTAACTATGATTGTTCTATGTCACTAAAAAAGGAGCAATTTGCAAGTCATTTATGAGACTCGTTGTGAGAACTATTGAGGCCTACTCTAAGAGTTCGAATTGTAAGGAAACAAAATTGGGCGGAGTGCCCACAGTCATACAATATTAGGTGGTGAAGGGTTTGTTACAAAAACGATTCCAATGGACAAGGCCACATGCTTCAAATGATGCATGCTATTAATACCATTAAAGTTAGTGAGTGTTTATGGGAATTCCCAAACCAATAGTGGGCCCTCTAGATCTTCTTCCTTGCTTAACCTGCAACTTTCACAGAAAAAGCACCTGAGATAGATCTAGGACATTGATGTCGTGCCTGCCAAATCCACTTTGATGTTTAAGTTGGTGATTGGTAGAATTGCAAATCATCAATTTTGAAGGTAAGTTTTCTCATACCTTTTATTTGGCCAAATCGAGTGGATATATAGGCCTCTGGGGCTTGAGGGGACCACTAGTATTTGTTGACACCTGCTTCTTAGGACCATAAGGGGGCATTACGTTGTCTCCTAATCATTTGGCAGGTATTTCATTGTAATTACGTAGTCCAAGATCGTACTAAGCTTCCAAAACTTTCCACGTTCATATGGCGCGATTGTTGAATTAGTTAGTGTCTTTATCATGCGTGCACCACGTCACCATCGTTTTGGTTAAGGGTCCTACAACTTTTTATATCTTGTCCGCCTTTTACTGGAGCATTGACGCGCGAGTTCAACTCGTTTGCTTGCAGCCATGTGCTTGTTTGGAAAGTCACATGTTCTTCTACCTGCTAACAATTCCTTAGAAGCTCTAAGGCAAGTCTGCTTGTTGAACCACCTCCATGTGCTTGTTTGGAAGGTCATGTGGTCTTCTACCTTCTCGTCCTACCTTAGAAGTTCTTCCTTAGAACTTCACAAGCAGGTCTAATTGTTGAACTATCTCCACGTGCTTGCCTGAAAGGTCTCATGGTCTTCATTTCCACACCCGCATAGTAAGAAATCTTAAATCTGTTGTTGATACCCTTTCTCCCTAGAAAATCATGGTACTTTGCCAAATTAACTGTGGTTAGTTCTTTTGGGTTGTAGTTCTAACTTCTAACAATAGAAGTTGATTGATAAATGTTGTGGAGAAGAGCAAAATCTGTGGGATTTGTTTCCTTTAAGGTTTATTTCCTTTAAGGATTTATTTCCTTTAAGGAAAGATGATAATTTTAGTAGTTGTTTTATTTAGCAGTTACTAAAATTGTAATTATAGCTATATGTGTGCATAGCCCTATATGTCTATATATATGGTGTCCCTCCATTAAGACATCATCAAGAATAAGAAAATATTTCCTCTATTCTCTTGTGGACGTAGGCCTTGGAGCCGAATCACGTTACATTTTTGTGTCTTTTATTAGTATTTAACATGGTATCAGAGCTTTAAGCTCGTACAACTGAAAATTTTTTCTTTTCTTCCGACCTTCATCGTCGAAATTGTTTTATTTTGGCCTTCATTGCCGAAACCTTCCTCGTTAGCCTTCATCGCCATTATTCGTGTTGTTGATTGGTGCGTATGTCTTCATCACTGCTACTATATCACCATCGACTACTGCGTCTTCCTCATCGGCACTGCCGATATCCTAATCGTCGTCGACGCCTTCGTCTCCATTGCTACTGTGTTTCAGTCGCCGCTGCTCGAACCCACCATTGCTGATCTTTGACGTTGCTACTGATCTTTGTCGTCTCTCGCGCATCTCTCTCACATATCTCTCTTGCGCATCACTGCATCACTACATCTCTCTAATCTCCATCGCCATCTGCAGCTCCTGGTTCGCCTTCTTCGTCTTCATCTGATATTCTTCTTTTATTTTTCTTTTTTTGAGTTTGTAACCTATAAAAAAAAAACAAAAAAAAAGGGAACAAGAAAAATGTCGGTTACTTTCGAAACGGTGCAGACTGAAGAAGCAGTTGAAAAAACGGAGAAAGGAGAACTACTAAACATTTAGGCAGCATACAGACTTGATGGAAAGAATTATTTGAAGTGGTCTCAGTTGGTGCGTACTTTTCTGAAGGGCAAAGGGAAATAAAGTCATCTTTTGGGCACTGGACCTACACCTTTAGATCCTAAGTTTATAGCGTGGGATAACGAAGATGCTTCTATAATGGCGTGGCTATGGAATTCAATGACGCCAAACATTAGTGATACATGCATGTTTCTAACTACCGCCAAAGACATTTGGGATGCCGTTCATCAGACATACTCTAAGGCCCATGATGCAGCCCAAGTGTATGAGATCAAAGTGAAAGTTGGAACAACAAAACAAAGCAACATGACGGTCACCGAATATGCTAATGTATTGAAGAATCTCTGGCAGGAACTTGACCATTATAGGAGTATTGAGACTACATGCCCTGCAGATGCTGTAGTTTTAAAGAACTATATTGAGAAGGATCGGGTCTATGACTTCTTGGCTGGACTCAATGTAGAGTTTGATCAAGTAAGAGTTCAGACTCTCAGCAAAGAGTTACCAACTCTGAATGAGACTATCTCAGCTATCCGGACTGAAAAAAGCAAAAGAAGTGTTATGCTCACACCTCAGAAGATGGAAGGCTCAGCTATGGTTGCCAATCGGGGAAATGATCAGAAAACACACACTCCGCGCGCTGAATCATCAAAGGTCCCAAATTGAGACAATAGGGACAATCTATGGTGTACTTATTGTTAGAAGACTAGACATACCGGGGAGAAGTGTTGGAAACTTCATGGCAAGCCTTCAACTTCCAGTAAAGAATGGGGCTACAAAGGAGGACAGCAGAAGACTAGTGGACAAACACATCTGTCTACTGAACAAATAGTTGCAGACTCCCCGGTGCCAGAAGGATTCAACTAAGACGACATTGAAAGATTGAAATCTTTGCTTGGCATACTGGACAAACCCTCAGGTACTTGTTCATTGGCCCATTCAGGTAACTTTCCTATTTCTATTAGATTTAACGTCTCGGATAAGTCTTTTGCTAACTCTTGGGTTATAGATTCTGGTGCTACTGATCACATGACCAATTCCCCCGATATATTTCATACCTACAACCCATGTCCTAGTAGTCGGAAAATAGCCACAGCTGATGGATCCTTAACCACAATTGCTGGTATAGGTGATGTTCACATCAGCCCCACCCTTACACTCAGAAATGTTCTTCATGTTCTTAAACTATCTACTAATCTTATCTCTATTAAAAAACTGACCCATGATCTGAGTTGTAATGTAACCTTCTTCCCTACTTACTGTGCATTTCGGGACCAGGACTTGGGGACTATGATTGGACATGCTAAGTATTGAAATACCCGATCCCTGATTTTCAGGGATACAGCTGCTGATTTTCAGGAATACAACTGCTGATTTTCAGGGATACAACTGCTGATTTTCAGGATACAGCTGCAGCAATCAGTTTCCTTTACTAGTTGTTTACATTAATTTAGGAATAAAGAGATTCTGGAAATTCCTGATATCTCTATTAGTTTGTTTCCTATTTTACTAGTTTCCTGATTTTTAGTAATTAGTATCTTGTTACCAAATATAGTGAAAGGAATGTTTCTTCCTTCCATTATATATTCAGACTGTACAGTGATCATGAAATTTTCTTCTCTAAATTCAACATGGTATCAAAGAAGCCACCTCTGACCTGTAGATAGATGACAAAATACGGGATGACAATTGCTCAGCAAAGCCAATCCTCCTCAGAAGTCACCTCCCATTCTGAAACCCCAGCCGCAGGCAGCAATGGAGGATCAGATGGAAATCTTCTGCCCATTACAGGGCACAAACTCAATGGACAAAATTACCTTCAATGGTCACAATCAGTAATGATGTTCATTTGCGGAAAGGGAAGAGATGACTACCTCACTGGAGTAGCAGTCCCACCAAGCAAAGAACAAATGGCACTTTTGCAAAAGTTAATCAACTAACAACAATCCTCCAATACCTCTGTCATTGGAAACTGGATCCTTGGCTCACAAAGGTAATTTCTTAAACGCACTCAGTGCAACAAGAGAAAAAATCAGACCATGGATTGTGGATTCAGGAGCCTCCGACCACATGACTGGAGATGCAAGGATTTTTAATACTTATAGTCCATGTCATGAAAATTTCTCTGTCAGAATTGCAGATGGATCTCTCTCAAGAGTAGCAGGAACAAGTTCTGTGATTATCTCAAAGAACCTCACCCTAAACTCAGTCCTCTTGGTCCCAAACTTAGATTGCAATTTACTTTCTATTAGTAAACTCACTCAAGAGCTTAACTGTGTTACTAAGTTCTTCCCTAACTCGTGTGAATTTTAGGACTTGAAGTCGGGGAAAATGATTGGCAATGCTAAGATGTGCTCAGGGCTCTACATCCTCAGGATTGGTGATCTTCTGGAACAACAAACTCACAAGGCAGATTCGGACAAGGCAAACAATCAGCCTACAAAAATTTCTCTTTCTGTTTCTCGTTTCAATAATGATAGTGAAGTTATGTTATGGCACTATAGACTAGGTCATCCCAATTTCGTGTACCTTCAAAAACTTGTTCCCTCATTATTCAGCAACAGAAGTCCAAAAGATTTTCAGTGTGAAGTTTGTCAATTTGCGAAAAATGCCCGTACTCCTTATTCAATTCAACAATATCAAAAATCCCATCCACTCTTTTTTTGTTTAAGTCTCTCAATGTTGAAGATTTTCATTGTGAAGTGTGTGAACTTGTGAAACACAAGCGTATATCTTTTCCACTTAGTAATGAAAGAAGTTCAGATCCTTTTGATCTCATTCATAGTGATATTTGGGGTCCCTCTCCAATACCTAATGTTTTTGGTGCGCGATGGTTTGTGTCCTTCATTGATGATTGTACTAGAGTCTCGTGGATATTCTTATTGAAACAAAAATCCGATGTGAGCTTTGTTCTTCCTACCTTCCATAACATGATACACACCCAGTTTGGTGCTAAAATCAAGAGATTTCGATCTGACAATGCTAGAGACTATTTTAATCAAACATTGACCAATTACTTCCAAAATGAGGGGATCCTTCATGAATCATCTTGTGTTCACATCCCACAACAAAATGGAGTTGCTGAAAGAAAAAATGGCCACCTGCTTGATACAACCCGAGCCTTTTTATTTCAGAATACTATGCCTAAGTCCTATTGGGGGGAAGCTGTCCTTACTGCAACACACCTTATTAACCGCCTACCATCCCGGACCCTTGGTTTCAAAAGTCATATGGAAAAGCTATGCCAATTTTACCCTAAGCTCAAAATCTCCAATAATCTTATACCTAAGATATTTGGGTGTGTATCATTTGTCCATGTTCACCAACCCAATAGGAGTAAGTTGGACCCCAGAGCTCTCAAGTGTGTTTTTGTCGGATACTCTTCCACTCAAAAGGGATATAAATGCTATCATCCGCCATCAAAGAAATTCTTTGTCTCTGTCGATGTCACTTTTTGTGAACCTGAGTCCTCTTTTTCCGCTCCTCTTCTGGGGGAGAGTGTCATCATGGAAGATAAGGATCGAAACTCCTTTGATAACCCTTTTGATTTTTTTGGCCCCTTTAACCTCTAACAAACCAAACCCGAATCTCCTACACCCTCTGTACCCAATGACGAACCTAAGGATCGGATGACTGGACAAATGTGCTCAAGGAAGAAAGCTGCAGCTCTTGAACCGATGCAAGTTCAAGAATATGAACCAATCCCTAAAAATGAGGTAACAAATCCTGAACCCTCCTTACAAATTTCATTAGTTCTTGAAACTAACAATGATCTTTTAGCCTCTGAACCTGACAATAATCTTCCCATTGCCATTAGAAAGGGCACAAGGGAATGCACTAAACATTCCTTGTATCCACTATCTCATGTTGTATCCTTCGAGAAGTTCTCGCCAACCCATAAGAGTTTCCTTACCAACCTGAACAACATCCAGACTCCTACATCATTATCTGAGGCTTTATCTAATATAAATTGGAAACAAGCTATGAATGTGGAAATGGAAGCCTTGGATAAAAATACAACATGGGAGTTGGTAGACTTGCCTGCAGGAAAGAAACCTGTGGGATGCAAATGGGTTTATACAGTAAAATACAAAGCAGATGGATCCCTAGAGCGTTACAAGGCAAGATTAGTAACCAAAGGATATACTCAAACATATGGTGTGGACTATCAAGAGACATTTGCTTCGGTTGCAAAAATGAATACTGTGTGACTTCTTTTGTCATTGGTAGCTAATTATGACTGGGATTTGCAACAATTTGATGTAAAAAATGCATTTTTACATGGGGATTTAGAAGAAGAAATCTATATGGAAGTGCCTCCAAGATTTGGCATCACTGAAAAAGTGTGTAAATTGAAAAAGGCCCTGTATGGACTTAAAACAATCTCTGAGGGCAAGGTTTGGTCGGTTTGCCAAAGTAATGACAAATATGGGATATAAACAAAGCCAAGGAGATCACACTCTGTTTATTAAGCACTCGACTTCAGGGGGAGTTATAGCTCTATTAGTGTCTGTTGATGACATCATCATAACAGGAAACAATGAGAACGAGAGACAAAATTTGAAGCAGTGTTTGACCGAGGAATTTGAGATCAAGGAACTAGGGAGATTGAAATACTTCCTAGGGATTGAAGTGGCACACTCTAAATAGGGAATCTTTATTTCTCAACAGAAGTACATTACAAACCTTCTTAAAGAAATAGGGAAGCTAGCATGCAAACCAATGAATACTCCTATTGATCTTAATCACAAGCTTGGAGAAGCTGAAGAAGCGCTGACTATTAATAAGGAGATGTATCAAAGACTAGTAGGAAGACTCATCTATCTCTCTCACACAAGACCTGATATTGCATATGCAGTAAGTGTACTAAGTCAGTTCATGCACAACCCTAAAGTTATTCATTTGCAAGCAGCTAATCGTGTTTTACAATATCTTAAAGGGACTCCAAGGTAGAGCATCTTATTTAAACGACACACATGAGTGGTCCTTGAAGCATATACTGATTCAAACTATGCTGGCTCACTAGTTGACAGAAGATCAATTACTAGATATTGTACGTTTCTTGGTGGGAATTTGGTGACATGGCGAAGTAAAAAGCAGAATGTAGTGGCCAGATCTAGTGTTGAAGCAGAATTCTGAGCAATGGCACAAGGGGTTTGTGAGCTATTATGGTTGCAAATAATTTTGACAGATTTGAAGATACACTGGGATGGCCCTATGAGACTCTATTGTGACAATAAATCTGCAATTAGCATTGCCCATAACCCAGTTCAACATGATCGAACCAAGCATATAGAGATTGATAGACACTTTATTAAAGATAAGCTTGATAGTGGGTTGATCTGTACTCCATATGTGTCTACCAATAATCAGCTCGCCGATATGCTCACTAAAGGGTTAAACCATACTGCATTTCAATCAAATGTGTCTAAGCTGGGAATGGTAAACCTTTATTCACCAGCTTGAGGGGGAGTGTTGTGGACGAGCAAAATCTGTGAGATTTATTTCCTTTAAGGATTTATTTCCTTTAAGGTTTATTTCCTTTGAGGATTTATTTCCTTCAAGGAAAGATGATAATTTTAGTAGTTGTTTTATTTAGCAGTTACTAAAATTGTAATTATAGCTATATGTGTGCATAGCCCTGTATATCTATATATATGGTGTCCCTCCATTAAGACATCATCAAGAATAAGAAAATATTTCCTCTCTTCTCCCATGGACGTAGGCCTTGGAGCCAAACCACGTTACATCTTTGTGTCTTTTATTAGTATTTAACAATAAATAAACATCTATTGATAAAAAAGCATGCTTTTAAGTCTTTGGAGATTCATTGTTAAACTTGGAAGGATGATGATACCAATTGATCAAGATAGAAGAAAGGATTGGGCAAATGTGGGCATTATCCAATTTTAGTAATATGGGCTTGTACATTTGAGTTATATTGTTTGATCCTTTAGTTCTTGGTAATATCATATTGTGCCCATTCAAATTGATTTAGTCACATAGAACAATATTTACATAGGGCCTCTTTTTTCAATGGTGTGAATCTGCTTGGTTATTTTTAGTCACTTTCATTTTCTTTCTAGAGCTTCATTGATTTTCAGTGACAACGAAAGATGGATATAAGAGAAAGTATATCCCATCAAAGGTTGTTTTATTGCCAAAACTTGAGATTTGCGAGACTTTCTTACGATCTCTAGATGTTCTAAGGTGAGTCTCTCAACTCAACAACCTTTTCCCAACTATATGGGGTCAGCTACATGGAGTTTACTTATCTTTTGGGAGTAGTTGCTTTGGGTTTGGTACATTGATTATGGTGGCAAACTGAATGGAGTTGGTAATAGTGATCTTGTTACTGTGAAAAAAATATGCTAGACATGCTCAATTGGGCAAATTTTTGAGTTAGACTAAACTAACTTTAAAAAAAAAAAAAACCTTGCTTGAGATCAACAAAAAGGCTCTTGATGGTGTTTCGCTTTGCTTGGGCAGAGGGTATTAACATTGACAGTGCCCTTCTCTACACTCTCTCTCACCCTTTTTGCACCTTTATGAAGGAAATGAAGGCATATTTGGTGTAATCATAACCATAGAATATAACGCTTATCTAAATGCATACGTTTGCCTCATACACTATGGGGACGGGGAGAAGAGGTACATTTTGTATTCCAAAACAAGGGTTACAGCTCAATTAGGTAGAGCACCTCGTGTACTTGCATGCCAATGTTTTTTTTTTTTTCTGGGGAGTCCGTCACATAATCAACATAGTTATCTTATTTGAAATTGAGAAATTGATGTCTATCAGACTATGCTTCAAGTCAATAAAAACAATAAAAAGAGCAATCATATGAGTAGGAATTTCTTTTAATTGCTAATAAAAGGATCAATGGAAAATTCCTCCATGAATGTACGGCATTTCTAATTGAATAGGAACTTCTACCTGTGGAGCAATGATTTCTCCAATTAATCCTTAGCACAGTAACATATAATTCATCCCATCATTCCCATAGTGGTAGTATTGAATGTGTCGTTGTTTTTCTGTTATTTAACAGGTTAAAATATGTTGAACAAGCACTGGCAAAGAAAAGAGGTAAGAACATTGCTGCTACCGATCAAGTCGAGGACGATTTAAAATGTGCAGAGGATGAGTTATATGTCATCCCAGAGCATCTTAAAGTGAGTTTGTCATATTTCCATGCCCTTTTTCTCGTTGTTTGCATGCTTTTATGCTGATTTCTTTGCTTGATTATGATGGTTAACGACTCCTCTCCATTTGGGCTTCATATACTTGGAAGTGCTGTTGTTGATTGGGTACCAGAAAAGTCAATATATTCAGGATTTTATATGATCGTTTTGAATGAGATGAAGACAGAGAAGACAAGATAATCAGGAGGTGGTAGTCCTAATGCAGCTAAAATAAGTGTGAAAGATCATCTAGAGAATAATAAAAATAAAGAAAGAATACAAATTGGCATGCATGCATCACATTTTAGCATGGCAATGTTCAAGAGAAGCTCTAGAAATGTATTTGTACAATTTAAAACAATCCAACTAGTTGTAGTAATTTAAAACTAATAACTAAATGACCTTAGGTTGTCAGAACAACTCTCCTTCTACCCTAAAAACATTTCAAATAAAAATGTATAGAAACTTATGCATCTGCAAGGTATTTGGAGAAATAGGGCTTGTCTCAACTTTGTTTAACAAGTAAATATGTTATGGGAAGGCAATGAAGTTTGATAAAAAGGAGTTTCATTCAACAAATCAACTACTAGTCAATATGTTGAACTCGTAAAAAGAATGTAAAAGTAAAAGAAAAGTGGTTAAACTAAAAAATGAAAAGGAAAAACTCCTCTCTAGATTACTGGTTTGAGTTCCAAGGATGATTTCTTTTACTACAGACTTAAATATCAAGAAAAGTGAATATGAGCAAAGAGTTGGAATTTCAATAGATTGGGATGATAAATGACTCAAATTTATCAAGTGATTGTTCCGAAGAAAACATAAGTATTAGTGAAAACATTCAGATCTTACAAAATTTTCAAAGTAGAAGATTTAGAATACTTCATGCCACCATTAGGTTTCAAAACTCTGAAACAAGAAAGAAGCGGCATCAATCTTTTATTCATTGCTACTAGGGTAAACCATCACACTAAGCATATGCCAAATTCATGAAAATACCTGTTTTTACTTAAAACTCAAAATAGTGAAACAAAACTATGAGATGAGTGTTTTACCCTTAAACACTCTCAATAACTATATTTTTTTAGAGGAAACAAAGCAATATTTTATTATATGAGGCATTCAAGAACTTCATACAGAGTACAAGAGGGACTCGGAGCCTGGGAAAACAATAATAAACAACATTAATACCCATATGTTGATCCTTGGGTGCTATTAAATACAACTAACTGCCAACTATAAGTTGGTCAAGTGGTTGCTGGAGCGAACATAGTACCAGGAGGTTCAGTGTTCAAAACCTCACCACTTGTGGGTGCTAACCTTAAGGTTGGTGGAGATATGTGGGCTTGTCCCACCAAGGTGGGGCCCACTTCCTCGGGATGGGTATAGGGTAGGATTAGGATTTATCTTCTCAAAAAAAGAAAAAAGAAAAAAGAGAATACAACTAACCCAGTCCCTAGACCACATAGAGAATGAATGGATCCCAGAATATTTTGAGCTGGATATCCATAAGCATACCATTCGTTTAATGCTATCCCATGTAAAATAGTCCCAGTAATTGAGTCATGAAATACTCTTCTATTTCTTTCTAACCAAATGCTTCATAGGGTACCAAAAATAATCGTAGGGCATATGTTCTTCTCTTTGAGGGATAATCTTGATTGATCCAGATTGCAAGGAGAAGCACTGCTCTCTTGATGTTGAGATCAGAAACCTTCCTCCTGTAAGGTCCGCCCAATTCAGCCATAAATCTCTCACCTCTTTGCATTACAAGAATAGATGATCTATCGTCTCAGTATCCTGCATACATATGGGACAGAAAAAAGAAGAAATGTGTATAAAAGGAAGTCAAGACTGTTGGATATCGCTGGTGTTAAGCTTTGCATGAACCAATAACCACCCAAACACTTTTACTTTAGAGGGAATGTGAGCATGCCAACGAAATAGTCCCAATGAAAAAATTAAGTTGAAATCGCATAAAGTAAAAAAAAATTAATAAAAGACACTGACCATGAGAGGATGGAGTGATGGCTAGATCCCAAGTTCCCAACCTAGGGAAGCGGAAAACCTAAGTCTGAAACTCTCTCCAAAATAGGGGCCATTCACCCTCTGAGTTTTCCAGCATGTGAGAATAGGGAAGTTCGCATGTAACCCCAAGCAATTAGCCAAGTGAGGGGGCCTACATACCCTTGATTAAAGAAAAAAATGCAATGGAAAGAAACTATGAAAGATGGTGAGAAATGATGAAATGTTTGGCAAAATCCATTGATATTGTCAAGTTATGTGCATCATGCTTACGACACTTGTTTTAAGTTTTAGGTGATGCGTGGCAAAATTCAAGAAGCATGGAAATCACTATCTGGCTTTCCAATGATATAAGCGAAAATCTAAAGAACTAACGTACTTATCATGCTTACTTGAGAGTGAGAACAATAACTTGAGCCCACATTCCCATCCAAATCCTTCTTCAAAATCCTTTCTCCTTCATCTAACCCACATGCATCTTTTCCACAAGCTGGTTTCATTTGGAAAGCCGATATTCCATCTAAAGTCAAATTCATGGGATGGTTACCCGCACAAAGCTAAACTGTGTTGATATTCTTCAAAGGAAACTCCCCAATATGTGTTTATCCCCGAATTGATGCTGCTTGTGCAGGAATGAAGCAGAGTCCATTGATTGTATTATCAAGGAATGCAACTTTTTTAGAAACATTTAGGACAAATGGAGTATTCTTCTACACGAATTGCCTTATCCGAACACTGGAAATCCATTCTCTTTTCCAAGTAGTTCTCAATGCAGACCTAAGATCAGGAATTATTGGCTGGTGATCTTCTTCGCCTCTATTTGGGGCCTATGGCTTGAATGGAAGAAAAGGATTTTCAATGGGGAAGTTACTGAAGTAGGTTGGGTGTGGGATTCTGCTCTTTTTCAGTTTTCTTTCTGGGTTAGTAATTGTAAATTGGCCCTTGGCTATAGCTTTAGTGAATGGATGAGAAGCTGGAATTCCATTTTGGTAGGGTTGTAATGCTCCTTGGGGGACCGCTCATCCCATAAGGACTATCTTTTGTACTTTTGACATATAATATATATAAATATTATGTTGTTGGTTAAAAAAAAAAAAACTTGAGCCCGACTCGAATTCTCCATTGAAAGAAAAATTAAAATAGTAAGATCAAGAAATGAAAATCTTAGAGGGTATCATAGAAAAAAACTGATGACATACACGTCCAAAATAAAGATTAAGCATTTAATAACAATATTAATTAGGGACCACAAATTTTGATTGCTTCAATTAAAATTTGTGAAATAAGCCACAAAATGACATCTTTGGGTCAACTCATGTGACTTTCGGTTTATTGTTATCAACACCTACACATAACCTAGGTGTCTTGATAGGCACTAGGTTGGGTACCCAACTCAGGCAGAACATGTGTATCTATTTATTCCCTGCATCTTCCTACTTTCTGCTTGTCTCTTTTTAGGTGAAGAGGAGAAATGGTGAAGAAAGCTCTACTCAGTGGACTACTGGGATCGCTGAAGTTCAGCTGCCCATTGAGTATGTTGTTTCCTGTTTTATCGAATGTGTATTCATGCACAATTGTTTCTCCTTCCCAGTAAATTTCCTTGAAGCATTGGTTTTTGGAGGACTTTATCATTGCTGATAATCCTTGAAAACTAGAAGCAGGAAGCTTGGCTCAAACCACGCCTCACTTTGTTGATATATTCTGCCTTACGACTATGAGGGTGTAGGCAGTGTATATCCCATCAAGGAGAGGATCTTGCCATGGGATGATACTTCGCTACATTTCTTTAGTTTTCTTTTTTGTATAATGGATAATTTTACCTTGCATCTTTTTTAAATTGTTGTAGATATAAATTGAGAAATATCGAGGAAACAGAGGCTGCCAAGAAGCTTCTTCAGGAGAAAAGGCTTGTGGGTCGGGTGAAAATAGACTCAAGCATTCCCTCAAGTTATAGTGCAGACTACTTTCAACGCGGCAGGGATTATGCAGAAAAACTCCGGCGAGGTTGTTTAATTTATTTGTTCTAGAACAATTTTCTGGGAACTTTTGAAACTTTGGACTTGCATTTTATTTACAAAAACTGCAACCCCCCCTTTCTCCATGGCTTTTGGTGGCAGTGGTTGGTATCTTTGTGTTTGATGGTTTCAGTTGATAGAAAATTCTTTTCATGCAGAGCATCCTGAACTTTACAAGGACAGAAGTGCAGTGGATGATGCAGTTTCTAGTCATAGACCAATGGATGCTGGTAACACAGAAGCTGCAGCAGCTGGACAGAGGCAAGCGGCAACTGACCAGTTCATGCTTGAACGATTCCGTAAACGGGAACGCAATCGTGTAATGAGGAGATAGCTTTTGGATGCCCATGTGAGACTATGACTCGGCTTTTGATTTTAATGGTCGTTTCTTGCCTGCTAAATGATTCTCATGGCCATTGGCTCGTGCAAATTTGACGATGGAAAGACAGTTGTTGCTTTTCTTTCGTATTTGTTGGCGGTGTGTTTATAGAAGTAAGAAATATACCCTGAACCAGGAAAAAAAAAAGAAATTCTAGCGGTATAAACAAATGGAACTTTCACAGCATACGAGACTTTTATGTGCTTTTTGTAAACAAATTAAAAATTTTCATCAAAATGAAACTTTCGATTGCTTATATAAATAAGTTTATAATTTTTATCCAAAATGGGATTTTTGTATACATGCGTAAGGCCTTCCATGGAATTAAATGGAATGGGGTTCTTAAGAAGCAATACCAAAGAAGCTGTCTGGCTCATTAAATATTAAGAGATATATTAACAAGGCCTAAAATACTTATTCTAATAAACATATATAACGCTTAAATATGAAATTGAAGGCTTCAAAAAATAAAAAAAGATTTTGAAATTTTAAACAATGAAATCCCTAGGTTAGAGCAAAACCAAAGCTTTAACCTAAACATATGCGCCTTTACATCAGTAAATTCAGAAATTAAAACACTTCAAAAACATTTTGTAAACACCCAAAAATACTTGGAATTTAAACTAAAATTGAAGCATAAACTAGAAATATTAGAGCAATCAAACAAGGTAGAAACTTAAAACCAAACAAACAAGAACTAAAACTTAATTGATACGGTGAAAACTAACATTAAAGTTTTAACCAAATTGAAGAGCGAAAAATAAGTTGCAAAAGAAATTAAAAGAATAAAAACACCAAAACCTCAATTATTTTGAAACCTATAGCCCTAACATTGGGGATTGTTGAAATTTAGCAACTTTAATGGAATTAATAAAGTTTTCAGCTAAATAAAAGCAAAGAAAACAAAGGAGAAAGAAAGCTAACTAATAAATAAAGGAGAACTTTACAAATGCCAAGAGGAAACTTACAAAATTCTTGACCCTTAAGTAACATCACTTTGCGCAAGTCTTGAAATCAACAATTAAAAGCAAAGCCAACAAAATCTAATCTAAAAAGATCACCTGAGGGACGAGAAAAGGGTCAAGTGCAAAAGAGGAGTGGGAGCATAAACAAGAGAGAATGAGAGAACATGAGATATGACCTCACCTTTAGAGTGTGTTTTGTATAGATTTTCTCCCATTTAGTTCTTTAACCAAAACAACACATTAATATTGACAATTCAATTAGAGTGTATGAGTACGTCACCATATATATGTGGTGTAGAACAACAGGATAAATATTGAAACTATATGACCAAAAAAATGAGGATGATTATACTCATCAATAATGCATTATAATTAGTTTAAATATAAATTCAAATGATATAAAACTCTTTATCTATTTAAAAAATATTATAAATAATAATATTAAGATTCCCCAAAAAAAAAAAAAACACCAACTAGAAGCATTTATCATGCCTTCCAAACGAATTAACAAATAAGGAAATTTGTGTTTCTAAGAACAAACTCCACTATACATTTTTCTGAAAAGTTAGAAGTCAAATGAAGGCATTTTAATGCCTCAAAGAAATTTTCTTTAATGATAAGAGAGTATATATTTTTTTTCTCAAACTACAAATTAGAGGCGTTTTTCACGCCTCTAAGGGCCATGTTTCAGATATATAGAAAAGACACCTCTATGTTTTTCTAAAGATACATTGGAGGCGTTATAGACTCCTCGAACAAGTCATTTCATAATAAGAACAGAAAAATATTTAGACTAAATTAAAATAAAAAACCACCAAGGAAAGAAAATACAATATTACCAAGTCCTTAAGAAAAAGGATTAACCAAAAAAAAATCAAAGTGAGCACTAAGAATCATGACTTAATACAAATTGCTAGGCTTTTTATGTACTATCCCCACATGAGTACTTAAATACTACAAAATAATCATAGCAGCAACATTATTGCTTCCTTAGCCAAAAAAGAGTAAGCATAAAACTGTTTCTTGCACTTATAGCAGTAGAAGATGAACGTTCAACAATAAAATAAACAATAAAAACATAGAGATAAGACTTACTCCAGAAAAACAAAATAAAGCATTAAATACCAAAGAAATGAACTATTCACCAAGGAGTCTTACTAATTAAAAAGTATGCTAATTGAAGATATATAGAAGCTAGAAGGGCCAAGTCAACAAGTTCCTTCACAAAAAAGTAAACATAGCATGCACATTCTTATCATAATAACTGTGGGTGTACAAAGCACTGCTCAATTATTAGGCTTTCCGCAAGCCTCTTGTTTTCCTTACCAATAGGGTTTAGCTACAAGGAAAGGTGTATGTTACAGAGGCATAAACACTAATATTGCTTCCTTTTAAATACCACTGAGGGAAGAACTCAATAACAATAACTGTCGTCTCTACAAGAAATTCAACAACACAAAGAATGAGTACGAAGGTTAGAGATAACAGGGTAAGATAGCGTCACAGTTAAACAAGTTCATGAATGCCAGAAAAAGATTCAGTAATGACAAATTTATACAAGTACATCTTCAAAATCGATGCCACAAGAAATTCAACACCACAAAGAATGAGTACGAAGGTTAGAGATAACAGGGTAAGATAGCGTCACAGTCAAACAAGTTCATGAATGCTAGAAAAAGATTCAGTAATGACAAATTTATACAAGTACACCTTCAAAATCGATGCCAGACAACAACAAAAGTATTGCATTAGAACTATCTCAAGTTAAAAGAATGAAATATTCTATTTGCTAGAGATAGAACACACTAAATTTTTCTATTTTTGAAATCTATACAAACCCGTCAAATAACTATGTGGTCATAATAAGGAAGCTGATTATCCCCATTTATTTTGTTTTTAACCACTAAAAGTTCAGCGTGATCTAGAACTTTGCAGCAAAAAAGCAAGTTCATCTATAAATAATCAGACCTATGAGATCAAGCAATGAAAATCAGTACAAATCATACCTCAAGAACCTATGAGATCAATTTTTTTTTTACTTAAAATTAGTCTCAAAATATTGAGCAAATTCATTTGCTAAAAAAAACAACCCCAAATAAATAATGAGACAACCATGCGCCTCATTTTTTCATAAAACATCAACATTCATAAATCTAAAGGCAGAACACACTAAATTTTTGTATTTTTAAAATCTATACAAACCCGTCAAATAACTGTGGTCATAAAATAGGAAGGTGATTATCCCCATTTATTTTGTTTTTAACCAATAAGCTCAGCGTGATCTAGAACTTTGTGGCAAAAAAACAAGTTCATCTATAAATAATCAGACCTATGAGATCAAGCAATGAAAATCAGTAAAAATCATACCTCAAGAACCTAACCTATGAGATCATTTTTTTTATGCTTAAATCAGTCTCAAAATATTGAGCAAATTCATTTGCTACAAATCACATCCCCAAATAAATAATGAGACAACCAAGCAATGAAAATCAGTAAAAATCATACCTCAAGAACCTATCAGATCATTTTTTTAAAAACTTAAATCAGTCTCAAAATATTGAGCAAATTCATTCGCTACAAATCACATCGCCAAATAAATAATGAGACAACCATGCACCACATATTTTCATAAAACATCAACATTCATAAATCTAAAGGCACTAAAGTCACTATGAGAATCGCCCAAGTGCGAAAACAACACGGATTACTTGTAATGCAACTTATCCTTGACCTTCATGTGCTCAGTTTAGAAAAACAGAGAAATGTTCTCTTGAAACCAAAAGGCAGAAATTTTTCAATGTGTTTTACTTAATATTTCCAAGATGTCTACAGAGGCTTTAAAAAAATATTTAGACATCATCATTCAGAACTCAATAAATATAGCATTAAAAATACATTAAAACCCTAGAACCCAATGAAACCTAGATCTAAATATCAACAAACCATAAAACCAAACACTCAAAAACCAAAAACACAGATTTTAAAACACAGAAAAATAAAAAAAAAAGTCAGTTTTAAAATACTTTGATACACAAGAAAAAACATATTTACAAACCTTTTACAATGAAGTAACCTAATACGACAAAACCCCAAACGGAAAATTTAAATTTAAAAATTACAAATCTGAATTTTTTGAACGCATTACATACTTATGTTGAGATTTGTTTCCTGTACAGATTTATTTTCTTTACGGATTTATTTACTTTAAGGAAATATGATAATTTTAGTAAGACATTTTATATAGCAGTTACTAAAATTGTAATTATAGCTATATGTACATAGTCCTGTATGTCTATATATATGAAATCCTTCCATTAAGACATGACACAAGAATAAATATCCTTTCTCTTCTCCCGTGGATGTAGGCCATAAAGTCGAACCACGTTACATCTTTGTGTCTTTTATTATTTTAACATGGTATCAGAGCCCTAGGTTTTTATTACTAGGAAATCTATTTCGGCCTTCATCGTCGAATTCATCATTGTCGGCCTTCATCGCCGGAATCCTCTTGAGTGGCCTTCATTGTTGTCGTTGCCGGAACATTTATCACTGTCGCTGCCTTCATCGCTAGAGTGGAAATCACATCGCCATTGTCGTCTGTGCTGCTGCTACTGCTACCGCTACAACTGCTGATGTTGCTGCTTCAAGCCATCTTTGACGACGGTTTGACGACAACCGTAGCCACCGATCTGGTGTTCATACGAAAAGCCATCGCCACCACTTCGAGATAATCTGCAAGCTCTTCTCGCCTCGAAATCCAAAGAAGCTCTCCTGCGACAACGGTCCTGATCTCGTTTTTATCCTGTTCAATCCAAGCGATGATCCAAGAATCGGCGACACTGGTGATGGCGCCTCTTTCACATCAGGCGATTTCTTCACTTGCGAACTCGATTTCAGAACTTCTTTCTCCTTAATTTCCTTCTTCTTATGCTGCTGCCGCTGCAACTGGATTACACATCGCAGTCTTCATCTTCGTCGACAGCCCGACCTTCATTTCTTGTCGTCTGCAAATCGTGATCTAGCCATTGGAAGCGCTCGGAGCAGCTTCGTCTTCGTCGGAAACGAATCGCACAACATTCCTTTTTCACCATTCTTACAGATCGTCTTCTTCGTTGATCTTCCTCGTCTTTTTTTTTCTTCGTATGCAACTTTTTCATCGCCTCTGAACTCAACTGTGTTACTGTTCATCGTCTTCATCGCTGATCTTCTTCGTCTTCATTTTTCTTCGTTTGCAACTTCTGTTCGATCTCTCTGAACTCACTGTTCGACCTCTCCACTGTTGCACCTTTCTTAGTCTTTTGTTCGATTACCGTTATCAGAAGCATCTCTGCCTCTGCCACTGCTCCATCGTCTTCATCCTCCGTCTCTCTTTCTTTCTCTTCTTCTTTAGATCTTTGAAAAATAAAATAAAATAATAAAATAATAAAATAATAAAAATAATAATGTCAGTTACTTCTGAAACAGTGCAGACATAAGAAGTAGTTGACAAAACAGAGAAATGAGAACTGCCAAACATTCAGGCAGCATACAGACTTGATGAAAAAATTTATTTGAAATGCTCTCAACTGGTGTGTACTTTTCTGAAGGGCAAAGAGAAATAAAGTCATCTTTTGGGCACTGGACCTACACCTGGAGATCCTAAGTTTATAGCGTGGGATTACGAAGATGCTTCTATAATGGCGTGGCTATGGAATTCAATGACGCCAAACATTAGTGATACATGCATGTTTCTAACTACCGCCAAAGATATTTGGGATGCCGTTCATCAGACATACTCTAAGGCCCATGATGTAGCCCAAGTGTATGAGATCAAAGTGAAAGTTGGAACAACAAAACAAGGCAACATGATGGTCACCGAATATGCCAATGTATTGAAAAATCTATGGTAGAAACTTGACCATTATAGGTGTATTGAGACTAAATGCCCTGCAGATGCTATAATTTTAAAGAACTATATTGAGAAGGATCGAATCTATGACTTCTTGGTTGGACTCAATGCAGAGTTTGATCAAGTGAGAGTTCAAACTCTCAGCAGAGAGTTGCCAACTCTGAATGAGACTATCTCTCCGGACTGAAGAAAGGAAAAGAAATGTTATGCTCACACCTCAAAAGATGGAAGGCTCACCTATGGTTGCCAATCGGGGAAATGATCAGAAGAAACACACTCTACGTGCCGAATCATCAAAGGTCCCAAATTGAGACAATAGGGACAATCTAAGGTGCACTTATTGTCAGAAGACTAGACATACCGGGGAGAAGTATTGGAAACTTCATGGCAAGCCTTGAACTTCCAGTAAAAAATGGGGCTACAACGGAGGACAACAGAAAACCAGTAGACAAACACATTTGTCTACTGAACCAACAGTTGTAGCCTCTCCGGTGCTAGACGGATTCAACCAAGACTATATTGAAAGATTGAAATCTTTGCTTGGCACTCTTGACAAACCCTCAGGTACCTGTTCATTGGCCCATTCTGTCACGACGCCCCTGACGTAGGCTGACGTCATGACCGGCACAGCGTACTATACACTGTACAAACCCATATACAGTATATAATACAATGTCAGCCTTCACGTACTCTCACAAACCTTCCCAAAATGTACAGAATATTTTTTTTTTCTTTTTCTATACCACACATCAAATCAAATCCCATATATATAGATGATCATTCCATTCACTCACACATCAAATTATCATTTCCTCATCCAATATAAATATATGCCCACACATCCCATCTAGATGATAATACATATATCTATAATGTGTGATAAGTATACATAGCAAAATAACAAAAGCTATTTCCTCCAAGCAGACATACACATACCAGACTCACTCACGGAGTTTTCTTTTCCCTTCGACTCAATACCTGAAATATTGGAGGAAATGGGGTGAGCAAACAACAGCTCAGTGAATATAGTTCTTGAGATGACAATTATATACATTTACAGAAATATGACATTTAAAATCATTTCAAACACTTATTCAACACATGCATCATTCAATGAATATATTGTACATGTCAACACCATAAATTTCATGTTTTTCAATAATACAATGCACAATTTCCCTCCTCCGCAAGGCAAGAGAGCGGGTCTAACCTTGTATGGTAGTACAAGGTAGACACAGCCTCTCATTACCCAATTTCAAAACACAATGCACAATCTCCCTCCTCCGCAAGGCAAGAGAGCGGGTCTAACCCTTGTATGGTCGTACAAGGTAGACACAACTTCTCATTACCCAATTCAATAACACAATACACAATCTCCCTCCTCCGCAAGGCAAGAGAGCGGGTCTAACCCTTGTATGACCATTACAAGGTAGCCACAACCTCTCATTACCCAATTAACAATCATTTCAAGGATCGCAACCCTTGTTAGGACAAACCTAACGAAATGATAATGAGGAATCGCAAAGCCTCATCATTACAAACTCCAATGATAAAATCAGTTTGCATGATCCATAAAACTCAATGCATTATATATAAATATAACATGCATACAATCAACCATTTTATATACGTACAATGCCATACAAGAACCAAATCAAGAAAACTATACTCACAGTACAACACGTTCCACTTAAACCCAATCAGCGTCGCTTTCGAGTCCAGCTCCAAGTTAAATCCAACTAATTTAACCTGTCACAATCACTCCATAATTCAATTTCATGTTTAATTTCTCAACTCACTTCAAATTACGAATAATACACATCACTGATCAATGTCACTATTCACTATGCACTGTACACTGTGTGCTATACGCTATGCGCTATTCACTGTGACTATTCACTATTCACTATTCACTATTCACTGTACACTATTCGCTGTACACTATTCGCTGTGCACTATTCACTATTCACTACTCACTGCTATTCATCCGAAAGATGTATATTGTATTAAAATTGTCAAACGGTCTCCAAAACGCATGAAATTGAATCTAACCACAGATTCAAAGTCCCGACAGTCCAGGGAGTGTTTTTCTACCTTTGTAGCGGATTTTTATTCACATTAGGTCAAAACCCCAATTTTGTGAAAACGCCGTAAAACGGCTCCTACAGTAAAAATTAGTCCGCTAGAAAGGGTACATCTAACTTAGATAGTAATTTTACGAAGAAATAGCGTGAAAATCACTTACCGACGGTCCGAATTTCGCTCGAATCGCCCGCTTCTCCTTTTTTTTTTCTCTTCTCCTCTCCGCGTCTTCTCTTTCTTCTCTCGGTTTCTTTCTCTGGAAACTTCTCTCTGTTTTGTTTTTCATTCAGCAAGTTTTGTTTTATTTTTATTTTATTTTTATTTTTTTTATTAATGAACAGTAAACTTACTATTCACAACTATTCGTAACACTATTTGATGAACAGCATATTACTATGCAAGTACTGTTCATTATATCTTTTTATTCGTTCTTCTTCTCCATACACTCAATCCACAGGTTTAAGGAACCAACCATACACACGTATATTTGTCTTTTTCTTCATACACTCAATCATACACACGTATATTTGACTCATACGTCTAAAATACGTGTATTATTACGCATATATACGTACACAATACGTATAGTATACATCTCGATATACGCATACTTCAATGTATGTATTTAATTAAAATTGCGGGGTGTTACACATTCAGGTAACTTTCCTATTTCTATTGGATTTAACGTCTCGGATAAGTCTTTTGCTAACTCTTGGGTTATAGATTCTGGTGCTACTGATCACATGACCAATTCTCCCAATATATTTCATACCTACAACCCATGTCCTAGTAGTTGAAAAATAGCCATAGCTGATGGATCCTTGACCACAATTGCTGGTATAGTTGATATTCACATCACCTCCACCCTTACACTTAGAAATGTTCATGTTCCTAAACTATCTACTAATCCCTTGTATCCACTACCTCATGTTGTATCCTTTGAGAAGTTCTCACCAACCCATAAGTGTTTCCTTACCAGCCTGAATAATATCCAGACTCCTACGTCATTATCCGAGGCTTTATCTAATACAAATTGGAAACAAGTTATGAATGTGGAAATGGAAGCCCTGGAGAAAAATACAACATGGGAGTTGGTAGACTTGCCTCCAGGAAAGAAACCTGTGGGATGCAAATGGGTTTATACAATAAAATACAAAGCAGATGGGTCACTAGAGCGCTACAAGGCAAGATTGGTAGCCAAAAGATATACTCAGACACATGGTGTGGACTATCAAGAGACATTTGCTCCGGTTGCAAAAATGAATACTGTGAGACTTATTTTGTCATTGGCAGCTAATTATGACTGGGATCTGCAACAATTTGATGTAAAGAATGCATTTTTACATGGGGATTTAGATGAAGAAATCTATTTGGAAGTGCCTCCAGGATTTGGCACCACTGATAAAGTGTGTAAATTGAAAAAAACCCTGTATGGACTTAAACAATCTCTGAGGGCATCGTTTGGTCGGTTTGCCTAAGTAATGACAAATATGAGATATAAACAATGCTAAGGAGATCACACTCTGTTTATTAAGCACTCGACTTTAGGGAAAGTTATAGCTCTATTAGTATATGTTGATGACATCATCATGACAGGAAATAATGAGAATGAGAAACAAAATTTGAAGCGGTGTTTGACCGAGGAATTTGAGATCAAGGAACTAGGGAGATTGAAATACTTCCTAGGGATTGAAGTGACACACTCTAAACAGGGAATTTTTATCTCTCAACAGAAGTACATTACAGACCTTCTTAAAGAAACAAGGAAGCTAGCATGCAAACCAATGAATACTCCTATTGATCTTAATTACAAGCTTGGAGAAGCACTGACTGTTAATAAAGAGATGTATCAAAGACTAGTAGGAAGACTCATCTATCTCTCTCACACAGGACCTGGTAATTTTGATAGATTTGAAGATACACTGGAATGGCCCTACGAGACTTTATTGTGACAATAAATCTGCAATTAGCATTGCCCATAACCCATTTCAACATTATCGAACCAAACATATAGAGATTGATAGAGACTTTATTAAAGAGAAGCTCGATAGTGGGTTGATCTATACTCCATATGTGTCTACCAATAATCAGCTCGCTGATATGCTCACTAAAGGGTTAAACCATACTGCATTTCAAGCAAATGTGTCCAAGCTGGGAATGGTAAACTTTTATTCACCAGCTTGAGGGGGAGTGTTGAGATTTGTTTCCTGTACAGATTTATTTCCTTTACGGATTTATTTCCTTTACAGATTTATTTCCTTTATGGAAAGATGATAATTTTAGTAAGACGTTTTATATAGCAGTTACTAAAATTGTAATTATAGCTATATGTACATAGCCCTGCATGTCTATATATATGGAGTCCCTCAATTGAGACATGACACAAGAATAAATATCCTTTCTCTTCTCCCGTGGATGTAGGCCATAAAGCCGAACCACGTTACATCTTTGTGTCTTTTATTGTTTTAACAACTTATTCTAGTTGACACAAAACTAAAACTAAAATTTTAACATAGGAAATGAAAAGCTTCCAAAATAAAAAAATAAAAAAATAAATTCCGAAAATTTGAACCATGAAAGCCCTAGATTATGCCAAAACCTAAGCTTAACCCAAACGCATGCAACTTTAAGTCAGAAAATTCAGATTTAAAACACTTCAAAAACACTTTTTATTAACATTAAAACAAACTTTAGAAATACCAAGGAGACTAACACAAAAACAAAAATTCATTTTCAACGGTCAATGTAAAAGCCAATAAATTGATAAATAGATGTTGAAACTGCAGCCGGCCTCCCGCCTATAATGCCCCAAAATGTCCCAAATACTCTAAAATGCAACAAGAGGAATTTCACCCTTACTTTCTCATCTTTCTTTCTTTCTTTCCCCACTCCTTTCTAACCTAAAAACACACACAAAAAAAGAGATAAGATTGGCAAGGTTGTGCTCACATCACACTCCCCCATTAGCGTTTTGGTAGACTCTTAGTAAAACTGTGACAAAATTTTACCAAGGACTACTACCCTACTAAACTAGTGTTCAGTTTCACAAACCCATTTATTCAGTATTATAATTATGAATCCAAGGCATAGGTGACAAAGTGGTTATGAGCAATCCAGTTCATGAAGCTTTTCAAAGTCTTAAGGCATAAAACCCTTATAATGCAAGATAAACTTTAACTCCTTGTGAAAAGTAAAGTGATTTCTGACTTTGGTCTAGAACTTCGATTTTTTGAAAATGAGGTGGTTTCCCTTATACCCTAGAGTATTTAGCCAAACCAGCTTTTCTATCCAAACTAGCTGTCAAATTCATTTTGCGTTACAAATGGAGAATCTTGTTAAATGGCAAATTCATGTTGGGTTTTTGGTTCCTTAGAATGACATCCAATCTCAAAGTCCTCGCTTGTTGAGGCGTTTTCCCTGAGATTCCTTACCAACTCCAATTCCCCAAAAAGAAGCCTTGTTCCCTTAGAGTGATATCCAATGTCAAAGTCCTCGATTACTGAGTCGAGTACCCCAAAATTCCTTATCAATTCTAAGTTTCCAAGATGCCTTATTCCCTTAGAGTGACATCCAATCTCAAAGTCCTCGCTTGCTGAGGTGTGTTCCCCGATATTCCTTACCGACACTATGTCCCAAAATGCCTTGTTTCCATAGAGTCATATCCAATCTCAAAGTCCTCGCTTCCTGAGGTGAGTTACTCGAAATTCCTTACCCTAAGTTCCCAAGTTGCCGCATTTCCTTAGAGCGATATCCAATTTCAAAGGCCTCACTTGCTGAGGCGTGTTCCCCGAAATTCCTTACCAACTCTAAGTTATGAAATGCTATTTATTACATTATTCTTTCTTTCTTTTTCTTTCTCTTTTAAGGGTAATTTTTGCAAAGATGACGATCCAATTGTTGAAATATGATTCGACCTTATACTCTATAGGCTTTCAAAAAACCACTCCATTAATTCTTAAAACCTAATTCTAGACTAAGTCAGATGTGAGTGCATTGTGAGGAGTTTACCTTTATCTGTTTCTTATAAATGTTACATGACTCAGTCTTATACTTCATTCCACTTACTAGATGAGCTAATAAACAATTTGTAACCATTTGCCTAGAATAACCATGAGCCAATGATGATATGATTTCTTGAGTATATGGTTGCTAATTAGCCTATAATTATAAATTAGACAAATTAGTCCTTTGAAAAATGCCACATATTTTTAAGAAATCAAATCATTAGAATATTACCTGGTCCCATCTTTGCACGTCGAAAGCCTCACGAAAACGTAACAAAACATGAGTAGATACTTCAGTGGTACACAATGCATCTTTCCATCTACACAATAAATATAATAAGATTAATGTATGCAATTAATAGAATATGATAATTATAAAAAAATAATGCATCTTTCCATAAATATACATTAAATCCCATTTTTACGTGTACATACTGGATTCCAAGCGGAGGTAATGGAACTCCATCTCCAATGGGATTGATCTCTGCTTTTTGACCACGACATGGTGCAATGAATAGGAAGAGATCCCAAGCCCATAACTGAAGCAATAACATTGGCCCAGATATTTGACGAGTAGCTTTATGAGATGACTTGCATAACTTTCTATATAGCCAAGCCCCAGCTATACTGACTAGCAATTTCAAAGTGCTTTTAGAGGTGTTTCACAACACTTGTTTCTAATTAAACTGCGATAAAAAAAAATAGTTTTCAGCTTTTAGAAGAAGCTGGGAGGGACCAACTTTTCTTAAAAATACTTTTGATAGAAGCATTTATCAGAAAAACACTTTTGAAACTTTTGAAAAAGCTATCTTAAACAGGCCATTAATAGCTTTGGTATATTTTCAGATATATATTTTGCATCAGTTTTAGGCTTTTAGGAAAAACCTATTGACAATTAAATACATGGACAGAGGAGTTAGGCCACCTCTTCCATCTTGCACGCGGTAGTCACCAATGCCCGTTGGAGAAGCAAACTAACCTTAAACCAAAAAAAAAGAGATAGGTCCAGCAGAAGCCATAAGTACGAAAGAGGAAGAGCCGGGGGACAACCATCGAAAGAAGAGGGAGAGGCTAATAAAACTAGAAAAAAGAGAGAGAGAGAGAGAGAGAGAGAGAGAGAGAGAGAGAGAGAGAGAGAGAGAGAGAGAATAGGAATTGGGAGAAGGCGAATCCTCGTCCAAGTGGTGGGAGCTATTGATTTTCTGCAGTAACCTCTCGACGCCGCTGCGAAGAACAGATACAAAAGCCTCGAGGCTGCTCGTCGCACCTTGAGCTCGAAGCTATCACGAAAGGTTCGGTCAAGCATTTCTACAGTTTTCCTACATAGTTCTCCGTCCTTGATCTCTCTCGTCTTTATTTTTTACTTGAATTTTACATTTAATGAATCGAACGAGCAACCAAGAGTTTTGATTTAGGAAACTTTGACGACCAATGTTATGAAGTTTTATTGTGTTTTCTTGTTGGGCCATTTTTTTTCTTGCAATAATATACCTGATATTATTAGGGCATGTCTTGATTTTTCGAATATGCATAGTTGTTCTACGTAATTGAGACTTACGTTTTATGTACTTCTTCATATGATATATTTTTTTAAACTAATTTGCATAAAATCTATGTGAAGGACATTTCTACTCTATGGTTTAAGGGTCTTAAATATTCTTAATTTTTATCCATCTTTTGGTGTTATGTTTGAAAAGATGTCAAGTAAGTTCTATGCTTTATGGAAGCAGAAATCCATAGTGGAGATTGTTTTCCAACCACTTAGAAGATGTTTAGCTAGAACTTTATTGAATTGGATGGTTTACGACAATATTGTCAAGGGAATGCCTAGCCTAGGCGATACAGACTATTGATTAGCCCCCTGAATTAAATATATGGTTCGAGTTCCAACTTGATGACTTGAAGCTGTGTTCACAACCATATTCCGTATCTTGATTGAATCAAAACCTTGATACTTTTTGAATATTATCAACTATCAAAGTTCTGATAATTGATTCTAAAATGAAATAAAGAACAGAGTTTCAAACTTTCAATTAATTTCTTATGAAAACTTTATACACACACACACACACACACACACATATTTCAAAAGAAAGATCTTTAAAATTTAAGAACCTTCATTGTATTCTAGCATTTAGCAAGTCTACATCTGATAAATATGTAATAAAACAATCGACATGCTTTGGTGTACCATCCACAATGATCCATTACGTCCATCTATTTCCATATAATTCCATACTATGAAAACATGTACAAAAGCTCAACAACTTAAGTTTATATTAACGACACTCAGTTATGAAAGGTATTTCAGTGTTATACTATATGTAGACTCCAAAACATCAATGAGAAAGAGAAAAAAATCAGTGCGCTAACAATATAGACTTATACGTATCAATTATTGAAGAGAAAGAGAGATATCTATGAGAGAAAAAATAATACTTTTAGTGGTTGTCATATTTAACAGTTACTAAATGTAAGGAATTTTTCATAATCCTTACTATATGTGTACGTAGCCCTGTAAGTCTATTTATATGGTGTTCCTCCATTGAGACACCGCGAATAAGAAATATTCTTCTCTCTTCTCCCATGGATGTAGGCCATAGAACTGATCCACGTTACATTTTTGTATTTTTTATTATTTTATTTTTACAACATGGTATCGGAGCTTTAGGCTCTAACAATTGGGAATTTTTTTTGGTCTTCATTGCCGAAATCTTCTTCGTCGGCCTTCATCGCCAGAATCTTGTTCGTTAGCCTTTATCGCCATTAAATGATTAGGAATCGCCATTGTTGTCCATTGTTGCCTACTCGTTGCTTCTTGTCGTGCGCCAAGAACCCAATAGCCACTATGTCGCTGCGTCATTTTTGTGTTTCTGCGCTGCGTTGTTGTTGTTATTTTCATTGTTGCCTATCATGGTATTCTTTTTCTTCTTCTTTTGTCTTCTTCACTGCACCTCTCTTCTCTTGTCCCTTTTTTTCTTTTCTTTCTTTTTCGTTTCTTTTACTTCTTTTTTCTTTTTATTTTTGTAACCCTTAAAAAAAATCAACCTCCATCTTCGGCTTTCATTGCAAAAGAGAAGTTTGTTTGGCTTTCATCACTGTTATCGAAGAATTTGACCAAGCATCATTATTGTTGTTGCTGCTTCCATCGATCCTTAAGCAAAAAAGAAAAAAAGCCTCCAGTGTACAATCAGTTGAAGAACACTCTCTTAAGCAAGTCAGATTCAATCAGGATGAGATCAAGAGATTGAGAACTCTACTTGACACTCTTGAAAAACCCTCAGGTATCAACTTATTGGCCCATTCAGGTAAATTTTCTATTTCTATTAGATTCAAAGTCTCGGAGAAATCCTTTGCAAACTCTAAGATTATAGACTCCGGTGCTACTGATCACATGACTAATTCCTGTCATATATTTTATACCTATAATCCATGTCCAAGTAGTTGAAAAATAGCCACAGTTGATGGGTCTTTAACCACAGTTGCAGGCATAGGAGATGTTCACATTAGCCCTACACTTACACTTAGAAATGTACTTCATGTTCCAAAGTTATCCACATGTCTTCTCACTATACAAAAGCTAACACATGATCTAAGTTGTAAAGTGATTTTCTATCCTACTCATTGTGAATTTCAAGACTAAAAGTTGGACAAGACAATTGGACTTGCTACGGAACAGGACAGACTTTATTACCTTGCGACACCGCTAAATTTTATCAAGAATAACTCATCATTTCTCTCTGAGCACTATCTCTCCATTAAAGATAAAATATGGCTTCATCATCGTTGACTTGGACATTCCTCCTTTAGAACCCTTAAGGTCATGTTCGCTTCTCTGTTTAAGACATTAGATGTTGACAATTTCATTGTGAGGTGTGTGAATTGGCAAAACACAAGCGTGTAACCTTCCCAGTTCACGATGAAAGAAGTTCAAATCCTTTTGACCTAACAAGCTAATGCTCGGGATGCTAGTGTTTGTTCTCGTGCCACATTTAAAAGTCCTTGGAAGCATGGTTAAAAAAATTTCCGAAATTCGGCGAACTTCCATGAATTATTTCCCTTTTTTCTTTTACCACCAAAGTGCGAAGTGGATGTAAAATTAAAAAAAATACAAAAATTCACCGAAATAATTCAATAAAATTCGAGAAATTCGACAAAATTTATATTTTTCAATTAAAAAATGCAAAACATCGACAAATTTTTTTATAAAATTCAATAAAATTCAACAAAATTCAACAGAGAAGTAAAAAACAATGTTATTTCATCAATAGAAAACAAAGAAATACCAATAATTATGTATTATTTTCAACTTCATCAACCAACATAACGATATAAATTTTAGAAAATAATTTAACAAACTAACAAATTATGTAGTTTATGGGATTTGCTTTACCAAAAAGAGAAGAAAAGAAACAAATAAATAAATAATTAAAGTTAAAATAAGAGAAAAACTTAAAAATAAATTAAAAGAGTTCCCAAAGCTATCTTCTTTTAGTTAACTCTTATAAAACAAGATTAAAAAATAATACATTTAAATAATAAACTAATAAATTAAGCATGGTGGAATTCAAACTAGCAAAGTTTATGGTCGAGAAGCAAGCCACCATAAAATTAAATATCAAAAAAAGAAAAAGAATTAAGACCAAAAGCCACTATTTCAAATTCATTAACCCACTGAACAAGATTGATTTTGTTAGGTCACTTATTGGTATTTTTATTTATTAAAAGTGTCTATTTATATTAGTTTTTAGCTTATACTGCAATAAATCTAAATATTTAAGCATATGTGCAAAAATTCTCTAAACTTCTCTAATTTAGAGAATTTTTACAAAAATTCTCCATGTCAAATTAAACTTCTCCGAATTAATTCCAATTTTTAAGTGACCGAAGCCAAGTCGAAAACGAATTTTCAATCCTTGCTTGGAAGTTCATTCATTCCATTTACCCCATTTACTCTCATTTCATTCGGTTCAAGGTTTGAAATGGTCCATTAGATTTTGGGAAGATGCCTGGTGTGATAATGAAGCTCTAAGGGGCAAGTTCCCAAATCCTTTTGCCTTATCCAGTCTCCATAACGCCCCCGTTTCAGCCTTCATTTGTTCAGAGTCCTCTGACGATTTTGGGCATGATTGGATTTTGCATTTAAGAAGAAATCTTCCAAACAACTATTTGGAGGAAGTGCCAACTCTTTTCCAATGTCTTTCTTCTTGCAATCTCCGTGACACCAATGATAAGATATGTTGGGCCGGTGACATTTCTGAGGACTTCACCTCTAAATCCTTCTTCATTTCTATGTCTTCCACTATTGATGTCCGCTGTTCGACCCTGCCAATTTCATTTGGGTTGCTCATGTTCCCCATAAACTTAAAATCTTAGGTTGGTTTATTGCCCTTAGAAAGCTGAACTGTGCTAACGTTCTCCAAAGGAAGTTTCCTAATACTCTGCTCTCTCCGCCATGGTGCTACTTATGCAGGAGGGATGAGGAGACAATCGATCACGTGTTCAGGGAATGCAGTTTTCCCAAAGATTTGTGGTCGTATTGGAGTAGAAAATGTTTTCTGCTGCTGCCACCAGAGTCCAACACCTTTTTTGTTTTTCCAGGTGTTCATGCTAGTTGTAAATTTAAACAATATTGGTGTTGTATTTATCCCGGTAATTTTTGGTGTATATAGGTTGAACATAATAGCCGTATTTTTAGAGATAGAAGTAGTAACTACAGTAGGATTTGGGAGCATGCCCTGTTTCTGTTTGCTACATGGGTCAGTTCTGGTAAGTTATCTCTTGGGTATAGTTTTGGTGACTGGCTTTTGAACACGAACAACATACTACTAACTTTGTAATTCCAATGGGGCTTCTCGTCCCTGCGAACCTGTTTTATTATTAATATAATAGTTTATGTTTCTTGTAAAAAAAAAAATTCTTTTGACCTTATTCGTAGTGATATTTGGGGTCCTCCTATTCCTAATGTTTCTAGAACAAGTTGGTTTGTTTTTCATTGATGATTGTACTATAGTCTCTTGGATATTTTTGCTCAAACAAAAGTCTGATGTGAATTTCGTTCTCCCAAATTTTCACAACATGGTGAAAAATCAATTTGGAACTAAAATCAAAAAATTTCGATCTGACAATGCAAGAGACTATTTTAATCAAACCTTGACTCCATACTTTCAAAAGGAAGGGATCATTCATGAATCATCTTGTGTCCACACCCCACAACAAAATGGTGTTGTTGAGAGGAAAAATGACCACCTACTTGATACAACCCGAGCCTTCTTGTTCCAAAACAATGTGCTTAAATCCTATTGGGGGGAGTCGTCCTAACTGCCACACATTTTATCAACCGAATACCTTCTCAGGTCCTTGGTTTTAAGAGTCCCAAGGAATTGTTATCCCAATTTTATCTTAACCTCGATCTTCAGGTGTGTTTCCTTTGTCCATGTTCACCATCCAAACAGGGAGAAATTAGATCCAAGAACTCTCAAGTGTGTTTTTATGGGGTACTCCTCAACCCAAAAAGGGTACAAATGTTATCATTCATCGTCTAAAAAATACTTTGTTTTAGCAGATGTCACTTTTAATGAACGTGAATCTTATTTCCTCGCTCATTCTCTTTAGGGGGAGAACTCCATCATGGAAAGCAAGGGTCAAGATTTTTTCCTTTATAACCTTTTTTCCATTGATCTCTCATTCATAACAACACCTGAGTCATCTGCATTGGCACCTTCAAAACCCAATGATAACCAAAGTGGGGAACCCAAGTCATCTGCATCAATACCTTCAGAACCCAGTGATAACCAAAGTAGGGAACCCGAGTTGTCTACACTTGAGGATCGAATGATTGGACAAGTGTACTCAAGGAAGAAAGCCACAGTCTCTGAACCTATGCAAGTCCAAGAATCTGAACCAGCACCTAGAAATGACGTTACGGTCTCTAACCCTCTCTTACAAACCCTTTCAGAACCTCAGCCTGAAACATATATGGATCAGAACCTTCCTATTGCCATTAGAAAGGGAACTTGGGAATGCACCAAACGTCCATTATACCCACTTTCTCATGTTGCATCCTTTGAAAAGTTTTTCCCATCTCATAAGAGTTTTCTTACTAGCTTGAACTGTATTCAAACCCCTACCTCTTTATCCGAGGCTTTATCTAATGAAAATTGGAAACAAGCCATGAATGTGGAAATGGAGGCCTTAGAGAAAATGATACGTGGGAGTTGGTAGATTTACCTGCAGGCTATGTTACCTAGAGTTGGGTATGGGTGTCGGATACAGGTACATATCTAGATGTCTGACTTGTTCATTTTCAAATCCTGGGATACAGAGACTCGACTATATTATATGTTGTTTTTTCATTTTTTCTTTTCACTCATTTATTTTCCTTTTTGTTCTCCTACTTAAGTGAATTTTATCTATTAGTCATCATCTTCTTTCATGCTTTCTCTTTTTTCCATTGGAGAATCTACATAGTAATATTCTAAAATCTAAAGTGTTGGACACATATCCCATACCCATGTTGTGTCATGAAGTGTCAGACGCTGGTATGTCAGGCTAAAGTAAAAGGTCCAGGTAACATAACCTGCAGGAAAGAAATCCGTTGGATGCAAATGAGTTTATACAGTAAAATACAAAGCATATGGGTCACTAGAGCGCTACAAGGCAAGATTAGTAGCGAAAGGGTATACTCAGACACATGGGGTGGACTATCAAGAAACATTTGCTCCAGTTGCAAAGATGAATACGGTGAGAATTCTGTTGTCTTTGGCAGCTAATTATAACTGGGATTTGTAACAATTTGATGTAAAAAATGCATTTCTACATGGAGAGTTAGAGGAAGAGATTTATATGAAAGTGCCTCCTGGATTTGGGAACAGTCTGGCCACTAATAAAGTGCATAAACTGAGGAAAGCTCTGTATGGACTTAAAAAGTCCCCAAGGGCATGGTTTGGTCGATTTGCTAAAGTAATGACAAATAAGGAATATAGACAAAGCCAATGAGATCATATTTTGTTTATTAGGCACTCAGCTTCAGGGGGAGTTATAACTCTTTTGGTGTCTGTAGATGTGTACATTGAGGAAAGCTCTGTATGGACTAATGTTACCTGGCCTCAGGTTTGGGTGTCAGACATGGGTACATATATAAATACAATTATAGACTAATGTTTTATAAGAATAGAGTATGTTTAAAACAAATGTTATATCTAACTATAATTAATTTTATGATCACATTACAACTTGTCTAATAATTTGAATATCTTTATCCAACAATCATGGAACATGACTTAGAAGAGAGAGAAGAAAATCTCCGCAACCCATCCCAAATCGCAACTATTTCATGTGAGAATGAACTTAGAAGGTGATGGGGAAAGGGTGGATTGGGTTAATATAGAAGGGAAATTTGATTTCTTATTATAATAACAAAGTACATTATGAAGTTAGTATACATTACATTAGTATGATAATATGTATTTTCTACATATTTTTTTTTATATATAGACAATGAATTGAATTTTATAGAGAATGAATGTTAAAATTTCGGAAGACCTTAGGAAAAAAAAAAACAAATGAATTGCAAAAGGGGGTGGGGGAACCTTTTATAAGTAGCGCCTTCCCCCTTACTTCTTTAGTCCCGATGTGGGAAATCGCAATGCCCATGTGAACTGCTTTGGTAAGAAAGTAGTCTTTCAGATACCAGAACAACCCGCATTTGTTATAGTGGCAAGACATCTTCAAAACCTCTCACTCGAGGCAGGGTGGCCACTAATGAAGAGATAGGGATGTTGGCTAGTATAAAGCCAGTAAAGGAAAATGATTCAGGCGTTCAGATATCAGATATTCCTGTAGTATGTGAGTACCCAAATGTTTTTCCAGATGATTTACCAGGGTTACCACCAGTACGGGAGATTGATTTTATTATTGAATTGATGTCTGACACAAAGCCTATTTCCATTCCACCCTAACGAATGGTGCCAAAGGAGTTACAGGGACTCAAGGTGCAATTAGATGGCAAAAGGGTTTATATCCCCGAGTATGTCACCCTGGGGCGAACCAATACTGTTGTGAAGAGGCAGCTTGAGGTTATGCATTGATTATAGATAGTTGAACAGGGTGACAGTGAAAAATAAGTATCTTTTACCCCGTATCGATGATTTATTCGATCAATTGAATGGTGCTAAATTTTTTTCTAAGATTGATTTAAGATCTGGATACCATCAGCTGAGAATACGGGAAGAGGATGTACCAAAGACTGCATTCAGAACACGGTATGGTCATTATGAGTTCCTTGTTATGGTCTTTGGACTGACTAATGCTTCAGCCATGTTTATGGATTTGATGCAAAGGGTATTCAGACCATATCTGGACCAGTTCATTATTGTGTTTATTGATGATATACTCATTTATTCCAAGACTCAGGAGGAACATGAGCAGCACCTCCGCATCACTTTGCAGACATTGAGAGAGCATCGGTTGTATGCTAAATTCAGTAAATGCAAGTTTTGGATAAATGAGGTGAGATTTTTAGGTCATGTGGTTAGTGCAGAGGGTATTTCTGTTGATTCTGCTAAGGTTGAGACAATCATCAATTGGCCAAGACCAACCACAATGATTGAGATCCGCAGTTTTTTGGGTATAGCTGGTTATTATCAAAGATTTGTGGAAGGCTTTTTCTGATTGGCTTCCCCACTCACGAGGCTGACTCAGAAAAAACGTGTCATTTGTGTGGACTTCTACATGTGAGGATGTTTTCACTGAGTTGAAGAAGAAACTGACTACTACTCCAGTTTTAGTACTCTCAGAATCTGGAAAGGAGTTGGTGATTTACACAGATGAATCACATTTAGGTTTGGGATGTGTATTGATGTAGGAGGGCAGAATGATTGCTTATGCATCCAGACAGCTGAAGATTCATGAGAATAACTACCCTGTGCATGATTTGGAGCTAGCAGCTATTGTATTTGCATTGAAATTGTATTCAGACCATAAGAGTTTGAAATATCTTTTTGACCAGAAAGAGTTGAATATGAGACAACGCAGATGGTTGGAATCATAAATGATTTTAGCATTTGGAGCATGAAATATGTTGTCATTTCGTTAGGAATTAGCTCCGGATGAGGTTTTGCACAACCTTATTGACTGTAGGACTGTCCTAACAAGGATTAAAGATCCTTGAAATGACTGTAAAATTGAGTAATGTGAGGTCTGAGCGTAGACTCCCTATTGGTGCATAATAGAGAGTTCGTACCCGCTCTATTACAAGAAGGAGAGAGATGGTTGTTTTTTGTGGAAAGCTTGCATTGTTTTATTTAAATTCATGAAAAAGAATATATTGTTAACATGTATGAATTATTTGCTAAATGGTGCATATGTGGTTGATAAATGTTTTAATTGCTTTGAAATGTCATGTTTCCCTAAATGCATATGATTGTCATGTCAAGAACTATATTCATTAAGTTGTTTTCTCACTCTATTTTCTCCACTCTTTCAGGTCAAAACTCAAAGGGAAAAAGGAAAAATTAAAGAGTGACTGTCACGTGATTTAGAGCCTCACCTTTTGATGTATGTATTCATTGGAGGAAATGGTTACTGTTGTTGTTTCGATACGTATATATTTATCACATACATTATATATGTATCATCATTTAGATGGGTTGCTTGGGGAAAAAAAATTTATAGATGGCAACTTTGGGTTTATGAGATAGATGGCTATGATACATATATATTTACATGTAGCAATGGTGGATGATATGGTTTGATCAATGCATGTATTTGAGTATTTTGGGATATTGTAATACTTGTGACATGGGAATGATTATTTATTTTGGAATGAATGGATGATTATATCTATATAGATATAATTTGATTTGTGGTATATCAGAGAACTTGTGATATGTCCATGTTATGGGGAGATGCCGCTGAAATTTTTGAAAATTTTGGGAATGGTTGTGAGTGTTCTTTGAGGCTAACAATATATTATATATTGTATAATGGTATGTACAGTGTATGGTATACTATGCCGGTCATAACGTCAGCTTACGTCAGGGGGGTCGTGACACAAAGAGAAGATGTACATGAAGGTGGAGGACCTCGAGAGCTAGGTTGCAAAGGCTTATCACATCTTGAGAGATCGGCCTCGAAAAATGAGGTATTGAAGGCCAAGGTTGCTTCTCTTGAGTCCGAGTTAGCCGGCTCGGCTCGTCGCGCTGTTGAGGAGTTTAAGGCTTCTCAGAAACTTGACGATCTAAAGCGCGAAGAGTACGAGATGGGTCAGATCCATATGAGGCTCGACTTACAAGTACTTTGTGGACAGGGTTGATATGGCCGCTTTCGACAACTTCATGGCCGAGCGACATGATGAGGCTGATGGAGCTGAAGAAGGGGCCATTGCCAAGGACGTGATTGTTATTGAACCGCAGGCAAGAACTGATGGGGAGGGCTAAGGAGAGATTAAAGTCGAGTAGCAGGGGGCTGCCGATGCCGAGGTCATTGTATTAGGTGCCTAGGCCTTTATGTCTATTTTATTTTTGTAACTGTGCTCGGATGCTGAGCTAAAACTCTTGATGAATATTGCAAAGAATTATGTTATCCCTTTTCTAGCTGATCTTGATACTTAGAAAACTTGTCTTTCATCTGTTTTCTTGACCTTTAAATGATTTTTCGTAAGATCGTCGTATCATGTGCTCAGCCAGGAGAGCCAGATGAGCTCGGCCACAATCCGAGCTTAAGGTCCTCCCTGGGACTTAGTTGTTTTTTCGTAAGTCTTTTCTGCCGTGAGCTTGGCTCGGAGAGCTTGATGAGCTCAACCACAATCCGAGCTTGAGTTATTCCTTGGAACTTGTTGTTTTTTGTAAAAATAAGTCTCGTGAGCTCGGCTCGGTGAGCCTTATTAGCTCAGCCATAATTTGAGCTTGAGTTGCTCCCTGGGACTTAGTTATTTTTTGTAAAAATAAGTCTCATGAGCTCAACTCGGTAAGCCTGATAAGCTCAGCCATAATCCGAGCTTGAGTTGCTCCTTGGGACTTAGTCATTTTTTCGTAATAATAAGTCTTGTGAGCGTTATTCTTCTAGATGATAATCTAAGCTCTAATGAGCTAGAACCCCAAGGTACTGTGAGAATAAACTCATTCTCGGCGATAATCTGAGCTCTGACGAGCTTAGATCCCAAGGTATTTCGAGGATGAACTCCTTCTCGACGATAACTTGAACTCTAACGAGCTCAAATCCCAAGGTACTTTAGGCTTTAGCCTTCTTCTTGGCGATAATCCAGGCTTGAGCTGGGACCTCAGGGTACTATAGGCTTTCGACCCCTTCTCGGGGATTATTTGAGCAAGGCTCGCATCCCTAAGGTATTAGTTGCTTTCAAGGTATTAGTCGTTTTCCTTCTTGCCATCTCGTGTCGATAGTTGTTGGTAAATTCACACAAAGTTGTTAAGAAACAAAGTAGTTTATAAACTTCAACAAAAGATGACAAAACGATAAGTCTAAGTTGAGCATGTGATCCCTGCTTGCTATTCCTATTGAGCTACTTCTAATTGCTACAGTTACTGGTAGTAAAACTTCAAATGCTCTACTTGGCGATCCGTCTTCCATCGAGGTCTTCCAACTCGTAGACTCCGTTCCTCGGTATGGAAATGACCTTATATGGTCCTTCCCAATTTGAGCCGAGAGCCCTTGCTCCGACCCCTTTGGTGTGGAGCATGACTTTTCTCAGTACCAGGTCATCGATTTTGAAAGTACAGGATCTCGCTTTAGAATTGTAGTACTTCGATGATCTCCTTTGGTATGCAGCTAGTCGAAGTTGTGATTGCTCTATCCTTTCTTTTAAAAGGTCCAGCTCGGCTTTCTGTGCTTCTGAGTTCTTCTCTTCATTGAAGTACGAAGTTCTCAGAGTTGGAATGCCGAGCTCTACGGGAATAACAACTTCCATTCCAAATGTCAGGGAGAAAGGAGTTTTTTCGGTTGTCGTTCCAAACGTTGTTCTGTAAGACCATAATACTTGGGGGAGGTCATCTTCCCACGTTCCCTTCTTCTCCTCGATTCTTGCTTTCAACGTATGCTTGATAATTTTGTTGACGGCTTCGACTTGTCCATTTGCTTGGGGATGAGCTGGTGTCGAGAAGAAGTGGCGAATTCTGAGCTCAGAGCAAAATGAGCTGAACTTTGCATTATCGAACTACTTCCTATTATCTGAGATATTATGGCGAATGGTACTCTGAATCAGTAAATAATTGAGTGCCAGATAAATTTCATGGTATTTTGCTCCGTTATGTGAGCAAGCGGCTCTGCTTCCACCCACTTGGTGAAGTAATCCACTGTTACAATGGAAAACTTAACTTGACCTCTGCAAATTGGCAAAAGCCCAATAAGGTCTACCCCCTACTGAGCAAAAGGCCAAAGACTATGAATGGGAGTCAGATTTTCAAGATGAGCTCTTATGATCGTAGCATGTCGCTGACATCTATCGCAGTGCCGAGCTGTCCTCAGGGCGTCACGATTAATCGTCGGCCAGTAATATCCCTAACGGAGTACTTTATATGCACGAGATCTTCTTTTAGAGTAATTTTTGCATATTCGCTCGTGTACCTTGTCGAGCACGAGCTGAGCTTGGTCTTCTCCCAGACATTTTAAATATGGCAAGTTGTAGCTACGTCAATACAACATGTTGTCGATGCGCACATACGTGGCTGTTTGTCGCTGTATTTTTCTTGCCAGTAATTTGTCTCTCCCGTTTTCAAGAATTCCACAATCGGGTCCATCCAAGAAGAGCTGACCTCTGTAAGGCCGAGTTGGCTGCCTTCCTTGATACTCCTGCTAGGCAGATATTCTACTGGTACTTGTAGAATGAGCTCATTCCCAGAAGATGAGGCGAACTTCGAGAGAACGTTTGCAAGGGAGTTGTCTGCTTGTGGGATCTGTATGACCTCATACTCTTCAAAGTCGCTTAGCAGCTCTTTCACAATCAGCAGGTAGGCCTGCATGCGATCATCCTTCGCTTGGTACTTGGCGGTGACCTGACCTGCAACAAATTGTGAATCACAACATATTACGATCTTGTGTACCCCCCAGTTGAGCTCCATTCGAAGTCCTGCTAGCAGAGCTTTGTATTCAAACTCATTATTCGAAGCCGAGAAGCCATAGGGGAGAGCAGCTAGATGTTTGTCTCCTTTGGGTGAAACCAAAACAATGCCGACTTCACTTCCCTATTTGCATGATGAGATATCGACGAACAATTTCCATGTCAGCTCGAGCTCGACAACTATATCATCTTCCTATTTCTGATTGGAAGAAAACTCATTTAGAAAATCAGTCGGTGCTTGCCCTTTGATAGATATTCTTGGTCGATATTCAATATCAAACTCGCTGAGTTCAATAGCCCACTTCATCAATCGACCTGAAGTCTCAGGTTTATGCAAAACCTGGCGCAGCTAGTGTCGTGTGAGCACGACAATAGAATGAGCTTGGAAGTATGGTCGAAGCTTCCGAGCTGAGGTGATGAGGGCAATGACCAACTTCTCAATTTTGGGATACCTGGTTTCGACATTGATCAATGACTTGCTCACATTGTAGACATGCTTTTGTGTTCCCTACTCTTCCCAGATGAGAGTAGAGCTCACTGCCGCATCGGATATGGAAAGGTAAAAGAAGAGCTTCTCTTCAGGAACTGGTTTTGAGAGCATAGGTGATGAGCTGAGGAAAGTTTTGAGCTCCTGAAAAGCTTGCTCGCACTCCTGATCCCATTCAACGGTTTTCTTCTTTATTAATTTAAAAAACGACAGACACTTATCTGTAGATTTTGACATGAACTGGTTCAGTGCAGTTATGCACCCTGTCAAGCGTTGTACTTCTTTGATACTTTTGGGCTTTCATATTTAAGATAGCTTGAATTTTGTCAGGATTCACCTCGATTCCCCTCTGGTTGACCAACAAACCAAGGAATTTTCCTGTTGTCACTCTGAATGTGCACTTGGTTGGGTTCTGCTTCATATTGTAGTGCCTAATTATGTCGAACACCTCTCTGAGATCATGAGGACGACCTGTTGATTTGATGTTCTTCACTATCATGTCATCGACATACACTTCCATGTTCTGCCGATTCTTCTCTTCAAAAACCCGATTCACCAGCTTCTGATATATCGCACCAGCATTTTTAAGGCCAAAAGGCATTACCTTGTAGTAGTACAAGCCTCGGTCTATTATGAACGAGGTCTTCTCTTCATCTCTGTGGTACATCATAATTTGGTTGTAGCCAAAATAAACGTCCATGAAGCTGAGCAATTCATGTCCAACAGTAGCATCCACGAGCTGATCTATTTTTTTAGGGAGAGGGAAGTTATCCTTCGGGAAGGCCTTGTTAGGTCTGTGAAATCAACACATGCCCTCCATTTGCCGTTTGGTTTTCTAACCATCACGACGTTGGGCAGCCACTCTGGATATGAAACCTCTTAGATGAACTGAGCCGGATGAGCTTGTCGAATTCCTCCTGGAGAACTTCAGCTCTTTCTGCGCTTAGAGCTCTCCTCTTTTGAGACGGTAGATGATCACTTCTTTCAAAATGCCAGGCATATCATCATGAGACCATGCGAATATGTCCTTATACTCTCTCAATACCTGGATGACCTGGTCTGCTAAGTTTGAGTTCATCTCAGTTCCAACTTTGACAGTTCTGGTCAGGTCTTTTGTGATCGGCGCTTCTCTCCATTAGTCTTGTGCCTTGAGACTGGAGGTGTCTTCCCGTGGATCGAGGTCTTCATCAAGAGCAGCGTCCACTTTCATGAGCTCTCCCTTGCCAGGTCAGAAGCTCGACCCTCCTGGGCTTCTGCTCTTCATCTCAACCGCGTAACACTGTCTTGATTCTTTCAACTTCCTCGCACGACACCTACTCCACACTCGGCCGGGAATTTGAGCGCGAGATGGTATGTAGACACCACGATTTTCAGATCGTTAAGGAGAGGTCTGCCAACGATGGCATTGTATGTAAAAGGGCCCTTCACAATAAGAAACTCTACCATAACTACAGCTCAGTGTTTTTCCTCCCCTGCCGTGAATGGAAAAACAATCCTTCCTTCTGGCATAATCCCATATCCTGTAAATTCGATGAGAGGGACGTCCACAGAGGTGAGCTCAATTTTTACAAGCCCCAACTTTTCAAACGCCGACCAGTAGAAAATGTCGGTCGAGTTTCCATTGTCAACAAGAATCTGATGGATTTTGTAGTTCGCCACATCCAACGTTATCACCAAAGCATTAGAATGAGGTCGGCAGATGTCTCTAGCCTCTTCCTCCGTGAAGGTGATAGTGAAGTCTGTTCTCCTCTGCTTTTTTGGTCAGCTCGACAGGTTCATAACTTTTCTTCGGTCAGCTCGGACATAAGCCTTCAGTGCTCGGCTTGACGTTTTCTCGAGTTCTTCACCAAAAATGGTTCTAATCTCCCTCGGTTGGTTAACTATTCTCTTCTCTGGGAACCGAGCTCTTCTCTCCGAGCCCTTCACGTATTCTTGTAGACAACCTTGGCAGATAAAAGTTTTTATTTTTTCTTTTAAGTCGAAACACTGGTCAATATTATGACCATGATCCTTGTGGTATCGACAATATTTCCTCTTGTCCCGCTGATCAGAAGAAGTGCTCAACTTTTTTGGCCATTTGAGATATTCCTTGTCTTGGATCTCTAGGAAGATCTGTTCTGCCGAGGTGGTTAAAGGCGTGTACGCCAAATAAACGTTATGCATGCCCTTGCTTTTTTGGCCTCGTCGATCTGAATTGGACCTCTTCCCACCTCGGTTGTCCTCCTTGGCTTCGTCGTCTTTTTTCCTCTTCTTGTCCTTCTTCGAACTGTTGGAGGGATTATCCTCTTCCCTTTTTTGCTTCAACTTGCTCATCCGCATTAATGTACTTCTGAGCTCGGTGTAGGACTTCCTTGTATGTTTGAGCTTTTTCTTCCCCAAGGAGTAGTGGAATCGTTGGGCCTAAACCCTACCATGAAGGTTGTGATGGTTGTTTTGTCATTGCAGTCGTCGACCTCAACTCAAGCATCATCAAATCGCTCGAGGTAATCCTCTAGACTTTCCCCTTGCTTTTGTCGAATGGTCAGCAAGTTGTTCACCAATTTTTTCCTTTATTTCTTACTGGCAAAGTGTCTGATGAACTGGTGAGCAAGATGACCAAACGAGCAGATCGACCCTGATTCTAGCTTCCAATACCTCTTCCTAGCTAGTTATCCGAGGGTGATTTGGAAGCCTTTGCACATTGTTGCATCGTCGTATCCTTTGAATTCCATCCAGGATTTATAGTTTTCAATGTGCTCTCTTGGGTTAATCTTTCCCTTGTATGTTTTGACATTTGTTTGGAGTGGGGCCTGAAGTACTATTTGGGTGAAAGGTGAGGGAAAGTTTTCATTCTCTGTATGAGATGAGACTTGGGTGCTTCTAGAAGGCTAGGTCAGCCTGGTTCGTACCGACCGGGAAGACCTTACAGGGAGCGATCCTATCTTTGGGATCCTCGCCGAGGCCGACCTGGTTGCGACTGACCTTGCTGGGACCGATTTTGTTGGAGGCCGACCTGATCTCTTCCGTGTTGACTGGACTTGGAAAGAGCTGGACTTGTGCTTCTTCTTTTTCTACTCCAGAAAGTAGCGAAGATCTCCTATGAAAAGAGATATTTGTTTTGATCCATCAAGATGCTTGCTGCTGCTTTTTGCGAATTTCGGTTGAGAGTTGATACTCCGACAACAACTTCCTTCATCTCTTCGAACCTTTGCGAGTCGTGGTGGTGATGAAGGAAGAGTTGCTCGTAATAGCTCGTTCTGCTCCAGCACTAGTTAAGAGATTTTCTCTACCTTCTTCTCAATGTTGTTGATTCGTGAAGACTTTTAAGCAGAACTCTTTTTTTTTTTTGGAGGTCTCCCACGTTGGGCCTTAAGAGGCTCCGACAAAGCCGAGAGCTCTTCCAAATACGGGGGATTTTCCATTTGACTCATTCCCAAAAAGCTTTTATTGGCTTGATAAGTCGTCCTCACAAACGACGCCAAATGTTGATGTAGAATCAAACCAACACCAAGTAGATGAACACGTGTAGGAGGTGATCGTACGGAAAGTATAAGCTCTTTGGTTCTGGCAAGGGTTTATCAACAAGATCTGAGAAGAAGAGAGAAAACAATAGGGCTATCGTTAGGAACACCGATGTGGTGCCAGCCAAAGACCCTCCGATGACTAAGTTAGAGCTTGTTCAAGACTATAACAATAACTCTTGTAGAAAGTTGTTCGTACCTTATGGTGAGGGTGATAGGTCTTAATTATAAAGAAGGTTCTCTTGTCGGAGTAGCTAGTTGCCCATTAAGCATAGTGCCACGTGTTGTTTCGTCGTTAGCCGAGATGAACTGGATGAGCTCATCAATTCCGAGTAAGTCTTGGAGAAGGAATCTCATCCCGTCTTGGATGATCCCTATCTTCGAGTCCCTCTTGGAGTATGACTCTTATCTCATCTCGGATAATCCTTATTTTCCTGATTTGTCTCGGAGGATGAGTCTTATCCTGTCTTTATGTCAGAGTTTGTGTTGGAGAATGCAACTACTTCGAATTCCTTGGGATACGACGTGCCAGGAAGGAGTCCCTAATCTTATCTGTTTCATTTGGGATGATCAGCTTGGATATAGGCTGAGTTGTCACTTTGAACATAATAGCACTTAGCTTAGCTAACGCTAACATCGTATTTTTGGGTTTTTTCTATACATCATCCCGTTAGGTAAGCTCGGACAGGTCCATGGTTGAGTTGAACTCGCTTTGACCAAGTTGATTTGCCGGTCGTGTAACTTTACACCATTTTTTCCTCGTCACCTCGGCTTGTTCATCATTGTACGCGGCTAACGCATTTTGAATAGCCAGCTCAGCTCTAATCTGAGCTGACCATCCAACACTATCCATAAAGTAAATTGCATAAAGTAAAACACACTAACATTTATAGTGATTCGGCCGCGCTTACGTCTACTACCTAATCTCTCGATTAGGATTTTCTTAATCCACTAACTAATTCTCTTACGGGTGAGAACCAAACCGTTACACATGCCCTTTTACAGGTTCAAGGCAAACCTATCCTTTTGCGGGCTAAGGATGAATCGCATTTCCTTTTACGGGATAAGGAACAACCGTAATCCTACTTCCATATGAGGATAAACTTTGACATGATTTCAACCTTGAAATCATTAAGTGTCTTACATTCACTTGACCTGGATGTTTCAATCCTGAAACACACTAGCATACCAATACAGAATTATAATGTTGGTTCTAACTGAGTAGAACATTTTTTCAATTAAGCTCTTAAATAACATTACAAAGATATAAACTTAAACGCGTAAAGCTGTGAGAAATACACTTACATCGGTATTGCTCAAGTACAGTTTTGAAAAGCTTGTGTGATGTGTTCTTGTAAAACAGTTGTAAAATGTTTCTTCAAAAACTCTTTAATCTGATCAAGCATTGAAGTTTAAATCATATGACGAGTGTAAAGATATAAACTCAGAGAGTTTTTCTAAATAGATAAAACATTAAAAATGTTTTGATGAACGTGAAAACTTCTGGTTTAATATTCAGTAGTTAGTATAACTACTGCTATAACTCGATATGGTTCTAAGATATGAAATTAAGTACTTGCTAACTATCTCTCAAATTTCTTCATCAGTAAGATTGATATTAAGAATGAATCCGGGTTGAGAATTTAAGTAGAAAACAGTTCTGTATAATTCAAAATAAATTTTCAAAAAAAGAATATAGTTTAAACTAAGTATGAAAATCTCTTGAATAATTAGAGTATGAATATACTTTGAGAAACTAGAACAGTTAAAAACATTTGATAATGAGATTGAAAATGACTAACATTCAAAAGTTTTTGGCTTAATAAAATTATCAAAGGTTTGTTTGATTCAAAGTGTTAGTATTTATAGACTTAGTTGGAACTAGAAAATAACTATTAGACATTTGAAATTGAAATTCAAGGTGAACGTTTACTCAATAGCTAGAATGTATCACAAAAATGACAACTGCGATTTTTATGAACATTCTGGTTTTTTCAGATTGCATGAATGAGGAATGTTTCAGAAAGCTTGATTCATGCCTCAGAGAAAATCTCTGATAAATCTGAAAATGATTCTGTACAAAGATCCGTTCAGAAAAGTAATTTGAAAGAGTGTTCGTGTCAGAACAGTGACAGGGTTGAATTAGTGTCCTGATTTCCTAATTAGCGTCCGCATAATATCAACTTTGTCGTTTTGTTCCTTGAGCCCGCTCATGAAGCATAAACGTCCTACTGAACAGTGAAGTGAGGGCACTACTTAATCGTAAGCGTCCTGACTTATTTTGCAACAAAAACGACTAAGTCATGAGGGCGCTAAAACTACAGTTAGCTTCCTGCTTTGTTTTAAAACGTTTGAAAGATACGAGGGTGCTACTACAAGTAAACGTCCTAACTTTAAAATACGAAACACAAGGGCGCTACTACTATGTAAGCGTCCTAACATTTTTAAACATTTGAAAACAATACTAAGTGCGTTGAAGGACAATCAGCGTTCTGAAAGTTATCAAGTTCGTTCTTAAGATGAGGGCGCTCCTATCCAGACAGTGTCCTGATAGTTTTTCAACTCTTAACTATTAGCGTCCTCAAAGATAAAATCTTTAAAGAACTTAGAGAACTTTCAGCAAGCTGAAACAAAGTAAACGTCCTGACAACTTCAATGGTTGACTTTAAGTGAGGCCGCTACTTACAAGTAAGCGTCCTGATTAATCAGTTCAATTCAACCTTGAATGAGATCAATGTCCTAATGTAATATCAACGTCTTAACTCATTAAGTCCAGGAGAGCGCTGCTAAGACATTAATGTCATCCTGAAAGACTCTTGAAAACAATTTTTAATTTTTCGTTTAAAGCTAGATAAAACACAATTAAAAACTTGGTAAATTCGGATTAAATCATATACTTTTGAATGATTGAGAAATTTAGTTATTTGAAATACCAATAAAATACACTGATTAAAATATGCAATTTTGAAAGATGTGTGCAATAGATTCGTGCGTGTTTTTGGAAAAACGTTTGAGCAAAAACATTGAGAAAAATACCTTACATTCTTTGTCTATATTTCTCAAGATAATTCAACTCTTCTTTATGATATCTTCAATAAAATCTTCGCATTTGAATTGAACGATGTGTATGTTGAACGAATGATGTGATTGTGAAGTCCTCAATCAAATCGTTCTTTTGCTTTTCGCTTTCTTGAGGTGCTGAGATATAATCTTGATTGAAACGTTAGCACCACATAATACATTCTTTATTTATTGTTAGCATTAAAACCTTTATGGAGTGAAACCTTTATAGAGCGTGCTAAGTGATGAACCACTTAAGCCAACAAGCTAGTTATTATTATTCCCTCAAGTATTTAAAAGGAAGCAATATTAGTGTTTTTGCACAGCAACATGGATCTTTCTTTGTAGCTAAATCCCATTGGTAAGGAAAACAAGAGGCTTGGGGAAAGCATAATAGAGCAGTGCCTTGTACGCCCACAGTTATTATGTTAAGAATTTGCATGGTCTGTCTACTTATTATTCATACATTTGACTTTGTCTTGTCTCTATCAAATGAATTTTGCGCACTTCCTTTATAAAATCACTCTAATGGTTTTTCTATTCGTCCTTTGTATTTTCGTAAAACACCTTCACAAGGCATTTTTTCTTATCCCTGCACGTGATATATATGTGGTGTAGGAGAACAAGATAAATATAAAAACTAAAAATTGTGGGAAATTAGCACTAAATACAATTCAAATGTTATTAAACTCTTAATCCAAATGAAAAAAATTATAAATGCTTAAATTAAGTTTCAAAAACACAAACTAGAGGGATTTTTCACGCCTCCAAAATGAATTATCAAAGAAGGCCTTTTCTTTTCCTAAGAACAAACTCCACTAAGAAATTTCTAAAAAATTAAAAGTCAAATATATATTTTTTTCTATCAAGTCATTGAAGTCATTTTTAGTGCCTCCTCCTAAAGGCATTTTCTTTAATGATAGAGAAGACATTTTTTTCCTCTTAACTACAAACTAGAGGCATTTTTCATGCCTTCACGAGCTCTGTTCTATTGATATTGAAAAGGCACCTCTATGAATCTATAAACACTCTTTGGTGATGCCTCCAAGAAATAGATTCTTTATAAAAACTTAAAAATAGTTAAATTAAAATAAAAGTCTCTAAGAAAGGAAAATCCAATATTAGGAAGTCGTTATAAAACAAAAGAACTTGACCAAAAAAATATATACAAAGTGAGCAACTAAAAAGCAGGTCTTAATATAAATTGTTAGGCTTTCGATTTACTGTCCCCACATAAGTACATAAATACTACAAAATAATCATATAGTAGCAACATTATTGCTTCCTTAGCCAAGAAAAAAAAAAACAAGGGTAAGCATAAAACTATTCCTAGAACTTATAGCAACAGATGAGCTTTCCATAATAGAATAAAAAATAAAAACCTAGAGGCAACACTTGCAACAGAAAAACAAAACAAAGAATTGAATACCAAAGAAATGAACTGTTCACCAAGGAGTATTATTAATTAAACATCATGGTAATTGAAGGTAGAAGAGCTAGAAGGGACGTAAAAATTAAGACATGATTAAATTGGTTATTGCATTCTCGATTAAATTCTCAGTCCATAAAAGATTGCATTTGAATAAACCAACGTAAGAACACAGAATCCAATCTTCTTATAGAGACGAGCTTCTAAAAATCTAACATGTCAAAAGAAATATGGCAACACACAAGCCCCATTGTAATTTTTCATAAACAAGGTCCCACAAAGCCATCAAGTCCCACATTCGGAAAAAAGTACAAGGCCTAGATATACTGATAGTTTAACATTAAGAGCTATACCAATGAGACCTTCCATGGACTTGATGAATAGAATAAAATACATAAAAGCTTGCAATAATGGTTTGCAAATTTAGTCTTAGAAACTCCAAAGCAATACCAGGGTAGATTCTAGCCCCCATAAAAGATTAAACAATATACCAATGAGGCCTAAAATACTTATTGTAATCAACATAAAACTGTAACTAAACCTAAAAAATCTGAAAATCAAAGGCTTCAAAAAAAAAAAAAAAAAACAGAAAAGAATTGAAATTCTAAACAACAAAATTCCAAGTTTATACCAACAGCTACACATGCGGCTTTAAATCAGTAAATTCAGACATTAAAACACTTCAAAAACACTTCATTTTTTCTTTAATGATAGAGAGGATATATTTTTTTTCCCTAACTACAGATTAGAGGCCTTTTTCATGCCTCTACCAACGCCTCTAAGGGCCATGCTTTATTGATATAGAAAAGACACCTCTAAGTTTTTCTAAACATACATTGGAGACGTTATAGACGCCTCCAACAAGTCATTTCTTAATAAGAACAACAAAATAGTTAGACTAAATTAAAAGAAAAAACCTCCAAGATCAAAAAATACAATAGTACGAAGTCCTTGAAAAAAGAATTAACCAAAAAAAAAAAAAGACACAAAGTGAGCACTAAGAAGCAAGACTTAATACAAATTACTAGGCTTTTGATGTACTATCCCCACGTGAGTAATCATAGTAGTAGCATTATTGCGTCCTTAGCCAAAAAAGGAGTAAGCATAAAACTGCTTCTTGCACTTATAGTAGTAGAAGACGAGCGTTCAACAGTAAAAACTTGGATGCAAGACTTACTACTCCAGAAAAACAAAACAACGCATTGAATTCCAAAGAAATGAACTATTCAGCAAGGAGTCTTATTAATTAAAAAGCATGCCAATTGAAGATAGAAGCTAGAAGGGCCAAGTCAACAATAATAATAACTGCTGATCTTGAAATGACAACTTATCCTTGACCTTCATGTGCTCAATTTAGAAAAACACAGAAATGTTCTCATGAAAACCTTTCTGCTATGTTGTGTTTTACTTAAGATCTCTAAAATATGTACAAAGGCATTAAAAAGATATTTAGACATTATCATTCAAAAATCAATAAATACGGCGTTAAAAAATCATTAAAACCCTAGAACCCAATGAAACCTAGATCTAAACATCAACAACTTTAAAACCAAACACACAGAAATAAAAAATAAAAAAAATGGTCAGTTTTAAAATGCTTTGATGCACAAGAAAAATCAGATTTACAAACTTTTAACAATGAAGTAACATAATATAACAAAACCCAAAACACAAAATTTAAATTTTAAAATCACAAATCTGAATTTGTGAACACCTAGCATATTTACTCTAGTTGACACAAAACTGAAACTAAAACTTTAACATAGGAAATGAAAATTTTGAAAAATAAATAAATAAAAACTAAATTCTGAAATTTTAAACAATGAAAACCCTAGATTATGCCAAAACCTAAGCTTATCCTAAACGCATGCAACTTTAAATCAGAAAATTCAGATTTAAAACACTTCAAAAACATTTTTTATTAGCATTAAAACAAACTTTAGAAAGACCAAGGAGACTAACACAAAAACTAAATTGATAAATAGATGTTGAAACTGTAGCCTCCCCCGCCAATAATGCCCCAAAATGACCTAAATACTCTAAAATGCAACAAGAGGAATTTCACCCTTGCTTTCTCATCTTTCTTTCTTTCCCCACTCATTTCTAACCTAAAAACACACACATAAAAAAAGAGAGAAAAATTGGCAAGGTTGTGCTCACTCCCCCACTAGCATTTTGGTAGACTCTTAGCAAAAGTGTGACAAAAATTTTACCAAGGACTACTACCCTACTAAACCAGTGTTCACTTTCACAAACCCATTTATTAAGTATTATACTTATGAATCCAAGGCATAGGTGACAAAATGTTTATGAGCCATCCAGTTCATGAAGCTTTTCAAAGTCTTAAGGCATAAAACCCTTATAATGCAAGATAAACTTTAACTCCTTGTGTAAAGTGATTTCTAACTTTGGTCTAGAACTTCGATTTTTTGAAAAATGAGGTGGTTTCCCTTATAATGCAAGATAAACTTTAACTCCTTGTGTAAAGTGATTTCTAACTTTGGTCTAGAACTTCGGTTTTTTGAAAAATGAGGTGGTTTCCCTTATACCCTAGAGTATTTAGCCAAACCAACTTTTCAATCCAAACTAGCCGTCAAATTCATTTTGGGTTACAAATGGAGAATCTTGTTAAATGGCGAATTCATTTCGGGTTTTTGGTTCCTTAGAGTGTGGCATCCAATCTCAAAGTCCTCGCTTGCTGAGGCGTGTTCCCCGAGATTCCTTACCAACTCCAATTCCCCAAAAAGAGGCCCTGTTCCCTTAGAGTGATATCCAATCTCAAAGTCCTCGATTACTGAGTCGAGTACCCCGAAATTCCTTATCAATTCTAAGTTCCCAAGATGCCCTATTCCCTTAAAGTGGCATCCAATCTCAAAGTCCTCGCTTGCTGAGGCGTGTTCCCCGAGATTCCTTACCAACATTAAGTGCCAAAATGCATTGTTTCCTTAGAGTGATATCCAATCTCAAAGTCCTCGCTTCCTAGGCGAGTTCCCCGAAATTCCTTACCAACCCTAAGTTCCCAAGTTGCCGCATTTCCTTACAGCGATATCCAATTTCAAAGTCCTCGCTTGCTGAGGCGTGTTCCCCGAAATTCCTTACCAACTCTAAGTTATGAAATGCTATTTATTACATTATTTTCTTTTTTCTTTTTTCTTTTTTCTTTTTTCTTTATTCTTTTTTTCTTTATTCTTTTTTTCTTTTTTCCTTTTTTCCTTTTTTTGGGGTAGTTTTTGTGAAGATGACGATCCACTTGTTGAAATATGATTCAACCTTATACTCTATAGGCTTTCAAAAAACCACTCCATTAATTCTTAAAACCTAATTCTAGACTAAGTCAGATGTGAGTGCATTGTGAGGAGTTTACCTTTATCTATTTATTATAAAAGTTACACGACTCAGACTTATACTTCCTTCCACTTACTAGATGAGCCAATAAACAATTTGTCACCATTTGCCTAGAATAAATAATTTTCATACTTAAATCAAAGAGCTTGTGATTGTGAACACCTTTCCTAAACGCTCATTTTTTTTTTGTCCAACTATAACACAAAAAGATTTCCTACTAACGCTACTAAGATGCCTTAAGACCACTAAAATGACACTAAAATTTATCCCCACTACTACAACCGAACCTTGTCCTCTATGGACTAAAAAATTGGGGAGGATGGAACTTGAGGAAAGAGGCAAGTTGCAACACATTCAAAGATTGATACAAAAGGAGAAAAGACAATGCAAAGAAAAAAAAAAAAGAAAAAAGAGGAAGAAAAGCTGCAAACATTTTTTTAATATAAAAGAAAAAACGAAAAGTGAGACAATCAAGCTTAAACAAAGTGAAATTGATCGAGAGGTAATAGAAGTGAAACCATAAATGTTGACCTAAGGAATGTATGACATGGTTACAATCCAACGGACTTTATTTTCAAAAACAGAACACATTAAGCAAAACTAAAATTCCAGGCATTTCTTTTGCTGGAAAAAAATAAATTAATTTCTTTTTTCTGAAACCAAATTACTATCTTTTAAAACAAATAAAAATAAACATGATTCATCAATCCTACAAATTACTTACCATGCTTGCTATTATACACTTTTTTCATATGCACAAGTATGAAGACCTTTTAATTAAATGATTTTTATATAAAAATAATATTACTAATTTCTTGAAATAAATAAAGGAATTTAAGTAGAAAACTCATACGGGGAAACAAATAACAAATAAGATATCATTATGTAACAGAAAATGAAACTACAGACAACAATATCTAATAACTTAGAACAATTGATATTATTTATCAATTACAGTTCAGGAACAAAAAAAAGTAATCAAACCATGCGACTAAGTACGAACAGCAAGCAAGTAAAAAAGAAACAAGAAAACAATCAAACAAACAAATATATTTAACCATTCTTCTAAAAATATAGATGCATCATACTAGATGATCGGCAATATTTAGCACAACAAAAAAAATTATATATATATATATATATAAACCTAACATTAGAGTTGTAAACTGCGACTGTTGGGGAGCTTCGAGATATTCTAAAAGAAAGAAAAAAACAAACAAACAAAAAATCCATCACCATTGTCATATAGAGCAAAATGAATCAGAAAAGTGCTGAAAAAACGAAACAAAGAAAAAAAAAATCTGTATCAATAGAAAATTATCAACCAAAACAAAACAAGAAACGATAAATCAATGTCTTCGAACCATAAGACAACAGTTCTCTACATAATCGATGAAACAAATGGAAAAACAAAAGTTAAATTTGAAGAAACGAAGGTTCAATGCAAGAAAGGGAGGAAAAAAGAAAAATATTCACCGGAAGTTGAAAAGGTCTGGTCGGTGTCAAATGAAACTTGTTCCGGTGTCGAGATGCTTCTCGGAGACGATCTCCGCTGTCACCCGAAAACTTCAACGTCGGCAAATTGGTTGTTTGTAAAAAAGATTCCGACAAACAGGGTTTTTGGAGAAGATTTACGCCGAGGATCAGCCTTTCGCCGGGGTCGGTAGAGTTGCCGGATCTTCCGATCGTCATCGCCGGCGTCGATAATGGCCGGCCATGTCGTCTCCGGTGCCCCGACGAACACACGAGAGGGATCGAGGGTTTTGGGAAAAGGGTTTCGTCGAGATTTACTGTCGACGCAGGGGCGGATCCTCCAACGGCTACGTCGGTATATATAGACGCCCAGATAGTTTCTATTTTCGATTTCTACTCAATTGCTATCCAACGGTAATAACATGGGCTTTTGACCGGAATTTTTTTTTTTTCTGCCCAAGAAAATTAAACATCTATTAGAATACGAAAACCGTCCAGGTTACACCCTCTGCTGCAAACATATCCCACGACATGGAGCAATTGGACTCAAAAGCCAGTCTAGTTAGACAATGGGCAATCCAGTTATCTATCCTCGACCCATGCTTAAATTCTACATTTTTAAAACTTGAATCAACAAACCTACTAGATGTCCCTTAAGAATGGTTTCTGTCCCCTCTTATCTCTCTCTCACTCCTGCTGCCGTTTGAAGAACAATATGCACCTTACTTTCGTTCAACTTCGGAGCGCTTTGTACTTGATGAATCAACCTCCCTCGTGTCATTTGTTCCATTCTTTTGGTTAGTTTTTATTTATTTATTTTTTATAATGTGTTTTAAATTTACTTTTTAGATTTAGGTAGTTTTGATTTCTAATAGTTGGCTTGTGCTGGGGCAATGTAAGAATTAGAATTTGGCAATGGAGAGTAAAAACACCACTGAATCCCCTGTTAGCAAAGATCAGGTATATTTTTATTTATTTGTAAGGTTCAATTTATGTTAATATAAGCTTGGTCGTGTGTTTTTCATATGTGAGATACTTAAAAAGTAAATACCGAAAATAAATTAATTAAAAGGAATTTATAGCCATAGAATTTTTTTGTTTAAAATAAAATATACAAATATATATATATATATTTATTTATTTATACCGCTAAGACCCAATGAGAATAAACATTTAACTGAAAAATTATATTTTTACCCATCTTTCAATTTTTATTGTACACTAATAAGTATTGATATATTTATAGATAGTAATTTATATATAAAATAAATTCAGTGGTGGTAAGAAAGTATGATTAGCAAATAAATGTTTATTAATTCATGTGTTTTAGCAGAATGAGTTGATTAATAAAATAACAGTAACGTCCATTTGTGTTGCACGGGAATGAATTAATAATTTTTCAAATACATTATGAATTATAAAAAGAATGAAAGTATGTAATTGTGGAAAAAATATATATAAATGAAAGTATATAAATGTGGGAAAAAAGGAAAGTATATAATTTTATAAAATTATGTCATGCTTTATGATTCATGTTTATTCATGTTTACCTTAAGCATTAAGTCAAACATGAGTCTTTAAATGTTGTTTTATTGTGATTATAGTGATATCAATATTATAGCATTATAATCATTATTACTTGTTATAAAACAGGTAATAATGATAGAAAATTCATTGATACGAATAAGAACATGTTATAATAATGATTTTCTCATTAACGTAGTTGTGATTGTGTGTATATATCTAGATAACATATAAATTTGCTACACAAATGGCCAAGTACTACCCAACCCTCAAGGTGTATCATATGATAGTCCACCAGTTGGCATTGTAAGAATTCGATTAAGCATTAGTTTCGAAGAATTTGAAGGGGTTATCCGAAATGTACTACGTATTTCTCACGCTGAGGCCTAAATATAAGCCCAAGGTAGAGAAAATTTGGAAATCAACGCATCCATCACCTTGGGCTTCGAAATAGGTTGGGGCATCAGTAACCCCACCTGTGTAGCCATCACTAGCTAAACCATCTATGCCACTTCTGAGAAAGAAGAAGGGCAGATGGAACAAGAAGTGGTGGGCAAATCAGAAAAAAAGGCTAAGGTAGGTGAGGCATCTAGTGTAGTTAAGACTCCAATGATACTTGTGGCTCTAGTTCCAGCAGCACCAGTTCCACCGGCAGTGGCTAAAGGAGCACATACTGCAGAAAGACCTTTGAGTCAGAATTTGTCAATAAGACAATCATAACCTCCCGTGATGGGATCAGGTAGTGGCCAGAGTTGTTCATGGTGTCAGGAACGAAATTTCAAATTGGCTCGTTGGAATCTCAACTCTTGATCGTCTGCCATCGATGTGGTCTGAAGGAAAACAAGTTGAGTCAGTGTTTGTATCAGCCAACATTGAAGACCTCCTTAACTTCAATTAGTGTGATTCCAGTTGGTGCTCGAAAGCATGTTAAAGTAATCACAGAACCATATCTTAACACTATTATAACTTTTATAGAAGTTATGATTAGCATTTGGGATATTATTATGTATATTTTGATTAATATTGAATGTACTTTATTAATTATATTTGAAAACGTGATGGCATATATCTCCTGTGAGAGCTAGTACACTTTTAATATTGAATATGATAACAGGGGGAAAGATCTATCAAATCTCGGTCTGTGAACATAGTATAGTTAAATATGAGAGGCATGAGATGACTGCTGATTTTAAGGTGTTGAAATTAATACTATATTGGGTATGAATTGGTTAGTCGCTTATCATTCCCATATGGAGTATTTCTCCAAAAGAGTAATATTCCAAATACCCACTTAGTCATCATTTGTGTATAGATGAATGATTGTCTCGAAACTTTGGATGGTGTTGCATGCAAACCGTAAGTGTACGGTGTCAAGTTATAATATCCGATAAAGGGGAGGGATAGTTAGTATTTTGCTATTAGAGTAAGGTACTTTAGTAAATTTGATTTTAGGCTGTATAAGTTATTTATCTTCATTGTAATTACCTTATTTTTCTTTTTGGCAAATCTATGAAACCTAAGACTCTAACTAATTTTTCTTTCTTCTTCTTTTTTTTTTTTTTGACATTATTATCATAGTATAAGAGCTGTAATCGACATAGGACCTTTGATTGGTGGTATCATAGAATTGAATTGTTTGTAGATCTAATTTTTGATTAATAAGTAGTGTTTATTGGGACGGTTCATTGTTATTGTTCATGTGCACTGCTCATCAAACTATTCACGAACACTGTCCACCAGAACTGTTCATGCGGTGTTGTTTGTTGTGAGATATGCATCTTGAAGTTTTTGCATTTCACCATTTGGATTCTTCTTTTCTTATTTGCATCTGTTTGTTCTAAACATGGCTAAAATGATTCCCTCCATTCATTCAGCGTAAATTCAATAGACGAAGTTACTATTATAGGAGTTACGTAATAAAGAATTTTTAAAAGAAAAAAAAAAACTGAGGTTATGTTACTAGTGTTTCCACCAAGTGGAAAATATGTAGATTTGTTAAAAATTTTGGATGCCAATAACTCTAAAATCATCACTTGGATCAATAATTCCATTGAACACTCGTTCGGTACACATTTGACCAAATATGAAACTGCTTAAGAAGTCTATAAAAGGGCAAACAATATACAAAAATCTACGTCTAGATCAACAAGAAAATGAAATTTCTTTCTTATGTCTCTATGTCTTCTCTCCAACATTTCTCCTTTTATTTGTTAATTATTAATAGTTTCTCTTTCATTTTACAACACCAACACTAAGAAAGAAGGGCCCGAGAATTGTAGAAGTCCCAATTTTTGGCAATTGAATTGAATTTAAATGGCAATGTCCATTGCGTCTCATATTTTAAAGTAATAAAATGAAATAAAATGTGAATTACTTCCATAATTGCTTCTCTTTCAGTCCATCTTTCAGTCCCTTTAACCATTGAGCCATGGATTTAAAAGAGGCGAGCCATAGGTTTTTAATACTTTAAGAGATGATTCTTGACGTGTTCATTCCCTTTGTAAACCTTAGGTTCTCAAGTGGTTTGTTTCACTTGAGAAAACCTGCAAATTATAATTAATGTATAAAAAACAGCCTTTATACATAAATTTAAATTTTCTAACTTTTGGAACTTGTTCAACCCAAATATCATCATTCGTGTCCGTTGGAATAAACATCTGTCGCTGCATACAGGAAATCCTCCAAAGCATTAATAGGTACAGACATGTAGTGTTAAAGATATTCTTGAGAAGCAATTAGCTCTTCTATATCTCAGTTTCACATTCTTTCTTGTAAGTAAACTATCTAAGAGATTGCACATTACCTGTTGCATTGCAAGCTCCATAAATGCAACAGTTGTTGGTGAGTTATCTTCTTCAGATGAGGACACTTAATTAATCATCTGTGTATGGAGTTGCACCACGCAAGGATTCAGTTAGAATCACAGCAATTGTAAATTTGCAATTGATTGAATGAGAGACTTTGTGGGTATTTGTGGAAAAGCACCACACACAGTTTTAATTTGACTCCAACCCATCAACTGGAGGAGTCATCCTTGGAGGATGAAGAAGAATACAGTTACAACTATGCAAAAAAAAAATCTGTCTCATCCAAAAATTTGTGGAGATAACAGGTACTTAAAACATCTAATTTAGCATTTACTACTAATTTAATTTCGTCAATTAGCATTGAATCATCAACAAAATAACATATATCATAGAATATTTCTTGACAATATGGTTAGCCAATTCATCCATAACTAATGCAAAAATCCAATGCCCAAATCCAGGTTGTAGTTGCCCTATTGTAAGTCACTAGTAGAGGGACAGAGAAGGTTGCTAAGCATCAAAAGTCAACATGATTACAAAGATTATATACATATAACTAAACATGATTACAAAAAGCAACAAATTTGAATAAAAAACAAATGAGAACTAGCTAAAAAATTGGAATTTAAGGGTTCTTTTATTTCTAGGCTAACCACAAGAACCTTTCTTTGAAATCCCTCACAAAAAAGGGGATAAAAGAAGTGGTTTTAGGTTTTAGAAGAGAAGATTGAAATGTATCAAGGAGGATGGAATGTCTTTTAGTTGACCCTCCTGCTTCCCCTATAAATTAAGGTTGAAGCCTAGGATCCTCTCCATCATCTTGTTCCAAAGCAAGCTTTATTCATCCAAGCTTCTAAGGCGTTGCTCATAAATCACTAGCATCTTGTGATTTAATTTGAGTTCCTCATTATACTTCACCACACGAATATATATGATACTTTTTTTGTTTTAGGTGCCACAAAACAATGGAAGTCACCACAAAGGCCACTATAGTTGTTGGCTACTAATCTTGAACCCTTTGATTCCAAGGTCTCGCTTCAAGTGACTGAAGTCCAAGATGAAGTTGAATTTTTTATCCTTGCCTGGAAGATTACACAACGCCCTAACAAAAAAGAGGGCTTCACTTTAGCTACTCTTAGGTGTGGAGAAACACATTTGGTTAGTGTATTACCACGCCTTGATCAACTAGGGCAATGCTTCCTTCCTTACTCTACTCAGTCTTGGTGATGTTGGTTGTGTCATGCTCATACACTTACTTTTGGTTGTTATCCCTATGTTTGTGTATCATGCACGATTATCGACATAATCGGTTACATCTTCTTATTTGGTCAGGTAATTCATAATGAGTGGCGCTTCTTCCTTGTTTCAAGCAACTAATCATGAGCTACTCAAGGAAAGAGTTGTCTGAGGGCTCCATCAATAGGGTTGGTACTTGAATGTTTTCACATTCATAAGAATAGGGCTTATGGTATAGGGTTAGCCTTTAAGAGTACATAGAGACAATAGGAATTGGCATTTGAAAATTTTTGGAGCTTACTCTTGCAAATTCCTGATCTTCTTCCTTATTGATGACCACTGATTCAACATTTATAGCCTTCTCATTTATTTGGTAAGTTAAGAATGTATCTTTGTGGTTTGAAAACAGGGATACAATCCAAAACGACAAAATCCATAAATGGTTTTTTATCTTTTCCTCAAAACAAATTGCTTTTTTGAGTAAAATCTTTAAAAATTCAAACTCGACCAACTAAACACGTTTTTTGTGTTTTCAGATTTTCAAAATAGAGAAAATGGTATTTAATTCATAAACCAAATAGGGCCTAAAAGTTTTGGTTTGAGGTAGATGTGGCCCATACAAGAGTCAACACTCTTGATCAATTGCAACGAAGGAAACCTTAGATAGGATTAGAAGGGAGGGAGAGTGAGGGAGAAAGAGTGCAAACGTAGGAAGAAAAGAAATAAACCTCAATTCCTAAATCCATATAGTAAGCAATATGCATCATCCAAGGGAAACTCTAAAGCAGCTAAAGAGACATTTATACACACATTATTGTAAGAGGGGTGGAGCAGAAGCATTGTTGTAGACCCATATAAGATTTCTGATCCCCGAATGCAATGAAAAGGAGAATAGAATAAGGAAAGAGAATATGAAAAAACCCACCCCCTCCCCCAAAACTTTCATACAAAACAATATTTGGATATAACTCAATAACAAGGAAAGCAGTTTTTCCTATTAAACTCAACATCTTTTCTACCCTTTTTTCTTCCTAATCAACTTTGATTCCTCACTTTGATCAAGATATTGGGCCATTGGCATTGTATTAGATGAAAATGGGCTTCTCCAAGGCCCACCATGTAGTTGGCCAACTCCTCCATCCAGGCCTTCACTAATCCCATCTTTTATGTTTATTTATCTAAGAGTTTAATATTTAATAACACGCAATATTTCTCGATTTTCCAAATATAAGAAATATTTTTATTACTTTACATCTCAAATTTATGCAATCATGTTTGTCTCCATGGCAGTGTTTTCAAGGCGTCGCCTAGGCACTAAGCAGGTAGTGGGGGTTTGTGCAAATATTTAAAAAGTTTATGGGGGTCTCTCTAATTAAAAAAGAAAAAAGCTTTATCAACATAAACACCCCTTTCTACAGTAAACCCTAAAACCTTTCTCTCCTTAAGCTTATCCTTTCCATTTGCTCCGACCAAGACACTCCTTCGAAATCTTCGACTATAGATATTTGAGTTTTGTACTTTTGAACCTTTTAGATAATGCGTATTATGGAAAGAATTAATGTTTCGTGGACGTGATTTTAATTAATATGAAGTGTTTTTTATCATTTTATGAAAATTTAACATTTATTATAAAATACAGTTAGATATATATAATTTTGTATATGAATTGTCCAGGGACCTGTAAATAATTAATTAATTATCTAGGGACCTACAAATAAATATTTTTTTATCGCCTAGGCCACATTTAGGCTTCGCCTCGCTTAGACTTTGCCTTAACGCCTTGAAAACACTGTTCCGTGGTTGTCAACACTAACTTTTGAAGTTGATGATCCTGAAAATCTTTCCAAAGGAGACCCCTCAACATGTTGCCTTTTCTTTTTAGCTCGGGACACTATGGGTAGTCCTCTTTGGTTGCCATAGTATACTTTTGTTGAGTAATTTATGTCTTCACTAGTATCACTAACAAATATGTTAACCATAACCCTTGAGTATTCTTGAGGTGTTAGCTTTGTTTCTTTATCCTATCAAGGGTGATTACTAATTACCAACTAATATGTTAGGAACAATTTGACCTAAAAGTGATAGCCGATTGGTAGTGGTCCAAATGTGCATATTAAGCTATCACTAATATTTTCCCTCTTATGTAGCTCCATCACACACTCAGAGAGTCAAATTGAGCTTGGATACCAAGGTAAAAAACTAGAGAAATTTCCCTTTGTTTGATTGATTATAATACAAGAGAATTACAAGCTTAAGAGAACCAAAGGGATTCAAAGAAAGAAAAAGAATACATATGGAAAGATAAGAATTTTGTTATGTGCATATTTTACAAGTGTCTGTTACAAGAGTTGAGAATATCTTTTGTTACCAACTCTTGGTGCTTGCTTGAGCCCAAGTAAAGCCTCTTACCTAATTAAGATTTTTTTTTTTCTCATGGATCTTTTGGTTTGCAATATAAAAAATTTCTCTATTATGGTGGATGTTCCAAATTTTCTTACTAGAACCTCATCTTATCTCTTTGGCTTGTGAATTAGCCGCTGTCACGCTAGTATGGAAGATGGCCTTTGGAACCAAATGAATCTCCTTAATGACAAAACCTATGATAACCATATCATCCATATAAAATACCTTGATAGCTTTCTTGAGGTGTACACTACTTTTTTTCAAATTGTGCTTGCACTCAAAGGTTCTTCATTGGTGCAAACTTGGCAAATGGATTTCCAAAATCCATTTGCCATAATTGCCAAGGTTTTCTCACAACCAATTGTAACTTTATTTTGCGTGAATGATACTAACTCATTGTCCTCAACCTCATATTGGTAAGTGAAACCATGTCCTGACGGTCTTGCCTTGTATCTCTTAACTAAACCATAATGGTTTCCCTTCGCATCGCTTTTCCAATTGTGGGAGTCTGGCTTTCACTCTATTTAGGTGTTCACACAATTGCATCCTTTTGCATCCTTTTTAACCCTCTAAATTCTTGAGGTTTTTCTTCCTAATTATTTTTTTTCCTCATTTGATAGGCAGTGGTGGGCTTCTTGTGTCAAACAACAACGCCAGGAGCTCAGCTCCCTTCCCTTGTTGATCTTCAAGATCTCTAGGATGAAAAATGAAATTTACAAATGAACATAATAAGTGAGAGATTAAAGGCTTGGATCACTCTTCAGTTATCAATATGCCTATCCTAAAGCCTAAAGGGCAAAAAATAATTCTTGAAGATTAAGAAGAATGTGGTTTGGTAAAAAGTAATGAGATCAAAGAAGGTAATGTAGTGACTTTCAATAATTTTAAATGAAGGCATAAATTGAGTCTTAACATCACACAAAAGTGTAGGAGAGAAGGCAACACACAACACATAGAGGAAAGTGAAGGAAGAAGGAATTGAGGAACAAGAGTTATTCAAAAGAAAGCAAGTCATAGAATACATGAGAAATTTTGGATCATTTCTTGGTTAAGTTGTTTAATGATAGTTTGAAGACTAAGAAGATGCCAACTAAAGAAAGAAAAATCATTTCTCTCCCCTTGGCTTAAAATAAAGAAGACATTTAGAGGTGTAACAATTATTGAGGCCTCATATTTAGAGGAGCACCAACTATTGGGGCCTCATACTTAAAGGTTCACAAACTATTAATGAGCTTCCCTACACTACCTGAGTTAGCAGGTCTTCAAAAAACAAAATTTGAAAGCCGAAAAGACAAGAAGCAAGTCCACAAGGGAGTGTGTACAAAATAATAAGTAATAGGGAAACAAAGAAAAGGAGAGAAGAGAAGGAAAAAAAAAAGGAAAGGAGAGAAGAGAGTCGAATTCAAGAAGTTGCACGTGGTGACGCATGTCAACTAATATGGTGACACATGTCAACTAATAAGGTTGTGTAGTCAGTTTTTTATACATATTATATGATATGATAGGGGACTTCCTAGGTGTGAGAAAAAAGAAAAAAAAAAAGGAGAGAAGATAATGGTGTTTCTAGTTTCATTTAGCTTACACCGAAAATTGGCCGGTAGCTCATTTTGGTTCGGTGTGATTATAGTAGTCGTGCAACTTTTAGTAGGGGAACTTTGCTATAGAATACTTGCAGATGAGTCTAGTATCGGTTGATGATACTAGAAAGGCCAATTGTCTACTTGGAACTCTGATGAATTTCTTAAGGGATTGGCATGCTTTGATATAGCTTAATCCAAGACAACATAGTAGGAAAAGCTCACAATAAAATTAATCTAAATAAGAGATTAGTCTCAAAAAAAAAAAAAAAAAATTAAAAAAAGGGTAAAGTGCAAAAATCAAACTTCTTGAAAGAAGAAGTGAAGAACAATCTAACTATGTTATGTATCATATAACATGTAAAGTTGGATAATTATGATATAGCTGAATCAAAGACAGCATATTAGGGAAAAACTCACAATAAAATTAATCAAATAAGAGATTAGTCTCAAAAAAAAAAAAAATTAGAAAAGGGAAAAGTGCAAAAATCAAACTTCTTGAAAGAAAAATAATCTAATTATGTTACGTATCATATAACATACAAAGTTGGATAATTATGATATAGCTGAATCCAAGACAGCATATTAGAAAAAGCTCACAATAAAAGTAATCTAAATAAGAGATTAGTCTCAAAAAACAAATAATAAAATAAAAAAAAGGGGAAAGTGAAAAAATCAAAGTTCTTGAAAGAAAAACAATCTAATTATGTTATGTATCATATAACACATAAAGTTGGATAATTATGATATAGTTGAGTCCAACACAGCATATTAGGAAAAGCTCACAATAAAATTTATCTATTATCTAAATAAGAGATTAGTCTCAAAAAAAAAAATTAAACAAGAAAAGCTTCTTGCAATAATGCTCATTCGAGTATCTTATTTTTGGTGGATTCACTACTATAAATGGGATACACTTTGTCAAGATTACCCTACTATAAATGTGAAGATCAAGACGTTTTTGTTTCTCAAGTGAGCTCGAGGACGAGTTCTTCTCAAGAAAGGGGGAATGATTTAAGATATAAAATAATGTTTTAGAAAGTTTTAATATTTATTTTTTAGTTACTTATTATTTTCTAGTTAAATTTCCTTGTCTAAGGAAAGTTTCTATTTTGATTTTTGTAGTAGTTTAGATAGTTTTTAAATTCGTTTTGTTATTAAATGCGATTAGAAAGTGTCTAAAAGTATCTAAATACAATTGCAATAGTATTAAGAAGTTGCTATAATGTTATAGATAGCTTAGGGTTTAGGGTTTTATAGGGTTTAGAGTATAGGGTTTAGGGTCTAGGGTTTTTAGGGTTTAGGGGTTTGGGGCTTCTGGGTTTCGGGGTAAGGGTTTAGGGTTTCGGGGTTTTAGGGATTTAGGGTTTTAGGGTTTAGGGTTTAGGGTTTAGGGTTTAGCGACCACCGCAACAAAAATCAAATCACTAGAGCAAGAGGGTAAAACCCTCGTAACAAGAGGGTAAGAGACCCTCGCAACCAGAGGGTAAAACCCTCGGAAAAACCCCTTTTTTACATTAGATTCTAACCACACTAGTGGTTAGAAATGGGGTACAACCTACGACTTAATATTCTACGCAACCTACATCCTCGCCTTTACTGCTTGGAGAAACCCCAAGCAGTAGAGGCGAGGTTACTCCTTTTCGGCTACTTTCTATTGTCTAGATGGATCAGTTGCTATGGTCGGGAGGGAAGTAGCGCTGTGCCGGTAGGATGAGCTTCAAGAACTAGAACCCTAATAGAACAGCGGCAAGCACAAACGACGCGGAAAGAACACCTCTTTCCCTTCCTTTCTCAACGCGCAACGAATCCCACTATCCGGTGAGAAGAACTCGAGCTCGGCAGCGCAAAACCTTTTATTTGAGCAAGGGTTTTTTTAAAATATCCCCCGCAAATGTTGTTTGTCTGATCAAATAAGACTTAATCATATTCTTTCCATGGTTTAAATGATGTTTGCGGTTCACATCTAGCATCAAAGATATATCTTTCAAAGATTCTAATCAAATAAGACTTAATCATATTCTTTTCATGGTTTAAATGGTGTTTGGACCAAAACTTGACCTGACCCGACCAGACCCGATTACACCCCTACCACACAGTTAGCTAACTGCAAGAGGACATTCTAATCAATATTAATACTACCCATTTTACATTTCGCTATATTAACTCATAACCCTAAAATCACGCAAAAGCATTGGAGAATGCGAATGGCTTCCATCACGTTACTTTTTGAACCCTGTAGATATAGGAAGGTGTCATCGACATATTGAAATGAAAAACTTCCACCTCCTTAGCCTCAATCCAAAACCCCCGAATACCAAAACATAGCCTCGCTCTATAGGAAGGGGGAGAGCAAGTCACCTTGTCTCAAGCCTTTCTTCGCTGCAAACTTACCTCTAGGCCTTCCATTAATCACCTCAGAATACGTGACTAAATTCAGGCAACTGCGAATCCATTTCCTCCATCTTACGCCCATACCCTTCGCTTCCATTGAAAAGTCCAGGAAGTCCCAATCCACTAAGTCATAGGCCTTTACAAAACCTATTTGGAATACCACCCCTTCTCAATTCCGCTTTAGATAATCCTCTACTGCCTCGTATGCAATCACAGCCGCATCAAGGGAAAAAAAAATCATGCACTTTGTCTCTTGCAGTTGAGTAGTCAACATCACCGTCCCCTTCCGAGCTTCCTCGTCTTTTTGTTTAGTGTCACCCTATTCTAGATTTTCATATCTACCTCTCTAACAATCATGCCCTCTTCTAAATTTCTAGTTCTATCACTGTGAGTCTCTGACCACCCCCACCCCCTTCCAAGCAATGGTCTTGGAGGCAGTGGTGGTTAGAGTCTTCACCAGTTCATGATTGCCCCCCTCCAAGACTCCAAGAAACAGCGTAGTAACCCTTCACTAGTTCATGGTCATGAGCTGTGCTCTTCCAATGTTCCAAGCAAATGGTGCTGCTGCAAACACCACACCACTGGCCTCTTCCAAGTCTCCAAGTAACAAAATTGTTGCTGCATCTGCACCATTTATGAAGTATTTCTTTTGTCTATATTTTAAGATTTGGTTGGATGTAGACTGTACATGAGCCATTCACTCTTTGCATATCATGAGACTAATTTGGTTTCATTTTGTTTCCAGCATGTTTTACTACGGTCACATATCCCAGTTACAAGACACCTGAAATTCATTAAATTTTTTGCATTTCCACTTTCATTTAGACAAACACTCGCTGCCCTCTGCACCAACCCAGTAACATGCCTCACAAGAAAAAAAAATCTTGATTTAACCATCCCAAAATGCTTCCACATATGTGGAACTCTTTGGTCAATTTTTAAGAGCCTCCCAGATTTAGAATCCATATGTTCAGCCTTTGTTCAGAAATGCATTTAAATAATATTTCATTTGGTGGTCACACAGTCATTTCACTTACCTCTAATCTAATAGGATACTAAAAAATTAGGGGTTGTTATTTGAGGATTGGATAAGCATTCGGTTTTTCATATGTGATCGTTAGGTGTACAATCCATATGTGATTGAACTTTTCAAATTGATCATCCCACACAAAAAGTTTTCAGTTCGGTTAAGTGCGCTTGATCTATTCAGCTTGGTTTTCAAAACTATAAAACTGATCAATTTCAGTTTGCTTTTGGTTTAGGTCCAAAGAAGGTCCAAACCTAACCAAGAACACCCTAAGTGCAAGGCCCTCTGGATGTTTCTTAAAGCACAAGCAATCTCTTTAAACCTTTAGATTGATCAATTACCTTCATGTCTCTCTGATCACTTTGATAATAGCATAAACAAGGACTAGGTGTCATAAATCGTATTTGCATAAAATGACCAAACTAGCTAAAAATCATTCAGCATCCTACTGCAGACATAGGATCTGCATATGTTTAAATACCGAAAAAAAAAATCAAGTAATACCTGATGACCGTAGAGATATGCAGCACCAAGTCGAAACCACAAGTCACAAAAACGGGTTTTATGCATTTCAACAGATCTGAATTGAGGCAGGTGGGGTGCAGTTGCATTCCTGAACAACACCTTCTGCTTCTGTCGTAATTCTCCTGACAGGATCCATTCCCATTTCTCAAGGGCCTCGTCCTTATTTCTAAGCCATTCAAATATAGGTTCGCTGTAATTAATAGCAGAGGGGTGTCTCAAATCATTACTGAATACATTCTACAAAGCAAAAAATCAATGATGACTTAAATCTTTAAATGGAAAATTAAATAATAAGACAAGAGAGAAATAACAAGAATACTTCGATGAGAAAATATCCAGAAGGATCATACTGCCCGGCTTTGTGCATTAGCTGGTCCGTCAAACAGTATATTTGATCTCTCAGCTCAGTTAAGGTTTGTCTTCCTAGGACGAAGAACTCCTGGGTCTGCCAAAATGGTTTATATAAACATAACAAAAACTTAAAAGAGGATAAAGAAAACATAAGAGTATTTAATTATTAACCACCAGGTATTCTTGTCTATTCTTCACTCCAGCTACTACACTGTTTTTTCCCTTTTTTTTATTAACTTTCCTTATTGACAAGCATTTACACTCATATGCGCACCCTAATTCATGGAGTTGACAAATAAACTACTATTGATATTGGTGAGGATTAAGTTCATTCTCACTAACACCAATTCATCTTGGACCAAACAGTTCTCCGCTATTTATTTATTTATTTATTTATTAGAAAAAGACCCAAAAATTGGGAAGCTAACACAAAATGCACTTTATGTTTGAAGCCAACATGCTAAGCTTGGAGCTATGCACCTCACCTGTGAAGTTTACCTTATCATTGTTATTTATCTAGGCATAAATCCCAATGTAAAAGGCATGACAGGTTTAAACTATCGCTCAAACAAATGAAGATTCTAATTAGTTAGCATATTTTCCTTGGAGAGACCATATCTCTACTAGAACTACATATAACCAGATGGTTGCGCCTGAAGCAAATCTTCAAGGATAATAGATTTTGCTCCTATCCTTGATGAAGTTAACATAATGTACTTACACCTCATAACTAATTTCTTTTCCAAAACCCTCCAATAATCTCTAAATATATACAGTACAATTTCTCTAAGTCAATTAGACCATGCATAAGACATTCAAAAGAAAAAAAAAAAGAAATGAAGAAGAAGAACAAAAGAAAGGAAAAGAAAAGAAAAACTTTATTTAAACTAATAAGTTAATAGCACACATCCTTCTTCTACTGCTTTAGATGTGGAGAAGAATATAAACACAAACCTTAATATAATGCCTAGTGTTGGAATAAATCTCAACACAAGGAACCACTTCTGGATAGGAGACAGCCACACATCCATATGTACTTGACGACTTGGCCTGCAAGTAATTGAGAAGAGTCATTGAATAAGAAGAAATAATATCACTTATTCTCAGAAACTTTCAAATTTATCGATGAGACACAAATTCTCCGACGGTTATTATATGCCACTGAATGATTTATGCTTAATTATCTTACCTGATACTCAACTCAACTCAACTCAACCAAGCCTTTTTCCAACTACATAGGGTCAGCACATGAATCTGCTTCCGCCACTTCACTCTATCAAAGGCTAATATTAACATCTATATCAGCTCTTAATAACGTTCATCGTAGTTATCATAATTAAAAGAAATATTAGGAAAGCTTGCTTATGGAGGTCAGCGCAAGCCTCTATCTCTTATGGTGTCCTGCTTGGGTGGACCTCCAATCCACTAACATCACGACAATATCATTGATTGCTTCCTGTAAGCGTGAAATGGCCAATTTCATGTGAAGGAATGAAATTTACAAAGAGAAGCATCCCCCTAAACACCAAGATATGCAAGCACACAGTCTCAACATGGCAAGGATATAACACTTTAAACTGAAGGTTGAAGCATCCAACATAAATATGGCACCCATTAGGGGTGTCCATCCTACAAATCAACCCAAGTAACTTGACCCTAATGTATTGGATTGGATTGGGTTTACGATGCCAATTGGATTAGGTTGGTTGATAACTTTATAACTTGAAGATCACGCTATAAGACAAAAAATAATAGAGCTGTTGAAAATTGACCCTACCTTGTATCACTCACACTTCACTATGACACTAAACAAGTTTTTCTTTCTTATTTGTTATTGGATTCGTTATTGCTGCTTTTTTTCTTCCTTCTCTCTCTTCTCCCTCATCATTGTCATAAAGGATCAAAACTTTGAATTTGTCCTAAACTTTGGTCCCTTAAAAAATTATTTTGGGAAAGTCCAGTTTGACAGGGTGAACTTTCTTAAAAAATTGCCAATGTAAAGAAATATAAAGAATTATATTTGAATGTTGTAAAGATCTATGTTTCTTTCAGATATGCTAAAACAAACATAATTACATACTTGAAACTCATTAGAATATGAAATATAATGGTTTAACGAAATATTTATAAGATCTATAATACTTGACGCTCATTGCATGAATAGCAAGCTAGTTTATGATTTTTATGGATTAATTACACATAGTTCATAAATTACATATTCATTTTTGTTTAAATTAGAGTGGTAAATCTTATTTTCCTTCTTCCTTTACTAATTCTTTAGTTTCTATGCATCACGTAAGAAATTGTACTCCAAACTCAGATATTTTTTATTTTTTAGGAATATCTTCTAACAAAATTTTAAGTTTTTTTTTTTTCACTTTGTGTTTGGAAAATTCAAAAAAATACTATATTTTTTTTTTGAGTTTTACAAAATATTTCGATATTTTTCCTAACTTCAATGGATTTTTTGTGCTAATACAAATACAATTGATTTGTTATTTGATGATTGAAAATTTTGATAAAAATTTGGAAAATTATGTTTAACTTTTCATTCCATGATTGTCGTTGAGTTTTTCATTGCTTGAGGTGATTTTATTTTTGGTCCTCCTTCATTTGTTGTTGGTCAATGGTCGTCGTAAGACTTGTAGTCACAAACAATAAAAAGTTTAGCAACATCTACTTTCTTTCACTTCTTTTTCATCTTTTTGAACTAGTTCTATTATAAAATCTCCAACTTATTCTTCTCAATGTTGCAGATTGATGTCATAATCCCATTTTAGTTCATGTTGGAGATTGAAGCCCTAATTTGATCTTTATCATCATTTTCATCTTTTGTGGTCGCAAAATTTTTGGTAATGTATTTCTATTTTAATAAGTGTGAGATAATTCTTCTATGCATGGGTGACCCAACCAACCCGACTCAAACCATCCCAAAGTTATTGGATTGTGTATAATAGGTTGATGAAAGCATAATCTTGTATATTTTACCCTAAATTTGGGTGTTTTTAGGTTAGGAATAAATTGAAATATACAGAAAAAGTGAGAAAACAAGAAGAAATCTCTTCAAGTCAAATTTTAGACTTTTTAGGTCATATTAGGCTCTTTACTAGGGCATTTTTAGTAATTTGTTTTTCACTTTGGTGTCACATTTTCTTATGGTTTGTTGGTAGGTAAGTTATAGATGACTTTTTTTTAACTTCTGAGGGCTGAAAATAATTTATTATTTTAACCGTCCTAAATATCGTTTTCACATAAAGCATTTTTTTTTTGTAATTGTTCATAATATTTTCATGTATTTTTATTACAAAATACAAGATTGAAACATCGTCTTTCAATGGTTCATATAGTCTTTCAAGTGTTTTTAAGGTTCAAGAATAATTTTGAAACATTAGATAAAGACTTGAGTTTTGAAGAGTAAGTTCAACCTATGAAAATGCTCTTAGCTCATTCGCAGCCTAAGAAGGAGTTTCCATGTCACATGGATAAGAGAATAAAAAGATCAAAGATTGAACTTTGAAGAAAATGGAAAGACATCCTTTGAGGAAACACCGTCATTGTTTCCTCTCTTTTTTCTCAATTTTTTGGAACCTTTATGTATTTGGGGATAATGAAATCTTCTAATTAAATTCTAAAAATGTCGTTTCCATGGAAACGACTAGTAGAAAAGCAACTTCCTTAAAAAAAGCAAAAAAAAATTATACAAAGGGGGGCACTCAAGGAGCCAAGACAACTTTTTCTCCTTTTTTTCTTTCCATGTCTAAGGTTAGATTTTATTGGTTTCGCTTTTAGTAGTTGATTCAAGTCTTAGGTAAAGTGACATTACTGAAGTTTTGTAAGTTTTTTTTTCTTTTAATTATAAAAATCTTTCAATTTTCAATAAATAATTTCCTCCCTCCCTCCTCCCTCCCTCTCTCTATGCTCCATTTACTGTTATCTTTCACTCTCTTTCTTTCATTAGAAGTTGATTTAAATTTTAGAATGATTAGATTATGTGTTTAAAATGTTTTCAATTTTTTTTGTGTTTTTTCTCTATTAATTGTTGTCATCAATCTAGGATTTTAGAGACATTTTTTTATTTTTCTTTGACTATAGAGTATATAATAATTATTGATTCATTTCAAATAATCTTAAGTGGTTTGTCCAATTCTTATGGGATCAATTATCTTGTTAAGAACTACAATTTACTTTATACACTTGTAAGTATTTTCTTGATATATTCAAAAGATCGCATCACAATTTTCATTTCTCGTATCACGGAAAACCGTTTTTCGCTCACTTAGCCTTATACCTTTCTAGGGGTAATTTTAGGGATAGGTTCTGTAGGAATTGGACGATCATATTTGCCTCCACTGTCACTACATTTCAATTTTGCCTATCAAACTTGAGTGTATCAATCAAAAGCAAATGAGTCAACTAGTGGTCAAAGCCTCAATTACAGTTTTTTTCCGAATCAGTTGGACAAAAGAATTACATTGGTTTCTCTCACCCTACATACTACTAGTTCCTCATAATTCCTGAAAAGAAATTAAAAGGAAAGAATACAACCATTGTATCATTTAGAGGTAAAATGCAATGTTATGATGCATGAGGGCATATGCTTAGGTCTTCCAAAATACCACTAGAAACAATATCTTCATATGATCAAGAAAGCCATACCAAGAAATAAAAAGAGAGTTGAATCATGGTTAATTGGTTTAGGCTAGAGGCTTCAAGTATAACAAAAAAGAGAGTTGGATCATGGTTAACAATAAGATGAATTCAACAATGTAGGAAGGACAATTGAAGTTCTAAGGTTGTTTATATGATGGTTAAAAGAGAACAAATCAAGGTTTAAAATTTAAAGCTAAAATACATCAAAGATAGATGTCGAGAATTAAGTCGAACACAAATGATGTTTCGAAATTGGTACACCAATTTGTTGCAGATTTGTAGTGATAGTTGAGCTTCTTGTAACTAGAGTATCAAGGAACCTACCTTGAATGCTTCCTCAAGAGCTCTCTCTACCAATTCTTCTTCAGTAAACACTTTCAGCTCGTCAAGTCCGTGAACACATCAACAGTGTGCTTAAAATAAAAACTTACGGTCAAATGTGATATAAACAATGCATGTAATGAGTCCCAGTAATGCATGCATTCATCGGCCAACCAATCGCACCTCCTCTTATGAGATTTATGTCGGAACAAGAATGCAATCAAACAATAGAAGTACAGATCCGAAAAATCTTATCTAGAAAACAAAGGGAACTAAAACTTGACTTACGAAAGGTCATCCTTGCATACTTGAGAAGAATCTACAAGTACTTCAGCTCTCAAACTCTGCAAGAATCAAATTATAAACGAACTATTATTCAATCAAAACAAAAAAAAAACATAATAATGATTGAGAAAACAGGGAAGAGACGGAGAAGTTTGAGCAGACATATATAATTTGTACTGTAGAGCGCTCTTTTCTCCAAAATAGTAACTAAAACAAATAGAATCTTGATAAGGAAGCACCAAATTTCAAAATATATCTAAAATTGAAAGTCAAAGTTACTTCCAGTTCCTTGAATGCCAATCCTTAGAATTTGGCGGCTCTGGTGATTGGACCAACAAGGTCAGGAACGTAGATAGGCCCTCCACACAATATGGAGTTGTAAAGAGCTTGATTTGGAAGCGAAGACCAAACAATGTCCATGTCTTCCGACATTGTAAACTAGCTCGCCCTTAGTTTTTAAATCCAAGAACTTTGATTCTTCGCCCTATTTCTTTGCTATTACAATTAAAGATCGTTAGGAATGCTAAAATTGCTAAAATTGCGACGAGATGTCAATGGCTGATTAGGATGGGTCGTAGATAATGCTGAAAGACTTGAAGGCAACGGAACAACCAGAATTTGGGGAAAGGAATAGAGATATCTACAAAAACCCTATTTCTCCGTAGTAGAAAAGTCAACCAAAGAAGATTGTGAAACACTGAACAAGACTGATCTATGATAATTGAAATGAACAATGGAGACGCTTCATACTTCTCATTGATTGACAAAGAGTAAAAACAGAAAGAAAGATTAAAAGGAACTATTGGTCTACTGACCCACTTTTAGACTAACTACATGCACCAAAGTTAACTGTTGCCATGACAACTCTGTAATTTTTCAATGTATTTTTTTTTTGCAACTAGAAAGATTTTCAAATTTTTTTAAAAAAAGATGAGGACAAGCCTCAGACAACACTACAGCTGCTATATTTGTAGAGTCTTCAATAATGGTCCCTAATTCAGTAGGAGGGTGGAAATTATCCGCCATCATCTTCATTACAGAAAGGTTATCCCCTTCCACAATCTCTACTGGGCTCCCAATTTCGATTGCAAACATCAACACCAATCGGACACCAATTGCCTCAGCTACATCAGAAGAAAAGGTTCCTAACAGACTTTGGACCATGGCTGCTACTACTTGGCCTTGATTGCCTCTGATCAGTACCCCAATACCAAACAAAAACCTAGAAATACCTAAACCTCGCTGATTTATCCATTTTAGGAAATCTGATAAAGCTCGTCGACATTACGAGCTATTCTATATCCTACGATCGCAGCGACACATTTATCAGTAAACCAACCACATATTGGCTTGTTCAAGATGACTCCGTGCCGTGACTACGGACCAAGAACTAAGGCAAAGCAATTCATATCAAGAAACCGATCTACAAAATAAAATAGAAGAAGAAGGGTCCGAAAGAAATGTGGAGAAGATTCGAGAGTTATCTAGATATATCAGGGGTTTGAAAGGAATACCTGGAAAAGCAGACTGAGATCTGAGGGTTTACTTTTATACTCTTTCGCAGCTGCACGATCGCTGTCCTCTAAATTCCTTCAAAATCCTCTTATTCCGATCTACAAAATGCTCCGCCGATCAGAGATAACTATTGATCTACAAAAGAAACACGGAAGACTAAGGTCTGAAAGAATGCCAAGAAGGGCAATCTGTTATATTAGATCCTTAAATATATCTTACCGATCCACAGAAGAAAACTGGACGATGGGTTTGAAAGGAATACCTGCCAGACTGAGATCTGAGGGTTACTTTTATACACTTTCGTAGCTGCACGATCGCCGTCCCCCAAATTCCTTCAATTGAACTTCGTTAGAACAGATCCTTGATTCGACGATCTCTCCGAACTGCCCGAAAACTCTCGACAGAGTTTGATCGTCGGTCGTCGGTCACATAATTAACTCGCCTCGCCAACGGAGGAATATAGTCTGTTTGGTTGCGAACGTACTTTTGTTCCGGATTAAATGGACTCGATATTCGGAAATTGATTTGACGCGGCGGAAATTAAATATCAAAATTTCATGGTATTAGATTAGATTATAATTATAGATAATCTAAAAATACACCCAATCTAAAAATGTACATATTTATCTAAAAAAATTATAATTATACCCATTTTTTCATAATTCTAGAAAACACAACCAAAGATTAATATATATATTAGGATCCAAATTGTAATCATTTATAATGATTTTTTTAAAATTCATTAGTTCTTAGCTGATCCTAATTATAAAATTAAATTAATATACTCTCATAGTTTTATAATGTTAAAACATTTTTTTTTTGTTTTTTTGACAAGAAACCAGTATAAACATATTAACAAGGTAAAAATATATATGTACAACATAAAAAAACGTAGTCATATGTAAACCTATGAACAAGGAACCCTCTACTCCTTGCTCTTATCAAGTTTCAATAAATTTTGAAAGTACATGCATTTTTTTACTTATAAAATGTGCAACATTATTTTGTAACTTTAAAGAATACTTTTAATTATCATCATTTTGAAACTACATTCAATTATTTCTAATTTTTTAATATATAAGTAACATTCACAAATTTCACAAATAAACCTAGTACACTACAAATTTTAAAAAATTGTCTCAATACTTCATTTTCCTAGTTTCCCCAACACAACTAATATAACATAATTTTTTTCAAAACACACTGAATAAACACTAAACCAAAATTTAAGATTTAGGGTTTAGGATTTAGGGTTTTAGGGTTTAGGGTTTAAGGTTTTAGGGTTTAGGGTTCGGGTTTAGGGTTCTAGGGTTTTAGGGTTTTAGGGTTTAGGGTTTAGGGTTTACGGTTTACGGTTTAGGGTTTAGGGTTTAGGGTTTAGGGTTTAGGGTTTATGGTTTAGGGTTGAGGGTTGAGGGTTGAGGGTTGAGGGTTGAGTTTAGGGTTTAGGGTTTAGGGTTTTAGGGTTTTAGGGTTTTAGGGTTTAGGGTTTAGGGTTTTAGGGTTGGAGGGTTTGAGGGTTTTGGGTTTCAGGGTTTTGGGTTCAGGGTTCAGGGTTAAGGGTTAAGGGTTAAGGGTTCAGGGTTGAGGGTTGAGGGTTTAGGGTTGAGGGTTTAGGGTTGAGGGTTGAGGGTTTAGGGTTGAGGGTTTAGGGTTTAGGGTTTAGGGTTTAGGGTTTAGGGTTTAAGGTTTAGGGTTTAGGGTTTAGGGTTTAGGGTTTAGGGTTTAGGGTTTAGGGTTTAGGGTTTAGGGTTTAGGGTTTAGGGTTTTAGGGTTTTAGGGTTTTAGGGTTTAGGGTTTAGGGTTTAGGGTTTAGGGTTTAGGGTTTAGGGTTTAGGGTTTAGGGTTTAGGGTTTAGGGTTTAGGGTTTAGGGTTTAGGGTTTAGGGTTTAGGGTTTAGGGTTTATGGTTTAGGGTTTTAGGGTTTAGGGTTTAGGGTTTAGGGTTTAGGGTTTAGGGTTTAGGGTTTAGGGTTTAGGGTTTAGGGTTTAGGGTTTAGGGTTTAGGGTTGAGGGTTGAGGGTTGAGGGTTGAGGGTTGAGGGTTGAGGGTTGAGGGTTGAGGGTTGAGGGTTCAGGGTTCAGGGTTCAGGGTTCAGGGTTCAGGGTTCAGGGTTCAGGGTTCAGGGTTCAGGGTTCAGGGTTCAGGGTTCAGGGTTCAGGGTTCAGGGTTCAGGGTTCAGGGTTCAGGGTTCAGGGTTCAGGGTTCAGGGTTCAGGGTTCAGGGTTCAGGGTTCAGGGTTCAGGGTTCAGGGTTCAGGGTTCAGGGTTTAGGGTTCAGGGTTCAGGGTTCAGGGTTCAGGGTTTAGGGTTCAGGGTTCAGGGTTCAGGGTTCAGGGTTCAGGGTTCAGGGTTCAGGGTTCAGGGTTAAGGGTTCAGGGTTCAGGGTTCAGGGTTCAGGGTTCAGGGTTTAGGGTTTAGGGTTTAGGGTTTAGGGTTTAGGGTTTAGGGTTTAGGGTTTAGGGTTTAGGGTTTAGGGTTTAGGGTTTAGGGTTTAGGGTTTAGGGTTTAGGGTTTAGGGTTTAGGGTTTAGGGTTTAGGGTTTAGGGTTTAGGGTTTAGGGTTTAGGGTTTAGGGTTTAGGGTTTAGGGTTTAGGGTTTAGGGTTTAGGGTTTAGGGTTTAGGGTTTAGGGTTTAGGGTTTAGGGTTTAGGGTTTAGGGTTTAGGGTTTAGGGTTTAGGGTTTAGGGTTTAGGGTTTAGGGTTTAGGGTTTAGGGTTTAGGGTTTAGGGTTTAGGGTTTAGGGTTTAGGGTTTAGGGTTTAGGGTTTAGGGTTTAGGGTTTAGGGTTTAGGGTTTAGGGTTTAGGGTTTAGGGTTTAGGGTTTAGGGTTTAGGGTTTAGGGTTTAGGGTTTAGGGTTTAGGGTTTAGGGTTTAGGGTTTAGGGTTTAGGGTTTAGGGTTTAGGGTTTAGGGTTTAGGGTTTAGGGTTTAGGGTTTAGGGTTTAGGGTTTAGGGTTTAGGGTTTAGGGTTTAGGGTTTAGGGTTTAGGGTTTAGGGTTTAGGGTTTAGGGTTTAGGGTTTAGGGTTTAGGGTTTAGGGTTTAGGGTTTAGGGTTTAGGGTTTAGGGTTTAGGGTTTAGGGTTTAGGGTTTAGGGTTTAGGGTTTAGGGTTTAGGGTTTAGGGTTTAGGGTTTAGGGTTTAGGGTTTAGGGTTTAGGGTTTAGGGTTTAGGGTTTAGGGTTTAGGGTTTAGGGTTTAGGGTTTAGGGTTTAGGGTTTAGGGTTTAGGGTTTAGGGTTTAGGGTTTAGGGTTTAGGGTTTAGGGTTTAGGGTTTAGGGTTTAGGGTTTAGGGTTTAGGGTTTAGGGTTTAGGGTTTAGGGTTTAGGGTTTAGGGTTTAGGGTTTAGGGTTTAGGGTTTAGGGTTTAGGGTTTAGGGTTTAGGGTTTAGGGTTTAGGGTTTAGGGTTTAGGGTTTAGGGTTTAGGGTTTAGGGTTTAGGGTTTAGGGTTTAGGGTTTAGGGTTTAGGGTTTAGGGTTTAGGGTTTAGGGTTTAGGGTTTAGGGTTTAGGGTTTAGGGTTTAGGGTTTAGGGTTTAGGGTTTAGGGTTTAGGGTTTAGGGTTTAGGGTTTAGGGTTTAGGGTTTAGGGTTTAGGGTTTAGGGTTTAGGGTTTAGGGTTTAGGGTTTAGGGTTTAGGGTTTAGGGTTTAGGGTTTAGGGTTTAGGGTTTAGGGTTTAGGGTTTAGGGTTTAGGGTTTAGGGTTTAGGGTTTAGGGTTTAGGGTTTAGGGTTTAGGGTTTAGGGTTTAGGGTTTAGGGTTTAGGGTTTAGGGTTTAGGGTTTAGGGTTTAGGGTTTAGGGTTTAGGGTTTAGGGTTTAGGGTTTAGGGTTTAGGGTTTAGGGTTTAGGGTTTAGGGTTTAGGGTTTAGGGTTTAGGGTTTAGGGTTTAGGGTTTAGGGTTTAGGGTTTAGGGTTTAGGGTTTAGGGTTTAGGGTTTAGGGTTTAGGGTTTAGGGTTTAGGGTTTAGGGTTTAGGGTTTAGGGTTTAGGGTTTAGGGTTTAGGGTTTAGGGTTTAGGGTTTAGGGTTTAGGGTTTAGGGTTTAGGGTTTAGGGTTTAGGGTTTAGGGTTTAGGGTTTAGGGTTTAGGGTTTAGGGTTTAGGGTTTAGGGTTTAGGGTTTAGGGTTTAGGGTTTAGGGTTTAGGGTTTAGGGTTTAGGGTTTAGGGTTTAGGGTTTAGGGTTTAGGGTTTAGGGTTTAGGGTTTAGGGTTTAGGGTTTAGGGTTTAGGGTTTAGGGTTTAGGGTTTAGGGTTTAGGGTTTAGGGTTTAGGGTTTAGGGTTTAGGGTTTAGGGTTTAGGGTTTAGGGTTTAGGGTTTAGGGTTTAGGGTTTAGGGTTTAGGGTTTAGGGTTTAGGGTTTAGGGTTTAGGGTTTAGGGTTTAGGGTTTAGGGTTTAGGGTTTAGGGTTTAGGGTTTAGGGTTTAGGGTTTAGGGTTTAGGGTTTAGGGTTTAGGGTTTAGGGTTTAGGGTTTAGGGTTTAGGGTTTAGGGTTTAGGGTTTAGGGTTTAGGGTTTAGGGTTTAGGGTTTAGGGTTTAGGGTTTAGGGTTTAGGGTTTAGGGTTTAGGGTTTAGGGTTTAGGGTTTAGGGTTTAGGGTTTAGGGTTTAGGGTTTAGGGTTTAGGGTTTAGGGTTTAGGGTTTAGGGTTTAGGGTTTAGGGTTTAGGGTTTAGGGTTTAGGGTTTAGGGTTTAGGGTTTAGGGTTTAGGGTTTAGGGTTTAGGGTTTAGGGTTTAGGGTTTAGGGTTTAGGGTTTAGGGTTTAGGGTTTAGGGTTTAGGGTTTAGGGTTTAGGGTTTAGGGTTTAGGGTTTAGGGTTTAGGGTTTAGGGTTTAGGGTTTAGGGTTTAGGGTTTAGGGTTTAGGGTTTAGGGTTTAGGGTTTAGGGTTTAGGGTTTAGGGTTTAGGGTTTAGGGTTTAGGGTTTAGGGTTTAGGGTTTAGGGTTTAGGGTTTAGGGTTTAGGGTTTAGGGTTTAGGGTTTAGGGTTTAGGGTTTAGGGTTTAGGGTTTAGGGTTTAGGGTTTAGGGTTTAGGGTTTAGGGTTTAGGGTTTAGGGTTTAGGGTTTAGGGTTTAGGGTTTAGGGTTTAGGGTTTAGGGTTTAGGGTTTAGGGTTTAGGGTTTAGGGTTTAGGGTTTAGGGTTTAGGGTTTAGGGTTTAGGGTTTAGGGTTTAGGGTTTAGGGTTTAGGGTTTAGGGTTTAGGGTTTAGGGTTTAGGGTTTAGGGTTTAGGGTTTAGGGTTTAGGGTTTAGGGTTTAGGGTTTAGGGTTTAGGGTTTAGGGTTTAGGGTTTAGGGTTTAGGGTTTAGGGTTTAGGGTTTAGGGTTTAGGGTTTAGGGTTTAGGGTTTAGGGTTTAGGGTTTAGGGTTTAGGGTTTAGGGTTTAGGGTTTAGGGTTTAGGGTTTAGGGTTTAGGGTTTAGGGTTTAGGGTTTAGGGTTTAGGGTTTAGGGTTTAGGGTTTAGGGTTTAGGGTTTAGGGTTTAGGGTTTAGGGTTTAGGGTTTAGGGTTTAGGGTTTAGGGTTTAGGGTTTAGGGTTTAGGGTTTAGGGTTTAGGGTTTAGGGTTTAGGGTTTAGGGTTTAGGGTTTAGGGTTTAGGGTTTAGGGTTTAGGGTTTAGGGTTTAGGGTTTAGGGTTTAGGGTTTAGGGTTTAGGGTTTAGGGTTTAGGGTTTAGGGTTTAGGGTTTAGGGTTTAGGGTTTAGGGTTTAGGGTTTAGGGTTTAGGGTTTAGGGTTTAGGGTTTAGGGTTTAGGGTTTAGGGTTTAGGGTTTAGGGTTTAGGGTTTAGGGTTTAGGGTTTAGGGTTTAGGGTTTAGGGTTTAGGGTTTAGGGTTTAGGGTTTAGGGTTTAGGGTTTAGGGTTTAGGGTTTAGGGTTTAGGGTTTAGGGTTTAGGGTTTAGGGTTTAGGGTTTAGGGTTTAGGGTTTAGGGTTTAGGGTTTAGGGTTTAGGGTTTAGGGTTTAGGGTTTAGGGTTTAGGGTTTAGGGTTTAGGGTTTAGGGTTTAGGGTTTAGGGTTTAGGGTTTAGGGTTTAGGGTTTAGGGTTTAGGGTTTAGGGTTTAGGGTTTAGGGTTTAGGGTTTAGGGTTTAGGGTTTAGGGTTTAGGGTTTAGGGTTTAGGGTTTAGGGTTTAGGGTTTAGGGTTTAGGGTTTAGGGTTTAGGGTTTAGGGTTTAGGGTTTAGGGTTTAGGGTTTAGGGTTTAGGGTTTAGGGTTTAGGGTTTAGGGTTTAGGGTTTAGGGTTTAGGGTTTAGGGTTTAGGGTTTAGGGTTTAGGGTTTAGGGTTTAGGGTTTAGGGTTTAGGGTTTAGGGTTTAGGGTTTAGGGTTTAGGGTTTAGGGTTTAGGGTTTAGGGTTTAGGGTTTAGGGTTTAGGGTTTAGGGTTTAGGGTTTAGGGTTTAGGGTTTAGGGTTTAGGGTTTAGGGTTTAGGGTTTAGGGTTTAGGGTTTAGGGTTTAGGGTTTAGGGTTTAGGGTTTAGGGTTTAGGGTTTAGGGTTTAGGGTTTAGGGTTTAGGGTTTAGGGTTTAGGGTTTAGGGTTTAGGGTTTAGGGTTTAGGGTTTAGGGTTTAGGGTTTAGGGTTTAGGGTTTAGGGTTTAGGGTTTAGGGTTTAGGGTTTAGGGTTTAGGGTTTAGGGTTTAGGGTTTAGGGTTTAGGGTTTAGGGTTTAGGGTTTAGGGTTTAGGGTTTAGGGTTTAGGGTTTAGGGTTTAGGGTTTAGGGTTTAGGGTTTAGGGTTTAGGGTTTAGGGTTTAGGGTTTAGGGTTTAGGGTTTAGGGTTTAGGGTTTAGGGTTTAGGGTTTAGGGTTTAGGGTTTAGGGTTTAGGGTTTAGGGTTTAGGGTTTAGGGTTTAGGGTTTAGGGTTTAGGGTTTAGGGTTTAGGGTTTAGGGTTTAGGGTTTAGGGTTTAGGGTTTAGGGTTTAGGGTTTAGGGTTTAGGGTTTAGGGTTTAGGGTTTAGGGTTTAGGGTTTAGGGTTTAGGGTTTAGGGTTTAGGGTTTAGGGTTTAGGGTTTAGGGTTTAGGGTTTAGGGTTTAGGGTTTAGGGTTTAGGGTTTAGGGTTTAGGGTTTAGGGTTTAGGGTTTAGGGTTTAGGGTTTAGGGTTTAGGGTTTAGGGTTTAGGGTTTAGGGTTTAGGGTTTAGGGTTTAGGGTTTAGGGTTTAGGGTTTAGGGTTTAGGGTTTAGGGTTTAGGGTTTAGGGTTTAGGGTTTAGGGTTTAGGGTTTAGGGTTTAGGGTTTAGGGTTTAGGGTTTAGGGTTTAGGGTTTAGGGTTTAGGGTTTAGGGTTTAGGGTTTAGGGTTTAGGGTTTAGGGTTTAGGGTTTAGGGTTTAGGGTTTAGGGTTTAGGGTTTAGGGTTTAGGGTTTAGGGTTTAGGGTTTAGGGTTTAGGGTTTAGGGTTTAGGGTTTAGGGTTTAGGGTTTAGGGTTTAGGGTTTAGGGTTTAGGGTTTAGGGTTTAGGGTTTAGGGTTTAGGGTTTAGGGTTTAGGGTTTAGGGTTTAGGGTTTAGGGTTTAGGGTTTAGGGTTTAGGGTTTAGGGTTTAGGGTTTAGGGTTTAGGGTTTAGGGTTTAGGGTTTAGGGTTTAGGGTTTAGGGTTTAGGGTTTAGGGTTTAGGGTTTAGGGTTTAGGGTTTAGGGTTTAGGGTTTAGGGTTTAGGGTTTAGGGTTTAGGGTTTAGGGTTTAGGGTTTAGGGTTTAGGGTTTAGGGTTTAGGGTTTAGGGTTTAGGGTTTAGGGTTTAGGGTTTAGGGTTTAGGGTTTAGGGTTTAGGGTTTAGGGTTTAGGGTTTAGGGTTTAGGGTTTAGGGTTTAGGGTTTAGGGTTTAGGGTTTAGGGTTTAGGGTTTAGGGTTTAGGGTTTAGGGTTTAGGGTTTAGGGTTTAGGGTTTAGGGTTTAGGGTTTAGGGTTTAGGGTTTAGGGTTTAGGGTTTAGGGTTTAGGGTTTAGGGTTTAGGGTTTAGGGTTTAGGGTTTAGGGTTTAGGGTTTAGGGTTTAGGGTTTAGGGTTTAGGGTTTAGGGTTTAGGGTTTAGGGTTTAGGGTTTAGGGTTTAGGGTTTAGGGTTTAGGGTTTAGGGTTTAGGGTTTAGGGTTTAGGGTTTAGGGTTTAGGGTTTAGGGTTTAGGGTTTAGGGTTTAGGGTTTAGGGTTTAGGGTTTAGGGTTTAGGGTTTAGGGTTTAGGGTTTAGGGTTTAGGGTTTAGGGTTTAGGGTTTAGGGTTTAGGGTTTAGGGTTTAGGGTTTAGGGTTTAGGGTTTAGGGTTTAGGGTTTAGGGTTTAGGGTTTAGGGTTTAGGGTTTAGGGTTTAGGGTTTAGGGTTTAGGGTTTAGGGTTTAGGGTTTAGGGTTTAGGGTTTAGGGTTTAGGGTTTAGGGTTTAGGGTTTAGGGTTTAGGGTTTAGGGTTTAGGGTTTAGGGTTTAGGGTTTAGGGTTTAGGGTTTAGGGTTTAGGGTTTAGGGTTTAGGGTTTAGGGTTTAGGGTTTAGGGTTTAGGGTTTAGGGTTTAGGGTTTAGGGTTTAGGGTTTAGGGTTTAGGGTTTAGGGTTTAGGGTTTAGGGTTTAGGGTTTAGGGTTTAGGGTTTAGGGTTTAGGGTTTAGGGTTTAGGGTTTAGGGTTTAGGGTTTAGGGTTTAGGGTTTAGGGTTTAGGGTTTAGGGTTTAGGGTTTAGGGTTTAGGGTTTAGGGTTTAGGGTTTAGGGTTTAGGGTTTAGGGTTTAGGGTTTAGGGTTTAGGGTTTAGGGTTTAGGGTTTAGGGTTTAGGGTTTAGGGTTTAGGGTTTAGGGTTTAGGGTTTAGGGTTTAGGGTTTAGGGTTTAGGGTTTAGGGTTTAGGGTTTAGGGTTTAGGGTTTAGGGTTTAGGGTTTAGGGTTTAGGGTTTAGGGTTTAGGGTTTAGGGTTTAGGGTTTAGGGTTTAGGGTTTAGGGTTTAGGGTTTAGGGTTTAGGGTTTAGGGTTTAGGGTTTAGGGTTTAGGGTTTAGGGTTTAGGGTTTAGGGTTTAGGGTTTAGGGTTTAGGGTTTAGGGTTTAGGGTTTAGGGTTTAGGGTTTAGGGTTTAGGGTTTAGGGTTTAGGGTTTAGGGTTTAGGGTTTAGGGTTTAGGGTTTAGGGTTTAGGGTTTAGGGTTTAGGGTTTAGGGTTTAGGGTTTAGGGTTTAGGGTTTAGGGTTTAGGGTTTAGGGTTTAGGGTTTAGGGTTTAGGGTTTAGGGTTTAGGGTTTAGGGTTTAGGGTTTAGGGTTTAGGGTTTAGGGTTTAGGGTTTAGGGTTTAGGGTTTAGGGTTTAGGGTTTAGGGTTTAGGGTTTAGGGTTTAGGGTTTAGGGTTTAGGGTTTAGGGTTTAGGGTTTAGGGTTTAGGGTTTAGGGTTTAGGGTTTAGGGTTTAGGGTTTAGGGTTTAGGGTTTAGGGTTTAGGGTTTAGGGTTTAGGGTTTAGGGTTTAGGGTTTAGGGTTTAGGGTTTAGGGTTTAGGGTTTAGGGTTTAGGGTTTAGGGTTTAGGGTTTAGGGTTTAGGGTTTAGGGTTTAGGGTTTAGGGTTTAGGGTTTAGGGTTTAGGGTTTAGGGTTTAGGGTTTAGGGTTTAGGGTTTAGGGTTTAGGGTTTAGGGTTTAGGGTTTAGGGTTTAGGGTTTAGGGTTTAGGGTTTAGGGTTTAGGGTTTAGGGTTTAGGGTTTAGGGTTTAGGGTTTAGGGTTTAGGGTTTAGGGTTTAGGGTTTAGGGTTTAGGGTTTAGGGTTTAGGGTTTAGGGTTTAGGGTTTAGGGTTTAGGGTTTAGGGTTTAGGGTTTAGGGTTTAGGGTTTAGGGTTTAGGGTTTAGGGTTTAGGGTTTAGGGTTTAGGGTTTAGGGTTTAGGGTTTAGGGTTTAGGGTTTAGGGTTTAGGGTTTAGGGTTTAGGGTTTAGGGTTTAGGGTTTAGGGTTTAGGGTTTAGGGTTTAGGGTTTAGGGTTTAGGGTTTAGGGTTTAGGGTTTAGGGTTTAGGGTTTAGGGTTTAGGGTTTAGGGTTTAGGGTTTAGGGTTTAGGGTTTAGGGTTTAGGGTTTAGGGTTTAGGGTTTAGGGTTTAGGGTTTAGGGTTTAGGGTTTAGGGTTTAGGGTTTAGGGTTTAGGGTTTAGGGTTTAGGGTTTAGGGTTTAGGGTTTAGGGTTTAGGGTTTAGGGTTTAGGGTTTAGGGTTTAGGGTTTAGGGTTTAGGGTTTAGGGTTTAGGGTTTAGGGTTTAGGGTTTAGGGTTTAGGGTTTAGGGTTTAGGGTTTAGGGTTTAGGGTTTAGGGTTTAGGGTTTAGGGTTTAGGGTTTAGGGTTTAGGGTTTAGGGTTTAGGGTTTAGGGTTTAGGGTTTAGGGTTTAGGGTTTAGGGTTTAGGGTTTAGGGTTTAGGGTTTAGGGTTTAGGGTTTAGGGTTTAGGGTTTAGGGTTTAGGGTTTAGGGTTTAGGGTTTAGGGTTTAGGGTTTAGGGTTTAGGGTTTAGGGTTTAGGGTTTAGGGTTTAGGGTTTAGGGTTTAGGGTTTAGGGTTTAGGGTTTAGGGTTTAGGGTTTAGGGTTTAGGGTTTAGGGTTTAGGGTTTAGGGTTTAGGGTTTAGGGTTTAGGGTTTAGGGTTTAGGGTTTAGGGTTTAGGGTTTAGGGTTTAGGGTTTAGGGTTTAGGGTTTAGGGTTTAGGGTTTAGGGTTTAGGGTTTAGGGTTTAGGGTTTAGGGTTTAGGGTTTAGGGTTTAGGGTTTAGGGTTTAGGGTTTAGGGTTTAGGGTTTAGGGTTTAGGGTTTAGGGTTTAGGGTTTAGGGTTTAGGGTTTAGGGTTTAGGGTTTAGGGTTTAGGGTTTAGGGTTTAGGGTTTAGGGTTTAGGGTTTAGGGTTTAGGGTTTAGGGTTTAGGGTTTAGGGTTTAGGGTTTAGGGTTTAGGGTTTAGGGTTTAGGGTTTAGGGTTTAGGGTTTAGGGTTTAGGGTTTAGGGTTTAGGGTTTAGGGTTTAGGGTTTAGGGTTTAGGGTTTAGGGTTTAGGGTTTAGGGTTTAGGGTTTAGGGTTTAGGGTTTAGGGTTTAGGGTTTAGGGTTTAGGGTTTAGGGTTTAGGGTTTAGGGTTTAGGGTTTAGGGTTTAGGGTTTAGGGTTTAGGGTTTAGGGTTTAGGGTTTAGGGTTTAGGGTTTAGGGTTTAGGGTTTAGGGTTTAGGGTTTAGGGTTTAGGGTTTAGGGTTTAGGGTTTAGGGTTTAGGGTTTAGGGTTTAGGGTTTAGGGTTTAGGGTTTAGGGTTTAGGGTTTAGGGTTTAGGGTTTAGGGTTTAGGGTTTAGGGTTTAGGGTTTAGGGTTTAGGGTTTAGGGTTTAGGGTTTAGGGTTTAGGGTTTAGGGTTTAGGGTTTAGGGTTTAGGGTTTAGGGTTTAGGGTTTAGGGTTTAGGGTTTAGGGTTTAGGGTTTAGGGTTTAGGGTTTAGGGTTTAGGGTTTAGGGTTTAGGGTTTAGGGTTTAGGGTTTAGGGTTTAGGGTTTAGGGTTTAGGGTTTAGGGTTTAGGGTTTAGGGTTTAGGGTTTAGGGTTTAGGGTTTAGGGTTTAGGGTTTAGGGTTTAGGGTTTAGGGTTTAGGGTTTAGGGTTTAGGGTTTAGGGTTTAGGGTTTAGGGTTTAGGGTTTAGGGTTTAGGGTTTAGGGTTTAGGGTTTAGGGTTTAGGGTTTAGGGTTTAGGGTTTAGGGTTTAGGGTTTAGGGTTTAGGGTTTAGGGTTTAGGGTTTAGGGTTTAGGGTTTAGGGTTTAGGGTTTAGGGTTTAGGGTTTAGGGTTTAGGGTTTAGGGTTTAGGGTTTAGGGTTTAGGGTTTAGGGTTTAGGGTTTAGGGTTTAGGGTTTAGGGTTTAGGGTTTAGGGTTTAGGGTTTAGGGTTTAGGGTTTAGGGTTTAGGGTTTAGGGTTTAGGGTTTAGGGTTTAGGGTTTAGGGTTTAGGGTTTAGGGTTTAGGGTTTAGGGTTTAGGGTTTAGGGTTTAGGGTTTAGGGTTTAGGGTTTAGGGTTTAGGGTTTAGGGTTTAGGGTTTAGGGTTTAGGGTTTAGGGTTTAGGGTTTAGGGTTTAGGGTTTAGGGTTTAGGGTTTAGGGTTTAGGGTTTAGGGTTTAGGGTTTAGGGTTTAGGGTTTAGGGTTTAGGGTTTAGGGTTTAGGGTTTAGGGTTTAGGGTTTAGGGTTTAGGGTTTAGGGTTTAGGGTTTAGGGTTTAGGGTTTAGGGTTTAGGGTTTAGGGTTTAGGGTTTAGGGTTTAGGGTTTAGGGTTTAGGGTTTAGGGTTTAGGGTTTAGGGTTTAGGGTTTAGGGTTTAGGGTTTAGGGTTTAGGGTTTAGGGTTTAGGGTTTAGGGTTTAGGGTTTAGGGTTTAGGGTTTAGGGTTTAGGGTTTAGGGTTTAGGGTTTAGGGTTTAGGGTTTAGGGTTTAGGGTTTAGGGTTTAGGGTTTAGGGTTTAGGGTTTAGGGTTTAGGGTTTAGGGTTTAGGGTTTAGGGTTTAGGGTTTAGGGTTTAGGGTTTAGGGTTTAGGGTTTAGGGTTTAGGGTTTAGGGTTTAGGGTTTAGGGTTTAGGGTTTAGGGTTTAGGGTTTAGGGTTTAGGGTTTAGGGTTTAGGGTTTAGGGTTTAGGGTTTAGGGTTTAGGGTTTAGGGTTTAGGGTTTAGGGTTTAGGGTTTAGGGTTTAGGGTTTAGGGTTTAGGGTTTAGGGTTTAGGGTTTAGGGTTTAGGGTTTAGGGTTTAGGGTTTAGGGTTTAGGGTTTAGGGTTTAGGGTTTAGGGTTTAGGGTTTAGGGTTTAGGGTTTAGGGTTTAGGGTTTAGGGTTTAGGGTTTAGGGTTTAGGGTTTAGGGTTTAGGGTTTAGGGTTTAGGGTTTAGGGTTTAGGGTTTAGGGTTTAGGGTTTAGGGTTTAGGGTTTAGGGTTTAGGGTTTAGGGTTTAGGGTTTAGGGTTTAGGGTTTAGGGTTTAGGGTTTAGGGTTTAGGGTTTAGGGTTTAGGGTTTAGGGTTTAGGGTTTAGGGTTTAGGGTTTAGGGTTTAGGGTTTAGGGTTTAGGGTTTAGGGTTTAGGGTTTAGGGTTTAGGGTTTAGGGTTTAGGGTTTAGGGTTTAGGGTTTAGGGTTTAGGGTTTAGGGTTTAGGGTTTAGGGTTTAGGGTTTAGGGTTTAGGGTTTAGGGTTTAGGGTTTAGGGTTTAGGGTTTAGGGTTTAGGGTTTAGGGTTTAGGGTTTAGGGTTTAGGGTTTAGGGTTTAGGGTTTAGGGTTTAGGGTTTAGGGTTTAGGGTTTAGGGTTTAGGGTTTAGGGTTTAGGGTTTAGGGTTTAGGGTTTAGGGTTTAGGGTTTAGGGTTTAGGGTTTAGGGTTTAGGGTTTAGGGTTTAGGGTTTAGGGTTTAGGGTTTAGGGTTTAGGGTTTAGGGTTTAGGGTTTAGGGTTTAGGGTTTAGGGTTTAGGGTTTAGGGTTTAGGGTTTAGGGTTTAGGGTTTAGGGTTTAGGGTTTAGGGTTTAGGGTTTAGGGTTTAGGGTTTAGGGTTTAGGGTTTAGGGTTTAGGGTTTAGGGTTTAGGGTTTAGGGTTTAGGGTTTAGGGTTTAGGGTTTAGGGTTTAGGGTTTAGGGTTTAGGGTTTAGGGTTTAGGGTTTAGGGTTTAGGGTTTAGGGTTTAGGGTTTAGGGTTTAGGGTTTAGGGTTTAGGGTTTAGGGTTTAGGGTTTAGGGTTTAGGGTTTAGGGTTTAGGGTTTAGGGTTTAGGGTTTAGGGTTTAGGGTTTAGGGTTTAGGGTTTAGGGTTTAGGGTTTAGGGTTTAGGGTTTAGGGTTTAGGGTTTAGGGTTTAGGGTTTAGGGTTTAGGGTTTAGGGTTTAGGGTTTAGGGTTTAGGGTTTAGGGTTTAGGGTTTAGGGTTTAGGGTTTAGGGTTTAGGGTTTAGGGTTTAGGGTTTAGGGTTTAGGGTTTAGGGTTTAGGGTTTAGGGTTTAGGGTTTAGGGTTTAGGGTTTAGGGTTTAGGGTTTAGGGTTTAGGGTTTAGGGTTTAGGGTTTAGGGTTTAGGGTTTAGGGTTTAGGGTTTAGGGTTTAGGGTTTAGGGTTTAGGGTTTAGGGTTTAGGGTTTAGGGTTTAGGGTTTAGGGTTTAGGGTTTAGGGTTTAGGGTTTAGGGTTTAGGGTTTAGGGTTTAGGGTTTAGGGTTTAGGGTTTAGGGTTTAGGGTTTAGGGTTTAGGGTTTAGGGTTTAGGGTTTAGGGTTTAGGGTTTAGGGTTTAGGGTTTAGGGTTTAGGGTTTAGGGTTTAGGGTTTAGGGTTTAGGGTTTAGGGTTTAGGGTTTAGGGTTTAGGGTTTAGGGTTTAGGGTTTAGGGTTTAGGGTTTAGGGTTTAGGGTTTAGGGTTTAGGGTTTAGGGTTTAGGGTTTAGGGTTTAGGGTTTAGGGTTTAGGGTTTAGGGTTTAGGGTTTAGGGTTTAGGGTTTAGGGTTTAGGGTTTAGGGTTTAGGGTTTAGGGTTTAGGGT